>CM070032.1:172919575-172943291 GCA_036250615.1 Ptychadena robeensis
GTAGGCTTTCGAGCCAATACAGCTTGGAGTAAGACAACATGCATAAAGAGGATGATGTGGCCAAAAAACTCATTTGCCTAATAATTCTGCACTCCCTGTAATTTAAAATAATGTCTTCTAGCTATGCCTGCTGTCATTTCTTCATGTTTATACAAAAATGTTTATACAAGTCAATATAGATAAAATATATATATAAATGTTATGTGCCGCCCTTTAGTGATGACGAGGCCCTCACTTGTGGCCCTCCATATAAACTCAGTTGCCCACCACTGATATACAGCATTAGGGACTATGATGTATTTAGTGACAACAATGATATATCATGCTGATTGATTCAGCAAAATGCAAAGCAAATGGTTTCTTACTGCGCAAAGGATGCAAACCACATTCACAGCGCACCTAGAGTGAAAGTCTCCTGTTTTTGCAGTTAAAAGTCAATGTCTGCAAGCTGATCCTGTAGCAGCAAAGAACCCCTAAACCACAAATATTCAATCATCATGTATTAAAGCCAATAAGGGGTTTAACATTAAGCTAAATGATGGTTACCTTACAAAGTAAGCATGATTTGATTGTATTGTAAATCCCCATAACATCATAAGGCCTTGTATTAAGGTTTATTTGGTGTACGAATGTGGCCATTTGTTCCTATAGGGCAAACGCATTAACTAACATGTCCAATGTAATTAAATGCTGTGTTACATTGATTGCATTATGTTGTGTCAATGTAAGTGTGGGGATCCATGTTCACATTAATGCAATGCGAAGCAACATGGGTCTAAAGCACCTGTGGATACTTGCTAACTGCAAGTAATTGGCTATGCTTGCTCTTGAGTCAAACATGGGAGATTTAAAGCAGTGGAAACATAGCCTAAAGCCGGCCATAGGCACAGCGATTCCCGGCAGTAAATGCAGGCGATCGACCGGCGCGCGCGGTCACGCCAAATGTATGGTGGTCGGTTGCCTGCAACTACAAAGGTGCCCAACTTAAAGTTTCGACCCAAATAGCCCACAGGTCCAATCACACGGCGATCAGTCCTAACTGTATTTTTTGTGGCTGATCCTGTTGTAGTCTCCTCCCTCTCCAAGTTAATTGACTACAATCTACCGGGAATCCCTGCGCGTACCACTAAAACAGTTCTGTAGCTGACTCATCACAGTGTCACGTCACCAAGCTGTAATGAGTCTGCTACAAGGAGATGGGCATGGATCAAGATGTCTATGGCTGGCTTTAGGCTTTTAGGTTGCACCTCCATACTTCACACATACAACCCTTTTTAGTCCACCTACTCAATCTTTTATACCATACTAGTCCATTTAACCATGTGTAGCGATGACACTCGTGGGTGCCGCTGTGTTGAATGGGAAACCCGGGTAGCAGAATTGACCAATGAGAAATAGTATAGTTGAACTCAAAGAAAGTTTATTGGCACATGTCATCAATGGGAGAGAGGGTCAAGGGACAAGGCTGTTCAAGTACCTGAGGTCCTAGCTCCACACCTGGCAGCTTCTTCCACACTCACAGCAATCACTTGTCTTGGCCACCCCAGTACCTCACTAAGCAGCTTCTTCTCCAGACACGAGTAATCACAGTCACCACTGCCCTAGAACCTCACTAGACAGCTTCTTCTACACACGAGCACAGCACCGTCTTGGCTAAACCTCTCTTGGGGAATTTGAAGTAGACCTCACTCTCACTGATTAGTCTTCTTCCAGAACATGCACCAGAGTTCCCCTTTAGCTTCAGTAGGCCGCTATTGACTGCTTTGCTCAGTAATCCTTTATCTTCCGCAGACCAGATAACAGGATCTCCTTGCCTAGCCGAGTGTCCAGACTTCACACACACTTCTGGGCCCCTCCGACTAGACTGTCGCCTCAATGTACCCCAGGGCCCCCCAGCAGGGGAGCTCCCTGGGCTAAGACTGACTAATACATTCTGACTCTATACCTTTATAACTCCCCCCCCCCCCCCCCCCCCCCCCCCCCCCCCCCCCCCCCGATCCTGAAAAAGGCGCTAACCTGAGCCTCTCAGCATCCAGGCAGAAGAGCACAAAAAGATAAATTTTCCAGACTGGGCAAAGAGCCAAACCACTCACTGACAGGCATCATCCCTGTACCTCTCAGTGACTACTGGACTCTTTTCCCTCCTAAAAAGTTAACACTTTATGCCCCTGATTCTGGCAGGGGCTACACATGGAACACAATGCACACATTGTTTTTGAGCATAGCACTCTTTGACAAGCAAGCCCTAAAGAGCATGTTTGATTACATTGTAATTTGTCCCGATCCCCCGCCCACCGGCCTCCATCACATTGAGGTCAATGGCACACCCCTCATGTCTCCTCAGCATCATCTTAGGTGGACCCAGAAAGTCCACTGGGGATAGGCGAGAATGCCAGAGTGTAGCTTGTGCTGACTTTGCAGGGTAAGCAAACATTCCTCTAGCTACACTGGGGGCAAATGCTCAGGAGATTAAGGAACTTAGCCGATCCTTGTTTATCAGTTTCTGTAATTGGATATGACCCCCAAGTTTAGGGAAAGGGGGGGGGGGGGTTCTACAAAACAATTTTTGTCTTTTTTTATGTTTGTGCAGGTAATATTGAATATTTTAGGATAAATGATTATTTAAACCTATGGTTTTACCTGGAAAAAAACATTTAAAAAATATTTTTTTTTACTTGGACACATGCTCCCACTGCCTTTCTGTGACCATTAAATTTTGCATTGTTTGGTATCCTTCCATTCATTCATTAGCATAAATACAGGAAAAGGTCACTCTTACATCCCAGCTATACACTTATAATTTATTTGATATTCTGTGCAATACATACAAATAAAAATTCAGTCTTGAATCTCTACAGTACAGAATCGATTCATCATTTATATAGATAATTAAATTGCAAGTGTCAATATCAAAATATTTACTCCTGTTTCATGTGAAAAGGGGATGATACATTTGTTCTTCATATGACTAGCACCCCTACTTGCTTTGACCCTAATCTCTTTACAGTTTTAGAATTTTCATTTAACTGGAAATCAAAATAAATTGGGCTTTTATGTTAAAAAGGCTTCACTGTGCTGAAGGGGTACTAATACTATAATAAACTCACTCTGGACAGTTACGCTTGTTGCTTGAGAAAAAAGTACATGTTTCAGATGGATCCTACAAATCGTTCAGCTGCTAGTTCTGCACATCGTTCCCAGGAGGATAGAAAGCAACACTTCAGAAGGTAAGGCTATAAAATTTGTCCTGTAGTCATGACCTACAAGAGAATTTGAGAAGCTTCCAGCCAAATCAGGGAATCATCTGAAGTGTGGATCTATTTTATTTTATCAGCAGGTACATAAATCTCATCTCTGGCTTGAAACTACAGCGCTCGTTCAGCCTGACTGAAATACAGATTTTGTATTTTAGAATTACAACATTCTCTTTCTACAATTACCTAAGAGATCTTGCAATAATAACAATAAATTCATTATTTCTCTGCCTCTACACCGCTGTTTCAAAATCTAACAGCCAGGCAAAATGTCTTTGTTCAACTGCTGCTACAATACTTTTTACGCAGTTGAACAGAGAAATATAATGGAATTGAGCATCCCATGTGCAAACAATAAACCGTATTGAAGAGAACCTTATGCAGGGGAAATTGCTTAGGATATCACATATAACTTGTAAATGGATGTACATGGATTTCTTAGTGTGTCCAATCTTGTTCAATGATTTGCTCACAGAAATAAGATCAGAATTTTCAATAAATCAAACAGTGAAAATAATCGCTGTTTGAAACCTATTGCTGCTTGTTTAATAGACTCCACTTCTGAAAAGGATTTGAAATAGTCACCTACAAGAAAACAATGCTGAGATCATATTCACAGTGCACACTGCTCTGAATACATCAATAAAGAAGAAACATGTTTAAACCTATGATTCTCTGCAAGAAAATTTTTGCAGTTCCCTTTGGTAGATGTGTAATATTCGAATCTCATCAACTTCATGTGAAATCTTATCACCAAGTGTTAACAGACCGCATTATTTGCCCCATAAGATGCACAAATGGTTTTGAGGGAAAACTATGTAAAAGGAAAAGAAACAGACAAAGCTGTTCACATAAAGTGACATAGACTAGACTAGATTTTAAAATGTAACCCTACATAAATTGGTCAATGTGAGAATGGGTAATGCTAGTGTCTGGACACATATTATTGTTCCAGTGCTCCAACTAAGCCCTGCCTACTGGTGCTGGCCTTTTGGTTTTGCAGGAGGTAGTGGGACAAAATCCTTCCTTCTGGCATTGACCTTTTTGCTGGGGGAATAAAACTGGCCTTTTAGCCTGGTGTTTACCAAAAAATGATTTTTTTTCTCTCTATAAAATACATTTTGCACATTTTACCCCTGATTTAGGGGGCATTCAATAGATCGATAAATGTGGTAAGTGTAAATTTATAGATTCAATTAATATTTGTAACTAAGATCATAATTGTTGCTTTTTCCCCGCATCTGTGTAGCTTCCATCTTCCATTTTTGTAGGTCTGGTCATGAACCTACAATACACAATAACAAAATCAATAAATAATACATAAAATGTTAAAGACAATGTGACCTTTTCATATACATATTAAAGTATAACTAAAAGTAGAAGAAAGATATTCTTTGGAAATGGATGAAACTTGGAGGGTTCTTCTTTTGTTTTGTAAGGAAAGTATATCAATATGAATATTTTTTTAAAGATATACAATTTAGAGGGAAGTGGGATTTGAAACCTTGAATGGAAAGAAATCCTCTAAAACAGTGGTTCCCAAACTGGGGGGCGGGCCCCCCTGGGGGGCGCGAAGGTATTCCAGGGGGGCGCAGACCCTCAATTTTAACCTGTGTTTTAATAGGGAGGGGGGGGGGCTCGATAATGTTCCTAAATAGAAAAGGAGACCCTGCAAGGTACAGTTTGGGAACCACTGCTCTAAAATAACATGCACTGGGAAGCCTTAGGGGCAATATAAACTAATCTTTTTTTACAGCATTAAGTAAATGTTAAGCAGTATCCACTGATAACAGATTGAAAAAAAATAATGGGTAGTGCCTAATGGGTAGTGCACATGTAAATTGGGCTCCAATGAAAGTGTGCCTACCTTTTCTGAAGAATAGCTCTATTTAGGGTAGCGTAACAATAGAGCAGGCTTTGTGTCTGAATGTACACTTTTGCTTGTAAGACTTTATTCTTTCTATTATAAGTGACAAGGAATGTTTATACTGAAGTCCTTCAGTTTTTCCATTTTTTTGGGGGGGGGGGGGTATATTGGCTTATGTTCGGGTCAGTTTATACATGAGTATACACAGGTATCTATCCTTGCATTTATATGCACATCGTCTAAGTGTGTTTTTTTGGGATATTGAAAAAGTGACAAGCCATTTAAGCCATGTTTGTTATAATATATAGCTGAATGGTTGATCTCAACAAACAGAAGAGGAAGCTGTAGCTATATTGCTGTTTCATCAATATTAATACATGTAATTGTTTTTACAATAGGCAAGCAAAACGTATACGCTTATAAGTTCCAATTAGCTTTCAGCGATCACTGTAATGCCAGCATATGAGATTAGTAAGCATTATTGACAAGCTTTCCAGAGATAATGTTCTTTGTTCATCAGGTATAAAGCTGCAATGCTAAGCAGTTTGTGCCCTGTAGTACTATGCAAGGATGTATATCTATTTAAAGCCTTGTCAATGAAAGTGTTATTCCGGTAAGAAGGTGTGATAGATGTGATCAGACAGCGTTACAGGGCAAATAAATACAATGTTTTAAAATATAACCAATATATCAAAATGTAGATGAAAAGGTTAGCAGAGAATACTAATACTTTGTATACATCTATTCCTCTAACCCTCTTGACAGAGCTTGTGTCTGTAGGACTTATTGCAAATATTTAAAATTTAAAAAATGTATAAGGCCAGGAGAAAATTTAAATTAGAAGGCTTAGCTTGCATTCTTCACTATAGTGCATTGGAAAAGTATTTGATGGAATTGAATTCAGAGATCTGTGGAAGACAAGAATGTGTTAATGAACGTTCCTCAGAGGTAAAAAAGTAATGCCAAACCCAAATCAAAGATTCAATATCAAACATCCTAGTGGTTCTCAGGGGTAACCCTCCTAAGTCTACTTAATACTAAATGGGGATTTTATGGACAATTGCATCTATTCAGATATTAAACAATGTTGTGTGATATATGAAAAAAGTCTTTATTATGAAAGTGGACGTTAATTTTTAGGAAATGTATATATACAGACATACAATGAATATATACACACATACAATACATCTTTAGGAAATGTATATATACATATCAATTGATAGAAACCACTTTAAAATATCCTGAAGTATTTTTCTGTACAATTCTTCTTATATACTTCTTCAATATGGCGCATTTCGCCCATGTGACGGCTTCTTTACGGGCAGTTTGGACTAGAAAGATATTTACATATGTTTACATATTCACATAGTCATGAAATCATGATTATCATATACATTTCATGTTCATGACTACATAGAGTAAGTACTCCCCAAATTGCATGGCATTGATATGGCTAATAAACTTTCTTTTGGGCTGAATATTAAGTTATTTCATCACAATGTCTTATAAATTTAGAAAATAAATAGTTTCAAGTAAAATTTTCATGATACATAAGTGATTAATATTAGTAACCTTACCGAGAAGTGCTTATCAAGACCTGTAGAGAACAGAAATAACGGTCAAGGTCAATGGCATGGGGCACCCACCCCATGCCCAGGACCCCCAGTCCAGAGGTAGCCCCGTAGATCTAGGCCACCCCCCAGTTGGTATTGGGGAAGCAAGTAAAAGTCAATGCTAAGGGGCAAACAGTACGAGGAGTTATGACTCTAAAAGAGTGTTAATTATATTTTTCATTTGGTACTAGGGTAAAGGCACTAGGGACCATGTGTTCCTCCTCTTACCTCCTGCGCTGTTTCAAAGTGATAAGGGCATTTTCTCTTCACTTTACTTGTCTCTGAGTCTGGGTCAATGATTGCGGCTTAGATTGTTAGATAATGAGCTAAAGCAGCTCTTTACACAGGGCTTCAATATACTCATAATGGCGAGGTTCCAGTCATGTGGATAGATAGTCTTTGCTGTGATTCCTAAATTGTCACAAGATTAATTTTAATTAGATATATATTGTAGGGAGTCATTGGGAAGAACAGGGATATTCTTACCAGAGGAGTTCAACAAGTGTCCATCCGTCTAGTTCTAAGATGTGTGTGGATCTGAACATAATCTGGTCTTACCTCCTTATGTCTGCCTCTTAATTCAGTTCAGTGGCTACAGCTGGTATCCACCCAGAGATCCGTGAGGCACCTGATATAGGGGGCGGAGCAGAGTTGCATCCAAGCCGACTCCTATCAATCCACCCTATAGGCGGCATCCTACACATCAAACTTACTGTGACTTTATGAGCCATGTTTTAGTTATGCTTAGGTACAAAAAGACCTCACCAAACTGTTCTGGTACCAAAGAATTGCAAAAAATCTGTTGTTATGTATGTATAAGGCGTGCTTTCAGAAGAACTGATGGACCATACCATTATCCCTGCTCCTTCAACCTTTGGTCACAATGCAATCAGTCAGGAAATGTTCCCTGGTAGTCACCAAACTCATCCATTAGACGAAATAGAGAGAATTATGATTTGCCCATGTTTCTCCAGTGGTGGTCATTTAATCTGATGTTTGGCATTTTGCTTGTAATACTAAGGTTTGCATGGAGCTAATACAAAAAATACATGCCAAGGACGAAATCTCACAAAAATCTTTATTGAAAAGTTGCAATGCTGTACCACACTTGAATATGTTCAGGTTCTCAAAACTGGCCATTCTTTCACAGCTGGGAATGCACACTACCATGGTCTGACTAAAATACATAAATGCAATGATTAAAGCCCCCCATACACCTTAAGATCGATCCATACAATCTCCATGAGATCTACCAACAACTATATAGTGCCGGGTCCTCCCTGATAGAATACATAGAGATTGGAAGGTATATATCACTGCTATGTAGTGCCGGGTCTTCCCTGATAGAATACATAGTGATTGGAAGGGTTAGAAAGGTCCTCATATTATATGGATGGTTTTGGTAAAACACAATTTGATTGTACAGAAATTGTATGGAAAGATTGTAAGGTGTATGGGGGCCTTAAGAGAGCGACATTATACTTTAGTTTATGTAGTGTAAATCCACTAAACTGTAAATTCCAACAGAAAAGCACCTATTTTTATTTTTAATCCTGAAAAACGACAGTACCTTGATTGTTGCCTGGTGTCTCACATCCCAATAGACAATGCAAACACTGTAAGAGGATGCCTAAGCATATTGTATTTATGCAAGGAGCAGTGAAGTACAAAGAGATTCTTTTTTTTTCTTTCTTTTTTTTTTAAGATTATACAAGTTGCCTTCCAGTTATGAAAATGTTCGTCTTATACAGCAAATAAAATAACAAAAAAAGAGCTGGTAAAACATACAGGGGTGACAGCTACAAAGTGAAAAAATGGGATTCCATGTTACCTTTTTAGCAGTACTCTGCTGTTTTGAAACGTATTCAATACACTGTCAAACTGGCAGAGTTGAACAGCTGACAAAAATATACTTAACAAAATAAATTAATTTCACATATATGTAGGCGGATTCTTCTAATAGCTCTTTTTTCTAAGAGAAGGGAAGATTATCTCATGTCGTTCTACAGTAAAGGGGCCTGATGTTAAAAGAGGGTATATATCTTTGAGGGTGACTCAAGTAATGTTGGGATGTAGATAAATAATAAAGATTAAATGGTTAGGACAGACAAGACCTCAGCACGTTTTGCAGGTTGAAGAACCTGGTATATATAAGGGTTCCATTGTTTGTAAAGACATAGTGTATGTACGCGATTATTAGGCTGGGCCTCCTTCATCTCCATATGAAACAATAAAGAGAGCTGTGAGATAATCTGTGAAAGAGATGGTGGAGTGGGCTGGATCCATTCTTGCATAATAGCCCGTCTAGCAATTATTAAGCATAAATGGAGCCAGGCATGGTGTACGTGAACATGTGGTCTAAGTTCCATACCGATGTTTCCAAATAAATTAAACATTGGATCTTTAGGGATTGAGGTTCTCAAGGTGGAGTTAATGTAATCCATGATCTCTATCTAAAATCTATCTATTGCTGGACATGTCCATAGATAATGGGTCAGTGAGGGGCAAGTCAAGTCGCATTTTGGACAGAACGGTCTTGTTTGTAGTCCCCTAGGATTGTCTTTAACAGTCCGGACACATATCCTGTATGCACGTTGCATAATTTTATATTGCGTTTCTCGCCAGGTTTCAGAAGTTATATGTCTACGAACATTTTGATATCCCTGTTAAGCTTATCGGCGATATCTGTCTGTGGAAAGTCTTTATTACAGTTTGACACGCTTGATGTCTCCAATGGCCTTGAATAATTGTGTTCGAGGTATGCATACAAGTCAGAGATACTATGTGTAGGGGAAAGCATAATTGTGTCTAGCCTCATATGTTTAAAGAAAAAGGCCGTATCCCAGGGTAAAGATTTACAAAAGTAGTCTACTTGATTGAGAAAAATGGGGTGTTTTTGATATGTCTTGGAATTATAGAGGTCTCTCACCAATCTTAACCCTCATGCAGCTCATGATACAAATATAGAGTCCAAAGAACCTGGTATAAAGAGTGGGTTTCCCACTAGAGTGGAGTATTTGGAGATTGATATTGGTAAATAGAGTAGCTTTCGAACAGCTCTATAGGCCAAGACTGTATCTCTGATCAGTATGTTGGTTTTAAGCGAAACAGGGAGTTTACTGACCGGACAATGCAAAATATTGGTTAGGGACCAAGGATGAGCCATCTCCCGTTCAAGTGAAAGATTAGAATAGTGTGATACTTGTTTAAGCCAATCTATTGCATGGCGTAAACTACAAGTGAGGTTATATAATCTAATATCAGGTAACCCTGTCCCTCCCTTATGCTTAGGTAAAGTGAGTGTCTTGAGAGAAATCCGTGGGGGTTTATTGTTCCATAGGAACGCTGTCAGGGCTGTATTCAAGGACGAAACATCTTGGTGTTTCAATAGCAATGGAATAGTTTGTAGGGGATATAGCAATTGAGCGAATGGTATCCTTTTATATATATGGATTCTTCCAAAGAGGGACAGGGGAAGCGAAATCCAGGATTTCAATCTAGCCATTATCTTATTGAGGAGTGGGGTGAAGTTTAGATGGTAAATAGAGGACGGAGTTTTGCCAATCTTAATACCTAGGTATGTAATATATTGTGCCGCAATCGGGAATGTTACCGAGTTAAGCCAGCTTCTACTCGGAAGCGGCGTGAGAAGAAGCAGTTCGCTTTCAGTAGTGTTTATCTTAAAACTAGCCTGTTTCCCGAAAGTTAG
Source organism: Ptychadena robeensis (assembly GCA_036250615.1). Lineage (NCBI taxonomy): Eukaryota > Metazoa > Chordata > Amphibia > Anura > Ptychadenidae > Ptychadena > Ptychadena robeensis. Next base: position 172,930,022 of record CM070032.1, read on the forward strand.
TAATAGTTCTGTGTATATGGGTATATCTGTGGTAGGTGAGGCCATGTACAACAAAATGTCGTCTGCGAAAAACGCAGAACGTAAGGATGATTTATGTATAGGAATGCCTCTCACCGTAGGGTGAGACTCTATCATACGCGTCAGGGGATCTAGTGCTAAATTAAAAAGCAATCGGGATAGAGGGCACCCTTGTCATGTACCTTTGTATAAACGAAAAGCTGGAGATAAAAATCCTGGTGTACAAATCCTAGCTGACGGTTTCGCGTACATGGCCTGGAGAAGTTGTAAAAAAGGGCCTCAGATTCCTCTTTGTTTCCACACCCGGAAGAGCCACTGTGTATTAATGTTGTCAAAGGCTTTTTCAGCATCAATTGCCAACAAAGCCACGTCTTCTTGCTGATGTGATTTAGCATATTCTAGTGCCATTAGCGTCTTCCGAGTGTTGATCACTGCGCTCTTGCCCTTTACGAATCCTGCCTGAGCTGTGTGTAGTATATTTGGAAGGATCTCTGCCAGCCTATCTGCCAAGATCTTCGATAAGATCTTTGCATCTAGGTTGATCAGAGATATAGGACGGTATGAACCCGGAAGTGTAGGGTCTTTCCCTGGCTTGGGAAGGAGCTTTATATAAGCTTCATTAGCAGTGGGAAAATATGTACCTTCTAACCATAGGTGCCGGTATAGGTTGTAGAGAGGATCTATCAAATCGTCTTTAAGAAGTTTATAAAATTCGGAGGTAAAGCCGTCAGGGCCTAGGGCTTTATTATTATGTAGAGAGGAAATAGTCTTTGCTATTTCTGTCACTGTAATTGGAGCGTTTAATAGTTCCATTTGTTCTTGGGAAAAGTTGGGCATATTAATTGTATGAAGCAGTGCGTCTTGGGCTATCGGGTCTACCCTCTCCTGGTCATAGAGTTTCTTATAGAAATTGGCTAGCGCTTCGTTAATCTGTTTTGGATCAGAAATTATGTTGTCTGATTCGTCGCGAAGCAATGATATATGGGTGGCTGGTCGGGCGTCTCTTACCAGGTTCGCTAAGAGATTGCCTGATTTATTTCCATATTTGTGGAATTGAAGCTCCCAAAACGATTGGCGGATCAGTTCTTGTTGCTCCAGCCAATGGTCAAACTGTATTTTTGCCTCATTAGCTACATTACGGGTGACTACCGTCGGGTGTATTGCTAATTCGCGTTGTGCCATAGACAATTTATGTAATGCTTCTTGATATTTGGCCATCGTAGTTTTACGTTTTGTAGAGAGATAGCACATTGTTACTCCCCTTAAGTGAGCCTTTGCCGCCTCCCAAAACAAAATTGGTGTTGTGAGATGTTGAATTTTATGTTGGGAATACTCCCTTAGGGCTTGTCTCATGGTTGCCTGAAAGTCCGGTATTCTACATAGCTGAGCAGGAAACCTCCATATTTTATCTGATCCCCTTGGGAAGGTACTTCGTAAGACTAAACTGATGGGTGTATGGTCAGAAATTACCAGCTCGTGAATGTTTGGGTCAGTGATCATGGGTAATAATGCAGTTGTGGTCAACAAATAATCAGTCCTTGACAGGGAGACGTGCGCCTGTGAAGAAAAGGTATATGGTCTATCAATTGGGTGAAAATTTCTCCATATATCATGGAGGTTCAGGGTCAAAGTAAAATTTTCAAGTAAGGAAGGTTTGCCTGTGGAGGATGGTCTATTATTATATGTACGGCTATCTATTTTACCCCTGGCATGGTCAAACAGATCAAACATAGTGGTGTTGAAATCTCCCCCTATTATCTTGTTGGGTGTTGGATCTTTGTCTATAGCCAACACAAGCTGGGAGAAGTATTCCTGAGTAGGTGAGTTAGGAGCATATATGGCGTATATACTAATTTCCGTCACCCCTAAGTAAGATGTAAGTGAAGATATCTCCCTACAGTGTCCTTATCATGTGAATGTACCTCGCATTTTAAGTGTTTCTGGAAAAGGATCATCACTCCTGCCTTGCGCCCGTTTGCTGGTGATGTAAATATTTCTCCCACCCAATTTTTTTTCATACGAAAAGAGTCTTCCTCTGCTAAGTGTGTTTCTTGTAACATCACTATATCTGCTCGCATTTTTTTAAGATGTTTCAAAACCATGTTACGTTTTGTTGGGGCACGTAATCCTTTAACATTCCATGAAATTATATTAACCATCTATACAATGTTGCAATTTATTTGAGTATTTAGTATTCCATCTATAAGAAGGCAGAAGGGCATTCTTCCTCATTGACCACACCCTTTCATAGGCCACCTTACACAATGATCCCATAAACTCACCCTCAGTTCCCCCTATGGAAGAAATCCGTAAAGCATATACATTTAAGGGTAATATTCTGCATAATATATCTGTGTTACCGCTTATATGTGACTGTTGTAAAATAATTAATTTAACAAAGAAAATAATATATGATTGTGACATTGGAACTTGTACAGGAGATTGTAACATGAAATTCTTTATCACAGTCATGGGAAAAAATCTTTTTTTTTGTGACTCCCTTTTTTTCCGTATGGGGGAAGTGCACTTTGGATTCCCATGCCTCCCGCCCTACATAAAGACCTTGGTCCTGGCGGACTCTGCCAGACTTAGGCAAGGCGTGAAAATTAAGAAATGAAAAATAATTGGAAAAAAAAAAATTGGCACAGTGAAATCAAAATAGATAACTTTGTTATACTTAGTCTGTCAGTCGTATGGAGTCTTGAGGATACCTAATGGTATCGTTGGATGAGTTCCACTCATCAGGTATTCAGGAAGTACTTGAAGACATTGGAGGCATGCATATCCACGAAAGTTGTCTGTTGGTCACCAATTTCTGTATTATCTCTGTGGTTTTCCTCTCCTCCCTTCTGTCTGGTGTCGGCGAGTCGTATTCTGTCGCGGATTTTGAAATGTTGGGGAGGGGGTGGACGGTGAAGGCATCTGCTGTGGTGGTGTGAACTCCGCGTTCAGCGAGCCCTCCCATTCTATCACCTGGTAGAGATATGTTTCTGCTTCTCGAGGGTCTCGGAAGGAATGTGTATGTCCTGTGTCGTCCCTAATGTGGAGTACAGCTGGGTATGCCAAAGTAAAGCGGATTTGCTTCTGGAATAAAGTAGAGCAAGTTTTGCTGAATAATTTGCATTTTTTAGAAACCTCAGCTGAATAATCTGCAAATACCAATAAGTTGTTTCCTTCATACTGTAGTGATCTTCGAGCTCTAAACGCCTGGAAAATCTGAGTTTTTTCTGCGTAGTCTAAGTAGCGTATGATGACAGGTCTGGGGCCCTTCCTTTCTGGGTTTATAGGACCTAAACGATGGGCTCTTTGAACCTTTAAGGGAACCAATATTCCCAAGCGTTGGGGGATAATTGTGCTACATAGTTCAGTTAAGGATTGTGCAGATACTGATTCCGGGATGCCTATAATCCTGAGATTGTTCCTTCTATATCTGTTTTCTTGGTCGTCCATTTTTTCATCCAAAAATGCCACCTTTTTTTCCAAGTCAAAGATTGTGTTTGAATACGTGTTAACTTCATCTTCAAGAGCTGATATACGTTGTTCTGCCTCTGTTATCTGTTGCCCATGTGCAGTTAGGTCCTGACGTATGGAAAACAGCGCTTTTGTAACCGATTTATCTATAGCCTCTAATATTGCTGGCATAAGTTTTTCTGCTACTGCTGCTGCTATTTTTTCATATTCTATTGTGTTAGTATGTGGATAATCAGAGGGAATATCAGTACTTGCCGATAATAGCGCTGGAGGTATCGTGTGCATCTGTGTCCCATCGTCCTTGTTTGTAGCGGCCACGTCTGTCGGCGCGTGGTTTAGAGGCGCAGTTTGGCTCTTTGTCGCGCCGCTGCGCAGATATTTTTCCATTTGTTTTTTCCTTCGCTCGGTAGTGCAGTGCACTTCTCAGTTTGGAGATCTAGTTTCCCCAACAAGGGAGGTAGATTCACCTATGTGTGAAGCAGGGTTGTCCAGCGGAGGAGCAGATGCCAAGCTGCCACGCTGTCTGACCCGGTGGGGATCCGGCGTGTGAAGCAGTTTTATCAGGCGAAGACGGGTCTGTAAGGCATGCGAGGCGTGTGAGAGGCAGACCTGAGACAGGCTCTCTGGTGTGTCAGGTATGTTTGTCTAGCGGAGGGGCGGGAGTCAAACTGTCACGCTACCCGACCTGATGGGGGTCTAGTTTCTCCGGCGAGGGGGGGCAGGTTCACCGGCGTGTGAGGCAAGTTTTGTCAGGCGGAGGAGCGGGAGCCAAACGCTTACGCTACCCGATCATACGGCACCGGAACCAGAAGTCAGCGTTCAAAGCGGACAAAGAGATTCTCTGCTGGCAGATATGAAACCACTGATCCTCAATTATACATTTTTCAACCATGGGAATACTAAACCATAAAGGCCAATGTAATAGAAGCTCCACACTGCCAATATCAATGTGATAGGGAAGACAACTGATGTATTAGGGCCCAGGCCAGAGACCAACCTAATTGAGGCCAGTGACATCAGTATAATAGAGGAAAAAATCACTGACCACAGTGTAAGGTCAAACTATACCACAGGCATTATTTTACACAAAAGCTACTACTCCACTGGCAATGTATTGGTCAGTCAACCCTTTACAAATGACATTAAACTATGGTGACAATTTACTGACCACTAATGGAAAAGGGTTATCTATCCACTGACATCCTTATTATCAGGGCAATTTTCAAAGGATCACCAATGTAAAGGCTTATTATGCACCAATGTAGATGTTATTATGCAAATCACTATATGCCAGGTCCATATTGCAGATATGCTCCTGAAAAAAAAAATTACAGGTAAAAGATAAACCTAAATCCCCATTGCCCCACTACTTGTTAGCATTTAAGTGAAGCAAATATTAATACAACTTCTATTCCTGCTTTTGATTTCCAATATTCACTATCAGCCTTGGGCAATGTAGAATTTATTTTTCTAGCCTCACTATTGTCACTTTAGATAGAGACTATATATGGATGTCAGCAATGTAGTGCAGACAAACTGGACTGCCGTGAAAACAGAGAGGGAATAGACACAGAGTAAAAAGATGAGTGCCATGAAGGAGGAATATTTCACCTTGTATCCGTACAGGGAAACTATAAACCTATAAAGTTGGCTGTTCATATGACAGAAATAAGTGCAGCAAAATAATATTGCAGACTTGTAGCTTACAGAGTAAAATGACATAAGAGGCGATCTGTAAGTGCTGTACTTAAGATGGTCATTTTGGCTATAACTTATATTTATGTCCAGATGCATGAATAAATTGCGTAGAAAAAAATATAATATTGAGTATTTTTAAACTGACATCTCATGGGTTTAATAACTTATACTAATACATGCCACAGGACAAGGATCACAAATCTACAACAGAATGGATGAAAAAATCAGTCCAGCAATAGGATCACCCTTTTGTTGACATGTAGGGTCTATTGTGTGTATTTTTATAACAGAAATTAGCATTCTAAATTTTAGAACCAAAACTTTAGATGGCCTTATCAATTTAGAATTATAATAGGATGTACTTTTTTTTTCTCATGATGGTATATTTTTACAATTTATCCTCCTTGGCTCAGTGCTATTTTCTTATGCAACAGTAGTCATCAACAGCAGTTTAAAAATTATAAACTGCTGTTGATGACTACCCCAGACAAAAGACAACATTCTTGATATGGGCTAAATTTTTACGGGCACTTGATAACTGGCTGTTAAATGCCTGAAAGCTGTGAACATGACATGAGGCATTCCCTGGGACATTTTTGGGCTTCCGTCTAATGGAGGTTTCATGGAGGAGTTATCTAAACACCCCCTTAGCACCTAAACAGGAGCAACCAGTCGCTTTGCGGGTAGCTGCCAACTGTCAACAGCCCAGGAAGCATTGGTGTAAATACATCCTTAGTCAGCAATTGCAAAAGGTAAATTTCTGGCCAATAACTTCCCAATGGGTACACAGCCAGGTAGAAAATATTCTAAGTAATTTTGGAGTGTTCCTAACTCTACCAAAACAACATGACAGTCCTTCTTGTTTACTTACACTGTAAATAATTACTATTCCTGATAAATCTATTAATACATAATGTCAAAAGGTTTAGATTAGATTTAACCTCCTGGTCGTTATGCACGAACCCAGTTTCTAAAACAATATGTGCCCGCGCTGGGGTCGTACATACTCACCTGTGCTCTACGAGCCTGCAGCGATTCTGCATTGCTGCAGGCCCGCTGATCCCTTCTGCCATAGACCTGTGGATCAGTCTGCAACAGTCCTCAATGGACATCCTCTCCCTTCTCAGGATAATGCGCTGCCTGGCACACCAAAGAGCATCCTTAAAACAACACCCCACCCTCAATGCTCCACTGATCTCAGTCTCTGTGTATGCGCCCTCAAACTGTCCAAACAGGGCCTGCGCATAGGGAAACCACCAGAAGAGGTACAAAGCAGTCTCCTCCTCGGTGATATACCTGAGGCAGTGCCGGTATCAACCCAAGTACCTGGCATGCAAGAAGGACCTGAGAGATATACCCCCAAGTCCTTGTGCTATTTTGTAAGCCTCCGCGATGAAAGGTTCCACCAGATATACTGGCAGATGGCCGAAGGTAGGCCAAGGACAGACTCCATAACGTCTCTATAGCGGATCAGTTTGTACGCTGTCTTGGGTTTCCACAAATCGGGTTGAACACCATACAGCTCCTGCTCTTTGGTGAACTTGAAAGTGTCACAGTTGTAAGGGATAGAAGAGTCCCATGTATTTCATCCCAGGGTCTGCCACAAAGGCAGGAGGAAAAATCTGGACATGGCGTTCCTCTCAGCATTGTGGGGAGGTCTGGAACTCCTTTGCCTACCTTGAGAGAATCTTTGTACATCTGTGCCTGCTTTACTCTGTCCAACTTGCATTCCCAGATGAAGGGAAAGACGGACCTGATGATGGCCCTGCAGGTATTGAAATGAGGCCATGTCTGGACCAGGTACTGCAACACAGGGAGGATCTCGCTGCAGAGTACCTTGCCCTCAATGGTGAGCTGTCTGAGGCTCCAGAGACCGAACTTCTGATTTATTTTTGCCCCAGACAAAAGGGAGAGGTGAAAGAGGACAGCCTTGGCGGACCCCAGAGAGAACCGGGAAGGGGTCTGTCTTCCAGCCCTTTACCAGCACCATGCTGCGCATGTCCTGGTATATTAGGCTGACATATGAACAGAACATATCCCTGAGGCCAAACCTGAGCAGGGCTCTAAGCATGAGCCCATGAGAGACACGCCTTCTCTTGGTCAAGACCGACAAGAGCAGCATGGACCTTGCTGTCCTGGATGTACTGAACCATGTCTTTGACTAGCACAAGGCTGTATGCAATCCTGCGCCCAGGAATGCCGCAGGTTTGGTCCAGGTGCATGATTTGCCCAATGACAGCCTTTAGCCTGTTGGCCAGTACCTTTGCTAGCATCTTGTAGTCCACATTCAGTAGAGAAATGGGACGCCATTTCTTAAGGTCACATCTCTCCCCCTTACGCTTATACAAGAACGGGATCATACCCTCCCTCAGGGTAGGGGGCTAACTGCCCTCCACCCTCCTCAAAAAGCAGCAGGAGATCTGGGCCGATCAAGTCCCAAAGTTAAATCTAAAGTTCCACTGGGAGACTGTCACTGCCCGGGGTCTTTCCTGGTTTGAAAGATTTGGCAGCAGTTGATAGCCACGGACCCTGCGGGATCAACAGTGTTAGTCTGTGTCTGCTTGGGGGTGTAGAGGTCAGTGTAGAAGCTGAAGACCACCTTCATCACTTCCTCTTTCCCCTGGCAGAGAGTTCCTGTCTTGTCCTGCAGCTCAGCTAGGGGGGTGTTGAATTAGTGGAGCTTCCTGAAAAAGAAAGAATGACACTTCTTACCTTTCTCAAGGTGCTTCACCTTGGAGAGAAAGACAATCTTTCTGCATTTCTCCTCAAAGTACTGCTTGAGTTGCTTCTTGGTGTCCTTCAGATCACGTTTAACATCCCAGCTGCATGGTAGAGGTTCTGCAAGGTCTGCAGTCTCTTGAGGTCCTTCCTCCTAGCAAACACCAGCTGGCGTCCCCTCACTTGAAAGAAGCTGCAGAGCCATGGAGGGGGCATGGATTTTCCCAGGTGTCTTGATGACAATGTGTAGAGGGGAGGGTAGGGAAGCACGGCAGAGTATGGTGTACTCTGCAGCGATTTCCTGTATGGCTGTAATACGGGGAGATTAATGTTTTTCTCACATTTAACATTAAATTAACTATAAAAATAATGTAGCTCATGGCCAGCAATAGAGCTAAACAACCATAAGCATGTAAATTATATGCAAATTATATGCATGCCGAAACTGAGTAAATCAAGCACAGCAGCTGATGCACCTCATTGGCTCAGTTTCAGTATGCATACTAATGTTAACATTTTGGGATTTTATTGACCCTCACTACTGCATAATGGTATGCAAAGCTCTATACCACAAGTTAATCAGCCTACTTTATGTACATGTACAAAACTGTATTTTATTAATTCAAGCAGATTTTCTTTTTGTGAGTTTCAACTGTATATATATATTTTCTCATTACAGAGAATATAGTCCTAAAAAGTGCACAGTAGTACATTACCATGCCATGTACTGCTATCACAAAAGCACAAATATTCTCTTTTATTTGAGACCCTTGACTCAAATAAAACACAGATTTTTAAGTAGTGTAACTTTCAGCCTTACCATTGTGTGTTTCACTTTCATGATTCTTTTGGATGATGTAAAATACATGACAAATACTACTAGAAGACTCACACTCTCCCTAGTAAATGTATATAATAGCTGACCTGGCATATGAAAAGATTTGTGGTTAATTTAACCCTTCTGTTCTTAACCAAAAGATACATACACTTGCAAAAAAAGATAACTTATTAATTTAGATAATAATGCAATGATATAAACCTAAATGTGCAAAAAAATTGCATATTCATGTGCATTGTGCGTCAGTGCTTATTCTGATATAATACCATGCGGCCTTCATTACAGCTTGTGGCCTCACATGCCTTTGTTTTGACCCTGTTTGATGGCTGGATTGAATATATCATTGATGTGAATTTTGCAGAAGAAATTTAAGGTTCTAACTGAATTAACACTGTATAATAAATGGTTATTATCATATTCACTTCAATTAACTCAAGTAAAAGATGGCATAAATTTTCACTAGATCATCATTTTCTGTGCCATTGTATTACTTCTTACTTTGTTATACATTTAAAATGGCTGCAGAGAGTCATTGAGTACTGGCCTACTGAACAAATTAATGAAAAAAATGCTGCTAAAGTTACTAGCACAGAGCATGCTTTGACAAACACAGTATAGTTTTGGGGTACCTATACTCATTCACTGACTGACCTTCTTATTATACCTGATGTAAAAATATAAAATCAGGTCATCGGTATCCATAAGTCAAAAAGGCTTCACCAAACAAAACCATTGCATAGTGACACTGGTCCCCAGCTGCACCTCAACTGATGCAGGGATAGAACTAGAATTGAAAATTCCTGTATCCAAAGGGATCAATTACATGTTAAAACACTGAAACTGCACTGAAGGTACACAATACCACCAGATGTGCCCCCGCACTTAATACCCATAATGCGCTTTGAACAGGCTTTCAAAGATCCCTTTTTTACAACTTGAGTGCCATTACAAAATATATCAACAACAGAGAAAATTGGAAAATAAAGAAAACACAGGGCGGGCGGGTTGGAGAAACTTTTGCTAAGTTGACCTTTCTGGAAAACAACTCCCAAAGGGCTTCCAGCAAGAGCTTCTAGCTCATCCTGACCTTCTAACATGTAAGCCCACATTCTTCCCCTCATTCGTCAACTAGGGATCATGGGTCCATGCTGTCCTACAGGAAGCACAGAAAGCAGCGTCGGCGCTATGGGCGGGCCATGGGGGGCCCACTCCAATAGGGTCGCCTACCTATGCAGCCGTCCGTCCGAGACGTAGGTGTGCCCCCCTGATTGGGCATGCCCAACTGCCCATGCCTGCCCGCTCCTGCGCTCTGGCTTAGAAAGCCTAAGGGGTTGAACTACTTTCAGTTTTTGCTGTCTCTGCCCCAGTTAGGGAGATTCACACTCTAAATATACTGATCATTGTCACTAAATATTATTATTATTATCATTTATTTATATATAGCGCCAGCATATTACACAGCGCTTTACAATAAATTAGAGTTGAGACAACACAAGATAACACACACGTACAGGTTATGACACAGGAGGAGTAGAAGACCCTGCCTGATCAGGTTTACAATCTAATAGGTTGGGGAACAAAGTATAAAATAGGTAGGGTGGGTGGGACTGGTATGGCAGTGATGTTAGGAATGATTTGCGAACCGGCTTTACAGCTTCTATTCTTCATTCTGTGACCTTAGCCAGTACGAGCACTGTGTGTATTGCGTGTATCTCTTCGCAATACGCACAAATATGCACGATGCATGCTGGTAAACAATGTTGAAGCATAACATGATGAATAACGGCAATTGCAAATATCCGAGTGCACATTCAGGAAATATTGCGATTTCTTGAATGTCGGATATTCGTCTAATATATTTGAATATTCTCGCTCAACACTAATACAGAGTTTACATGATGCATATTATAGCCAGGCCTTCTGCTTTGCTACTCTATAGATATACATAGCTGAATATTCTAATAGACATTCAGTCAAGGCTGAAATATCACATTTTGACCAACTTTAGCCCTTAAAAGTTTCTGCTATCCACTTTAAGAAGGTTGTTTTACAGAAAAGTGTTCTTAAGCTTTTCTTTTGAACCCAATTAAACAAATCTAATTTTAAAATGTTTAAGCATTTCCATTAACGATGGCACATATAAGACTTTGATCAATTTGATTATGGCAAAAGTGGCTTCCGCAAAAGTGACTTCCCAGGTCCATTGTTATAGGATAAGGTTTTGACAGCATTCAACGTCAGCAATTATTTTATTTTGCAGCACTTTACAAGTGACTTGCCGTTAACAAATACGATATGTGCCAAGGTTGATGAAAGGGCCTAATTAGCTTTTTTAGAGCTAATGCTGCAAATAGTTTTATTGACACAATCAAAACATGAAATCACTACAAAAAGTCTAATTGCAGCAGGGAATTAAGTGGCAAAATTCAATGCAACTTTTTCTTTCAAATAACTCAATGTAACTTGTTCCTTCATCAACAGTTCCCCACATTTTAAGTTTCATGAAGAGAAGTTGATTTCAGCATAATGTATTAGGAAGGGGTGACCATTCCATTTTCAAAATTCAGATAGCAAATGATATTTGAAATTCTTTTCTAATGTGTGCCAACTGAATGACAAATTAACCAGCTCCCCGGCATATGTCAAGGACTATTTTTTGAGCTTAATGGAGAAACTAAACAAGAGGTTTTTTTCATTACTCATCTCTACACTGGCAGTAAAGAATTTGAATATTTTCCTAGTCTTACAAACCTATTTCTGGAATAAGGCACTTTCATATAATTTATGTGTGCAGAGCAACACACTTGTCACCCTAAAAGTATAGTTTCATTGTCTGAATTCATTGTCAATTCATCATAAATCAATTCAGCAACAACAATTACAGTATGCTGTCGGCCAAAGGGAACACTGCTAAATAGTGGTTTTCAGGAACTTTTCACTTCATTGGTAAAATCCTAACTTTGAGAATAATTCACCCAAATGGCTAGCTGTTGTGGTGGCAGAAGAACCATCCCACATCTGGGCATACAAAATATTATCTTTCCAGATAAAAATATAATTTAGGAAAATGTAGGCATTTTTCTGTTCTGGAAATATTCGCCTTAACTTCTTGTTCTGGGGATACAGGAAATGAGAGGGAATCTGTTCAAAGTAAACACAATGCCTATGACACCAAAGAACAAACTTACAGTCCCAATCCTTATGTAGACTGTATATTTTATGTGTGCTTTCAGAAGACATAATTGTAACTGACAGTATAAGGCCTTGTTTCCAAAATGTCTTTCTCCATCCAAATTAATAAGGCATGTTACCATCAATGCAGCAGTAATGATCCCTAAACTATGGTCAATCAGTGTGACGTGTCCATGCCTTACAACGTAAACAGACCCTTACATAAGAACTCATTATAAAATAAACCTAATATTAGAGTACATCAGATCTTATGCACAGACCGCACATATACATGTCAAATAGTATTTCTAAAAACAATCTAACTATATTGCTGACTGGGAAAGAAGACAACATAGGGGGCAGGAAATATTTCTGGGTGGTTGAAACAAGTGATAATAGTAATTAATCATTTTGATTTAAACAATTTCAACTTGACTTTGACCTTAATTCATGCAAAAATTACATATATTTGAACAATTACTTCTTTTGTAAACTTCCCACAACCCTGCCCTACATCTCCAACAAATTTGGTGAGGAAACCATGTTCAGGGTTTATGAATCAACTCCCATGACCAACTGCAAGAAAAACACAATGAAAAAGAATATTTCCTTGTCAGTTGGAAAGCTTGCTATAAGTTTGCTCACCTATCCCCAGTGATAGTGGGTATTGGCGGAGCCGCCAATCTATTCTGGGTCCCCATTTAAAGGAGGCATTGTCATTTTTAAGCAAAAAGTGAAGGGTTAAAACACCACTATTGAATTTAATGCAGATTTTTTTAGAGAGTTTGGAGTTCAAGTGATACCGTTTATTGGCTAACTGAAGTCATTAGAGAAGCAAGCTTTCGGGATATCGCAGATCCCTTCTTCAGGCTAATACAATTCTGGTTTTAGAAGCTCACATTTATACACAAAAAGTTACAAGGACATAAATATTGAAAAAAAGCTAATGTTTTCTCAAGACACACTAGACTGATTGAGGTGAGGGTGAGGAATTAGTTAGTGTAGACAGTGGTCAGAGTTATGGCGCCCATACATGCACAGATATTAGCGTCCGACAGATTAAAAACGATCAATTTTTAGATCAGTCGACTGAAAATTGGTGCATGCCCACATGGTCCGATCAATTAAATTTGATCGTAATTGTGAAAAAAATCGATCAAAACATGATCGGACATGTCGGAAAATTTTGATCGGTTGAGTACAAATTGAGTACAAATTACGATTCCAAAAAAATCGATCAAAAAAACAAAAAATCGATCAAAAATTGGTTATTCCATGTGGAGTAAATTCTATTTCCCATCAATCAATCTCCAATTGTACGATTGAAAAAAATTGATCATTTTTAGTCTGTCGGAT
>CM070032.1:172948288-172959855 GCA_036250615.1 Ptychadena robeensis
TGTCCTCCACACTGTCCATCTCCACCAGTGTCCTCCACACTGACCATCACCACTAGTGTCTTCCACACTGACCATTTCCCCCAGTGTCCAACCATGTTGTTTAGTGCTCTCCAGCTCAAATCCCATTGACTATTGTAGAAATCCTTGGTGCGGATTTATTGCGTGAAAAAAATTTTCTTGGGAGTTTTGCCATGGATTCCCCTCTGCCATGTCATTGTCCAGGTGTTAGACCCCTTGAAACAACTTTTCCAACACTATTGTGGCCAGAAAGGGTCCCTTTGTTTTTTAAAATTCGCCTCCCATTAAAGTCAATGGCGGGTTCGCCGGTTCGCCGGGTTCGCGAACTTTTGCGCTAGTTCGCATTCGCCGTTCGCGAACGGCAAAATCCGGGTTCGCGCCATCACTAATGATGATCTTGTTTACATAAAGTATGGTAGCATTACACAAATCATTTCACAGGAGATGTGAATATGCATCATTGTTGGACCATCTACTTGTTTTTGTAACATGTAATACATTTTAGCTTTTTAATCTATTTAAACTGTGTGGCTATTAAAGTCCTGTATATATTCTGAGGTGTATTCCTCAAATTCAATTGATATACACTTAAATATACAAGACAAATGTTATTTAAAGATTGTAAATGCATATTAACTAAACTGTATTAACCCCCCTGCCGTTCCTGACGGCTCCATCTCCATGATGACTTGTCAGTATAGCAATGGACGAGATGGAGCCATCAGGTCAGAAGATCAGAGCCCTGGCAGCACAGATTTACTATTCTGTGCTACTACGGGGCTCCGATCTGAAGGAGAAGCTGGAGGAGGAGAACGGACCCCTCTACCCCCCCCCCCCCACCCCAGTGACATGATGATGTAACATGGGGGGGGGGGGCGGAAGATTCAAATGGAAATCACACCAGAACAGCCTTCTATGCAGAATACTGTTCTCAGCATGATTTCCAGATGTGCTCTTTGCAGTCAACCATTTCTGCCCTGGTGTGTTCATCACACCAGGGGACAGAGAGTTGCAAAGGGCATTCAAAGTAAAAAAAAACACATAACACATTTCCAACTGAATCAAAAGGTTATTATGAATATAACAAAAAACATAAATATAAATGCATACTGTTTTGAAATCTATCATATAAAATATTATGTCGTTCAATTAATACCTTTAATTATATATATCATTTTTTGTATGTAACTTTTTTTTTAACATAATGGTGTGTTTCAAACATTATTATATTCAGGATGTCTACTAGACCCTTGTAAGGACATATTTTAGAAAGTTACAGGCCTACAACATAAAAACAATTCCATTGAAGTCTATGGTGCACTTTTGGTACAGAAATCTGGACCTCAGCAGAGCACTAGGGAGGTTAACATGCCCCCAAGAAAAAAGAAAAACGTTCTCATATGATTTTCGTCAAACATGTGTCTGGATTATAGTGAATGGCACGTACACATAGTTTTGCTTTGGCGATTATCGATTGCAATGTCTTCATTATATTTTGTTACCTTACTGACTGAAATAAAAAAAATACCAGCATGGAGAAGGTATTACAAAAGGCCTACTTTTAGCTTTTCTTTCTTCTAATTTGGAATTTTTGTCACTAACGCTTCTGAATTCGAAAATGAGCCCCTCCTGTGAGGTTATGGACCCCATACTAATACCCTATAATACTAAAAAGTAAATGTTTTGGAAACACTCTTTTACCCAAGGATTTAAAAGGAGAAAAACTGTTCAGCAGACTTTTTTTGCCATTTGCCCCAGGAGTTTAACATGTTTTGATGTGTATGTGTTTGCAAAGATTTTTATGCAAAAACTGCAAGAGCAATGCTATCCTTCTTTCTAGTGCTCTTTTACTACATCTCCATCAGTTTTGGTGATGATTTCACTTTCATGGGCAAAATCTTCAAAAACGATCTCAAATAAAACAGCAATACTTGGCACCATTCCAATATTAATAAATAATGTTAATAAGAAGCGTTTGAATTCTGAATGCTACAGCTGTTAGCAAAGATGTAACTATGTGAAGTGAAAGGGAAGGGAATGGTCTGTGGTCTGTAAAACATCTAGCAAAATTTCTGGAAACTGTGGCAGATGGCCAGCAGATCATCCAATCTGGCAGAATTTCTTCCAGTTTACAGTTGTCTGCAGCAAATAATAGGATATGCTATTGCCATGTGATTGAAGGTGAAGGGCTGAATTAGTTTGGAAAAAGCATAAACATGACATGAAGATTTAATACTGGACCATTGATCATTTGTTCCTTTACATAGTAATGTTTAAATTGGACCATGCACGAAACAAATTAGCTATATTATTTCAAATGGAATGTACAGTATATGGAAGAACAGCATGTAGAGTGATGAATAGGCTGAGGTATATGGCTTCTGTTATATGTCTGTTTCTGGTTGTGCTCTGACAATGTGTTATATGTGATGAATGAGTTTTCCTATTTGTCTGTAATTCTTTCCTGGAATTCAGTTTATAAATGGTGGTGGAAATGGGTTCTGGCTCAATAAACGTTCAGTGTTCATGAAATGATAAATGGAGTTTTGTAACAAAAAACATTTCATTGGATAAAATGTACACCAAAATACTAAAACCTTTAAAATATATGTTAAACTAGGCACATGAAGATTTGTATAGGAATGTCAAAATTGCAATGGTATTTCCCGCCTAAACTTTCTTTCTTTGCTTATGGCCAAGCATCATATAATATAATAATAATAATCATATAATAATAATCGCAATGCAATAATAAATATGTGACATTTCGTATTTACGAATATGGAATTGAATATTAGTAGAATTATTCACAAAATATCAAAAACTTGATCATTATGTATAACCACTTAAGTATAAGTTTGTGTTCATTGATGTATCCTTCAACATTCCAGCCTAACGAACACACAACATCAAATAAGATATCTCATAAGAATGTTTTTTTATTTTTTCCAAAAATAATAATGGCATGTAAAAAACCCACTGGATAGGTCAGGGCGGCCATCTGATATTTCGGGGCCCCATAAGGTAATTTTCGAGGCTTCCTACCACTAGCACACCTGCCATCCCCTCCCCCCCCCCCTTCCCCCACAGTCTGAGGGTTTCTGCATGGATTTTGCTGCTGATGGAGCTCCCTATTCTTGATTGACCCTCCGATTAGCTGTCTCCATCCACAGTACAATGCCGTTTGAACCCCCAGTGCTTTTCTCTCGTCAGATGTTACCCTTATATATGCCTGCTCTGACACCCTTAGAAGTCCCATTTTTTTTTTAAATAAGTAATTAACATTCACAATTTGATACTCCTAACTGCAACCTTTTATATTTATAAATGTTTCCCTGAAGTTATCCAAGTGACATAAATAGTATACATTTAGTACTACTAGAAGTGTATACATGATAACTTAAAGTTGTTTGTACAGCTATTTATTTTTTTCGAGCTTTAATCTCAGCTCAATCCGCAATATAAACTTCAGCCACAAGATGTCACTAGTGTACACCTGCTGTCACTGTACAGATCACACATCAGGGTGGAGGGGGAAGCTACAGGTCTCGCCCCTCCCTGGCTAGAACGCAGATGCGCTGAGGTTGCTATCAGCCAGCGCACAGGTCGGGGAACACAGGACCGGCCACGGACTGCCTGTCCCCCCTAGATGGTCGGGATGTGTCCCCTGTCACATAAAGTAAAGATAAAAACTTCTAAAATAATGCATCCTTTCTGACTACTTGGTACTTCAAATTGAGAACATAAGCCTAATATACTAACTCCATATTAACTGCAAGTTAGTTAATCACATGGGCACTTTTAGTACAGTACTTTTAAACCATTTTTGTATCTCCCACTGTAATAATGTTCTACATCTACCTCATTGAATAAAGGGCAACTCCTGTAAAGAAAGTTGGATTGGGGGATCAGTCACATTTGGGGAAATTTTAGTGCCATTTTTGGTGCCTTTTATAGGAAACAAATGGTCTGTCGGGCAACTGTGAACCCAATATCATACCCTGCCTCAATACTGTTCATTATTTCTTTCAAATCTATACTGGAACTCTTTCCCTATCTTTGAATTCCTCTACTTTCAACTCTTCTCCAAAAATCTATCCCTTAGGGCTTGTTTAGATTTCACCAGGACCCCTCCGCTAAGCGTATATGCTTAGCAGGAGGTCCCAACGCAGCAGATAGCCTTACCTGCTCGGCGGAGTATATGTCTTCACGGTGCCAAGCAGCTCCGCCGATGTAAGGCTGAACGTAGTCAAGTACGTTCAGTCTCTGCACTGGCGGAAGTGTAAACAGATCAGGCAATGTCTGTGTGATACGTCGGGAACCCCGCTAAGGGTATAATGGAAACAACCCCTTATACTAATCTGGCCTGATTCTCAAATTCACTGTTTTCTGTACAATTCCTCCTAATCCTAATTATTTGACCTCTCAGTAGATTAAATAACCATCTTGGCTGATGGAAGTAGTGAAGCTGTTTTAGTCAATATTTTTAAAGAATGTTTTAGTCTTTACTGTCCTATTTCCTTCATAAATATCTGAATCTAGTATGTGATCCCCCCTATTTTGCTAACATATGGATCCTATATTTATACACATCACCTCCCTAAATAGTCTCTGTAAACTAGGTGCATGCCACATTCTAGATTATAAAATGAATCCTCTATCTTAATGCTTGCGGTACTTTATGGCAGGTATATCACGTCAAAAGTGGTCCATATTCAATTATTTTTCTATCGCCTCAGGTGATGAATCAAGTGTACTGGTTCTCAGAAGCATCCCTTTGTTGGCATATCGATGACTCTGTTTACAAACAGAGTGAGTCAGGACTGTGAGAACCAGCTGCGCTCATATAAGCCCCACCCTTTAGGCTACCACCTAATGGAACTTTACTGGACAGTGCACATAGATGAAGCTACAGAAGTGAGACCCCTTCCCCCCTCCTTCATGTAACAATTATCCCTTCATGGAAATTAGATGGATTACAACGTTAGAGCTGACAACTTTGCAAGTATGCATGTTGAATGGCAGAAATCAGGCAAATATTATTTCTCTGCATCCCTGTTTTATTTCAAGGTTTACTATTAACCCTTTCTGGGAATGTGTAAGGGGTTTGAAATACTTCTCAATTAATTTCTTAGGGTGGTGTAAAGAAATCCAGTGATCTCCTTGCTCAAGGGTACCCCTGGATTCTCATGAGCCCCTGCCCGCATATCTACATTACTGGGTCACATTGTGGAAAAGAGGTCCCCTTCCCCTATTAAGACAACCTTTTCCAATTATTCTAATTTACTGCTTGTTCAGTATGATAGGAACTCACCATTATTACTTTATGTGTCTGTTTGTGGATTTGTGTCTGCTCGTGTGCATAGGAACATTGGCGCGCCCTCTGAAAATGCATTGGTGCGTTATTAACGCAGTTGTGGTGATTTTACTAAAGATAGCTAGGGAACTGCATGCATAGTGGACACAAACCCTCCCTTGAAATTCTACATTTAGCCATTAGATATAGAATCTTTTTAGTGTGAATGGACTTTTCTGGAGCAAAAAGAAATACATTTGCTACTAATTGGTGCTTTTCACAATTAGGACTGGTCAAAATTTATTTAAAAGTGCATTTGGGTCAGAAATTGGCTTTCAAAACTGAATTTGACTTGCTATTGGATTCCCATATACTAATCCAATAATATTTTTATGATCCCTAAGGTACTAAATAATGTAACACCATTTGAAATGTATTTATTTCATTTTAGTTATTTCAGTAAAAAAACTCACAACTGTTATAATTTCTGTGTTTCTTTTGTTTTGCCTTTTCCCTGTGTACTATCTATTATTCTTAAACATGAACTAAACAGACTCATAGCCATTCTTGTGTGTGGTAAAATCTGTTGTTATTCTGTTATATAAGAAAGAAAAGTTACCTTTTTATTTCTTATCCCGTCACATATTCAAGCACCTTTTTCCTTTCTTTGAATTCACTGATTAAGGGGAGAGTTAAGTGCACCCAGGTGTTTTATATTCAACTACAAATCTCACAGGGAATTTTCTTCCACAATAGCTTGTGAACCAAGTCAATTTGAATGTGGGAGTTAAAGCACAGTAGTGTAAAACAACAGGGATTTAAAGCCTGTAGGTAATATTAATATGAGTAGTAAGCCTAATTTAAACTATGTTGTACCTGAGATAATAAGCAATAGTTAACTTTACATTTTTGTTCAGAATTCAGTTTCCAGCAAGCTGGCATTACTGAAGCGACAATTACAGGGCAAATACCTATGTAGCAAGTGTTGCCCTCTAGGAGTTTAAATTAGAGATTGGAGAGAACAAAATGTAACTATGCAAGAAAATGACAATCTTGGAAGTTTTCTACTGAACATACATTAAATAGGGTAACAAAGGGAATGCCAGGATCCTTAACTAGTGAGAAGTCATACTTGTGTTTAAGTTAAGCACTCCAAACTAATGAACAGATGAGAGGTAAGCTCTGGAGTATTACTGCTCCCCCGGAAACAGAAACTACAATGAAAACCCATTATATAAGAGAAAAGAATTGTACAAATCATGCTGAATGAGTATTTGTTCAAGAAAACCTTGTCAAATTGCTTTATGAGTATACAGATCGAGTTCCAATGTTATGTTCTGTAACAAGTGGCCTGCATGATGGATAAAGAAAAAACAACAGGTACTTAGAAAAGCTAAGCTAAGAGGAACAGATTTAAGCAGGGTACAGCCATCTAGATATGGGCCAGATCGATGGCCGCAGTGCGTGCTCACAGCCATCTATCTGGCCCATATAATATGTGACCATCGCTGTTTTCGACCGGGACCAACGATATGGCTTCAAAACAGTCAAATCGGACATGACCATTGAATACGGCAGATGTCTGTTGCTTTGCATGGAAACCGTCGGTCTCTATGCAAAGCATCAGTGAGCTGGAGAAAGAACAGAGCTGATATCTGACAGCAGCGTGATGACGTCATCACGCTGCTGCAGGGAACATCAGACGGCTCAAATATCGATTTGTTTGTTCCCTGCTTTGGCTTGCAGCTGGTAATACAATACATATATATACTAATGGTAGGATCTCTCTCTCTCTCTCTCTGTATATATATATATATAAAAGCATTTTTCAGGTTAGGTACCGATGTTGGATGGGAATACCTGGCCTCTAAAATTTAACTAAAAATCGAGACGTGTATGCCCAGCTTTAGAAATCAAGTCTATTTTAGTTCAATCACAAAGGACCCTATACTACACAGCTGTTGGAAGATCTAAAGGATACTGTATCTGAAGGTGTATGGCCAGCTTATTAGGTTTTAATAGGTACCGTATATTTAAATAGTTGACATAAGCCTAGGCCTATGGAAATGTTTCACCAAAACAAGGTCCTTGGTTGCTGAGGACTAAATAAAAGCAAACTTTTAAAATATCTTCTTTAGTGATGATTGTGCAAACAAAGTTGAAGGTGAAATATGTTGATCAGGGATCTGTTCCTTTTTTTCACCAAAAGGTCACCAAACTTTCTTTAGATGTTGTTACAGGAAAATACATTATACTATTTAGAATTATGGTGATTAATAAAGGTTGTTTTAAAAAAATTTAACATTGGATTCATTTTGTTAATTAAAGTAAAGTGTTTGTTAAAGTTTTTAGACAATAGGTCTGGAGCTGTTTGTTCCTTTGTTTAAAAAAATTATAATCATATGAGTTATGATATAACTAGTAACTTACATTTACATACTTAATTTGATTTGTTAATGCAACGCATTCAGGCAACTTCTTACATTTTGTAGAACATATAATCACCTGGATGCACAGACAACTTAATCACTATGCAAACGATTCAAGAACAAATCAGGATGCTTGAAAATGTGGAAGCACCATGCCATAATGACATAATCACATTCTTATTGTCAGGAAATGTGCATAGTTGTTAAGCTCTTTTTTCCATGGCATGCAATGCATTTTCTGCTCATTTTTTTAACCCTGAACACACCATGAATGCACCCATTGCCAAAATGCATGGTATTGGACACCATGGAAATACAGTTTTAAGCCCCCCATACACGTTGCGACTTTTCGTACGAATTTTGCCCGATCGACCAGCGTGGTCGGTCGGGGTGATCGATCAGGAGAATAATCGGATGTGGAATTAGGCACTGCTTTGGGCCTGTCCATAAATTTGGGTCGATCTGCTGTTAAAAAATTGTGTCGGGCCTATGGATCGGTGATAATTCGCATTCCGCTTTTTCGTGCCAGCCGGCCGATCGACCATAACATTTTGAGTGAAAATCGGGTGACACGATCTAAATATGGTTTATTTCCATTTCCATTCCAAAACCAGACCTCATAACTTCAGGTATCATGCACTTGGGCCTGTTGTATTGTACACTAGATTTTAATGAACGGGGTTCTTTCTTTTTACTTCTGATTGTGTGCTTAGGGTTTGTTTCCACATACGTCGGGACACTCTCCGCTAAGCGTAAATGCTTTGCGGGGATCCTAAAGTAGCCCGTAGACATTGCCTGCTCGGCGGATGCTCTGTTTACACATCCGCGGATGCAGAGGCTCAACGTACTCGACTACGTTGAGCCTTGCATCAGCGGAGCGGCTTGGCGCTGTGAAGACACAGCATCCGCCGAGCAGGTAAGTCTATGTGCTATGTCGGGACCCCTGCTAAGCGTATATACTTAGTGGAGAGGGTCCCGACGTAAGTGGAAAAAACCTTTAATCTTTGTTTTTGTAAATAAAATGTTACTTTTTAAGCAATTTTGATGTAAGAATATTTTCATTCCTTCCCTGTATGGTTCAATTTCCACAGGCCAGGGGCTTCCTATTTCTTCTAGTATTAATATTATTTATTGGATTGTAGACATACATTAAAGGGATATTCACAAGGTCTTTGATTGGTCACAATGCATTCCTCTATTTAGTTTTAGTAACACAAAAGAGCAACAAAAAGAAAATACTAAGTGGTCTAATTCAATGTTTGTCTTCTTCATGACCTACACGCTTTTTTTCCCTTAGTACTGAAGACACTGGCCTAGCCTTTTTTAAGTATTATTCTAGCATATATAGTTTTTGCATTGATTAAGTTTAGTCAAGTACCGTGTATACTTGAATATAAGCTGAATTTTTCAGCACCTGAAATGTGCTCAAAAATTAATTAGTCTTATATTCAGGTTAAGAAATGAAAACTGCAGCATTTTGTAGGTGGGCTTTATGAGTGAAATGCAAAGCCCCTGAACATGCTACCATCACCTAATTTGCTGGAGATGTACAAAAGGGTTGTACTCTAGTATGTGTAGTTTTTTGCATAAACTAGGTTCAAAGCCATGTCGAAGTTTTAAAGTTTGACTTAATTTGAACTTATTTTATGCAAAAACTTTTTAAGCTAGAGTAATACTTTTTTCTTTACATTGTTCCCACAACCCTTCTCTACATCTCCAGTAATTTTGGTGATATCATGTTCCGGGGGGAAGTAATTGACAAATCTGCTGAATTAAATAATAACATCTCAAACCAAAAGCACATTTGCTGTGTGTTTTTGTACTTTAGCTGCTGCATGCACCCCTTCCCCGGCTTATACCCGAGTTTCCAGCTCTTTTTCTTAAATTAGGTACCTCGGCTTATATGCAGGTCGGCTTATCCTCGATTTTTTTTGATTCAACTTTGAATTTTATTTATGCAAAAACTGCACAAACTAGAACAATATGTTTTAATGGATTTCTACAACCTTACCTTAGATCTGCAAATAATTTTTTCAATAATTTTAAAAACAGCTAGTCGAAATATCATGAGCATCCCTAATAATGATGTCCCGAAATAAAAGCACATTTACTGTGTGATACTGTACTATACCACAAATCATGTCATTTTCCAGGTCTCTTAAGTGGGGTTTCCACTGCGTCGTGAGATCCATCAGGACCCCTATGTTAAGCTCAGTTCTTTGCAGTAGTTTCGACGGATAACATACACTTAAGCTGGCCGGCGGATGTCTAAACAAGTGTATGTGCTTCGTCGGACCCCCCGCCAAGCACTGCGCTTAGCGTAGGGGGTCCCGACGGATGTGGAAACATACCCTTAGGTACAATTAAGGTACCTTGACTTGCATTTAGATTGTCAAATACTTAAGTATAAATGGTCTTACTGTAGTCCCCCTCTATTTTATTTTCCAATGTCCACTTCTCACCTTTAACAAATATATTATTACATAAAAAT
This sequence comes from Ptychadena robeensis, assembly GCA_036250615.1. NCBI lineage: Eukaryota > Metazoa > Chordata > Amphibia > Anura > Ptychadenidae > Ptychadena > Ptychadena robeensis. The sequence goes on from CM070032.1 coordinate 172,958,523, forward strand.
GGGGTAACTAAAAATAATCATATTTATGGCACTGGCGCTGTACTAGCTATATTGAAAAGGTGAAAACTTTCAGAAAGTGTTAGCTATATATGTATGCAGTTTAGGAAAGTGTAAAAAACTGATATATCTCTGGATATAATTAATGAACTAAACTGATAAATGTGTTAGCTGAAGCTGGGCAAGAATCATGCTAAATGTAGTAAATGTAATGTAACATAATCTAATGTGTGCTTCAATGCAGAAATCAGGTAGAAATGTTAGGGCAATTAATTAATTCTATACATGAAAAGCAGGCAAGCGAAATGATAAGGTTGTGTTGGTTACAATAGCAATCTCATACTTTCTATGATTTCTATGAAAGAATTTGCAGAAATAGGTTCAAAATAGATGTTACAAAATAATATGCATATGTTCCTAATTAAAATAATGTAGAATAGTTTTTGTATAGTGTGGTAAGCCTTTAAATGAACCGTAGTTACCAGGACATCATGTGAAATACTTCTCCTACTAAATTATAATAGTTTCCAAATATTTTTTCATGTGCATCATTTATAACCTGTGTTGAAGTGGACATCATTAGAGATAGTCGAATTTTTCGACTTGCTAACTTTGTGAGCTGATTGCAAAGCCCCTGAAAATGGTATCATCACCAAAATTGCTGAAAATGTGGGAACATTTGAAAAAACAGTTTAGCTCTAGAATATGTCGTTTTTGCATAAATTAAGTTGCATAAATTAAGATTTTCGAAATTTTGACTTGATTTTGAACTTAATTTGTGCAAAAACTATTTGTGTTAGAAACATACTTTTTTTGTAGTATACCCCCAACCCTTCTTTACATCTCCAGCACGTTTGGTGATGATACCATGTTCAGGGGCTTTACAGTTAACTCAAAATTGTTGAATTTTTCAATTTGGTATACCTAGTTACAATTTTAGTTTTCCAGATTTTGTTCCATGTTCTAATCACCCCCAGGAATAATTTCACAATTACAATCTGTGGTGTCAGCTGCAAAAAAAGATGTACTATATGTTTTTTCATATTATAAGACATTTTCCCCCCAAAATGTGATGTGTTCATCTTATAGTATGAATGCACGACCATGACCATGATGTTCACACATTCATTATCTGCCCAGCCAAGCCTTACACTTAACCAGAGAGACAGGGTATGTACATGTTTTTTTATGTAACAAGGACGAGGAAGAAAGGGGGTAGAGGCGCACATATCGCATACCCACCATTCTCCTCCATGGGGTGGAGTCTCGACTCCGGGACTTTTAAGGCACATAACTGAACCCAGGATCTTAATAAAGCATGACATATTTTTATTGT
>CM070032.1:172981919-173000621 GCA_036250615.1 Ptychadena robeensis
CCCCCCCCCCCCCCCCCATTTCTCCACTTAAAGTAACTCAACATACGACCATACATGTCTAAAGTTTCTAAAGTTTCTACTATGTCTTAGTATGACACAATATATGTTGGCAATCATATTTCCCTCAAAGACATTCCCAAATTATGACACACCCACACTATGCTTTACCCCCACTATGCTAGACACACTTATTTCTAATCTTGCGCCGCACACACATGACACTATTTGATTTTGGTCTCATCAGACCAAAAGAAATGTTATTCCATCTCCATTGGACTTTATGTAACTGTTAGGGATCGTTCACACTTGCCGGTCTGCAGCTGTGGTGGGGTACAGTACTGTAATAAAGTGCCATTAGAGCTACCGTAAGGTATACACAGGTTTTCACTAGCCCTGTGCTTGCATTTCTGGTTGCACACAATGCAGCGCGTTACTGAAATCACCCTCCAGTAAGCATTGCTTCTAGAGCAGCGCAGTGCAAAATTCGTTTGTTTTGCTGATAACGGACGTGGTAACTGAGTAAGAGAGACTGCTGAACGAGCCCTAAATATTTTCATGATTAAAAGACTTTGTAATATGGTGCATGTATTTACCAAATTGATTCATGAATATTCTAAATAATGGAATTATCACTAGTATTGTAGTAGCAGTACATTACAAGTGGACATAACCTTATATTCATTCTAATTAGGAAGTGAGGAAATATTATCAGGTAAGTGTTTTCATTAAGAGCATCGCTTACCTCATGAAAGATCTTCCTGGTAGTGCTACAATGTACAACCCGAAGAATCTAAAGGGGTTTAGTTAAGCAGGACATTGGCCTATGTAATGCGTACAAAGATCACATACTATATATAAAGCCCTCTATACATGCTTTGATTTGTGTCCAATTTGCGACCAATCGGCCACCATGCACGCTTGCGCCAATTGCAGCAAAACCACCCACAAATCGAAAGTGCCCTCCTTATAACGTGCCGTGCGTGCTGATGTTATCATACGTGATGGATCTGCCGCGAGAACTAAAATTTGAAGTGTGTACGGGGGGCTTTAGTCTATGTACCCATTAAATGTCCTTTAGATAGACTATTTCCGTTTTTTGTATGATTTTTATTTATTTTTTAAACGGGAAGCTTAACATATTTATGTGTAAACATTGTTAATGCTTGTTTTTCTTACATTTTTTATGATCTGCAAAAAAGGAACAGCAGTCTGACACTTCTAGTAGTGTCAGAACATACTATCTCCTAGTGGCTGTCATGGCTCATGCTGAGAATGCTTGATCAGTTTGCTTATTTAATAGTTTTCTCTCACCTTAGTGATCCTGTTAATGAAAGAACCTACTTTTAAAGTTTTCCATTACCCTCTTTTTGCTTCCAAAGTTTAAGCAGCTATTTGCTATAGCTTTACCCATCTGAACATTAAATTAATTTGCTCAATCAGTAAAACAAGGTTTAGCAAAAATCGGTATCAATTCTATTAGTTCAGTACTTTTTTATCAATGGAAGTGAACTCATGCAGGACATGGGCAGAGGGTGCAAATAGAAAGCTAAGTGGTAAATTTACTAAACAGTCCATCATACTAAGTCCAAAGCACATTGTATAGCTTGACTACTTACTGTTCATTATGGATTTGCTACTGCTCCAAAACATATCCTATCTTCAAAATTGATCGTATTTTAAATGTACAAAATGTTACAAGCTGTATTTCATTGATGATCCTCTACTGTTTCCTTACGAGTGTCATGCTGAATTTCTACCACTTCTACTTGTTCAGTATAAAGGGAAAATTCTCTTTGTAGTTTCCCTTTCCAACCATTGCCAATACCCTTCTTAAATTTGCAGGTTAAGTGTTAGAAACATGCTAGTGCTTCAGAAATAGGCCAAAGTGCCATCTTAATATAAAACATGGCACTTAGGTTTATTAAGAGAATATTTTTCTTTTCTAACATAACGTGATATTTCCGGGAGATAGACAAAGTGGAGCTAGGTGTTATTTAGGCATATCATTACTTTAGTAAGTGGATCATTAAGCTGAAGAATATTAAGATTGAAACTACTTTGACTATGTTCAGTTACTAAACCTGACTTAATGAGTCATAATGAATGAAGGCCCTTATATGCATTATAAATTAGGTAAGCCTACAGTTTGGTATTCTGTGAATGTATAGTTACTAATGCAGAAGCTTTCACACAAGAACATTTAAATTATGAAAATTATATTATACATTTATTGAATAATCAAATATAATTTTATAAATTCACATTATGATTTTCATTATTTAAGTATGTTCTTGATCCTTGCTCATTTTCCTATTAGAAATGTGCACCTACAGTGCTAAGAGAATATATGACAAAGGACTGCAGGAAGTCAAGCCAAAAGATGTTAAATTTAACTCTTTTTTATATATAAATTTGCTTGAACATTAAACAGTATATAATAGATTAGAAAAATAATTATAAAGCAAAGATAATTATGTTTTTACACATCAAAGTATATAGTGAACAGGTAGTTCCACCAGGATATGAAGATGATGGAGGAAAGATATTAAGGCAGGTGGAATATAGACATGATGGCAGTTGATGACTGTTTGAGTCTCCAACTTGATTGTCCTATAAAAGAAAAACACATAAACAGCATTTTTTAAGCATTGACATTATTAACAATTAATATTGAATTAATATTGTATTAATTTTTCAAATCACACATAACCTGTCTGGTTTTAAGTCAGATCAAGCAGAAAAAGGTACATAGATGTAAACAAGACATTAAATTTCAATGCCCTCCCTATCTACATAATATTTAACTGTATATGAAATGTTCTTCCTGCCATAGGAATATTATCTCAGGGTAGCCATAATATTCTGCCAGGCGACACAACTAAAGGCAGCCATAGACACCTAGATTTCTTTGCGATTGATTCTCATTTTGATCATTCTCGGTGATTAAAGAATCGGCAATTGATTGTTTTGCATTCAATGAGCCCACCACCTTGGGACACCATTTTGACAGGAGCCAAAAAAATTGATCAATCTGAATGGCTGCAGCATGTGGAGCTATGGGTCAATCACACAGGAAGTGATCGAGGGTGACAACCAACGTACTTCAATTGACATCCGATCAACCAAAAAAGCCCACCATGTTGGATCAAGGTTCGATCCTTATTTTGGTCCATCATATAGGGTAGGCAGCACTCAAGGAATCTTTCCAGAAAGATGATTATCCTACCCCAATCTTAAGCCAGCAAATCTTAGGCATGTATGACATCACTCTCCTTTAGGGAAGATGCCTTTAAATGTAGAAATTTTGCAAGTAAAACCATTGACATGGAGTGGAGAGTCTACCCATAAGATTTCAGGCCATTTACTTTCTTGCAGAGTCTTCCCAGAAGGACATTAATGTCAAGTTTGATGTCGTGATGTAATGATGCATTTGCTTTTCTTCTATTAATATTGGGGAAGAAAGGGCAAAGGCAAGTGTGCACATTGCACTAAGCAATTTGTCTACTCCAGTTGCCTATCTTCTGTGTGTACAGAAAATGAAAGACTAAAGCTAGCCATACACGTGTCGGATTCCATGGCCAATTGATCACTCACCCGATCGATTCCGGCGATTCTGCCGGGAATCGCAGGTGTGATCAATCGGCCAATTAAGAGTATCCATCGCTGCATACCACCTTGTCCAACGGATTCCGGGACGATTCCGTGTCCGATTGTCCACCTCACAAATGGCAACTCCCCCTGATCTGGGCAGAATCGGATCAGAAAGACCAACATGTTGGTTCTCTGTCGGATCCGATTCTTGGCCCCTGAACGATCGGACCTAATCGATCGGACAAGGTGGGCTGCATGCGATTCCGGCACGATCGTTTCGCATGCACGCGTCCGGAATCGATCGTGCCGGAATCCGGTGGGAAACTGACCCATGTATGGGGGCCTTAAGGCTGCATCTACACTATGGAAAACTGCACAGTGCAACGGCCCCCTGAAATACCCTAAGGGGAATGACGTGCCAGTCTATTCTGGCGCGTCATGCACGTGGTTGGGGGTGGCACGGGAGCAGATTCACAACGCCTGCCCGGACATTGGGGATCCGAAGGCCTCCCTAGGACGTGTCTCTGGTGCTGCCACTGTGTATCTGGATGCGGTTTGCTTATAGAAATGTATAGGACACGGTATTGCCGTGCTGGCAATACCACGCTCTTAACAGCGCCCAAACAGCGGAGGCTATGGACATGCACACGCCAGTGTGCCCATAACGCCTCCTGCGGTTGCTGGGGCAATATAGTGTAGATCCAGCCTTACACTATCACCTCCTATATTTCACACTCTGACCTAAGTTCCAAAAAACACTCCAAAAAGGCAGCTAGGCAAACATAGTGACTGTAGCCTAAGCAATGCCTCCTAAAGATGGGGGAATGCAAATTCATCTTTTTTCACTTTTTTAGGTAAACCTTACACAAATTAATGGGTGATTGGGACACATATCTAATTGGCTACATGAAATGGTAGTGTTTTTTTTAGGATTGCCTGGATTTCAGCTTTTGCCTATTGCCTATAAGCACATGTCCTTATACCTTTTATCCTGCCTTAATTGTTTCATTAAATATCAACAGAGCTCTCTGTGTTAATTCGGCTGTGTTTATTTTTTTAGGCACACTCCTTATTGATGACCAAGATTGCTTTCACAGTAACTTTCAATTAGGAAGCTTAAAAATCCTTCATGTGTAGACAATAAAAGGTATTTTGATAAAAAAATCATTTTAATTTTAGCCAGAGGCTACTGACCTTTACAAACTGGCTGCACTTCAGTAATTCTGTAACACTGCAGTTGCTAGGAAAATCCATATTTTTGTATAATTATTTTTGAATCCATTAACATGAGCATTTTAAATTCAAGTTCCTATATTCCTGCATATACTAAATTTGGATTTGGATTTGGATTAGTGCTGGAAAGGGCCAACTATCTTCTTGAGGCTGAACGAGATGGTCAAATAGGTTTTTTTTAATTCGACAATTTCGAGTTATTTGCAAAGCCCTTGAACATAGTATTATCACCAAACTTGCTGGAGATGTAGAGAAGGGTTGGGGGTATACTACAAAACAATGTATATCTCTAACACAAACCATTTTTGCACAAATTAAGTTCAAAGTCAAGTAAAAATTTCGAAAATCTGAACTTCAAATTTGATTTTGAACTTCATTTATGCAAATATTCCCACAACCCTTCTCTACATCTCCAGCAATTTTGCTGATGATACCATTTTCAGAGGCTTTGCAATCAGCTCACAAAGTCAGCTAGTCGAAAAATTCGCCCATCTCTAGACTATAGGTGAAGAGTGCAGTAATGATTGGAGGATTTATGTCTGGGCTCCACTGCCATTGGATCAGAGCATTAGAATATCACTAAGAGGAATCACTAAGCAATTAGGATAGTGGTGGATAACGGGAGGGAGCACAGAAATTGGCATTTTTGTGAATAAATAAGTGGTTTCCAAGAATATTTAATCCAGTAGGAATTTGTTGTCTCTGTCCAGAAAGAAAAGTTATTAGTCATTATTTAATGTATTTATAATCTCCAAATAAATGTCAATGCTCTAACAAAGTTTTGCTTGGTTATGCTAAAACTAAATAAATGCTCAACATGTATTTTTTGAGACAGGACTTGAAATGAAAACCCTTCTAAGGTTTTTGGAAAGTTCAGATGCAAAACAGAGTAGATCTAATGGTGCACCTGCATGACAGGGGTGTGAAGGTAAGAAAGCTTAGGGTAAAAATGGTCAGTAGGCTAAAATATAACAATAAGGAGGAGAGAGTCTTACATGACTGGTAAGCAACGCTGCAAATAGGTGGGGTTCCAGCATAGTCTGATCCAGAGCATTGAAAATTTGCATATACCTTCTGTTTGGCTACCCCTAACCATTGCACACATGCAAAAATGGCTGCAGTAAGCCAAGAACTATATGAAGACAAAACTTCCAAACCGTCTTGATTACTGATGAATTCTATGCAATCCTGGATGGTCCACCATGTCCCAACAGGGCTGTGACATCAGCAAGGAGGTGGTGGAGTCATGTTGTGGGCTGGAATTATGGGAATACCTCTACATCACTTGCTGCTATTGACAGGAAAGAGAAACTCAAACCATCCTCCCTTGACCGTAACTAGAGATGGTCGAATTTTTCGACTTGCTAACTTTGTGAGCTGATTGTAAAGCCCATGAACATGGTATCATCACCAAACTTGCTGGAGATGTAGAGAAGGGTTGTGGAATCATTTAAAAAAAATAACTTTTGTTCTAGCACATGGAGTTTTTGCATAAATTAAGTTCAAAATGTAAGTCGAAATTACGATTTTCGAAATTTTTACATGACTTTGTTTGTGAACTTAATTTGTGAAAAAACTATTTGTGTTAGAGACATCCTTTTTTTTTGGAGTATACCCCCAACCCCTCTCTACATCTCCAGCAAGTTTGGTGATGATACCATGCTCAGGGGCTTTGCAATTAAGTCAAAATTGTCAAAAAGGTCGAATTTTTAAAAAAAAATTCTACCATCTCTAACCGTAACTACATTAAGAAGCTTTGGAGCATCCTCAAGCACCACATCTATGAGGGTGGGAGAAAACAGCGGCTCTGGGAGGCTATTCTGATATCCTGCAATAAATACAAGCAGAAATTCTACGAAAGGTTCAATCAGTGCAAGAATTGTGAAGTTGCTCTGAATCTGATCTGAACTTGACCTATTAAGATATTTCTTTTCAGTAAATATGACCTCCTAATGCTGCAAATAAAAAAATGACAATTTCCAATCATACCAGCCAATAAAATGTTTTCAAACTCTATTTTGTGTAATCATTTGGTACAGCAATTTGTTTTTTCATTTTGAAAAAAAAAATACTGTTATCATTAGGAGGCTTGTTCAGTAACATTCAAAATATTTTCTAATGGTTGATGATTTAAAAATTATACCAACTTCCACATGCATCAACTATTTCGGTAAATAAAAGAACAATATAATTTGCATAATAATTTGTGTACGAAGGGTATATACCAGCAAAATTTTAGTCTTGATTTTTTCAGAGAAGTGTCTGGATCCGAACCCAGGTATGCTCAGGTGTCTGGCTACAGCTCTATCCCTTGAGCCACCAGAATGTTTGCTTCAGCACATTGTTGGATACCTTGTCCAAAACCCTATACAAAGACACCTGCTTACCTAGTACTCATTGAACCCTGAACCCTTGGTCCCTCCCATGGACTTCCTATATAAGCCAGGTCCTTAGGTAAGCCAGGTTGCTTAGCTTCAATGCCACATTATTGTGCTTCCAGCCAGTGTCTTGCTTCCTGTTTTTCCCTGCTCGTGCCGACCCTTGCTTTGACAACCCGACTATTCTTCATCTTGCTCCCTTGTGACTCTACACCATCGGCTTACGACCTACACTTGTTTTGACCAGGCTCCTGTTTGTTGCCTCTCGCTACCTGTTGATCCTGCCATTACTTGAGCCGCTGTTTCAGCTACTGGACTCCTAGCTTGACTGAAGATGAGCATTTCTAGAGTACCATAATTGCTCCAGCTGCTCTTTGGATAAGGCAAGTGTAACGGGCTGGTGTCAGGTAGTAAAGCCAGAAACTATACGGAGAACCAGGGCTGTTAACTTGATTATCTTTAATGAACAGTAAGGGTAGACAGGTAGTGCAAAGTTAAAAAGTATAAGCTAAGTCCGCTCACAGTTCGCATGGCACTGCAACGTAAATAAGAGAATGACTCGGGTCGGACAGTCCAGACCTCCAGCCTTCCAGTGAACAGTCACCTACTGCAGCTCTGACTATCTCAGTACACTGGCCTAGTTTGTGGTCGTCTCTTGACAGGAGCATGGGCCACAGACCTCGGAGGGGACCACCACCCCACTTCTTACTGAGGCAGGAAGGGCTCAAAGTGGTCTGCCATGTACAGGGGACTTTCAGGAGAGTGTGGGTTGTTCTGCTCTGGAGCCACCTGCACACTCCTAAAGTGGGTGTTCCAATCTCAGATGAGAAGAGAGCACAACCCCTGACCTCCTTCCTCCTCCGGAGAGAGGCCCTTTTATCAACTCCACTCTGGGCCTCCCTTTAGTGTTGGGAGGGCTAACTGCTGCCTCTATCTGTCCCCCGTCTCCCTCTACTATAGGGGCTTCCTCCATCACTGATAGCTGGATGTCCCCACTGCACAGATTTAAATCTTTTACCTGGTATATGAGCATGAAAATTTAGTAATATGGTTTTGGAGAAGAAACACAATAAAGAGAGAGAAGGTCATGCTTAAAAAATTGGTGTTCGAAGTTTATGAGGAACCGGATGAACACTTTTCTAATGACTAAGCTCAGTAGTTTGGTAATATGGATAATTTTTTGTGAAGTATATTGCATGCTTGGACTCCTGTAGCTAATGAAAGGAAATCTAGTTGAACACAAAGTATACATACATTTAGTAACCAAAAGGTCAATAGGGCTCTTTTTAGACCTGGGGAAAATAATGGGCAGCCTAAAAAAACCTCTTGTTTGTGCTGGTTGGCTAATTATTGTTATACATATTTCAGAGTGGGAGATACACTTTGAGAGAGGATTAAAGCCATAGAAGATTTTTTTCAAGGTGGGGGTGAGTGGTTGAAGCTCTAAGAAAGCAACAGTTTGTCTTTCATTGAGTTCTCGCTTCAGTATATTATATTCTTTATTCATGGGAACAAACTTTTTTTGAAATGCGTGCAATTATTTAGCATTTTCATCAGAACTGCTAAAATTGCTTGTGTTTACCCCCTGCCCTCAATCTGAACCATATAACATAAAGTAACAGACTCTGTTAAAGGAAATTTAGGGATGGATTGTACAATCAGAAAAAAATCAGCAGCAGAAAAAAAATGAATTGTGTTTGATGACAAATAAAGGGAAAATGGCAGGCAATTGCCATTTACTATAGTCTTGAAATTAAAGCTACTGTACAAAAATAGCTGTTTATTCAAATTTGAGCTCCCTGGTATATCCATTCAGAAAGCTTGTATATTTATTTGCCCGAGGCAGAGGAGTGCAAACAACAAATCAAGCAGATTTCAATAAATAATATCAACTAGTGATATTTCCACATTCCATGTCTATGATTTGACAGGCATCTGCGAAATTTGGTTATATGGTGTATCAACAACTAATAAAAAAAGTTATAAGCTGTGATAACCTCCCTTGTATGGGATTGTGATGGATGGTATAATGCTTCAAGAATAACATTACACTTAGTGGAAAGTTATAGAATTGTGGCAAGCTTAGCTGTGTTTGCCATGCTAAGTCTTAATATGCCTAACCTTACCAAATCACCAAGAAAAATGCTTCTTTTGGTTATTGGGTCTACCGGTCAGTAAGTTGGACCGAGCCTGTATCTATGTGTAAGAAAGACATCAAATGTGACTACTAAATGCTAATACTAGTGCCCCCCTTCCCTGACCAGGTAGGTCTGCAGAAGCTATGTTATTGCCAGTTTCTATGCCCACCTTGGGTGTGGTATAGCATGGTCCTTCATTGCTGGCATGGTCTTCCGTTGCCCCCCATATGCAGGCCTGTCATGTTTTATGTCAAAAAATGGGTCTGGTTCTGCAAAAGTGGCAACCCCATATAATTGTTTTAAGTCTTTAAAATAAATATATTACATTTACCTTTGTACATGCTTAGTTTGAGGCCTTGTCTACATGCCAAACTGGGGTGCAGGCCCGATTACCAAATGTGTAAAGGGGGCGTGTTATTGTTACGCAGCAACAACTTGTACCTTTGACTCCAATGGGCATAATACTTCCCAATTCTTTTAAAAAATGGGTGTTCCTTGACCCTCGGCTGCAATTGGAGGGTAAATGGTGGAGCTGCATAGGGACTATGGGATACCTTGAAGTAAATGTAATTTATTTACATTGCTTGTATTTATAAAAATTAAAAAAAATAATTAAGGTGCTGCAATATTCTTTTATGTCTAGTTACTGCAACATGACCTCTTGTACATCACAGCCTCTTTATGTAACAAAGCTGTTGTACTAAAATATGAATTGAAATATGTATATTAAAATCTTCTTTTTAATTAACATTTGAGAAATGTTGGACATTTCCTAGTGGCCTGGTCACTATAAGCAATTCTGCTTATTAAATGTATCTTTCGCTGACATTGGATCTTCCTAACACACTGGTAAATTGTCACCTAATTGTAATAAATGCCATTTGCCTTGGGCCTTTATCATTATTAAGTGTGTTTCATACAGCTGCTATATTAACCGTGTGATGACCAACATTACACACAAAATTTATTCAACCAAGTGTAACTTTGAAAGCACAATCCTTTCTATCTTGTAAAAATATAAGGACCTATTTGGCATTTCCTTATTGAACATTTGAACGTCTGTTTACTTGTGCACTTGGCCCTGTTCATATCTCATTTGATCAGTTTTAATTAGGTTGAACTCACATTGCTTTATACAAGAATGTAAAAACTGTCTGAATTAAACACAAGCACAGCAACACTTATTATTGTTGGCATATTACATAGTAAAACTAATATCCTGCTTAAAGTTTGCATTTCAAGCTATTCAATTCTAGCCATTTATAAGGCTAATATATATTTATAAAGCTAATAAGTTATCAAACAAAAGTCAGGCCAGGCAAGTTGTTGTCAGTTTCTTGGGGAGTGGGTATGTATCACTACCAATATATATATATATATATATATATATATATATATATAATTATTTTCTCCTGGCAACTCTTTTCACACTGGAAATATGGCAGCTGTAAACTCAACTACACTGAGCAAAAATATAAATGAAATATTTTCTACATACACAAAAGTCCCATTACTCTCATTTTTTCTTGTTCTCATTAATTCTTCTCCTTTGCTACTCCATTCCGCCTCACAGGTGTGGTGTGGCATATCAAGGTTTAGACAGCATCAAACTGTCAGAACCTCAGGTAAGCTTATCTGCATGCTTGTCTTCCTCATTAGGGTCTGGACCTGTCTGCAGTTCGTCACCGTAACTGACTTGAGTGGGCAAATGCTCACATTCAATGGTGTCTGGCAGATTGGAGAGGCATTCTGTTCATGGATAAGTCAAGTTTTTCACTGTTCAGGGCAGATAGCAGACAGCATGTGTGGCATTGTTTGGGTGAGCGGTTTGCTGGCATCAATGTTGTGGCTCGAGTGGCCCATTTTGACAGTGGGGTTATGGTATGGGCAGACGTATGTTACTGACAACTAGTGATGGCCGAACTGTCCGCAAGGCGGCGAACATGGATGTTCGCCCATCTTCTCGCCGGCGAGCAGTGCGGGTGTTCGACCCGCTCCGTTCGTCAGCGAGAAGATGATCTCTATTCTTCCTCCGGCAGGATCACAACCTGTGTGATCGTGCCGGAGGAAGAATCTTTTCACTAGAAGACCGGGCATCAAGCCGGCCTCCTAGTGAAAAAAACGGGTCGGAGCAGGAAGTGACGTCAGTGACGTCACATCCGGCTCACGGAACCAGGAACTATGCGTTCCAGTATGCGTTCCGCCTGGAGGCGGGGAATTTGAATGTGTCCGCGAACAGGCGGACGGTGGACGTCTTTAGAAGTCCGACCCGCCCGTTTGCGGACAGTCCTGGCCGATTTATTTATGTAATTTTGAGATACCTGGGGAGATACCATGAGGCCCATTGTTGTGCCCTTCATCCATGACCATCACCTCATGTTGCAGCATTATAATGCATGGCCCCATATTGCAAGGATCTGTATACAATTCCTGGAAGTTCAAAACACCCCAGTTCTTGCATGGCCAGCATACTCGCCCATTGAGAATGTTTGGGATGCTCTGGCGTATACAACAGTAAGTTCCAGTCCCTGCCAATATTTAGCAACTTTGCACAGCTATTGAAGATGAGTCGACCAACATTCCACAGGCCACAATCAACAAACTGATCAATTCAATGTGATGTAGATGTGTGGCAAATTATGGCCCCCCTTCCCCAGTAAGGCAAAACTGTGCACATTTCAAAGTGGCCTTTTATTGTGGGCAGTCTAAGGCACACCTATACAATAATAGTGTTGTCCAATCAGCACCTTGATATGCCACACCTGTGAGGTGGGATAGATTATTTGAGAGTAATGGGTCTTTTGTGTAAGTTGAAAATATTTCAGATCCTTGAGTTCAGCTCATGCAAAATAGGAGCAAATCTGAAAGTTTTGGATTTATATTTTTGCTTAGTGTATTTATGTGACCTAAAGGCTATGGAACAGACTATGCATTTTTTTTAAAATCAAACTGTAGAAAAGAAAAAACTTTAAGAATCCCAGAGATTTGCTGTGAGCACATGATGGTAGGGAACCCAAATATTATCACTATTCTGCTATATTTGTATATTACAACAGATAACTGTTGCTCTTGAAGAATACATTAAAGACATCCAATCTCATTTTCTACAGAAAAACAATACTATTTCAGCTTGGATAATAATTATTCTAGTTAAAAACAATTGAATTATACAACTTATAAATGCAAATAATTTGAATATATTACATATTATTGTAAAAAATACAGCGATTGCTTGACAACAATTACTCTAGATCACAGCAAATGGAGGCTACAAGAACCACATGAGGACTGCTTACCTAATTATGTTATCAATTAAGATGTTCTTTAAGGTTATATATTTCCAATCAACGGTGCTGTTTTAAATTGGTCTGCTTAATGTAGCATGTGTTAATCACTTATGGGGGATGGGGATTTCTATTTGATAGGTTTATCATCATTTGGAACATAACTAAACTGCCTCATTTACATAAAAGAGCGACTAGCCTCTTGTGTGTGCTTTCCTGCTTTCACAAGTGTCAGGAGAAAATACACACTTACATTTAATCTCATTCATCTCATAGTATCAAAATCTACTTAGCATTTTAATTGCATGGCAAAGTGTGGCTTGAAAACAAAGTTTTAACATTGCCTCACTCTATGGATTCTGACATAATACAGGTAATAATAATTAGCTCAGTATTCAAGTACATTTTGGTAGATGTGAACTGTGGCATAGGCAAAAGAGGGTACCATCTCAGCCAAAATGGGGTTTTCCAAGCCAAAATAATATTTTTTTCAACGCTTTATGTTATTATGAGCTGTAGAACCCAATCCTCCTCCCTTTGCCATGCCTTGACTGACTTGACTGAGAGAGGTGTGCAATACATAATAAAACTACTGTACCAGTGTGATAGATGGGAGTATATCTGTCTCTCTCTTCTCTTTATTGCTTATCAACAGGGCTCTGCTTATATAAACAATACAGTTCAGATGGGAGATCTGGCTGTGGGCCATATATTGATGAAATGAACATGACAAGGGTTTTTAAAAGATAGCTTGTTCTGAATTGTTCAACAACATTAATTCCTAGAACCCAACTGGAATAACTGATACTCAGACAAATTGGATTTCAAAGGCCCAGCAGGGAAAGCTGGGAAATTTATCCAATGCACACGATCCTCTGACTAGAGTGTGTTGAATTCTTCTCCCACACTAAACTACAAGAAGACCCCTCCTAGCAACCAATCAGGTACATGATAATATAACTAAGCATGTTTCTAAGATTTACTACACTTAGTATGCCAGGTCATTCTTAACCCAGTCATGTAGTGCCTATGCCTAGGTCTTAACTATTATACTTGTGAAAGGTGTGTAGCTCTGTATTCTGTTTACCTTTACCGATCCTTCTCCACTCCCAGTTATGTATTTTGTCAGTAGTAATGTCATAGATGTGAAAAATAAGAAACATACCACCATTGAGAA
This sequence comes from Ptychadena robeensis, assembly GCA_036250615.1. Lineage (NCBI taxonomy): Eukaryota > Metazoa > Chordata > Amphibia > Anura > Ptychadenidae > Ptychadena > Ptychadena robeensis. The sequence continues at coordinate 172,995,721 of CM070032.1, forward strand.
GTTCTCCTCAATCTGTGATCTTAGCCAGTATGAGCACTGTGCGTATTGCGTGTATCCATTCACAATGCACACATATATGCGCAATGTATGACGGTAAACAATGTTGAAGCATAATATGATAAATATCTGCCATTGCGAATTCTCGAATGTCAGATATTCGTCGAATATGTATGAATTACGAATATTCTCGCTCAACAGTAATCATTGCAATTACCCCTGTCAGTATAAAATGGTTTGTCTCAACCCTGTTCAGCCTGTCAAATGAAACTGATTAAATGAAAGATCAAGGGATATCAGTAATACAAAAACTGTTTAAATGCTTGAGACAAAATATATCATATATGTCATTGCTTCTGTTACAATATTATACACTTTTTTATTTTATGATATGTTATCAGAATAACAGAAATGTATGTTCATCTGTATACCATATCCTCATTTGTCTCCAATGTTGCCGAATAATAAACATTCTGTTTAAACATGCATTGTTTCTAACACCTGATTCGACTGTACAACACTTTTGAAATGAGTTTCCCCAGGGAAGTGATGGCAAGTAAATGTGCAGCTAATGATGTAGAAATGTACCTGGCAAATAAGCATTTCCTACAGAATATTTTCTGTTGGAAAGCAAACCAGTGGTAGATTTGTAATTAGGTTCAGGGACCACATGCTTGCTTGTCAAACAAGGCTAGTTCACTTCATCCTTGCCTGAACTCGTAATACATCATAAACAGTTAGAAACAAATAAGTAGGCTTAACACAGTTTAGAAATGTGTACGAATATAGTTAAAAGGCAAAAGGAGTCTAAAATTCTTTAAATGTGCCTAAGCATTTACTGATAAAATGAAATAATAAATAGTAATAAAGGACCATTTTAGTCAGCAAACACTGTAGTGTTACTGTTAGGGTTCAGTTATACAATCTGTTTGTGTAAAACTTTGTACATTATGTTAGAGGTTTCTAGGTCCAAAAAACATTAATATTGCTTTAAAATGACAAAACTGTCTTTTATTTAAAAATCTGATGTACCAAGATGTGCAGAGGACACTGAAAATCATCGAGATACTTGCAGTCTACATTACATGGTATATGACCCACCTAAATCTTATAAAGTGTGGTATATGGGGGTATCTGTGTTGTTTAACTATTTCGCAGTTCTTCTCTAGATTGGTCTCTTGTAAAGTGAATTTGGTGCATGTTGGATTAACAATTTTTTTCCATTCTAAATTCTTTACTTAAAATAGTAACAAACTTTATTCTGAAACATACAACCATACTGAACCCAGAAAAAAAATGACAAGCAATGCGTGTTTGCTCATTTTAGCAGTAATAACATTTTTTTTCCAGTTGTTGTTATAAGAGGTAAGCAATCCAGTTAGCATATTAAGAGTTTCTAAACTCAAAATAAAAAAACATACATACATTACATAGACTTACCTATCAGTGGGGTCAATCTGGGAAAACCACCCCACAATCCATAAACAAACATACTTACCTTTGTCTGTCCATCACTCCTGTCTTCGGCATCTTAAGTAGCGGCAAAACAAAGCCAGCCTCCTCCATTTTTCCTGGTTTTATCCTCGAGATGCTGGAGCTGCAATTTCGAGCTTGGCCACCAGATGGAGCTGCTATGAATACATTATGTCACCATAGCAACCAGTCCTACCTAGGGGGAAGAACTTTTTTGAAATGATTGTATGACTTCGTGCCTCGTGGGACTTTACACAGTGGGAGGGTCGATCTTGGAAAAATTGCCCCTCCTGCTGTCTGACAGCAATCCACCCTAATCCACCTACCAGATAGTAGGTCTGCTTTAAAAGCCTGCACAGTAATTTCCTTTAAGAAGCGTGTGGGCTTGAAGTAGTAAAATAATAAAAATGTGCATTTTGATATTAATTCTAGGCTATATATACAAGTCTTTAGAAATGATAAATACCTGGCTCTTATTTACTGTTTTTTTTTTTTTTCATTCTAAATGTAACTTGTTGGTAGGTATAAAAGAAAAGACTGCACTTTTTATTATAAGGGGTAAATTATCTTTCTAGTATTACATAGTTTTTAAAGCTATGTTATCACCTCTGCTGTCTTTTCTCAACATTTTCAATTTCCTAAAAACAAATTAAGGTAGCTCTCTAATTAGTGTTTACTGAAACAAAAAGGTGGAGAGAAAGTACATTTTGTACTTTTTGAAATGGATCATGGGGTTTTTTAATAATTAGATCCTGTCGGGAGGGGAGTGATCCGGAAGGCAGCAGGATGACGTGAGGTGCGCGCACGTGCACGCGCAGCCTCGCGGGACCGCGCCAGCACCTAGATCAGTGTGTCCCCCAGGATGACGAGCTGCTGACACTACGGAAGCGCCCAGCCGAGAAGCAGTGGAGCTGGAGAGAGAGCCGAGTAGCAGAGCAGAGAGAGACGCGCACGTACTATGGGGAGACGCCGAAAGGACATCCTCACCCCCACAACAACACCTCAAGGGGGTAGACTACATACCACCCCCCTGGTTCAAACCAGGGGAATAGCGGAGGGACCTCGGCCAGGGGAAATCACAGCCTATCTCAGCGCCGGTGGAAGCAAGGAATTACACCAGCCCAGACCGGGAGCACAGAAGGTGAGCCCAGCTGTTATAATGAAACTGAGGGGTGGTGGGGAAGGGAGCGCAGAGTTGTGCCTGGAGGAAGTGGATGACTCCACGCAAACAGAAGCTAATGAAGCCAATGAAAGGGCATCGGATGCACTCCAGAACAGGGGGAAAGAGACACTAGATAGGGGTAAAGACCCCCCCACAGTCTTGGCCCAGACCTCTACAAGGGAGATAGACATTCCACCCCCCCAACCAGCACAAAGCACCCCGCCCCACCCCTCACAGAGCAGAGCAAACTGTATGGCAATATCACTCCAAAATACGCCTGACCAAGGAGACTCGGATAAAGATATACTAACCTCACCTAAGCCACAACAATATAACCTAATGGATAGTACAAGTGTGTCAGTGGACTCATCTGCGACATCAGTGGCAGGGATGGACGCAATATGGAACCAATATTCACACACTATACCAAATAAACAAGATTTCCAGATATTGATCAAAGAAGTGAAGGAAGTGTGCAGGGGAGAGATTAATGCTATTCGAGATGATATACATCAGCTCTTCTCTCGGGTGAACCAAGTTGAGAACAATCAACAGGAGCTCATTCACGTAGTAGAATCATTACAACATGAGATAACCCAGCATGCGTCAGTCATTAGAGAACTCCAACGTCAAAATGAAGACCTAGAAAATCATGGCAGAAGAAATAATATCAGGATAAGAGGCCTACCAGAGCAAGTGCAAGATGCAAATCTAGGAGAAACGGTTAGGCAGATCCTTAACAAAGTGCTACAAAGACCAGAGTCAACAGAATTGGTAATGGGCAGAGTCCATAGGGCACTGAGACTAAGGAACAACAATAGTACACCGAGAGACATAATTTGTTATCTCCAAGACTGCACACTAAGAGATGAAATAATGCAAGCTGCCAGAAAAAATCCGGACATCAGATACCTCGAAGCGCAAATACAGCTTTTCCCCGATATATCCTGGATGACACTGCAGCAAAGAAGATTATTGGCCCCACTGCTAGAAACCTTGAGAGAAGGCAACATCCAATACAGATGGGGTCATCCATTTGCTTTGGTGGTAAACAAAAACGGGAGGTCACACGTGTTAAAATACCCGGAGGAAGTGCCTAAATTCTGCCGCGATCTTGGTATCAAGCAGCCAAATTTGCCAGGATGGCCTCCACTGACAGTTTGGAAAAGACCTCAAACTACAGGAACATGGCAGGAAGTGAAGCGTAGAGGAGGGGAGGGGGGGAATAGAGATACGAGGGGAAAAGTGACGGGAGGAGAGCCAAGATGGAACAGATAAGAATACTGTATACTTAATGTGATAAGCCTATTGTCCCGTATAATCCATCGATATGCAGTAATTTATTTCTATGTGTAACAACCTCTACCCCTCGGGTGGATATCCCTATCCCCAACTTAAAGCCCCCCTGTGTCATCCTGGAATAGCAACAACTATGCGGCTCTTGAACTTAGAATTTAGAATGATGTAACATGGGAGAATATCCACGTGGGGGACTAAGAACATTTGTATTTTTTGAAGCGGTCAGAAAGGACATTCACCTGCAGCAGATGGGTAATCCCCTCGGGTTGGTCACCTTCTCCTCTACGTGGCGGAGGGAGAGAGGGGCTGGTGCCCACCCATCGGAATCAAAACGCTGCTTTGGCAGCGGAATTGTTAATATGTGTATTTTTTTTTATGAGACGAAAAATAGAGAAGTATGTATGTGTACTAGAAATGGTCAGAATGGATGTAATGCCCTGTTTTCTATTATTACTATGTCCGGTGAAATAGTACAAGTATGGAATACTGGAGGACTGCCCGGGTCCCCGTGCGGGGGTAAAGGTGAGCGATCTGGAGGTGGACTCTCGTCAGAATGGTATGTGAACGTCAGTGTAATAATAGTACACTTATTACGAAGTGATGGAATATAAATTAGTATCTCTAAACGTAAAAGGCCTGAATTCCCCTGGGAAAAGAAGACTAGCTTATCAGGGACCAAAAGAATTGGGAGCAGATATCGTGCTTTTACAGGAGACACATATGGACAGTAAAGGGACATTTAAGTTCTTGGAGAAACTATATCCTATAGCACATTCAGCAATATCCCCCAATAAAAAAGCGGGGGTGGCAATCTTGATAGGGCCAAAAGTCCAATTTAAGGTCATAAAATCAAATCACGATAAAGAGGGCAGATTGTTAGCCCTCAAAGGGAAGCTAGGGACACAAAATATAACCTTGGTAAACATTTATGCACCAAATAAAAACCAACTGAGATTTATCACTAAAGTCA
>CM070032.1:173009079-173031372 GCA_036250615.1 Ptychadena robeensis
ACATTTGCGGAGGTTCGCGTTCGCCGTTCGCGAACATCAAATTCCGGGTTCGCGCCATCCATGACCTCTGACATAGTGGTATTTATATGATTTTGTTCTGCTATCTCTAGGTGTTGTTTGCCAAGTATGACTGCAACCCATGTTGAGCAATAGTTAAATATCCGATTTGTTATTGTGCAAGTAATTTCCTTCTTATCATGATTTTGAGGATAGATCGGATAACTCCTGACATAGAAAAGCATTTAATCAAATATGTTATTATTTTATGGATGCAGAGGTGATTTACCATTCTAAACTTCATTATATGTATGCAGGCTCATTCATTATATATAGAAATTAGAGATGGTCGAATTTTTTGACTTGTGAGCTGATTGCAAAGCCCCTGAACATGGTATCATCACCAAAATTTCTGGAGATGTAGAGAAGGGTTGTGAGAACATTTGAAAAAAAAACATTTTACAAAACATGTAGTTTTTGCATAAATTAGGGTACCATTCGAAATTCCGATTTTCAAAATTTTTACTTGACTTTGAACTTAATTTGTGCAAAAACTATTTGTGTTGGAGACATACTTTTTTTTTGGAGTATTCCCCCAACCATTCTCTACATCTCCAGCAAGTTTGGTGTTGATAACATGATGCAATTAAGTCGAAATCGTCAAACTCGTCCATACACTGTATACTCTCCATATACTGTGCGAAATACTTATGTTTTGGCAGACTACTTGAAAATTTCAAGCACACAAGTGTAGATGATCTGCAGATTGAAGGAATACTTCCATATGTGGCATGTGATAGCTAGAAATGGTCGAATTTTATTATAATTAATAAATAAAGTAAATAAATAAAATAATTATAAAAAAAAAAAATAGTTTTCTGTACCTCTAAAGCCGGCCATAGCTCTTCAATCTGTGGCTGATTTTGCGAATGATCACCATGCCCATTCGGGGTGATCGCTTGGTGATCAATCGCAAAATGAACATGCCCACCTGGAGCAACCGTTCGTACTCGCACAAAACTTTGATCAGCCAGAGAACAAACGTTTTTCTCTGGTCGATCGCCAGTACTTTGAATGGGGACAATGGTCCCCATCCAAAGTATTGGTTGTCGAATCATAAATGGTGTATTTCGAATGATTGACCATGGCATGATGATGTCATCATACTGCGGCCGATTGTTCGATAAATGCCCACCAAGCATAGCGTCTATGGCCGGTTTAACCTCCCTAGCGTTACGCCCGAAGCAAGTACTGGCGCAGTCTGATCGTGAATCAAACTGCACCTGTGCCGGAATCAGGCGCAACCGCTGGCTCTCTGTGTGCCTGCAGCATTTCTACAGTGCTGCAGGCAAACAGAGCCTTTCTGCCCCCATCGCCGTCATCGGTGAACCATACTATAATAACTATTATACAGCCAAGCTTTAACATTATCTATAATATACATTTAGATCACCTATAATATACATTTAGAAAAGTACATGTTAAAATTTTTAGTTTATATCTACTGTATTTTCTGGCGTATAAGACTACTTTTGAACCCAGGAAAATCTTTTCAAAAGTCAGGGGTCGTCTTATACGCCGAGTGCAGAAACGTCTGAGCCAGAGGAGTCTGCCTGTCAGACATTGGAAGCACCCCTTTATCCCCTCTCCCTCTCTTCCTCCTCAATGTGTGAGACGAAGCTGACGGCTGAAACTGGTATTGCAGCTCAAACACATTAAAACACCTTCACTGTATCATGTGACATGATATCAGTTAAATTTTTGATTCTTTAAATTAAATGTATACAAATTATGTCACTTGGATAACCGCAGGTAAACATTAATATGAAAGTTTGGGGTGTGAAATTAGAATGTAAATTACAAAAAAAAAAAGGACTTTTAAGGTTGTTGGAGTATGTATATGTAAGGCCATGGGTCCACTGCCGGTTCCCTGAGCTGGCAAAAAGATGACACGCGCCGGCACATTTGCCAGTGAATTTTTCGTGACTTGCAGGCAGTTTTCCTATGTCATAAGAATAAAAATACCATATTGAAAGCAAATCTGATGTTTTTTTAATTGTTATTTTGCATGCATTGGAAGGGGAAGTCTTATACGGCGAGTATACCCCAAACTCTATATTTTAACTGGAAAAGTTGGGGGTCGTCTTATACACCCAGTCGTCTTATACGCCGGAAAATACGGTATGTCATGTCTATGTTAGACATCATGTTTCATTACACTGTAAACTCACTGACCACACTTGGATGGTAAACTCACTGACCACACTGTAAATTCACTGACCACAGATGGTCAGAAATCAATATCCACTTGTGAAGTTGGTAGGGGCACTAGAGCACATGAGATTTCAGGTACTCAGGAGTCTATAAAAACACTTTGGTTATGAGATGCACAAGGGTCACTATGGAAGAAGACATTACAGCATCCGTGCCATTACAGTTATGTTTTGTTTTGTTATCAGAGTTGTCTCCTCAAAAAACACATAGCCAACTCTCAAAAAAACAAAAACAACCAGAAGCATTGCCAGTAGAAAGTCAAAAGAGGAGGCTTGGCACAAGAAGAGCCAGGTATAACAGTAAATACCCAAGGAGATTAATCCCATTACTATAAATTGAATGTTAGGTTACTGCAGTTAATACATTACAATTAGTCACTGTCCTTATTTTTTCTTGCAAGAAGTGGTTGGCCATAGAACACCATTCATGTCACCACTAATTTATGAGTAAAACTTATTAATACTATTAAATCTCAAAACAGCAACAAATAAATATAGCTATTCCTTATTTCTAAACAGCCCTATTTCATACCATACCTGATTAAGACGCTGCATGGTCCACAATGTTATTAAAGCTAAATTGCATGTAAGGAGAGTCTTAAGGAAACAAAATCTTAGCTTTGTGGCGATGGGATTATCTTCTTTATGTTAGCCAAATGCATAACCAATTTGTTGTTCATGTGAATATCAAAATGTGATGCTAGACAAAAGGAAATAAATGAGCAAGTTATCAAACCACAAAGGGCAATGTTCTAAAAATGAATTAAAATATCATATTCTATTAATTTGAGATGCCTCTAGGCCTTCTTTGTGGCTTCTCGGGGGACATCAATTGGCATGATAATGGTAACTTATTAGTTTACTCCGAGCAATGTAAAATCACACAAAAAGAGACACTGGAGATACAAATTTTTAATTAAATTCTTATCTTGGATGGCAAATTCCCTTTTCAAAGGGAGATTAACTCAGCATCATCTGTAACAACTTGGTGATTACATCATTTTTAATTTGAACATACAGTACATCAGCATATAGAATTTAAAAGCTTAGTAAATTCTTTCTTCTCACATAAAAAAAAAAAATATATATATATTTATTCTTCAATGCTAATGCTTTAATGTAGTAACCCACCAATCAGAATCCCCTTTTGTGCTGGTCAAATATAACAACAAATGTATCTAATTTTTTAACCCCCTGATTGGTTTCCCCTAGTTAGTTCAGGGTGCATTTGTTTACAAACATTACTCAAGATAGAGATCCACACTCCATGTACGAGTCATGCAGGCCTTGGTCCTAGTCCTTAAATGTGAGGGGGGTGGGCAGGTAATTGTAATCTGTTACGATTTCCTATTCCACTCTTTTTAAAAGTGTGGTAAATGGGCAGAACGCCCAGAGGGTTAATAAAGGACTCATAACTAAACCTTAATAATAAGAACTTTTAAAACTTAACTGACTTCGTTGTAAATTTGCAGTAAGCAAAGTCAATCCTGTCAATCCTGTTTAGTGGTTTGTTTGGTTTTATCACTTTGTATATAGGGTAGTCTTAGATGAACAATTTCATTATAATACATTTTTAAGACAAATTAGAGCTCCAATCCCCATTTTAAACAGAGTAGGATTTGTAGTGTGCTGGAGGGTAACTATTCTCTACACGACCAGGTTCTTTGGAATGTTCGGTCAGGCTTGCACATGGATAAATGGATAAACACCAAACCCAAATGGCAGGAATGGGATATAAATCTTAGGAGCTACAGTTCCAAACAGTGTCCCTATTAGCTTTTGTGTACCTTTCAGGGCTGAACAATAAGCAGTACGGGCTGTAAGGTTAGCCAGATCAACCAGAGACGTCTGGTGTCAAGTGCTAGAAGAACTAGAAGGCTCTTAAAACTTAGTATTTAATACCTAGGACAGAGAAGTGGCTAACTCCTCTCTACAGACAGAAAAGGACTGCTACAAAGTATACAAAAAGGAGGGAAAAACTGGCCTTGCCTTCTGGAAAGTCCCCAAGCAGCTGCAATATACAGAATTAAAGGGACATTGAGTGTATGCAAGTATACAAGCATTTACAGTTACACAATGGTATATACAAATAACGCCATTTACTGGTCACTCCAGATTTTTTTTTAATTCTCAGTGAATAAAAGCTGAGGGTTATATAAGTGTTATATGGCTTCTAACTAATTGGACAAATTTACAAAAAAACTGTTCTTCTAGGATGAAGTCATTACAATTAATATTAGTTCATTTAAATATAATAACATTTTGGCAGGAAATGATTCACAAGTAAAGAAACAAGCAGTATAGTTTTCATTATTGCAGATAGTTTAAATTTAAGTTCTGTGCACAGTGTTGTAATAGACGTAGAGGGACAGTTCTCAAATTAATATTACAGAATTTGTCTACAATCTGTAGTCTGTTACCATGGTTGCAATCAAATGCAGTTAAAATAGGAACTTACGAAAAAAACTGTAAATGGATGGACAATGAAAGGGAAATATTTTAATTGTAAATTACAATGTGGCTTGTATGCCAATTATATGCAGTATATCAAAGCTTTAAAATATTCAGAAGTTTCATATCAAAATAAGCTGATTGTCAGAAAATATGATAAGAATAGGGTAAGCTGAGGAACCAAGATGTAGTGCCTGAAAATAATAATTGGGTGCCATATTATAACAAAAACGTTTCTAGTTTCTATCATAACAGAAACCCTTGGAACAACTTTTGAAGCTTTCATTATGAACTCTAACAAAAGGAGACAAGCAGCAAAGGTCCCCTCTCACCAATGTTTCATTTTGTACATTCATGGTTTGCCAAGAAATTCCAATTATACCTTTAACAAAATGTGGGCACACCACGTGCCTCTTACATGCCTTTATAATGGATGACTAATTGATGTAAAGAGGTATGTGTATTGAGTCTGTTACTGGGCACTGATCCGAGCATGAAAAGCAAAATTTGAATTGTAGACATCACACCATCGTGGCAGGGTCATTTGTAAACATGCTGCTCCCATGGGTAAACTATACATTCTACTGTGAGCTACAAAACAAACTCCTGGGTTGATCAGGATGGCACTAAAGTAATAACAGCCTTTGGTTTTCCTGTAGGACAGAAGCATTTTGTGCTGCACATCAAACTTGTCCTACTTAAGGTGTCCTATTATGTGTTGTCACATGGATTGTCAACCATGTGAGCCTACTCACATCTTTTCCATCTTTGTGTTACTTCTGTTTCCCATGTTTCCCATGTTTACCTCCCAGCTATATTTTATAAAGATCATCTTTTAAGAATCATTTTTCCACATGTGTTACTGGTATCTCTATTTATAAAGGTTAAAGTAATAGAAGAGTGTTGATAAATATAGAGATAGAGATGGTCCAATTTTTCGACTAGCTGTGAGCTGATTGCAAAGCCTCTGAAAAGGGTATCATCACCAAAATTGCTGGAGATGTAGAAAATGGTTGTGGGAACATTGGGAAAAAAACAAGTTTTGCTCTAGTACATGTAGTTTTTGCATAAATTAAGTTCAAAGTCGAAGTCGAAATTTATTTGAACTTCATTTATGCAAAAACTATTTTTGTTAGAACTATACTTTTTTGTAGTATACCCCCAACTCTTTTCTACATCTCCAGCAAGTTGGGTGATGATTCCATGTTCAGGGGCTTTGCAATTAACTGGAAATCGTCTAAATGGTTGCATTTTTTTTTTATTCGACCATCTGTAAGTGATAATTCTTGAGGAAATTCTGAGCAAAATTATTCAGGGAGTACATAGTCATATCACTTAGGTTCCATTTACACATTTACATGTGTGGTTTCAGGGTGGCTGACACTCCCCAGCAGCCCTGAAATGGCATATTTTGAGTTGTCAGATCTTGACAGTCACCCCCATTTTACCTGTATAGGCGGTATAAGTGTGGTTGCAACCGCCCATGTAAATAGGACCTAACTGTCTCTAAAAGGAGCTCACAAATTAAAGACTACCACAGTCATACATATGTACCTAACATAGTGTAAATCATGTGCAACATGGAACAGTTTTGAGGGGGAAGCCACTTACCAGTATGTCTCAATGTCAGTATGTGGGAGGAAACCTGTGGAAAGCCATGCAGACATGAGATAAACATAAAGGGAAAACAATGTTTTCCATGAAGAGGACAAAGGGACTTTGTATTATGTTACATACAATTTTATTAAACAACTGTAGGAATTACATATAAAAAATATTCCACTATACAAGCTGATAAATTATTAAAGATCATAAACATGATATAAGCATTACAGTTACATAACACTGCACACGCCCAACATGTTTCATGGACATCAGCTTCCTCAGGGTCTAGTCGTGCAAAATGAAGTCTCTATATAAGTGGATGGACAACAGTCAAAAATCATCATAATACATCACAATCAACTTAACCATGGGTACAATCTAAAGTTTACTCACCTACTAAAGGTGATTTGTGTTTACAGTCCTACCAATGTTAATATATTTCACCCCAAGTGGGGTAGACCTGGTGATGTAGGGTTGCCCTTGTGCATCCGTAAGTTGAACAGGTGTCTACTTCACCGACACTGTTTGTTGTTGGCATCATGGATCACCATGACAACAACGGGGGGTTTAACCTCCCTAGCACACTGCTGAGGTCCACATTTCTGTACCAAAAGTGCACCATAGACTTCAATGGTAAATTTTCCTTTATGTTGTAGGCCTGTAACTTCCCAAAATATGTGCGTACAAGGGTCTAGTAGACATCCTGAATATAATAATGTTTGAAACAACCAATTATGTAAAATAAAACTTTTTTTTAAAAAACATTAATGAAAAAACACAAAAATTAGGGAACAAAGCTTTGCTGCTATGTACTAAACATCGCCCAAATAACGTCTCTGGTGCCCCAGATGTGCCCATTTGCAGTTAGCCCTCTCTAACCTGGTGTGACGAAATCATACCAGGGAAGAGAGGGTTACTGCAAATGGGCACATTTGGGGCACCAGAGACATTATTTGGGTGATGTTTAGTACATAGGTGCACATTTAAAGCAGTTTTCTACATAGAAAACTGCTTTCATGCAATTTACTTTTCAAATCTGCGCCATCCTGACCGTCCTGACTGCTAGGGCGGTTAATAGACCCACAGGTTTTTTACTGTTATTCGCCATTGGGATGCTTATGGGCATGGATTGCGAATATATATACTTGTGATATCACAGAGCTCTCTCCACAAAACAACTGATTCTTTCACAAATGTTTATAATTGTAGGACTGCATAGCAATGTTCTTGATTTTTTATACCTGTGGCAATAGATGTGAAAAAACAATATAACAGTTATGATAAAGAGGTGTGGGCCAATACTTTTGTCAGAGAATATATGTGGCATTCTGACAATTGTATATCATGGCAAACTACTGGCTATTTCATTAAAATGCATGTATTATTTTCAACAAATCAAGATTATTTTGGGAAGCCTACAAGTCAAGTATACATGGAAAAGATTGATGGAGAACCCCATTATTGCTTACATAAAATATATTTAATTTAGTAATGATAAAATATAATAGATACTTGTACAGTCCGCCTGCAGTTGGAAATACATTTTTATATAATAGTTTCTGAATGTGTAAATCTCTCTCATTACTCGTTTGTAATACGGTATATTCAAGGCCTTAAGCCTTCATTCTTACACTAATCCTATTTAATGTTATGTTCCTTAATATTTTTCTTTCTATGGTCTTTCCAACTTTTTGACAATGAAGAATGAGTCATACTTGAACTTTACAGTATTTTAGGGTATTAGCTGAAGTTTCTATTATAACAGTATAAAAACCAAAGAAAAATTCCTTCTGACAATTCCAGACCTTTTCCTTTTGAAAATGAAATTGTGTACTTTTCTTATAACAGGATATCCTATTCTGGCAGTTAAATTGTACTTTTGCTGATATATACTGCAGCAGCTTTTGGCACAACACATTCTTATATTTCAATCACACCAGAAAGCCAGTATCTGAGCACTATTTTAACTACTTATTTATCCTCCCTGGCGGTTCACTGAGGACCAAAAGTAATACAGTGTTTTGCCATTCCGTCCCCATCGGCGTCACCGATGACGCTGATGGGGGCGGAAAGGCTCTGTTTGCCTGCTGCTCTGTAGAAATGCTGCAGGCACACAGAGAGCCAGCGGTTGCGCCTGATTCCAGCACGGGCGCAGTTTGATTCATGATCAGACTGCGCCAGTACTTGCTTCGGCGTAACGCTAGGGAGGTTAAACCGGCCATAGACGCTATGCTTGGCGGGCGTTTATCGAACAATCGGCCGCAGCATGATGACATCATCACGCCATGGTCAATCGTTCGAAATACACCATTTACGATTCGACAACCAATACTTTGGATGGGAACCCTTGTCCCCATTCAAAGTACTGGCAATCGACCCGAGAAAAAACGTTTGGTCTCTGGCTGATCAAAGTTTTGTGCGAGTACGAACGGTTGCTCCAGGTGGGCACGTTCATTTTGTGATTGATTTTTTTTAGAAGTTTACACTTGTTTTCTTTTCGTTTGATTTGGATTGGGAAAACATTTATAAAACATTTATCCAATCCAATTAAAATAAAAAACAAATGTAGAAAAATGAAAAAAAAATCTTTAAATCTCCCACCCGGCGCGTGGCGTCATCGGAACACTGGGTTCGGGCATATCGCTAGGGAGGTTAAAGAAGCAAGTATTTAAACACCTCCAGCATTGATTATGTACTTCCAAGACCCAGTGAGGACAAATGTATTGACGTTTTTACTGCTGGACCTTTTTAAAGGTGTATGTTTAGGGCTGTTATTTACATAAAAAATTGCTGTCCTGGTATATTAAGCAACCAGCCATGGCGAAATTAAAATCTATGGTTCAGGGTTAGAAATTAGAAGAAGGATTTTAGAAAAAAAATAAGGCAGTACTCATATTTACTGTTTATAGGTTATAGGTAGATAGCTATGCTAGATATGCTATGGTTGAAAAAGAGCCTCGAAAAGTGTCCCATTGTTCCTGTTGAGCCCTCCAGCATCTGTAAGCAGGAAGTGATCTCATCCCTAACCAGGAAATGAGGTCATCCTGGAAAACACATGGCTCTGAGAGATCAATCCTTGTAAACCTCGTTTAATGTGAGTATCTTGTCTGTTGTTTTGTTTCATTCCAAACCATTTACATTCCAAACCTAATTTGTTGTACTATGTTGTGTGCCTCATGTCCTTGTTCTTATTTGGCTGTTTATAGGTTTGTCTGGCCTTTCTCATCTTGGATGATCATGCAAATAAATAATTACATATTTTTTTCTGTCTTCAAAACATTTGCACTGCATGTTTTTGTGTTATCTAGCTGAAGGGAGAAAAAAAGAATGCCTACTTTAACAATAACACCTGAACAACCCATCCTTCAAACCCTAAACATAAACCCTCTATTTTTAGTAGGAATTCACTTTTCAATCTTTGTACCAAAACAATCTGACTGAACACTTGTGTTGTGTAGTATCTTTTTACCAAGTAGACCTTCCCACAATATGGTCCATAACATAACATGCTAGGATCTACCAAACTCATAACTGTTATTTGCAATAAATAAGAAATGCTGTCTGGTATAGAAAGTTTTCTGCTGCCATGTCCCTATCTCTCTGTAGATAGCAAGACTACAATTCTGTGTGTAATATAGGACACACCAGCAACAGACATACATGTCAATATTGTGACATCTCTAGAAAATAACTATCCATTCAGTGCCTATCAGCACCCACCCACCAGACAGAAGTGAAGTTCAAAATTCTAGTTCCATCTTGCATTAGAAAATTAGGATTCATTGTGCCTCCATTAATCTTGAAAGACCTCTTTCTGACCTATCAATAATACAGGCACCTCCCTGATCTGTACTTTGTATTAATTACAGCTGCATGAAATAATATGCTCGCTTTGTGGAAGCTTTTACAATTTTACCATTGAGCTTCTTTTAAATACCAATGTTTAAAGGGTGATAGATGAAGTGACCTTTTAGTGATTATCTTTCTCAGCGGAGAAGTACAAAGAATGGAGCAAAGCCCCCAATAATTCTGAGCATACTTTTGTGCTTTCTAATCAGTCTGGTTTGGCAAGTAACTGCTCAATTCACCTTTCAAATGACACGTATTGCCACTATGGGCATCCAATACTGCCGTTAGGTGAAATCAAGTGTGCATTTTGCATATCATTGTATTGTTAATATGAATTTTGGAAAAGATATTGAGAATATATTAAGATTTTGTTCTTAAGGTAAAATCTTTTTAGATATATGTTAATTCAATCAAAGTTCCCTCTGAATGAATCTATAATGAAACATGTCAAGGACCCTTAAGTCAATTGTCACATGATTATTATTTCAAATATTACCTTATTATATACACAGAAAACATTGTATTATATGCCTTTAATTTGAGGTATTTTAAAAGGTCTGACACCAAAAAACCCCCATACATAGAAAATTAGTTCTATGCATTATAGTATAGATGACATAACATTTTGAATTTTAACTGCCTTTTTGCTAGGTAAGGGAACCTGTTGATAAAAAAACAAAACAAAAACGTGATGTAAAAGGGTCAAATAGGGGAAAACAAAGCTGCTACTGCTTATTTTTAAAGGTGCAGCTGTCATGTTTACATAATAGTATATGGCTAGAGCTTCCCTTTAACTGGAAAGCAGAGAAACAAGAGCATCTGCATACTTATTGTTTGATCCAGGGGTCCTTAACGGTATGCTATTTCTACTTTGGTGACTCACTACCCAATAAGGTTTTATTTTAAAAGCTAAACATTATCTCATAAAGCAATTTACTGTATGTATTGTTCTTTAGTTGCGATCTTATTACCCATCCAAAATCTTTGGTGGTCAGTGGGTCAGTGGGCAGGGGTTTATGTTGCGTATAGGTGTGCAGCTCTCGAAATGAAGGCGGAGTGTGGCCTCTCTGTAACAAACAAATAGGAACAAGCACATGATGGGCACAACCTAGTGCAAAAAAGTAAAGTTCTGTAAATGATAAAATAAAACAAAACAAAAGATAAAATACTCACATTAACCCCCTAGGCGATGCGCACGTTGCACACTTTTTTAAAAAGTGCACCACAGGCGTTTTCCCGCCCGAGTTGTGCTAAGAAAAAGCGACGCCTCCACCATTACATGGAGGTCAATGGTGCCACCTGCCCCATGCCCTTCCGGCTTCATCAGTGACGCCATCAGCGTTAGCACTGAAGCATCGGACGGTATGTCAATGCTCAGAATCGTCGTGGGAATTTAGCGGACAGGTGAGTATTAGTGTATCAGGTTGAGTTTTAAAAGCTGACACGTGCCCCTATGGTTGACAAAGAGCTGCTGCTCGAAGCGCATCCAATTGATCCTGCTGAGCCCTCCAGAATCTGTAACCAGGGAAGTTCTCCACTTTCTTTTATGCCTCCAACAGCTCCAGGCTCTCCTTTACGACAGTGATGGAGGCTGGATTTGCGGTGCACAGGGTGGTAAACCTCTGCCAATGTGTCCGTTTGAACAAATACCCAATAGAAACTATAACTATTATGAAATTATTTATACTGGAAATGTTATGGCATGGGTTCCAGGCTGACTGTCTAACTTTCAAAGGTTGTAAAGGAACAACCGTTGAAGGACTCAATTACCATGTGCCAGGATTCTGGAAGCCTCCTTCTTCCCGCCAGCTCCTCACTAAGATCCTCTCTCTCAGGAACACAGGTCTCACGCCACCCCACTGTGTCTAGTCCCATCGGCCACTGTACCAGTAACGATAGGACCACAATGAAGGGGCTCAACAATAACTCCCCATGGGCCCTATCTGGGTATTCTGCTTTAGGAGTTCAGTCCTGAATTGTCCCTGACCTATAACCTCACTTCCTGCAGAGATACTGAGTACCGAGCAACCAGAATCCAGAGCTTTAATTTGTTCTGGCTCCCCCAAACCAAAGGGCTTACAACAATCCCATCTTCTCTCCTTACAGGCTTCTGAGCATACCTGGCCCAGGAGAGGCATCCCTACTACAAACCTGCAACCCAAAGGTACATAATTCAAAACTTTTAACAGTTACACAACATGAAGCTTTCATGCAGATTCCTATAAAATCTGTAAGGTGGAGGAAGTAACACATAATTAGGAAATATCAATGACAGCAGCTTTAGATTGATTTGCTGTTAGGGTTTTGTCTCATCGTAGTTTCACCATGGCAAGCAAAGGCCTTTTTACCAATCTTACAAGTCTTACATTATATTTAATGGCTCTTCTTTAAGAAGATGATTCTTAAGCCAACCATACACGTCTCATTTCCAGATGATTGGACAATGATCCTTTGGGGAATTGAGGCCCACCACCATGGGAAATCAATCCTTGGTCAATACTTTGGATAGAGACCCTGGGTCCCCATCCAAAGTGATGGCGATCAAACAGGGAAATACCGACATGGCAGATCCCTGTTCGTTCAAAATTTTCTTGGAGCGGGATTGATCGCTCCAGATGGGCTGCGTTATGTTTTCCAATCCATCAGAGCGTATGTGCTTTTTCGGGTATCAAGCAAAAGATCGAGCCGTGTATGGACGGCTTTAATATGTGCATGGTATAACAGTTACTATGATCAGGGGTGCACACAACTTTTTTAGTGAGCTCCTCAGATGAGTAAAAGGAGATGGAGTTTGGTACTCATCCCATATGTGTGTGGTCTTCCTCACTGTTCTCTGCTTCCTGCATGGTATATTCTGCTGCAGATGGACCTCCCTGTTCCTGATTGAGCCTCCGATTAGCTGTCTCCATCCATAGGTCACCAGCTGGCTTTGGGTCACATGTAACTCTCACAGTACGACAAGTTGAACCCCCAGATCTCATACCTCAGTAGTACAACCCTGACATTTCCTGGCTTAGTAACTAACCCCTGAGACTACCTGCAGTCCAAATGTCAACCTTTCATAGTCACATTCCAGCTGTCACGCAGTGCTTTTCTCTTGTCAGATTTTACCTTTACATATGCTTACTCTGACTTTCATCCCGCAGATCTCCAACACCCTTAGAAGTCCAATCTTTTTTTGTGAGTATTCCTTTACATTCCCAATTTTACACCCCTTACCTTTCATAGTTATTCATGTTTTCCTGTGGTTATCCAACTAACAAAAATTGTATACATTTAGTACGCATATGATCTTTGTAACAATAATGCAGGTACGCATAGCTAGTTTTTGGCCCTTTTTGAGTACCAGAGTACTACTTATGTGCACCCCTGACTATGATTCCTCTTTAACTAGCATAGATAGTAGATAGAATAAATAAAATAGACTTCCATAGCAAACAAAGTTTACTTCAAACAAATACCTTAAAACTTTTAAAAAGTACTTATTACACAAAGCAAAAACCACTGTTAATGTAAAAAAAAAGTTTATTAAAGATTTTATATTTGTACTCCATTCTCTCAGGGAAAAAGGTGCAAGCAATAATTCTGAGGATCATGCACACAAAAGTAAAAAAAAAGGAATGATAAAGTATGTGTCTGCTTTTGGCTTTGAAGCCACTTTTGGTCACTCTACTTCAGAGAGATCTTCAATTCATTGTGTATGCTGCCAGGCAGACCCATGCTCTTTCATGTCACTGAACACGAACACACAAGCCATCTAGAGTTTAAAAACTGTGACAGGCCTAAAGCAAAACTTTTTATTTCCAAAGGAAATTCTGAAATCTTTAAAGTTCTACAGAGTTCTAAAAGGCAAAGATAAGCAGTTAAAGAAGAACTCCAAAAACTGTTTTAAATTTTGAAGTTCAAGTTTGTGAAGTTTGTATGTATGTCTGCTGAATGCTTTCTAGAGATATTTAAACTCTTTTGCCAATAGTTTGCTGTAGGTTTTTATTGTAATACATTCCCATTATTCTGCAAGGCATAAATCAGTGCACAGTATATTTTACCTTCTCCGCACCAAGTTAGCACCAATTGTTGCAGGTGCTGCCCCCTCAGACCTTTGCTGAGTAACCTAACCTCCTTATCCCAAGTTATTTCAGAGCGAGGTTTTTTTTACTATCAACACTCACCCCAAAATACCCTCTGGCATACTCACCTGTCCAGAGGGAACCCCCGGTGTCCCTCCATGTTGGTGGTTCTGGTGATCTTTACAGATCTGCCCCTCAAGCATCAATGCCACATCAATAAGAGGCCATTGACATTGCCATGTTATGGAGGCAGTGTTTATTTTCAGCATAATGCCAGTAATGCGAAGGGGGATGGAGGGAGGGTGCAAAATTGTGGCATATTAGAATGTAAAAAAAGCTTCTTAAGAGGGTTAAAAAGCAAACTGGATGAATGGTCGCACCATGCCAGTCACCTAACAATGAAAACGTTTATTGCATTTATTAATTTTGTAAGCCTCCCATTAACTGAAGCCTGCCAATGGCCTCATCGGCAGTGAATGCATGTATATATTCCTTGTAGATAAATTAGCCCCTTAACAATCATACAGTCATGTGTAGACCCTCATTTTTTATTATTATCTGTACTGTCTGTAATCGGTTGCATAAACTGTCTAAAGAATTATAGAGGATTTAAAGCCTGCAAAGTCTGTTACAGCATAAAAAGCATTTAGCATTGTGCATGTGTTTCCCATACAATTGTATGGGAAATGCTTGTGCTGTGCCTGCAAAAATGCATACCGCAGGGTGTTTTCAGTAGCTCATGGCATTGCATGGAAACACAAGTGCAGGACTAGTGTTAAAGATGCACAGGTAGCACTAGCTGAATAACGCTGTGGTACTCTACAGCACCGCAGTTGCCCTAAATCACTGACAAAGATGAATAGAGTTGGATGATGTCAAACTTATCCATTGCTGGGACCTATGATATTCTCACCAATGCTTCTGCTGTACAGATCACAAGGGATGAAAGGCTCATTAGAAGAAATTACAGTAAGTGGCCGGTCATACTCTGAAGATAATTATTAACACTTGTATATCATAGTTAAATCTTCTTTTTAGTGAGGAAGCTCCAGTCTATTCCTGCCCCCCTATAATTATTCAAAACATAATTAAAAGGTGTAATATAATATGGAGAATTGTTTTCATACTTACCTGTAATTTTCCTTTCCTGGCTTACGCCTCATGTCAGCCCACCTCGGGTCACTCCGCCCCTTGACCCCCTAGGACATCCCATAACAAGCACTTTTAAATCCCCTCACCTCCAGCCGTTCGGATTTTCAGTAACAAGACTCGCTCCAAACGGGGAGGGAAATAGGGCTGACATGAGGTGTAAGCCAGGAAAGGAAAATTACAGGTAAGTATGAAAACAATTTTCCATATTCCTGGCTCAGCTCATGTCAGCCCACCTCGGGACCTAACAAGCAATAACTCCCTGGGCGGGCAACGAACACCCGAACAAACCAGAGGAAACTAACATACTGCAAAAAGAAGGCACACTTCATTAAGACAAAGCCGCTGACAGAATGACAGAACCCAATGAATCGTGCGAGTCCTGAGACACCACCAGTCGATAATGCCTGGTGAAGAAATTGGTCGACGACCAGCTCGCAGCCTTACAGACCACCCCTGCCGACACCTTGGCAAAGAATGCCCAGGATGCCGCTACGCCCCTTGTCGAGAGAGCCCGAACTGCGGAAGGGGCAGGAAGGCCTGCCGCTCCATAGGCCAGTGTAAAGGTCTTGACAATCCACACCGACCCAGTCCGTGGAGGGGACGGATGGACCATACGGGGCCCCATAGGATAGATGAACCAGTAGTCACACCTGCGCCAAGAAGCAGTCCAAGAGAAATATATACGGATAGAAGATGTACCACATCCAAGCGTTCCAACTCATCCCGGTCACCCATCTCGGCAGAGAAGGTAGAGAAGACCGCCTCCCAGTTGAGATGGAAGGTAGACCATCTCCAGAAACAGCAATTTCAGGGTGAGATGCCACAAGGATATCGAATCCGCCGGCTCAAACGGAGGCAAGAGGAGTGCCTGTAACACCAATGGCAGATCCCACTTCGGGAACCCAATCCTATGAGGAGGGCGCAATTTTACAGCCGCCTGCAGGAATAGAGCGATCGGACGATCCTCCGCCCAACGAACCCCCGTGACGGCTGACAAAGCCGAGACTTGGACTTTCAGGGAACTCAGGCTGAGACCCTTCTCTAACCCTGTCTGAAGAAAGTGTAACACCTGCGGAATCGTCGGGGAGACCGGATCAAAGTGAGCTTGTGAGCAAAGCGCACGAAAGCCGCCCAGACCCTCTGGTACGTACTATTGGTAGACCTCTTCCAAGCCGCCAACAGTCGAGACCACCGAGTCGGGAATGGCCTGGCGTTGAAACCTGTGCCGCTCAACCTCCAGGCCATCAACGTCAGGGACCGCAAGTTGTAAAGCTTCTCCCCGAGTTGTAGCAACAGATCCGGTTCCAATGGGAAAGGGATTGGCGCTCTGGTTGTCATCGCCCACAGAAGGGGAAACCACGGACGGCGCGGCCAAAACGGGAGGACCACTATGGCCTCCACCCCCTCGGCCCGGATCTTTAAAAGGACCTTGAGTGCTAGAGACAATGGAGGAAAGACGTAGACCAGTGGAGACCCCCACGCCCAGTCCAAGGAATCTTGGGCTATGGCCCGAGGATCCGGATACCATGTGTAAAACCGTGGCACCTGTGCATTGGCGGCCGTAGCCATGAGGTCGATGTCTGGCATCCCCCATCTCGCAAAGACTGGCTCCAGGTAGGCAGGCCGTACGCTCCACTCATTCGGATCCAGAAACACCCGGCTGAGCCTGTCTGCCACCTGGTTCCGCACCCCTAGAAGATAAGATGCCCCCTAGCGACTGCAGATGTGTCTCCGCCCAGGCAAAGATTCCCCCTGCAATCTGTAAGAGCATCGGGCTCCTGGTCCCCCCTTGCCTTGCGATGTACGCCACCGCGGGCGGTCACAGAGTCCGAAAGGATCCGCACCCTGGAACCCTGAAGCACGTTCCGAGAATTGCGCAACGCATACAGAACCGCCAGCAGCTCCAGATGAATGGATGCCTCCGAAATGCGAGAGCCCCACCGGCCCTGTGCTTGGCCCCCCTGTCAGTGAGCACCCCAGCCTGCCAGGCTCGCATCTGTTGTAACCACCACCTCTGAGGTCGGACCGATAGGGTTGCCCCTGCTCAGATTCTCTGAGTCCAACCACCACAGGAGAGACCTTCTCACTACCCGTGGTACCGCGATTGGTTGGGTCAACGACTCGTTGTCCCACTGACGAAGGAAATTGTCCCGAAAGAGTCTCCGGTGCCAACTGGCCCAAGGCACTGCCGGAATGGCTGCTGTAAACGTGCCGATCAACCTCATACACCACCTTGCGAACAATACCGGGCACGCCATTACTCTCCGTGTCCACAACTGAATCTGGCACTCCATCCGACCAGGAAGAGTCACTATCCCCCTTACCGTGTAGAAGGCCATGCCCAGGTACTGGTGACTTTGCACTGGCTCCAACCGGCTTTCCTGGCGGTTGACGAGCCAGCCAAAATGTTGCAACATCTGGACCGCCTGAGCTACTTGAGACCCCAGTTCCCTCTTGGACCTTGCCAACACCAGAAGATTGTTTAAGTACTGATGGATTCTGATGCCTTCGAGGCGAATCAATGCAATGACAGACAATAGTACCTTGGAAAACGTTTGGGGTGCCGTATGGAGGCCAAATGGAAGGCACACAAATTGAAAATGGCCTTGTTGGACCGCAAAGCTCAAGAAACGATGATGCTGAGTGCATACAGGCCCACGCAAATAGGCGTCCGCCAAGTCTATAGTTGCCATCCAGTCTCCCACCTGTACAACCGAAATGATGGTCTGCAGGGACTCCATCCGGAATGGTGACACCCGGATAAGGCATTGAGTCGCTTTATGTCCAGCACTAGTCTGAACTTCCCATTGGCCTTTTGCACCAGAAATATTGGAGAGTATACTTCCTAGCATACTGAAAGGGCTGCTGTTGTCTCTTGCGTTCCTGCGGGATTAAACCTGATTTCCCGCCTGAAACTCTGCTAATAGCTTCCTCTAATGGCTTGCCAAACAACAATTTCTCCTGAAATGGACCTGAACAGAGACTCTGCTTTGACGCCGCGTCGGCAGACCAATGTTTTAGCCACAGGGCCCTCCTAGCTGTCACAGAGAGAGACATCAACCTGGCCGCCAAATGCACCTGGTCCACTGCTGCTTCGGCAATGAAATCTGCCGCTTGCCTTAGCTCTTGCAGAGCCAACTCCAAGGAGTCCACATCCAACTCGCCGTGTGTGGCAGAGTCAACACTCCCACAGACCCACACCCGCAATGCCCTAGCCACAGACGTGAGGGCCACAGCTGATCTTGCTGCCAGTCCCGCCACTGTAAAAGCTTTCATTAGATCGTGTCTACTCTGCGGTCCATCGGGTCCTTGAAGGCCACCGAGTCTTCCTGTGGCAACACCATCTGCTTTGCCAACCTTTGCAAGGAGGCGTTCACCTTAGGCGGGGAGTCCCAATTCTCTACATCCTCCTTCTTTAAAGGGCATAACTTTGCCATCCTATTTTGTAGGCCTTGGCGCCGATCCAGGCGCGCCCACTCATCTTCGATGACCTCCCAGATCTCTTACATCAAAGGAAAACAAGGCAAGGATTTCTTCAGCCCAGGATAATACTTCCACTTGGATGGAGGGGATGAAGGTTCCTCTTCCCAATCAATCGCTTATCTAACCGAACTCACAAATGCCGGGACCGATGCAAATTCAAATGATTCCCGAATCTGGCCATCCTCCAACTCTCTGGGAAGGACCTGAACTGTCCTCCAGCTCTGAAGGGGACACAGAGACATTGTCTCCAACCGCCCTTTTCTCTCTCCTGGGACGGCCTCTGGCCCGGGTGGCTTTTAGCTCTGCCATACTTTTAGCCACTGCCTGCTTGATCAGGGCCCGAACGTCCTGAGCCTCTGCCCCCGCATCCTGAGCTGCCTGTTTAAAGCAGATCCTGCAGAGATTACGGCCCGGCATTGCCGTGCCTGAACATGCCCAACAAGTGACTTGCACCCTCTCAGGCGATGAAGATCCATCCCTTAACATGCGACTCAACCATCTACGCTCCGTACACCGCCGTGCTGGCCCTGGCACCACCAGAGAAGAGTCCCTGGCCGAGGCACCTTTCCTGAAATGACACAAGGCCCTATGATACTATCACCATAACCATCATGCGTGTCTGTCACCTAATCCTCCCCCACCATCATACCTTTTATCTGAAGCATTCACAGTCTGGGGCGACTGCGGTGGGGAGGACATCACGAAGCAACAAACAACCACTGACACTGCAAGGCAGAATGGACCACCATGAAGTAAACATCAATTCACCTTACTTTCCAGCAGAAAAGCTACTCACACGTCCGACAGCCTGGACCCACTGCACTGAACTGTCTACTCCTGCAGCCTAAAATGCTGCCAACCCCCTTCCCTCAGCCAATGCCTCCTAACAAAGCCACTCACCATCTGAGGTCTCTGCCGTAGCCGGCGTCCTGCCTGTCTCTCAGCAACCCTGGATGAGCCGGACGCCAGTCACGGCATGCTGCCGCGCACGCGCACGTGAACCCGGAAGTCCCGCCTTCCGGAGCGATGCTGCTCTGGCATCCTGCTGCCAATCACCCGCGCTCCTGCACGAGTGAGAGCGCGGACGGGGAGGAGAAGCTTTACCCCTCCCCCCCTCCACACGTATCCACATACCTGGAATGCCTAGCGAGGACAAAAAACAGAACATCCGAACGGCTGGAGGTGAGGGGATTTTAAAGTGCTTGTTATGGGATGTCCTAGGGGGTCAAGGGGCGGAGTGACCCAAGGTGGGCTGACATGAGGTGAGCCAGGAAATGAATTTATTGTACACATTTTTACATAGGCACATCTGATTTTTTATTTTATTTTGTTATGCTTGTTTCTATGTAAAAAGCCTAAGCTGTAGGAATTAACATAATTTATAAAATTGTGATAAAATTATATTAAAAGCACAAGAACCACAAGCAATATCATCAACAACCTGCCATTGTTTTAGCTGATCCAATAGAAAGTGAAAGCTGATTGGTTGTCACTGTGCTTTTATATAATTGTTGTTTGTCAGTAAATGAAACCAAAAGCCTAACTAATCAAAGTGTCAAAAAATAGAACTTTACAAATCGTCTCAGAACAGTCCCAATGAAACATTCAATTTCCGACTTATTTTTCTGGCACATTGTGAATCGGATTTTTGGAAATACTTTTTATTTCAGACACTATAATTTAGCAAATCATGTTTGCTCCTGATTACTTTGCCCGTTCCCTTTTTTGTTCTTTTTTAAACATTGCTCAGTGAATCTTTGTTTCACATTATGTGATTATTGTTGCCAAAAATTTTATATTTTAACTCAAAATGTACTGCAAGCCTAGACCATAGAATGCTTTATAAGCTTGAATAGGTTGGAATGATATACATTGCAGTGGGAATACAGCTGGTGATTATACTTGACACCAGATACAGTTACGAAGCTGGGTGTATAAGCGTAAGCATGGACAAAATCAATATGTCAGAGAATTCTGGGTTGGCTGCTGGCAATGCTTACAAAGGCAAAATTGCACCACAAGGCCTGTCCGAATTTAAACCTTTAGAGTCAAGCCAAAATGATATAATATCACCTTTCTAAAGCTCACTGAGGATGGATGAC
Organism: Ptychadena robeensis; assembly: GCA_036250615.1. NCBI lineage: Eukaryota > Metazoa > Chordata > Amphibia > Anura > Ptychadenidae > Ptychadena > Ptychadena robeensis. Next base: position 173,030,059 of record CM070032.1, read on the forward strand.
CTGCAAAGTACTTTCATTTAAAATACAAGCTAAAACCACATGAAGGAGAAGATCAGCACAACATGTATTTGTTTTGTTTCTTTACGGTTGATTAGATAAAATGGTCACGATTTGGAAATAGTGAAAATTTAAATTTAAAATACATGAAACTGCTCTACACTCTTCTCTATTTTGGTTATTGTAAAAGAAAATTTCCAATAAAAAGATCAACAATACAATAAATGTTTGCATGCATCTGTTATAGATTTTTTTTTATTTTAATAATGACTGTTGTCTCTTACTATTGATATATGCAGGGGTGCACATAACTTTTTTAGTGAGCTCCTCAGGTGAGTACCAGGAGACGGTGTTTGGTACCCACCCCATATGTAGGGTGTCTTCCTCACTGTCCTCTGCATCAGCCTCCTGCATGGTTGGATCTGCTGCAGATGGGCCTCCCTGTTCCTGATCCAGCCTCTGATTAGCTGCCTACATCCACAGGTCACAAGCTGGCTTGGGTCACATGTAACTCTCACAGTGTTTGATCCACCAGATCTCATACCTCAGTAGTGTGACCCTGACATTTTCTGGGTTAGTAACTAACCCCTGACACTACCTGCAGTCCAAATATCAACCTTATTCCAGCTGTCACACAGTGCTTTTCTCTTGTCAGATTTTACCCTTACATATGCCTACTCTGACTTTCATCCCCCAGATCTCCAATACCCTTAGAAGTCCAATATTTTTTGGGGGATTTTTAATTTACAACTGAGAGTACCTCCCTTTTCAATTTCACACCCCTAACTGCAACCTCTCATATTTCCCTACAGTTATCCAAGTGACATAAATTGTAGACATTTAACATTTAGCTGCGGCCGCCCAGACACGGAGTGCCTCCAAGTTGTTAGTACGCATATGAGCTTTGTAACAATAATGCAGGTACGCATAGCTAGTTTTTGCCCCCTTTTGAGTACCAGAGTACCAGGTATGTGCACCCCTGGCTATATGCAGGTTTTATTTTAATTTTAATTTACATTTTATGCAATGTTTTAATTGTATTCAATACATTGGTTAAGCTTCTGTAAATATTTAGAAAATACAACAAAAAGACTAGTCTGCCAAAGCAGTAGATATAACAGCAAATATATAAAATATAGCTACGCAACTCTTGTAATGGAAGACACTGTGACTCATTATATTTGAATCATATGCTGGCAAAGGGTAGGTTTGTCTGACATGCTTTAGAGGAGAATGGGCAGAACAAAAGTCACTTGTAAATGTACAGTGCTGCTTGAAAGTATGTGAACCCCTCAAGTGGTGTAGATGTTTCTGTTG
>CM070032.1:173049888-173077814 GCA_036250615.1 Ptychadena robeensis
TAAAAAAAAAATATGGGGCGGGTCAAACTCGCCGTATGTTCGCGAACACGTGGCGGACGCATGTTTGCCGCGAACAGTTCGCCGGCGAACAGTTTGGTCCATCACTATTCCTTGATATCATTTCTTTGTACCCTTTCTGAACAAATGGAACACCGAACAATGTGAACTTCCCTGGACTCTTCTGTGATTTTGGGCAAACCACAACAAATTACATTTTGATGGCTACTCATCTTTGCTGTATTCTTATGCTTACTTGTAAACGCTGTTAAAGAGAGAATTGTCTTTTAAGCTATCTTCTATTAGAATTATATGCAAATGTAATATAATTGCAGGGAAGGTTTATTATTCAGTGCATCAGCTGTCCATAACTTTTCAGACAGAGTCCCAAGTGTTACACTTTCCTCTTTTCTGTTTATTTTACTCCTACTAATTGTCTGATCTTTAACATCATAATTAATGGAGTATTGAAATGTAATAAAAGTTGTATAAAAATAAAGTTCAGTAAACATATTGTGGCTGAGATCATAATGTACCAAGGTCAATCCTGACTATGAGGCCAGAGATGTGCTTTGATGTACCTGCTCAGCTGCAAGATGTCACTTTAAATCATCTTCAGATGTTAGCCAGTATGAATAACAACAATGTAAGCAATTCTTTGTAATAATATATCTTTCACAAAGGGAAGTCTACTATTCTGTCAGCATGACAGTATGGAATTCTTACCACTAATGCACACAGACTATGACCAGTGGAAATATACCCTCTCATTGTGTGTGAATATAACCTTACAGAAAAAAATAAAAGCTGACAGTTTTTATCTCATCCAGAATCAGGATCACTTTGTAAACATCTCTTTAGCTGTTTATTGCTTTTCTGCTGATTCTTGTATATACTCCCATATAACTGAACTAAAAGGCTAAATTACTGGTTTGGTTTTCTTTAAAGACTCATGTTGTACCCAGTGATGTTATTAGCCCGGTGTGGGGTGTGCAGGAAGGTGACATAAAAGGGGGTAACACTAGACCATTCTTTAATGATTTCAATCTTCATCAAGAAGCACAGCTGCTACTTCTGCCTTATGTGAATGGTACAGTCCTGTTTCCAGAGGCTTCTGCCCATTCGTCCAGCACCTCATCTAGATACATATTTAGTATCCCTCTAGTCATGGGGGGAATTAATGTTTGCAGTGTTTCCAGGGCTGATCAAAGTCACACTTTACATTAGTGATGGCCGAAGGCGGACAGTTCGGCCGTGAACATGGATGTTCGCCCTCCTTCTAGCTGGCGAGCAGTACGGGTGTTCGACCCGCCCCATTCGCCGGCGAGAATGTGCTCTCTTTTCTTCCTCCGGCAGCATCAGGAACAGCAAGATCCCGCCAGAGGAATAATCTGTACCCTTAAAGACCGGGCATGAAGCTGGTTTTCTAGTGAAGGGCCGGCTTGAGAACAGGAAGTGACATTAGTGACGTCACATCAGGCTATCGTTACCAGGAACTATGCATTCCAGGTACCGGATTTGACGTCACTGACGTCACATCCGGTTTTTCAGATTCAAATTCCCCGCCTTAAGGCAGATTCCCTGCCCAGATTCGCAGACGTTCGCGGACAGACCTGGCTGAAGTTCGGCCATCACTACTTTATATTCACTGCTCAAAAGAAATAGAAGGGACACAAAAATATGACATCCTAGATCTGAATTAATGAAATATTCTTATTAAATACTTTATTCTTTACATAGATGAATATCAATGGAAATCTAATTTATCAACCCATGGAGGTTTTGGATTTTGAGTACAAATAAGGCTCAGTAGTGTGTGTGGCCTCCACGTGCCTGTATGACCTCCCTACAATGCCTAGGCATGCTCCTGAGTGATCTCCTCCCACACTTCGACTAAAGCATCCCCCAACTCCTGGACAGACTGTGGTGCAACGTGGCGTTGGTGGATGAACCGAGACATGATGTCCCAGATGTGCTCCATTGGATTCAGATCTGAGGAACGGGCAGGCCAGTCCATATCATCAATGCTTGGTTTTACAGGAACTGCTGACACACTCCAACCACACCAGCAATATACTCTATAGGGAAATCCTGAGGGTAACATTTATCAACATGTTCGCTTCACCGCTCAGTCTATTTTACGTTCCATTTGAATCACTTTAGGTTGAATCACTTTAGGTTAATCGATTCAAGTAAAAAGTAATCGATTTTCAAACAATCAATTTTTTTAAGTTTATCGAATGGAAAAAAATCATGTAGGGATCCTGTTAGATATGAGCTGGCTGTTGCCCTCAGGGGTTCCCTATAGAGTATATTCATGGTGATCCTACCTGGAAGAGCAAGAGTCTGGTGACTATGGTTGTCCCTTAGAGCACATGGCTGCTGGGAGCTGTTAAGTTGGAGTTTCCTTTTACAAGCCTCTTGTTAATGAAAAAAGAAATGTAGCATTTAAATCATAATTAAATGGATCCACAGCAGTAGCCTGACAAGTTAACATTCAAGATTTTGAAACAATGCTTTCTGTTGGATCTATTATAGTTTTACTGGTACTATCATATCAATCAGAATGTATAATAATCATAATTTTTTATACATTATGTGTAAATTGTTTATTATTTATAAATGTGCAATTATCATTTGCGCTGCAGTGCTCAAGTAAAAAGCAGAAACTGTTGAATGTTGTAAACATACAAATCTATCTCCCTCTATTGGTGTGCAGAACACAGAGAGCAGTTTCAACAGTTTTAGCTTTTTTTTAAGATTAAATGCATAAAAATAAATAAACAAAATAAGTGGAGAAGGAAGAATTGTATCAACAACAAATATACTTTCTAAATGGGGCAAATCTTGTGCTGTGATAGTGAAAAAACAATGATTACCTACTTTATACTTGGAAGAATTTTATAAATGTGACCCTTACATTCTCTAGGTAATAAGAATAAGTTTACTTCAGATGTCTTGGTTATGTTAATCAAGTTCAGATCTCATAATCCTTGGTCTTTGGCAGATAAAACTTTTATGTCCCAGGAGTAGACAATTATGAAAATATATGCAGGATATAGTGCGTATGCTTTCTATGTTTGCTACTTAGAAGGTTGTGTCCCAGATGCATTAACTTACATGCTGAGGCACTGAATATGCAATTTAATCATGTAGTCAAGAGGATTTTAATGAACTATGTTATGTGATATTACCACTATCCATGGTAGTGCCTGAGTTTACTATTTCTCAGTGTGTGGTTTGTTTTATAGCCCTCCCATCAGTCTTCACCAAGAAACTTAGAAAAAATACAGATTTAGGGTGAATTTTGAGCCACCTATGCCAGTTCTCCAAGCAGCCCCCACACCCTCTACCTTTCACTTCTTAGTTACCAATGAAATCCCTGTTACTAAGTGTCACAAATCCCCCTAGTGGACAGACCGCAGAGACCTCCCGATCGATTTCAACACACAGAGAGTCCAACTTGGTCGGCACAATCAGTGCGTCGCAACCGCCGGAATTGGACCACAGTCCGACCACAAGGGGGAGCGCGCAAAATTACAGGACCAGAAATAACACAACTTTTGGTATTACTGCCACCATCCCATTTAATTTGGGAAAAGGGAAACCCGTTCTGATTAGCACTATAAACGTCTGGGTAGCGACTCTTCAGAAAGCTAGAGAAGCATTCTGCGGTATTCAAAGCAGGTAGGAGGCTGAGAGAAATGACTTAAGAGTCATTTATTTTATACGAATTATTAAAATCAACATTTAAAGAGAGTGTAAGCCAGGTAAAATAAAAGGGAAAACAGAAGAAATGATACTTAAGGTTGCTGAGGAAGGGTGTCCTGTTTGTAGGGAAAGTCCAAGATCCATAATCCAAGAATTATAAGTCCAAATGAAATGGGCCACCAGCCATGTGGTCCTCCTGTTGGTGCCTTCAGGTGATGTTAAAAGGGAGAAAACTGAGTAGATCATGCGTTGCTTTGGTTTTTAAAGATGAACCATACTGGGCAGGTTTTGAGATCCGGCCCCCATGGGCGTTATTCTATTTTTGGAGGGAAACGATGTCCCCAAAATATGACACAATCCATATTTGGCCCATGGCCGTGGTACACAGATATAATGGCAAATCCAAACTCCCCAGAAATTATCAGTCACATTAAACCAAACATTAAAATAAAATGTAATATCAGTCATTGAAGAAAGGTTATAACTTGAGCCCGTCCATCCAGAAGACATATTTCATATCAGGGTGTCCGCTGGGTCAGACAACAACTGATATAAGTTTCATAACTTGTATAAGGTATGATATCCAGTAAAATTATAACAGACATGTCGGCGCCGGTATGGTATAAGTGTGATTTTATGGTCCTTTGTGAGACCATGTGTACAGGAGACTTAAACCTTATCTGATCTTACTAACAGACCATAGGGCACCGCCCCAGCAGGGTGCTGGAGTTGGTCTTTTGAAGCTATTACTGGGTGGAGGAAATGACACCTCTACGAGATCTAATTACAGCCATCACCTCTGAAAATTTTAACGACCGCTCCTAGATTTCTCATTTCCTATTTACATATAAAAGGGCCCGTGTCAGGGAAATATCTCTCATATTCCTACAGATTCTGATACAACTATGATATTAAACACACACAGATCCGATACACACTATGATTAACACAGGGAGGCTGGCCGACCTCACGGTTCATCCGTGACACTAAGAAGTACCAATCCAAGCAAACAAAAAGGTAAATATAAATATGGTTTGGACTGTTAAGGTACAGGAGGTGTTAATACAGTTCTGTGTAGCACCTGCAATGCTCAGGTCTTCCCACAGATCAGGCCCCCCACAGTTTATATGCAAGGATCACATGACAATTATAAAATGCTTAAAAAGATGATATTGCACTAATAAAGTGGGTTTGTAGCATTGCCAGGGTAACTGACTGGGGCAACCAGGTACTTTTTGATTGTATTACTATGCCCATGTCAGCCCTCTATGCCGACTGGGGGGAACGCGGCAAACCCTCGGGGTCCCCGTGTGGTTAGTGGGGTCCCCGGGTGTCTCAGCTTCCCCCCAGGAGGTGACTGACCTGAATGTGTTGGGGGTACCCCCGCCGTGGGTACCCCAGTTTTTGTTGCAGAGCTCTGCACGCAGTCAGCGTGCAGAGCAATGGCGCCGTCCGGATAGCGCAACTGCGCCATCTAGCGCGGAATGGCGCTCCTAGAACGGGCGCGCGCACTGCTAGTGCACATATTTAAAAGGAATACACCCCTCCTTTCTGCAGGCACTCTCCTGCAGAGGGGAGGGGTGGCTAATCAATTAGGGTCCATAAAAGGTTCAGCACAGCAGCTAGCAGGTTGCTGTTGAATTGCAGTTAGTGAGATTGTACTGAGCTATATGCGTATTCCCTACCCCATCTATTTTGACTTCCCGTGTATCGACCTCTGGCTTTTCCTACCGATTACCCGACCTCCGGAACCCCGACTATTGCGTGTTATTTTGGTTATTCTCTTGATTGCTTCGCCGGCCCTGACCCTTCGCATGTCCACGACGATTCTGATTTCTCCAGCCCTTGTGACCACGTTTTTTGGACCTGACGATTCTCAAACCATTGCCGCTTCCAGATCGGGCAGATCCACCCATCTCAACCACCGACTACTTGGGGCCGCGACCACTGGGGGAGACCTGTCCTACCTTCCAGCGGAAACACCACCGTTGCCCCCTCCTGGGACATCGGCCCATCTCCCAATAGGGGGCTCTGGGTAGAAGACCAGGTTTCAACCGGATTAGATTCCTCCCCTTGTGGTCGTTATCCGTAATCCATCTAAGTCCCAGGACTGACGGTGACAGCCCAACACTCTCACAAGGCTTGTATCCAAAGAATACCACACAGCTGGTTAGGGGGAACAACTGTTTACTAGAGTAGTAAGTACAGTACAGGGGCTATAATCCAACAAAACTAGCCAGCTGCTCAGGGATGTGGCTAATAGCTCTCTTACCCACTGAAGGCGAGGAAAGTTCAGAGGTAGTAGGCTGTCCCTGTCATTCGCCATGGATTGGGGTCCAGCCCGGGCACTGCAAAGGGACTCAGAAGTGATGGGAGTACCTTGCTCCAAGGTAGGCTGCTGGCAAAAGCTCAGGAACTACTCTAAAAAAGACATTTATAAATTAAAAGATATTTATAAATTAGAAGTTTTATTTACACATGATAAAAACCAGTGTGTTGTGGCACCCTCTACCAGGAGACCAAAACGTCTTTCTGGTACACCAAAGAAATGGGACTTTGTATACGGCAAGATAATTATGGGTTAATGATAGGTTTATTAACCTTGCGTAAAACAATGTGTATAGTTCTCAATCGTTCATAACAAAATAAATAATACATTACAGGTATCAAATTGGCGTCAATATTTGGATCTCGTGTTACAGGTTTAATGCATCAAAATCAGATGAACCTCAATATATAAGTCTCGACGCGTTTCGCGGCTGCGGGAGCGCACTGGCGGTTTCCGAGCTGAAGCAGCTCGAGAACCTCCAGTGTAAACTTTGCCTTACTGGTGTGTTTACAAACATGGTGAAGTCAAGAGAATGGTCCAGGAAGACAAGAGAAGAGGTGATTTCTCTTCACAGGAAGGGCAATGGCTATAAGAAGATAGCAAAGATGTTAAACATACCAAGAGACACCATAGGAAGCATCATTGGCAAATTCAAGGCAAAGGGCACTGTTGAAACGCTACCTGGTCGTGGCAGAAAGAAAATGCTGACTTGGACTGCTGTGTGCTACCTGAAGCACACACTGCGTAATGAAGGCCTCCATGCCAGAACTCCCAGGCGCACCCCCTTGCTGTCTCCAAAGAATAAGAAGAGTCGACTGCAGTATGCCAAAAGTGATGTGGACAAACCATAAAAGTTTTGGGATAGTGTTCTGTGCACTGATGAAACAAAATTAGAACTGTTTGGGCTCATGGATCAACGCTATGTTTGGAGGAGGAAAAACAAGGCCTATAAAGAAAAGAACACCTTGCCTACTGTGAAGCATGGCGGGGGTCAATCATGCTTTGGGGCTGTTTTGCTTCTGCAGGTACAGGGAAGCTTCAGCGTGTGCAAGGTACCATGAATTCTCTTCAGTTCCAGGAGATATTGGAAGGAAATGTTATGCAGTCTGTCACAAACCTAAGGCTTGGGAGACGTTGGACCTTTCAACAGGACAATGATCCCAAGCATATCTCCAAGTCACTAGAGCATGGTTGGAGATTACAGGCTGGAACATTTTGGAGTGGCCATCACAGTCACCAGACTTAAATCTGATTAAGAACCACTAGTGGGACTTGAAGAAAGCAGTTGCAGCACACAAGCCTAAGAATGTGACTGAACTGGAGGCTTTTGCCCATTAAGAATGGGCTAAGATACCCGTAGATCGCTGAAAGACACTTGTGTCAAGCTATGCTTCACGTGTAAAAGCTGTTATAACTGGAAAAGGATGTTGAACTAAGTACTAAGAATGAATGTCACTTGAATAAAACTGATAATGATGTGAGCACAGAAAAGACATTTGTGGTTATTTCATTATTAATGTTATGTTAGATTTGTCTGACTTACAAGTGTCTCTTTGATTTCATTGTAAACATGATGACTGAAATGATCAAATCAATGTCAAAATGGCCAAAACACTCAATTTCAGCGGGGGTTGAATAATTCTCAAATTGTGTTTAATCAATTGAAAAATCAATAGTTTTACGGCAATCGAACGAAAATTCAGAACCGTGTATGGCCACCTTTACTCTGGTGCCAATATTAGAAGGCAGACGTCAAGGTGGTTGGTCCGCTTTAAAAAACTATTATCTCCTAACTAATCTGACTCTACAGAAAATTCAACCTTACTTGACTATACATCATCATTTATCTTTGTATTGAGTTAATGAGAAACAAAATAATCTATATAAATCCTGGATATTTTTTACAAGAGATTTGATCTGTATGCATCACAACATGGTTTGATGTTAGTTGTCTGTATCAGTTGACTTGGTTTGTCTTATTTTAGTCTATTATAAATATCCCCTGGATATGAATTATACAAATGTGCTCATTCAGTAATTATTTCAAGCAATCAAGCGTATTAACATGCTGCACATGTCATTGTCTTTATGGTGCCTTCATAATATTATAATAATATCCCATACCTACAAAAACATGCACATTTTTTCATATTTGACATAATAAATTTTTTAAAGACAATCACATAACTACATGTATGTACCAATGCACAACCATACATTAGATAACCTAAGTGAACCACATTTCACTATCAATTTATATTTTTTTATAGACAACAGCAGAGAAAACAATTCAATTACACACATATACCCATGCATTTAGTTTAACCCTTTTATCCCCTTTAAACAAGGGAAAGCCAGAGGCACAATTCAACAATCATTGCCTCTATGAATACTTTGTTTCCATCATTCTTTTTGGTGACAGACTTTTCTTCCTTGGCTCATTATTGCAGTGAATCTATTTCTAAACAGCAAACTCTCACACTATTATTAGTATAAGAGAATAAATGAGTAAAATAAAGTGAAATAGTAACAAAATGACCATTTGTGCCCAATATGCAATACTGCTTATTTCAATAAGTAATTTAAATGGCTATTTCACTTGGCAAGGATGAAATGTTTAGCAACCAATTAATATGTTCTCACTCACTGTGTTCACCAGCTACAGAATGTTTTTCTCTTGAAGAAAACTCTGAGACAACTGCTGCACTAGATATTCAGAGTCGCCTTCAAATGCAATGGCCAACTGTGCCAAAACCTAAAAAGTCCCCCAGCACACTGTTTAACAGGCTTAAGCAACCGTGGTCTTAGCAGGCAGGCCCCTGGATCAGTGCCAGAGGACGGTTAACCTGGGATCCATCTATGGTGACCGTCAGTTCTTCATCTCCTGAGGATGATTATAAAGGATGGAAGATTATAAAGGATGATTGATTATAAAGGTCACCCACTAGAGGCTGTAGTTTGCTTAGATTTACTACCCAAAGCCTATTTTTTCTTTTTAAACCTCCCTGGTAACCAGTATGTTCCTTCCTTTTTTTTTTTATAAATCTATCAATGTTTACATATTCCACCCAGGCTGGGAGGACATCGGATTGGGCAGCCCTTGACTCAAATTTTAAAACCCATTGCGGCCCATGACGGAAAAAGTTTTCCCACCCCTGGTCTTTATAGATATAGATAGAGTGTTCAACACAGTGCAGACATGTCTCGCCACACCCTGGTCGTAGCATGCATTTCTGGTTGACGTACTGTTTGGTGCAGCTGCTTGCAGATGGGTTTAGAACAGCCCCGGTGGACATGTTCAGTTTCAAAATCCTGCAGCCCAATCATCTGCAGGAGGATTTACCAGCAAATTATTGAAACTTTGTCCGTTGCCCATTATGGCCTGTATAGCAGTGTGCTTGGGTGTGCTACTTTATTTGCTTACCTGTCTGCAAATGTCTTGTTGCCAACAGTGGTCCAGCCTGATTTTTGATCTTGCTTGAACATTTCCTTGTCCTGACTTGTCCCTGATAATGTCTCCGGCCTTATTCATTTGTACTGTACTTTCTTGGCACGATCTTTCATATGACCATTGCTTGTTTTCTGGATTACCCAATAAAGCTAGTTACCTGGATATCTAATGTAGGGAGTGATTGTGTGCCCATGCACATTAATTACACTTTCAATAAAAAAAAAGCTGATAGTGAGTTATGGTGGCACAGTTCATAGTCCCTTTTCTTTAAAGGAAAACTCTTTAACATTTTAAGTAGTCTTGTATCCTGTAATTGCACATCCAATTCTCAATACTTGAAATTATCAATTTGCCCTTGTTTAATAAAAGAACAAAAATACTATGGAAATCGGCTAGAAGATAAATCAGAGAAGCTATATTAGAGGTCATCTTTATACATTTCCCAAAAACCTATATCTATATAGGGAATAGTAAAGTACCCTTATAAGAGCTTACTATAGAGATGGATAGTTTGTAAAGTAATTTGCAGGTGTCCCCAAGATAATTGCCCAAATATTGAAAATAGGCAAGCTTTTTAAAGTACTCATGCTTTTGTTATAATACAAAAAAAAGCCATTGGGTTTGATGACCCATAGACAAATATCCTTTGAACGATATCCTTTGAAACTGATGTTTAATATCAGTCCATTTATTATATAGTGTATAGGGTTCACATATAAACCCTTAAACATGTTATGTTATGAATTGATAGAATTTAATAGACCACTTGGTCTTTTTCTGCTGTCAATCTTATATGTTTTGCCCGTGTCCAAGACAGGCCCCCAACTCCTACTCACAAAATGTTTTCTCTGAAAGTGATGTCACAATTCTCCTGCCCGAGGTGTAATGTCCCCTCCCTACTAACTTGCACACACACAATCCTACTTTATATTTCCTGCAATTGTGGGTTTTTTTTTTTATTAAATGAAGGTAAAAGATTTGGCCTCAACTTAATTTGAAACTTCTATCTAATTTATATTCACAGAATGTTTCATTTTGATAAACTTTTTACTTGCAATGTGTCCAATGTGGTACCTTGATTACAAATCTGAGAATCTAAATCTAAACAACTTTCTGTCCATGCATATTACTAGCTGCTGTCTATACAGTATAGCAATACTTCTAAACACTTTCCCTCCCCCTACATAATCAGCAAGATGTCAATCCACATGCATGATGTCAGTCCATCTACAATCCTATGCTTAAAAATGTCCCAAAATGTATACAGGTAAATAACTACAATATGGTCTACATGCACATCTTTAATAAATAATAAATCAGGCAAACTATTCCATACACATGATAACCTCCTTGGCATCAGTCATGATGGCTAGCACAAGGGGCTGTCCACGATTTTTGCCTGTAGTTTCTGACAAGTATAAGCATACGAGTAAGTACAGGAATAAGTGATCGCTGGGCGGCCATCACTAGAAGACACCTTCAGATCGCCTGGGACAGGTAAGTCACCTCAATTGTTTATTGTTTACTTGATCCCTGGCAGTTCCTATGTCTAGTCCTGGAAAACTGCAAATGCTGTAAACAAATCTACCAAGGCTTGGGAAGGGAAAGTCATCAAGACAGAAATGTCTCCCTTCATGAGTTTCTCTGCCTTTAGCAGGATGATGGGGCTTTGATGTAGAGTCAACAGAGAGGAGGAACGGTACAAGACAACCAATTTCTGTTGATTACAGATATGTTTATTTTGCAGATTGTGTGTGTGCGTATTGTACATGGATTAAAATAAAGGCCCCCATACACGTTTCAATTTCCCTACAATCAATGTCAGATTCGATCATAATTTATCACCGTTGGTTCGATCAAACAAAGTACGATTGAACTACATCCCACATTAAGAAGAAATATTTGATAGATGTTGATTTAAATGATCAAAAGAATAATTCAAGGAAGTCGATCATAAATGCACCAAAATCTGCCAATGGATGTATAGTATGCTTATTATTTAAATCGTACTAAAATCGGTCGGGCACAACAAAATAACATACGACGTACATTTGATCAATCAAAATTTTCCGTCATGTCCGATCATTTTGACTTTTGTCCAATTTTGATCGATCTAGGTTGATCCAACCATGTGGACAGGCATCGAATTTTGATCGATTGACTTTAAAATTGAGCGGTTTAGGTCGATCGAACTGGAGAATTTAAACGTGTATGGGGGGCCTTAGTGAGTATAAGTGCATATAGAGATGGAGGTGGGGATATGTACCATCTACCTGGAGTTCATTTCACGGCCTTGTTCAACTGTACAGGCTGGGAGGACATGGGATCGGGCGGCCCTTGACTCAAATTTTAAAACCCATTGCGGGTTCAAAAATGCTCAACTGTACAGGCAGTGCTAACTTGGAACTGGGATCCAGGACTTCAGATCTTGAGTCTTCTAAAGTAGACAATATAAAAAAAAAAAATTGTTAGTGTTTTTACTCTGCTTAATCAACCACAGTGTGGGTGTTTGTATATTGTAACTGCTGTGAAAATTCTTTTAGCGTGAGAGTTTAGTGACACTTAGAGTAATTCCTTGGTGCACCCATTTCATTTGTCATTCTGCACTATACTGTAAGTAAAGCACATGTTAGAAAGAATGCACATTTAAGAATAAAAATCTAAATCCCTTTCCTTTTATGTTGGCATAATAGTGTAGACTTGTCTCACAGGGATAGGTATGTGTGCATTATCTTCCTGTTAAGGCAGAAATGTCAGCCAAGTGTCAAAATCTAAACCCCCATAGTGGATGACATGTCTCATGTTAAGCTTATACTTATGCATAAGAAAGTAAAAAAAGACAGAAAGTGTGAGAGGAAGCAGTTCATGGCAGCTACGTTCATCCACCACCTTTATTATTGCTGCATGGCAACACTTACAAATATTTGGTCAATTATTATTATCATCTATTTATATAGCGCCAACATCTTATGCAGCGCTGTAACACACAGGTACATGTTATGACACAGGAGAGTAGAGGGCCCTGCCCAGTCGGGCTTACACTCTTATAGGTTGGGGAACAGAGTATACATCAAAACCCTGCTTACCAAGCACAGCAATTGCTGCCCTACCAAAATGGCACACTGAGTCTCCTGGGCTTCACAGTGACAAGGGAAAGAAGGGTCTTTTCAAGTGCTATGGAGCAATGCCAGGAAGGTTGAACAGTGTAAAGAAACACTGAAATCACATCAGATGTTGATGAAAAAAAATATTCTAGCCTAAAATTCATAATTGGAAACAAAATTTTTATCATGATGATGGCTCGGGTTCAGTCAACTTTTCAGGAGCCGGAGATGACTTGGGCCCTACTTCTTCGGGCCAATTTGCTGACACCCGACTTATCGGCAATGGGTGAAAACACAGGTCAAGAATTTCATGGGCAGACTTTGTGAGTTGATACCGAAGCCCATGAACATGGTATCATCACCATATTTGCTGAAGATGTAGAGAAGGGTTGTAAAAACATTTTTAAATAAATAATCTGCAAAACATGTAGTTTTTGCATAAATTAACACAATCCTTCCTTAAATTCCTTAACAAAAAGCACATTTGCTGTGTGTTTCTGTGCCTTAGCTGCTGAATTTCCTACCCCAGGCTTATGTTTATGAGTTAGAGGCAACCATAACATTGGTACCCTTTGCAGTATCTCAGTCCTCTGTCGTAAAGTAAGTGCTCTTATACCCTCCTCCCATTTTATTTAACTTGAAAGGATTTTAGAGGACTGCATTTCTTGTTGTATTGTGCAATATTGTTCTTTAATGAGTCCCCTTTTTGGGAACAGCTGGAGGTGCTATCTTTTGTATAACAGAATGGCACAAAATATCGAGAGGCTAATACAATTTTAAGCTTGAATAGCATGTTTCATTTGATGATATTGATAGAATATTATGCAGGGTGCATAACATTCTTTCTTTCTGTATAGTCTAAATGTAATGCAAAATATAATTTTTAAAGAAAGTACCTTCATATCCCATATCTCTTCCATAACTCAAATCCTTCTAATTCCCTTGATTCAATAAAGTTATCATTATCCGGTTCTTTGTGTATTTACATCTCTACTCCATATGATGCTGTGATGTTATCACCTTCAATAACTTTTAAAGATGTAAGAGAGAAAACTTGTCCCTTTATTCACTATTATTCACATAAAACATGTAACGCAAAAACAAACTTACGTTAATGTAGTGGTTCTCAAACTTCCCTCCTTTTCTAGATGGGAACATTATTGAGCCCTCCATTCAAACTAAATAGGTTCATCATATGTACACGCACTAATAATGCATGACATACAGACACACACCAATCATGCAGAGACATGCATCATTCACATGACAAACACACACAGAGACACACACACATTGCATACACTCTACTTAACTTTATAAAACTAGTTTCCCTCTGGTCCTCCAAATTGGCTCCCTGCTTTTCCCTTCTTCAGGCTGCTGATTGATTCCAAATGGTAGGGGAGTGTGGGGACACTATGTGCATTCCGCAGGAGGTGAAGATAACGGACTGTGTGGAGAGCCAATAGGTAGCTGTTCTGCAGTTTTCTCCCCTCTCTCGCAAGCCACATGTTCGCCACCACTGGTATAGGCTATATTGTTGGTGCCCCCCCCACCAAAACCACTGCACCCCCCAGTGTGGAACCCACTGCATTAGGGAGTGAAATATAGCGGCTCTGCCTAAAAATTTTTCATCTATCTGACAAGTCTAATGGTTGTTTGGGTTGCTTAAAATGGTTATCAAGCTAGCCATACACTTTACAATCTGATTGTTCAGTACATCCCTGTTCGATCCTTAGTTGATTGTACCATTAGATTGTATAAGTTATTAGTAGTGTTGAGGTTGAATTTTCGAATTGCAAATAAATTGGACAACGGATATTCTCAATTTTTGTTATTCTAGATATTATGCACTGGGAAGGTTATGGCCATGTATTGTGAATACATTACCGTGATGCGAAAAAACCCCACATGTGATTAGTTTTCGTATAATCGTGAATATATTTTTGCAATGCATGGCCGTATATCGTATCGAATTTTAGCAGAATTATTCAGGAAATTTCACAAATTCGAATATTGCCTATGCCGCTCATCATTAGTTATATTATCAGAGTTAAAAAACAACTGCTTTCTGAGTTCTGGAGGATGCAAAGGCAAGTAAAGCTGGGCATACACGGCTCAATATTCAAGCCGTTTGAGGAAGCTTCAGCCTAGTGCGAGTGTCATCGCGCTGGGCTGGAGCTCCTTCGATATTCGCACTGCTGCGTCATCTAGCTCATCCGCAGCTCCCATGTAAAGCAATGGACATCGCCCGTGATCGGTCATGTCCGATATCCATGTTTTTGAGAAGGATTAATTGATTCTGCTCAAAAACAGGGATGGATGCATATGATATATATGGCCGTGAGCGGCGCTCAAAGTGGCCATGCATCTAGCTCATATCCATGCGTGTATGGGCACCTTAAGGGTAAGTTATTGTAAGTCATTTATATATGGATTTATTATATGGTTGGTTGGAAAACACTACAGAGCAGTTGGTGGTAGGCTTCACATGGGAGCAATTGGTGAGTGATTGACCACCACCTGCTGACACCCACACAATACTTTCAACTGTTGTATTCAGAGGTGCAGTTAAGGTTAGATGGTGGGGTCTAACGGACTATGAAAATATAGGCTCATTCCTAAGGAGCAAGGCAAGCCGAAAAGTAAAAATTCCCAGCTGGGTGTTTCTAAATTTTACCCACAGTGTAAAGAGAGAAAAAAACTTTATATATATATATATTATAATAGACACCACCTCTCCTTAACTTCTGTTATACCAATTCTATACGAACTCGCCGCCCCACATGTTGGCCAGGTGTTTTTACCAATTGTATTTTATAAATGTAAGCTCTTCTTTATCTGGCAATAGGTCCAATATATTTGACAACAAAATACAAGCAGGATATATGTATTCTAATGAAGACTAAATGGGAAATTAGTTTTTATTGGATTTCACTGTACATGTATCAAACACCAGTACAGGTAAATCTGTCACGATGACTGAATGTGCTGTGCATTCATGGAAGAAAATACCCTAAGCAGCCAGCTTTACTTATTAGAAAAATGTGACAGCGGCAGAAGAATCCTGGCTAATCTACTATTCACCTGTTCTCGTTGCCTATACTCATAATTCATGCTGAAGATTTTCAAAATATCACTTTTTTTATTGGACAAGGTTGTTGTAGAATAATGAAGCACTCATGTATAAAGAGGCCATTTAGTGATAATATGCTTAGTAGATACTAATGGATTCCAACATTATTCTTGCACAGAACAAAATGAATGGACAAATGTTCCGTCAAGATTTGTTCAAGTATTGTCTTAAATTCATATGCACACGCAGGTTCATCCATTCACTGTGTACGTGTGTATGTATATATATACACACACACACACACACACACATACACACACACACACACAGAATAAAGCAGGCACATATTATGTTTTTGAAGAAGTTAATAAATATTCAGCAGACACTCTCGGTTTAATAGAAAACTTCACATTTTAGTGTTTTCTTTAGAATTTTTTTTATATTACAATAAAAATATAAATGTGGCTTGGACCAAAAGGCAGAGGTGAAATAGGATCTTCAGCTTTTCAAGACAAGAGGAAAATGCATTGGGAGTATTCAAGAGTAACTTAATCCAAAAACTGAATTATACAATAAAAAGGGCAACTAGCCCGACCTCAAAAATAAATCTACAATAAAATGACTGAAAAAAATACAGGAGTTTCAGTGGTCCAGGCCTCGTCCCAACTAAAATGCTGTGGTACCGTATTTTTCGCCATATATGACGCACCGGCATATAAGACGCACCCAGTTTTTAGGGCAGGAAAACCAGAAAGATTTAATAAGTTTTCACATCTATTGGGATAATGCAATATTTTCAGTGAATGCAATATCCAAGAAAGCCAGCAGGTATCACTAGCAGCAGTAAACTCTCAGCTACACGATCTCATCTCTACACTGTACACAGGAGGAGGAGGGGGGGGGGGGGGGGGGTGCCGGGCTGTCACTTCTCACTGTGCTGTGTCCGTGGGGAGTGAATGCTGTTCCTGCGGACAGAAGAGAAAAGGTATGCAAGTTCATCTATACTTTTCTCTTAATTTCCTAAAAGTATAGATGATATTGCATCTACCTTTTAGGAAATTAGACAGTTCAGATGTGAGAGTCGGCAGTAGCCGGCATCTCAAATCTGAGAGCTTCTCCAACTCCCCCAGCTGATTTCCCTGCCGGGGGAGCTGGTGGGCAGCCAAGGTGCGACCACCGGCGGCCGATGGGGTCGCGCATTCGGCGTATAAGACGCAGGCACTTTTTGCCCCCAATTCTTATATGCCGAAAAATAAGGTAATTTTTGGTAATAATCTGCATGAACAAATGCCCTTACATTTCCAAATATGCATGGAAGCAATGTATGAGGTTGATTGTAGTGAAATTACTAGATTTGAATCAATGCAGGGAATCAATGGAGAAACTGTTACAGTAGCAGTCCCCGCAAGGAGTGATGGATTTTGCTTCAGCAGACCACCAGGTTGCGGTCCCTAGCTACACTTACTGGCACCATCTGACAGCAGAAATTCCAAGATGAGGTACAGAATCAGCAGGCAGGGGTGAAGTCAGACAGGAAGGCAATAAATCAGGGTAGGAGGCAAATAGGGTAGTGAAGATGGTCCAGGGGTCAGTAACAATATAGCAGACAGATATTATCAGAGCCTAAGATGGTCAGTTACTGCAGACATACTACAGGAGATGGTCAGTTACCGAAGACATACTAGGTATTGCAGACATACACAGGAGATGGTCATTTGCTGCAGGCATACTACAGAGGGTGGCCAGTTACTGCAGACATACTACAGGGAAATTCTCAGTCACTGCAGAAATACTACAGGAGATGGCCAGTTACTGCAGGCATACTACAAGGGATGGTCAGTTACTGCAGGCATGCTACAGGAAATGCTAAAATACTGCAGAAATACTACAAGGGATGGTCAGTTACTGCAGACATGCTACAGGAAATGGTAAGTTAGCCCAGACATACCACAGGAACTGGTCAGTCACTTCAGACATATTACAGGAGATGGTAAGTTACTGCAGACATACTACAAAAAATGGTCAGTCACTGCAGACATACTACAGAAAATGGTCAGTCACTGCAGACATACTACAGGGGATTGGAACACGTGTTTAAATAGTTGACAAACGTTGACAAGTGATTGAAGTGCACACCACCTTGGTCAATAGATTTATCGAGCTCTGCCCAGAAACAATTGCAGGTTCCCAATAAAGGTAGATTCCCCGAAGCGATCAAGGTTCACCACTTACCAGGCCGTTTCTCCAGCAGAGTATGCAGAAGCATAAGGCTCGTCCCCACATGCATATTTCGCATGCCTCTAACTATATCGATTACATATCACCTTCTGTTCAGTCTCTTCAATATAAATGTTTTTTTGTCAACCTCACTTCCTTGCGGTAGATCGGAAAAAAAAATAGACAGGTAAATGACTTGTACTTGTTAAAAATGACTTTCCTTGAACATCTCTATTTCCGACTACTAGAGATGGTGAACTTTTTCTACTAGCTGATTTTGTAAGCGCCTCTGAAAATGGTATCATCACCAAACTGGCTGGAGATGTAGAGAAGGGTTGTGGGAACATTGGGGGAAAAAAGTTTTGCTTTCAAAATTTTAACTGGGTTTTGAACTTCATTTATGTGAAAACTATTTGTATTAGAGCCATACTTTTTTTGTAGTATATCCCCAACCCTTCTCTACATCTCCAGCAAGTATGGTTTGCAATCAACTAAATTGTTGAAATGTCATATCTTTTTTCTACTACACCCTGCAAGATACTTCCTTGATCCTTTGAAGTTTCCCAGCTCAGGAGATTCCTCCCATAAGTAGAGATGGTTGAATTGATGTTGAGTTACTTGCAAAGCCCCTGAGCAAGGTATCTACACCAAACTTGCTGGACATGTAGAGAAGGGTTGGGGGTATACTACAAAAAAGTATGACTCTAACATACATAGTTTGTGCATAAATTAAGTAAAAATTTCAAAAATCAAACTTAATTTATGCAAAACCTACTTGTGCTAGAGCAAAAAAAAATTTGGGCAAAATATTCCCAGGTCCCTTCTGTACAGCTCCAGCTATTGTGGTGATGAGATCATGTTTAGAGGCTTTGCTTGACCATCTCCACCCATAAGGTGAATAATGAAACAATAAGGGACCATTTGTAATAGGCATATGAGAAGTAGGGGAGGCCAGCAGCTCCCATATACAACCTGTTGTCTGCAGGAAAGGAGCAGACTTCTATGATGAGCTCTGATGATGTCTTCATGGGATGTACATGATGGACACCCTCACCATTGTCACATCATTGCCGCATCTCGTGGGTTGGGGTGTTAGGAAAGTTTGCAGCCCCCAGTAAGCTGTAGAATCTATAGAGGGAAGGGATCGGTTGGATCATTCCGCCACCTAGTTTTCCTCGGCGATAATTGCTGGGGGAAGAAGCTTGGACTTTGCAGTAGACTGATGGAGGAGAAGCAACAGGGGGATTGATGGTGGAGAGGTGCAGAGTGAGACACGGAGGGGATCCGTGTAGAATGGTGAAGTACACCGCCGCCGCCGTCACTGCCCCGTCACTACCTGCCCCTTCCCTCTGTCTGTGTGGATGAAGGTGTGTGTGCTGTAGTCCGCACCATCGCAGGCTGAGGGAGAGAGTCACTGACAAGTCACACGAGCCCCAGCACTCGCCATGGACGAAGCCACTTCGGAGCTCATTTCCCCGGCGGCGGAGAGGGACGATGCCGGGCTGTCACGGTGCACACGTAAGTACCAGACCTCAACCGGGGTGTCCTTGTCCTGGGGGGACGTTTAACCCTTTACACTGCTCCGATCGGAATCGGTAGAGACTGCTTGTCAGTGACAAGGGAGGAAAGCCCTGCATGCAGCTTGTCAGTGACATGGGAGGAAAGCCCTGCATGCAGCTGAGGGGTGCACTGCATGATCTAAGATGGGGAGAAAACCCAGCACCGACCCCATCCATCCCATGTACCCCGATATATAACAGACCTCAGCCATGTGTTCTGCTGCTGACTCTACATCGTCATTTCCACCTGCACTCGGATAACCGTGTCCAGCTGCTTCATATCAGGCGAGATGGTCAAAGTTAAGGTTTTCACATACAATAACCCTGATGTCTTGTGATTTGAAGGTGCATGTGAGCAGAATGGGGTCACTGCTCTCCAGTGAGGGGTCTCTTTATAAAAACTTTCATGTTTTTTAATGAGTTAGGTCTGGGTACCAGTTTTTATACAGACACGGTAACATATAGTAGCCACATATTTAATAGGTTAATTTACAATGCTAGCACACCACTATAAAGATCTTATATAAAAAGTGTTGGGTGGTTTTAATTTCTGCAAATTATATATTCATATATCCTTAAATAATGAATCCCCATGCTTGTGATTTTTATGTGAGGCAGAATTATTTCATGTATACAATTAGTGTACAGGTGAAGTCTCCCATACTAGTATTTAATGCTGTAAAGTTTGTAAAGACTTTCAGTATTATTCAATAGGTTTTCCTGCGTCCTATAGCTAGAATAATAACACTGCAATAGACAAAACATAAACAGGATGCTGTATTTTACATGGCTGCTTTCTTGTGATCCTATGTAGCAGATTGATCTAGGAGATGAATTCCATGGCTGTATAGCTGTATCTTTGAGGGGATTTGCTGTGCCTGCTTGTGGATCATCACATCCAGCAATAAGAACTTCAGGGGCTTCTGCTTTTCTATCTTTTCATAATAATGCCTGTATCTTGTATCCTAATCCCCAGTAATACTTTACATCACCGGATTTTCCTCTGCCTACTTCTAGTTCATCGCATAGAATGGTGGAGGGTGAAAACTTGCGCCTTTGCCTATGTGTTGGCAGAATTAGTGGAATTGTCTGATTCCTGGGGACCTATTTAACAAGTAGCATTGTACAGGAAACAGCCTTGTAATATGCAGGATGGTGTAGGAAGTAATCCAATAAACCTTTACATTAGGTTCCCACATTCCAGATGCTCAGCATAATGCAGCTTCTGTGCTCCACAGCTTAGGATATGTTCAGAACACCTCATTTGTCACAGTTCTGAGCAGAGTTGATTTCTGTGACCTTTTCTAACCTGATTAGTAATGTAACCCTGCACACAGACACGGGGGATTCAAAGTGAAGACATTACTGCTATGCAGGATGACTTTTTTTTTTCTTAGCTGGTGCTATCAACACTTAGAAAGCAGTCCTTCAATGAACATTGCTGCATGTCTGCTACTGATGGTTTTCTATATGAGCCTATGCGTGGCTAAATACAGATTATTTATTTAACACCTCTACTGTCTATGCTTTGCAACTTGGGTATCGTCCCATCCAGTGTCCATAGCAACATACTTTGGCAACAGGAGATGGGCAACGAGCCACTGGGTCCAGCAATATCACGCGCAACTTGTGTGGCGGTTTTGTGTGATTGCCATCTGGAAGTAGATATTTGTGCTTTGGGGTATTCTGCAGCTCTGTTCAGTAAGTCACCTCTCCCTAATGTGTATGCAAGGTGCTGATTCCATTCAGTGCCTCCAGGTATAGTCAGCTGGTGAATACAAAAGATTTGAACCTTCTATTGTTTCCATGATGTTCAGCATGAAAACTCTGCCATGCACAAAAAAATAAATAAAAAGCCTACAGTGTGATATTGTCTTAGAAAAAAAAAATGTGATTTTAGCAGCTCAGTTTAGTTATGCTCAATCCTATTCACACTGCAAGTAGAAAAAAACAGCCCAAGGCTTTGATTCCAGAACACTAGACGTCCTGTAAGAAGATATGGGGCATTACTGACAACTGCCTGTTCTTTGGTCTTTAGCTTAACTTGTAGTATGTATGAAGAACCAAGTCAAAATGATAAAAATGACCTCCTGATGGATTACTTGACCTGACCTATGGACCATCCTTCAATAGCTACACCTTTAAAGGTGCCTAAAACATACTATATGGTTGTAGTAACCTATTACTTTTATTCTCCTAAAACCTTATCATTACATTCGTTAAAAAAAAACCACAACATTTTTTAAATATGGTACATTTCATCCATATCATCAAAAATACACATTCTCATCCTAGGAAATTGTCCTGTTAGTTATCAGTCTCAGCCAATCCGATATCTAATGAAGTGTCCATTGTTTAATAATGCTTACACATGTGCTGCTGCTTCTTCTTCATAGTCTGTTCACAGTAAAAGTTGGTTGATGACCAAGCAGAGGCACTTAACTGTTACTTTGTTCAATTAGAATAAAGTGATAGTCTTCGGAAAACTCACCAACCCTGACTTTTATCATTGTCGAGCATTGTCCTCCCTGCTGCAACATCAGAGTCTATCCAAGTGTCAATGTAGGATAGTGTTCATGTTTAAACCAGGGAATGACGTCATGTTGGCTCCCCCATGTGACAGCATTTCAGACTGGTGATTGGTTGTTTATGTCCCTCCTTCACATGAAAACCTATTATTAATGGATATATTGTTATAATGGCATGTAAGTTTAGTTGGCTAAATATAACCACCTGGGGGTAGGACTATCTGTAGATTCTGAAACCTTGCCTTTAATGACAGTTCAGCTACATAGATAAATGAATGCCACTCCCCAGCTCATCAGTCTGCTACTTTATATTTCAATGTACAATCAAAAGATAGTGGACGCACAATACCTGTGTTCCTCAACCAGAGGACCAAAATAGTTCTCCTGTCCAAGTGGGGCAGTGCTGTGTAGCAGGGCTAGGTAATCTGAACATAATCTACCTAAACATGAATTGTTGGCAATACATTTTACGGTTTGTATTGTATCTGTTTATTAGGTTGTCTGCCTTTCTTTAAGCTTTAACTTTAATTTTAGCACTTGGTTTATGTTTGTACTTTAGTTTAAACTTTTTAGTGGCTCCATGCTTGTTGATAAGTCTTAAGGTACCCATACATAGGTCCTGAACGATCGATTGCCCACCTTGTTTGATCTGTCCTGCTCGAAAAAAAAAGTCAATTGAACAGGGATACAACATGTCCGTAAATCCCTGTTCAATAGTCATCGACGCGCACCACTTTCCGTAATCAATTCCTGGTCGATACTTTAGATGGGGACAGAGAGTCTCCATCCAAAGTATCGGCCAGGAATTGATTACAGAATGTGGTGCACATCAATTCAACGAATGATTCAAACCTATGTCGATCGCATGGGTATCGGCGCAGGTATGCCCAGCTTAAGGCACTTCTGTATTGAGACAAAATGGTGGATGTAGGTGGGGTGACAGACAGCCTGATCACCTGGACCATATAGCCAAGCCATGCACAGTTGTTATAACAAGGTGGCAGACACTCTGTAAATACACATCTTGGTTGTGCAAACTCCAGTTCCTGCTGGTAAATAGCTGGTTCATATTCAACAAATTTCTGTACATCTATATTGGTCACTATATATCAGATGCATTCCTTTCATCTAGTTACAAACATTCAGTAAAATTGTAGTCCATCCTGTGTGGAAATATCAAGCAAAACTTACCCTTACCCTTAATTGGTACTATTGTATATAAGCCTTTTGCAGGTGGAAGGCATTCCCTGGATTGTAAAAGAAGGGTACATGGAGGTATTCTATAGGTTCAAATCAAACTGGGGTATAGGGATGATGAATGTAAATTGTTACAGATTGGTGTATTCATGCATACAGGGAGTGCAGAATTATTAGGCACGTGGTATTTTTGAGGAATAATTTTATTATTGACCACAACCATGTTCTCATCTGACCCAAAACACCTCGCCATTAAATATCCGCAGCTTAATATGCCTCTTTGTCCTCGACAACAGTGACCGTTTTGAGTTTGTTTTTTTAGTTTTAGTAGCTATTTTAGGGGGTTTATATCTGTAGTGTCAGGTGACTATTCTGTGCATAATTATTAGGCAACTTACAAAAAACAAATTTATAACCAATTTCAATTATTTTTTATTTTTACCATTGAAACCAATATAACATGCTCAACATTCCCAATATTACATTTCTGACATTCAAAAACAAAACAAAACAAATCATGGGGGACTAATCAGCCACCTTTCTTTGCAGGACCTCAAAAGCCTCTGCCATCCATTGATTTTCTGTCAGTGTTTTGAATCTTTTCACCATCCAACATTGCGTGCACGAGTCAAACCACATCCTCTCAGAACACTGTTTCAGAGATGTTTACTGTTTTTTCCCTCTTGTTAGAATCACACATTTGATGATGGACCACAGGTTTTCTCAATGGGTGTTCATATCAGGTTGAACAAGGATCCTATGGGTCATTAGTTTTTTCTTCTTTTTTATACCCTTTCTTTTGCCAGCCACGCTGTGGAGTTGTACTTGGACTCGTGTTGATGAGCATTGTCCTGGCATGAATAATCTTTTTATGTTTTTCTTGAATGATGCAGACTTTCTTCCCCTGTACCTTTAACTGCTTGAAGAAGGTGTCTCCCATTCCAGGAACTGCAGTAGGACTGGAGTTGAGCTTGCTCCAATCCTCACCCGAAAAGGCCCCACATCTCATCTGAATCGGTTCACCTATACCGTAGACAGGCCCAACCGCCGTAGCTTGCGACTGGGGGCCACCTCCACACGTGGCTGCGTCTGATCGACCCGCCCCCTCCTCCACCAAGTTCACACTAAATAACCCCCCAACATATACCACCCACCCCCCCCAAACCAATACGCACCCACCAGCCCGCAATCCACCATAAACACTAGGTTGCCACACACAGCGGACCACACCGGACTCACCGTATCAAAAGCACTCAGGAACGCAGGTAAAGACAGTCTGGGAGAGACTGGACGGGATGGACTCTTTGAACACTATGTAGGGCAAGTTGGCGGTGTGACGCAACACGTGGCGGTAAGGGGGCACTCGTCTGCTCAGCCACCCCATGACGACCGCGCAACACCGTGCGGTCTCAAAAAGGGAGGGGATCAAATAAAGAACATGGGAAGCCAAGGAGAACACACCCACCCCTGTGCCAATCTAGAACAGGGAGTGTGTGGATTCAGGAAGGTATCAGGGTAGACGAATGAAACACCCGTGTAAGCCGCGAGCAAACACTCACCGGTGAATATAATAGGAAAAAAGCAAAACGACAAAAAAAAGTTCATGGGAACGGTGTGATGCAACAGACAGGGTTCGATACACTAACGGAACAGGCGGAGAAACACAAGGACACAAGACAAAGACAGCAGCTCGGCCGTCAATGAGGACAAACTCACCAGACGAGGGTAGGAAAACACACCATGACGGTGGCAACATCACCGAAACGGAGAGGAGAAGGGCAAAGAGGAAAAAAGGAACTGTTTGAAAGGAACAACAAATAAAGAAAGAAGCAGGAAAGACAAAAAGTTGGTGGATAAAAGAGGGAAAAAGGAAGGTGCGTGCGAAAAGAAGGGCAGCAGCGGACGTGGACTGGGACAAAGACGACTAGGAGGCCGAAAGAAAAAGGAGCACACAGAAGAGCCAAAAACTAAGGAAGTGGAGGAACAGACAGGGCCCCCACCGTCTCATTACAGAGGACTGGCACATAGGAGGAATTGTGAGAAGATGGACAACGGACAGGAGGATGCAAGACAAAAAATGCAATAAAGGAGGAATGATGGGGCAAACGCAGTGTGGCCGAAGATCAAACGCCCGACATCAGCATTTCCTCGAAAAAGAGAAAGCTCATTTTTGGTGTGCAGGGGGAGACTTGCGACATTGACCTAATGGAAAACAGTGCCAAAAAACAGCACGGTCCTTAAGTAGAAGAAGCATAACAGACAGTCAAGGGCTCAATTAGCGATTATTGGACAGTATACAATGAAAACAAGAGAAATAAATAGAACAAAATGTCCGCAGGGAGAGTAGTGGGAGCCGGAGCTCATTGCTCCTGGAGAGGTCGTGTCTAAAGCCGGGCACGACAAGCAACCAAAGCCCTTGATACTGTGCAGGGGCGGTTGGCTGCAGAAACGTAGTGGATGTGTAAAAGACGCGGTGTGGGGTTTGTGGATTACAGATGGTCTGTGGAAAGGGTATGAGGGATGAAAATTTGCAGGGTATGTTTTCATAAGTTAATATGGTTTTGTTTGCACTAGATAGATGCCGCAACTTGACTACATATACCTGGCACCCTTAGTATGTTTATATTTCTTCGGTTTTAATAGCC
This sequence comes from Ptychadena robeensis, assembly GCA_036250615.1. Classification (NCBI taxonomy): domain Eukaryota; kingdom Metazoa; phylum Chordata; class Amphibia; order Anura; family Ptychadenidae; genus Ptychadena; species Ptychadena robeensis. The sequence continues at coordinate 173,075,700 of CM070032.1, forward strand.
TCACAAGGACAGGGTGGAGGTTTGGATTTAAATCAACCGATTTTAAATTCATAGCTGTAAGGCTTGATTTGTAAAGTCAAACTGACTCATTTTGCTGCTGTAAATTTAAAAAATGAAAGAGATGAAGATTTTTAGAATAAACAAAAATGTTTATCTAGTTTTTATCCCCAGTTGGGGTAATCATTCATCTTTGGACAACTTTTTCTGTTGCACTTAGTTTGAGAACTGCAAAAGTAAAACCAAGCACTGTGATAAACTTGTAGAGGGAGAAGAAACTGCAAGAATATTACAGAAAAAAGACAGTAAGTTGATTGCTTGGCATAAACACATTCACCCAAATTCCCGGAATAGACATGGGCTGAGGGGGCACAAAAGCATACATTAATTATACAACCTGTGCAAAAAATTAAGTAACGAGACACGTACCAATTTAAAAACAATGCGCAATGTGCGATGTACACTTCTATACAACGTGCTGTTAAAATAAAGTAAAATAGTCCAAATGTCTCAAATTTCACCCCAATGCGCATTTCTTGAAGACTTCTTTTCAGGGGGTAGATATGTAATTTCATATGACAAATGTACATAAAAAGTAGACACAGGACCCTCAGGGATTAACTCAAGTCGATAGATCAATATAGGGGGAAAGACATGGCATTTCTGAATGATAGCGTCCCCCCCACGGTGAGTCTGCGTAACAAGACCGACCCAAAATCAGCTGATTCATGTTTGCCAAAGTAAATGTATAAAAAACGATCTTGTTGTACGGAGATAAAGAGTTTGGGTACAATGCAGTTGTGCGTTAAAATAGTCTTCTCCGTTTCACCACTGGTGTTGGGCCAGTAGGGGACGTGATTAAACCCCTGAGGGTCTTGTGTCCACTTTTATGTGGATTTGGTTATTCAAGTGAGAGGGATCCCGGTGAACTGGTGGTTATGTAGGAGTTGGCAGTGAAATTACATACGACTCCCTGAAGAAGTCTTCAACAAAGCGGCGGTGGGGTGAAATTGTGACTATTTTAATTGTGTAACAGCACGTGTACAGGAGGTGGTTTACATCGCGCAACATCACGCAGTTAGATTATCTAATTGATCTGATGCCATTACTTCATTTTCTTGCCACTGTGTATAATAAAAACATATTGCTTTTACATATTGAGTGGCCCGTGCCCCTTGTTTATCAAGGCAAAACTTGTGATGTGCTTATGCCATTATCAACTTTCTGTCTATGTTTTTTGGGATGTTGGGTCACTATACAGCTGACGTGTCAGTTTTATTGATTATAGGAAATCTTACAAAACACCGCTGGAAAAGACCTCCGACAATATGGTGAAGGGATTCAGGAATTTTATTACCAAAAAATTCAACATATACAGACTTATTCTACATAATTAAACAATGAATTGTTATTACATTCATGGACAAAACTTTGATGGCATCTATTTTCCTCAAAAAAAATCAAGATTAAATAAAAACAAATCAGATTTAAATCAAAATAAAAATCATTGATTTTATCCCCCTGCTCACAAGCACTGATACCAAAAACGAAGAGCGTCCAGATATTACAGGTAAATGCTGTGAATTTGGCCAGGTATTTGGGCAGCAACTCCCTGCCCCCCCAAAAACAACTTGACCATAGTGAGCAAAAAATGTATAGAGCCACATGGCTAGTGTTATCATACATCACATTGTGCTGACCCTAGGGTGTCCATCTGCTGATTGCGGATGCTATTCCATTTCAGTAACTTCCTGACAATAGTGATGAGCGGCATAGGCAATATTTCAAAGTGGCAATACTTTGCGACTAATTATACTCTATTTGATGGATGTTCGCAATTTTCGAATATTCACAAAAATGTAAAGTTGAAAATTTGCAATGCCATTCACATTGCCTTTAAAATGAAGTTAAACATGCTATATATATATAATATATATATATATAACCACTGTGGCCCCAAGATCACATATGTCACTGGGGAAGAGTGTGGATGGTAGGTACGGTTGGACCACAGTATCCCTTTCTGAGGATTTCCATTCGTGAGGGTAAACAAGCAATGTTTATTTGCAGGGGAACTGTCTGTTTATGTGTTCTTTTGTTACATTGCGTTCTGGGGCT
>CM070032.1:173077839-173092143 GCA_036250615.1 Ptychadena robeensis
ATAAAGAGGATGATGTGGTCAAAATACTCATTTGCCTAATAATTCTGAACTCCCTGTACATCATCATTCCTCTAAAAAGGAAGTAAAGTCTCTTTGTTCAGGTTTATACATTTTCTACATTGTACCTAATGGGAAAACATTGGCACATCAGTCATTAAGTAGAATAAGCATACATACATCAATGGCTCAAGTTACTCTACTTATTGGACAGTATACAATTAAACAGTAATAAATAAAGTATAACAAATGTCCTCATGGGAGAGTATTGGAGCCTGAGCTCATTTCTCCCTTGAAATAGTTCTCTGTCTAAACGCCAGATACAAGCCAAAGCACTTTATACTTGTCCATTGTCGTTGGCTGCAGAGAAAGCTTATTTGGTATTTGTAAAATAACTCGGTTTTTGTTTGTTTATTACATTATTGCTTGAAATTGTAATAGTAAATTTGCATTGGATTATGTTTTAATAGGTTAATATGTTTGTGTTTTCAATTATAGGGATGGCGCAATGACTACATATACCTGGCACCCTTAGTATTTAATATTTCTTTAGTTTAATAGCCTCACAAGCAGGGTGGATTTGATTTAAATCAAACCGATTTTAAATCACTAGTCTGTAAGGCTTGATTTAAATCAAACTGATCATTCTTGCTGCTGTAACTTTAAAATGCAAGTAGATGAAGATTTTTAGAATAACAACTTTTCATATTAGTTTTTATCCCCAGTTTAGGGTAATCATTCATATTTGGACAACTTTTCTGTTGCACTTAGTTTTGAGAACTGCAAAAGTAAACCAAGCATCTGTGATAATATCTTGTAGGCGGAGAAACTGCCCAATAATCTTACAGAAACAGACAGAAGTTGATGCTGGCATAAACACATCACCCAAATTTCCCCTGGAATAGACATGGGTGAGGGGGCACAAAAGCAATACATTAATTATACACTGTGCAAAAAATTAAGTAATGACATCATTTAAAAACAATGCGCAATGTTGCGGATGTACACTTCTATACACGTGCTGTTAAACTAAATTAAAATAGTCCAAATGTCTCAAATTTCACCCCAATGCGCATTTCATTGAAGACTTCTTCAGGGGGTACGATATGTAATTTCATCTGCCAAATGTACATAAAAGTAGACACAGACCCTCAGGGATTACTCACGTCTATAGATCAATATAGGGGGAAAGACATGATTTCTGAAGATAGCGTCCCCACTGGTGATCTGCGTAACAAGACCGACCCAAACATCAGCTGATCATGTTTGCCAAAGTAAATGTATTAAAAAACGATCTTGTTGTACGTAGATCACAACAGCAGTTGTGCGGTTAAAATCTGTCTCTCCGTTCCCCACTGGTGTTGGGCCAGTATGGACGTGATTAACCCCTGAGGGTCTGTGTCCACTTTTATGTGGATTTGGTTATTCAATTTGAGTGATCCCCTTGTACTGGCTGTTATGTAGATTTGGCAGATGAAATTACATATCGTACTCCCTGAAGAAGTCTTCAACGAAACGCGCGTTGGGGTGAAATTTTGACTATTTTAATTGTGTAACAGCACGTGTACAGATGTGTACATCCGCAACATCACGCATTGTTTCTAATTGATCTGATGCCATTACTTCATTTCTTGCACTGTGTATAATAAACATATTGCTTTTACATATTGAGTGGCCCGTCCCCTTGTCTATTCAAGGCAAAACTTTGGGTGATGTGCTTATGCCATTATCAACTTCTGTCTATTGTTTTTGGGATGTTGGTCACTATACAGCTGAGTGTAGTTTTATTGATTATAAAATCTTACAAACACCTCTGGAAAAGCCTGACATTGTGAATGGATTCATGGAATTTATTTACCAAAAAAATTCAACATATACAGACTTATTCTACATAATTAAACAATGAATTGTTATTCCATCATGGAATAACCTCTTGATGGCAATCTATTTTCCTCAAAAAAATCAGATTTAAATAAAAAAAAATCAGATTTAAATCAAAAAAATCATTGATTTTTATCCCACCTGCTCACAAGCACTGATACAAAAACAGTGGTCCAGATCATACAGGTAAATGCTGTGAATTTGGCAGGTATTTGGAGCAACTCCCTGCCCCCCCAAAAACAACTTGACCATAGTGAGCAAAACTGTATAGAGCCAAATGGCTAGTGTTTATCATACATCACATTGTGCTGACCCTAGGGTTTCATCTGATGATCTGGATGCTATTCCATTTCTAGTAACTTCCCTTATAGTGATGAGCGGCATAGGCAATATTCAAATTTGCAATACTTTGCGACTAATTATACTCATATTTGAATGGATATTCGCAATTTTCGAATATTCACAAAAATGTAAAGTTGAAAATTTGCAATGCATTCACATTGCCTTTAAAATGAATGTTAACATGCTATATATATATATATATATATATATATAACACTGTGGCCCCAAGATCACCTATGTCACTGGGCAGAGTGCTGGATGGTAGGTACGTTGGACCACAGTATCTCCTTTCTGAGGATTTCCCTTCTGAGGTAAAACAAGCAATGTTTATTTGCAGGGAACTTTCATGTTCTTATGCTGTTTTTCTACATTGCGTTCTGGGGCTGGTTTTACTGGGAATCTGCAAGAGCAGGGTGGGGCAGATTCCCAATTCCTGGTCCAGTATTTCCAGAGGCTCAGAAGCCCAGTAGAGCACCTGGTGCTGAAGTCAGGTGGAGGATGTGTGGAAGACAGTCTTTAAACAAGCTCTGCTTTGTTACCAAGCCAGGAGGCTACTTAATTTACTTTAAGGACATTTACTGTTGCCACTGACGACCCCTGTGAGGGTATCTTTTCTTTGTGTGAGTCTTTTCATGCTCCAATAACCACGGGCAGGAGCCCTAAAGAAGGGACTATCTTGTGGAGTCGTTTTGTTGGGAGTCCCCATTTGCAGCTAAACCCCCACAATATATATATTCTCAAAATTTGGGAATTCTCGAATAGCCGATATTCGTTAAATATATTCATGATTCGAATATTCAAGTTCAACACTATTGCCTCATAAGAAAAGGAAGGTTTCCTTATAAGACAAATATTGCTAAATGGCACTTGCAAACACGGCTCTGTTTGCCTTACTGGCACAAAAATCAGTGTTGATAATGCAAGCCTTTCTGGATGTATTAACATTCGGAATCTTCTATGTTGAGCATTTGATAGTGGAGAAACTCATACTCAAGCTCAAGTCCTTGTGACTTCAGACTTATAGGCTGTTACAAGCTTCTCTGCAGTAGAATTGTTTCCATTTTTAGATAGAGAGGAGATGGCAAAATTACTGGTTCCCTCGTTGCTTGGTTGTAATTGTGCACTGAGACTACTGAAAGGCCTCTAAAAAAAAATGAAGGAATGATATATCTAACAGATCCACATATTCTACAATATAAAGCACTCTCATTCTAAAAAAACCTTTTAAAATGTGTTTCAAATTTAAGCTTTGAGATCAACAACATTTAGAAACCATTTTCCAATGTGACTTTTTACACATTAGGATGCAAATTGATTTCTTGAGCAGGTCATACAGAGAGGGGCTTACTAGAAGTGATGCCATCCACGTACTTTATGTTGGATCACGAGCTGGTAACTGCTCAACTTTCAATATTTAGTTTGATTGCGTAGAGTATATAAGGACAAGCCACAACTTTAGTTTCCCTGTGGAGTTCTTTGCTTTTTTGTTTATTTCTTACTCCCTGTCTGTGGTAATTTCTACTGATGAAGGCTGCTCTTTAAGCAGGAGTTGTTAGTATCAGATTGTAGAGAGATTTCACATGTCATGCCAGTTAACTTTTTTTTTATTCATTAACCCGTTGGATTAAAATTTATGCTTAATTTAATGCATTTTTTAATGGGTTGCCCAAGGCTCTTTAAAAAGAATAGGTGTGAGCAGGGTCTAATGAAGTAAGCAGGCCTAAATAATCCACAAAGTGACCTTGACTTCCAAAAATTCAGGAACAAAATTTTAACCAAAAGTTAGTTATAGTTCCTTTACAGGGTACCCAGTAATACTCAAATGTTGCACGCAAGTTCTGTGAGTGTGTGGGTTGTCACAAACTAAAAATGACTTAAAATTTTTAGTAGCTATAGCAAAGGGTATTCTTTATAAAGGATTGAGTATTACCAGGGGTGCATATAAGTGGTACTCTGGTACTCAAAAGGGGCCAAAAACTAGCTATGCGTACCGGCATTATTGTAACAAAGTTCATATGCATACGAACAACTTGGAGGCACTCTGTGTCTGGGTGGCCACAGTTAAATGTAAAATGTATACAATTTATGTCACTTAAATAACTGCAGGGAAATATGAATAATTATGAAAGGTTGCAGTTATGGGTGTGAAATTGGGAATGTAAATCACTAATGCAAAAAAAAAGGCTGGACTTCTAAGGGTGTTGGAGATCTGGGGGATGAAAGTCAGAGTAGGCATATGTAAGGGTAAAATCTGACAAGAGAAAAGCACTGTGTGACAGCTGAAAGGTTGACATTTGGACTGCAGGTACTCTCATGGGTTAGTTACTAAGTCCAGAAAATTTCAGGGTTGTGTTAAGGTATGAGATCTGGGGGTTCAAACGTGTTGTACTGTAAGAGTTACATTTGACCCAAAACCAGCTGGTGATCTGTGGATGGAGACAGCTAATCGGAGGCTCCATCAGGAACATGGAGGCCCATCTGCAGCAGAACCTACCATGCAGGAGGCTGATGCAGAGGACAGTGAGGGAGACAATGAGGAAGACCAAATACATACCATCTACTGGTACTCGCCTGAGGAGCTTGCTAAAAAAGCTATGTGTACCCCTGATTATTACTTCTTCTATAATACAACCTAAGCCAGCCATACACACAAAGATACGCGGGCGAGCTGATTGCAGCTGCCTACATGAAGCAACAGATCCATGTGGCCCAAAATCGTGATCTGTCAGAGAACGGACATCAGGGTGATGTCATCACGCTGCAACTGGCCATTTGAGGATCGCGCAGGGATCGCTGCCTGTATGACCAGCTTTAATGTCTGAATTTAATTTAGACAAAGGAATTCAGGCTTTTGAGAAAGGAAAGGGTAATGAATTGATGAAATCTGCACATTGGATATTTAAGTATTTTACTGATTTAAAAATTTAAACACATCAAGATAAATAAAAAATTACTTGTCTTCTTGTTGAAATAATCAATAGACTTGAAGATGTCTTCCGTGTTCGTTTCTCCCACTATGTGAACTAATGTGGAGCATAGGGCCCCGGGACAGCATATTTGTATGACTAGCACCCCTATCCCCCCCCGCCCCCCAGCATCACCCAAAATGTAACAAATGCTAGAAGCGCCCCTGGATGTCTCCACCTCAATTTGTACAAAAAAATAACTTTTCATAGTTGACATGGGCTTCACTTTTTGCAAATGTTCAGGAAAGTATTAATTTGATGTTTTTGGTATATTTCCCACTTTTTTAACTGTTCTTTAATGGAGCTTAACATATAAATCATATTTCCATACTAAGCAGAAATTACCTAGAAACGGAGACCAAGAAGGCAATATGTTACTCCTTGGTGTCCATTGTATGGTGCTCAGAGCTCCTCACACCAGTTAGTCCTTACACATGGTAGCTGTTCTGTGAGAAGGGATTGCTGGTATCAATACAGAAGATGAGCAAGGAACAACTACAGGAAAAAACAATGCAGTCTATGCAGAGAAATGAGTCACCCAGAGCGTGAGCAGCTCTGGGGTGTGATTACACGAATCCCAACATTTCCTATTTAAGCTTCACACTAGCATACAGGCTGCACATACTGCATGCTCATGACTTCAGTTTTTCATTGCTGCAGTGCTCATGTCTATCCCATGCCAATATGTCAGTTATTTGGTGACATGGGAACTGACATTACTTACCTGTTTTCAGTGCAGGGTGCAGTGCAATCACTCCAAGATAGTGTTGAGCGGCATATGGTATATTTGAATTTGCGTAATTTCGCGAATATACAAAGGAACATTTGAAATTCATAAAATTTGATTCAACTGTAATGGCAATGATTCGTAATGCAGCTTTACAGCTTCTCTTTATCATTCCGTGATCTAAGCCAGTACAAGCACTGTGTAGATTGCACATATCCATTTGCAATGCGCACAAATATGCGCAATGTATGCCGGTAAACAATGTTGAAGCATAATATGACGAACATCCGAGCGCACATTCGCGAAATGTTGCGAATTCTCGAATGTTGGATATATACGAATTTTGAATATTCTCGCTCAACACTTTTCCAAGACTCACTTGCTGTTAGCTATATGATAGCTCGCATTGATAGGAAGTCTTTAATAGCCAATAGCCAGTCTTGCCACCAAAGGCATGAAGACCAGTCTTGAAAGTTTATGCCTTATTAGTGATTCATTAGTGTTATTAGTTCTACAGGCTAGAAGGAAAGAAATATGCATTGCTATTGACTGCATGTGTCACAAAGTATGTAAAATCTTACACAATATACGAGCAGCTAAAAGACAGACATGTAGCCAGGCATGGAATGCTGGGATTTGGAACCTATTGTCATCTAAAACGTAACTGAATAGCAGTAACATGGGATTTTGTGGGATTGTTGTGTTAAGTACTGTACCTATGAAAGCCCCTACAGCTTGCCAGAATAGTTGCAGCAACGGACATGACCACAGATAATGCAATAGCGTAGGCATCGAGCAGTCACACTTAGGACAATACGGGCGGGGTTTGTGGTGTGTTTAGAGAGAGTGTAGGTCTTGAACTATGCAGTTGACTAGTTTACTGTTAATAATTTAATGTCTATACACAGCTTATCACATAGCTCTCATTCTTCTATGGAGAGGAGGTTGCAAGCAATCGGCAGGCACTCTGCTCCACCTTCCTTAGGGATTCACCAACCCCAAGAGATAGGTTTCTGCCTGAAATGATCACAAATGATGATGGCAATTGTGATCTAGTGTCTGGATGCAGTGTTAGACTCTGGACCTTTTACCACCAGCAATATATCTAGCAGGAAAGCTTACTGCACAAGATCAATGCCATGATGAATATGAAATCCTTTCAGCGGGTATGCCGTTTCCCCTGAGTGAGTTTATTTGCAAACTTTTCATGTTTGACTGGAGCGTATCTGTCAAACACACCACAGCCTTATCTCCAATTATCCAGCAGTGAGATCTCTCAGCTGGAGGCCCCATGTTATCCTCTCTCAGCATGCGTTACTGTTGTACTTTTAGCTATGAATTCTCTAATGGAAAGATTATTCTTATTGTTAAAAAGTCAGTGGTGGCTGAAATTCTGTCTCACTGAGATCTGCTCCTTACGTAACTTAGATGCTTGCCTACTAGAGTGGAATAAAAGGTCGCCCAAGGTCCTAGTTGTCTGAAAAACAAAAAACCATGTCATTTGTATTGGACTCCTTTATCAATACTCAAAATGAGTGACTCTTCTTCTGGTGCGTTTGGCCATTTCTTTGCTTGTATCATTGTTCCTGCTGTTAATACTTTAGTTTAATGTAGATGAGATTTCTAAAGCTGTGTTTCTGTTTCTCTTTAAAGAGAGAGTCCTCGTGTGTTAGATACTTTGGGTTAGTGGTCATAGGTTGCTGGTTTGATTGGTTGCTGCCAAGGGGGTCATCCACAAGGTAATCCTAGGTAGAAGTGTAGGGCAGTGAGTTTCCAAGGACTCTGCCCTGCTGTTATGGCAGAAGTAGTCTTCAGATGTTATGGAACCTCTATAGAAGCTCTGTACCTTGGGTCATTACATTTGCCCTTATCTCCACCCATCCTGTTTTATTTTGGATGCATCCCAGCCATGTCCCTGTTTATTTTTTTTTTTTTTTTCATATTCAATCCAGTACTTGTATACCTTGCTTTCTCCACCCCTATACCCATTTACTTTTATTTTTTACTGTGTTCATTATCATCTATCCCCAACTATCCTATTTAGTTGCTGCATTAACTGTATATCACCCTTTATCATCAGATATTCTTTTTGTTGTGGTATTTGTGCAAATAAATTGGAAAGTTTTGCTGTTTTATGAAGTAGTTCAAAATGTATCACGGGGGGGGGGGGGGGGGGGGGGGGGGGGGGGGGGGGGGTTTGGCAGAAATATGTCATCAAATCTTCCCACCCGAACAACTGCACAGGCTTTAACAGCAACACTATATCACTTACTAATTTTATTTAAAGAAACTATTTTTTAAATGAACAGACCAATGGTATATCCATTATAAATATCCTTTTAGAAAAACATTTTATATATCAAAAACTATTTAGTTACATCCAGGATTTAATCTCTGCATGCAGCAGAGAATTGTTGAAAGTTTCAGCTTTTACTGCACTGCTTTTACTTGCTATATACGTTTCTCAATGTGTATGATGGGCTGTGATGAGACAGACAGAGGAATGGTGTGTGCTGGCTGCAGTTAAGTCTATTGTAAGCTCATTGTGAGAATTGGCCTAATCCTGGAAGCTTCCCTCCAATTTGCATTATGGAAGATATGTGATCCGAAAAATTGATACATTTGGCCCTCCCTTACATTCCATCCGAAGGGACGTGAGATGTAGGTCTCATTTACTTGAGGATCAGGTATTGGGCTTTTTTTGGACTGCCCTGGCAAGCTCCGGTTGGGTGGTGATCCCTGGATTTCTGGTAGGGTCCATCCAGGCAATTTATTTAAAACTTAACGGGTTGGACTTTTATAGATGGTTATATGTTTCCCGAAGCCTTATTGAAGGCGAAACATGTCAGAGCAACCAACTATACACATTGAGAAAGATCTATGTATATATCAAAGCTTATAAGTACTGAACCCGTTGTAAAAGGTAAAACTTCAACAATACTCTGCCGCGTACAGAGATTAAGTCCTGGATGTAACTATAAATTACCTTTTTATTTATTTATTTATTTATTTTTTCCAAAAAGGATTTTTATTATTGATGTAGAATTAGTTCATTTATTTGATACTTTGTATCAAATTAGTAATACCGGCCATAGACGTCTTGTTCTCTGGCCGATTTGCATTAGATCGACCACAGTGAGCAGGCATGGTGGTCGATCGGCAGTAAAAATCGGCCGCAAATCTAAATGTCTAGGGCCAGCTTTAGTGATATTAAAGCCCTGTTTAGCTGTTCGGATGGGTAGATTTGACATGTTTCTGTGTCGCCCCCCCCCCGGGTTATATACTGGACTACCAAGGTATTGCTGCAAGCTTACCTGCTATTTGCCGGATATAACCTCCAAATCTCCCACAATCTCATGAGTATGAAGGGTACTAGATTGCAGCACATTTCAATTGAAAAATAACATGCTCATAGTCCCGCTCTAAACCATTTATTGAATCAGACCATCCACTTTACTTTTACTTTGCTCAGAGCTTGTTCTATTATTTTTGTCCTTTTTAGTGTAGTTGAAGTTGACATGTTTTCTCAATATACCACAATACACCACCCACCTTTCCTGTCTTACAGAAGATATCATGCTTCCCCCTGTAATCTGCATGGTCAGAGAGACTTTGTTATTTAGGTGACAAGAGTTTACCAGAGTTGCTAATGAAATCATTAGGTTTTTATTTTTAATAACTATTTATCTTGATTCTGTATCTACAGGGATCCAAAGAACTTTAGCTGACCCGAAGCTTGAATTCGCTCTTGGTAAGAGAGTCTTCTTTTCATGTAGCCTTATGTATCATTGTAAACCATTTATGAATATATTAAAGTGTGTGCCTGTAAATGTGTTTGGAATGCAGGACTAGGCTGTATAACAACAAATAATTTGCAATGTTTCTGCATGCTATGCACAATGTTTATTACAAAGCTGCATGTGTATATTAATGAAAATGTTGTGTTGCGCATTGCAGGGTACTGTTATTCTATACCTCACTAAATATTATAGCATTTTTATGTGTTGTTTTGACATAGAGATAAGAAAAGGGTGAAATGCCAGTGCTTATTTATAAACTAATGTTATACCCAGGGGTGCACATAACTTTGTTAGTGAGCTTCTCAGATGAGTAGCAGGAGATGGTCTGTGGTACTCACCCCATATGTTTGTGGTCTCCCTCGCTGTCCTCTGCGTCAGCTTCCTGCATGGTAGGTTCTGCTGCAGATTAGCTGTCTCCATCTACAGGTTTTGGCTTTGGATCAAATGTAACTCTCACAGTACAACACTGCTTGAATCCCCAGATCTCATATCTCAGTAGTACAACCCTGAAATTTTCTGACTTAATCTAAGACAACATCCAGTCCAAATGGCAACCTTTCATAGTCCTATTACAACTGTCACACAGTGCTTTCCTCTTTTCAGATTTTACTCTTACATATGCCTACTCTGACCCCCTAGATCCCCCTAGATCTCCAACACACTTAAGGCCCCATACACGTCTAGAATTTCTTTTTAAACAACTTAAAAAGATCTATTTTATTGGGTCAGGGAAATTGGTAATTGTAAGCTATGCCAACTGTAGTAACAGATATTTGATATCCCAGTGACATAAATTGTATACATTTAGCTGCTGCCACCCAGACACGGAGTGTCTCCAAGTTGTTAGTACGCATATGAGCTTTGTAATAATAATGCAGGTACGCAGAGCTAGGTTTTGGCCCCTTTTGAATACCAGAGTACCACTTATGTGTACCCCTAATTATAGCGCAGTAAAGCCTTCTTTAAACAGAAGGTATTTACATGCCGCAGTCCATGTATGTTGTGGCATGTAAATACCTTCTGTCTTTACTGTGCTATTCACTGCTCGAGGGCTGTTTTGATTCATTTGATCCCTTCTCACCCTTCATGATTGTTCCGCTCCAAAGCCCCACACCATAGAGCCATGGTTTCCATGCACTGCACTGATGATGGCCAATGAGCCTAAATGAGCTGTATGCAGTTTGGAATAAATGGCTCTGTACCATAAGGCTATACCTGCACTGTACACCAGCGATTCTGGATGTGCATTTGGCTGAGAGGGTGTGATGGAATAATTTACATGGCTCCCACCACTGTCCTGAAGTGAGGGGTTCCTGTTAACTTTTGGGATTTGTGATGGAATGCACTGCTCATGTTGTGGGCTTTTCGATTCCTTTAATCCCTTCTTACTATAACCTTCATGGTTTTTCTATAAACTCATTTTGTTGTATCTTTAATCTTGTAATACCAAAAATTAGCTATTTGTTTGAAATTGCCTCATGGCTAAGACATTAGAAAGATTACAGGAGGGCCAGACTTTAAAGTAAAATTTTAAAGAAACATTTGCAATATATATTGTAAGTAAAGCTTGCCTGATATGTTCAGTTTTCTCCAGCCAGGTATTGTGGTAATTCACCAGGCCACTCATTCCCATTTCTCAATGATCTGGTAATCCTGAAATGTATCTGCCTGTTCTGCTGGAACATTCATTCAGTTTATTCCCATATTGAAAGGCAGAAAAAGTAAATCCTTTTCAAGTCTGGAGGGAATAGAGAAATCATATACAAACAGACTTGCATAGCAAGGCTAATCAAAGCAGGGGTTTCAAACTCAAATACCCATTAATTAAAAACTTGGACAAAGTCGCTTGCCAACCTTGATTTGTATGGAAAAAATACTTCCAACCTACAATAATTGTTAAAGGACATTTCCTTTTTGCCAGAAACGGCTTTCAATCCCTTTATTACTTCATTCTATATCTATACTAGGAATTCTTCCTGGACTACATGTCTCAAGTGAACATGTGTGTGTTAAGCTGGCCGTAAACGCTTTGATTTTTTGTACAATTTCTGAATGATCAATCAGGTACAAATTGATGCATGTAGTGACCGAAAAATTGATTGGGCATTGACCGTCAAGGACGTTATTGAAGACCATGCGATCTATCCTTTTGATTGACCCATGCAGGCCTCATCCCATTTTCATCATTTGCAATTGGTGTTTCTTTGTGTAGCTAATCTTTAGTTACATCACTGATCGATCAGGCGCATAAATCTGCGATAAATCGTATTCTGAACATGGTGCACTCTTCAATCGATGTACGACTTTGGATCGAAGCCGCAATTGCATGTTACAATCTCTTCACAAATAGATTTTTGGGAAATCAAACCATCTATGGCCAGCTTTACTTGCTGCACATGTGAAACCGTGTGTTGGGCTACATACTGGGCTCCATAGAGAGCGCCCCAATAGTTTAGGTAGCCACCACAACACATGAAGTGCCTGGTGCATATATTAACCTCCCTAGCGATATGCCCGAACCCAGTTCGGGCACAGGCACACTGCAATAATCGATACGCCCGAACTGGGTTCGGCACATCGTGGGAGCTCACCTGCTCCACCGCCATCGCCTCCATCGCCGCCATCGCCATCTTCGCCGTCCGTCGGCGGCTACTTCCGGGTCCCGGAGTGACGTGTGACGTCACGGAGGCGGGACCCGGTCTTAGAGAAAAAAAAAAATTTTTTGTCTTTTTTTAAATCTCTTTTTTTTTAACTTTTGAACTGGATTAGAGAAATCTCTTTCTCTAATCCAGTTCAAAGAGAAGTACCCGTGAAGGTTATGGTGAGAAGGGATGAAAGGAATCACCTCAACTCGAGCAGTGCATGCACAAATCAAGCCTCTAACAGAAGTATTACACGGCCCAATCCAGCACAATCCCAAAACTTTAGGTGGAAGCCTTCGTTTTGGACAGTGGGCGGAGCCATGCAAATATTTCCTTTTCGCCCATCGCCAGATGCACATCCATTTCAAAAGTGAATCCCGATAGCAGAAATGCTCGCGCTGAGCATTTATGCTATTGGGATCAGCTCTGCTCTCTGCACGAGCAGATCCGGAAAAAGCCGAGGTCTTCAGCTTCTTCCGTGATCTGTGCCCTGTGCTGATGACGTCATCGGCCGGGGAGATTTAAAGGTACAGAATTTTTTTTTTTTTTCTTAGTATTTTTTTTTTTTCATTTTTTTACATTTGTTTTTATTTTGATTGGATTGGATAAATGTTTTATAAATGTTTTATCCATCCAAATCAAAATAAAAGAAAACAAGTGTAACTTATAAAAAAAAAGAAAAAAAAAAATTTCCAA
This sequence comes from Ptychadena robeensis, assembly GCA_036250615.1. Classification (NCBI taxonomy): domain Eukaryota; kingdom Metazoa; phylum Chordata; class Amphibia; order Anura; family Ptychadenidae; genus Ptychadena; species Ptychadena robeensis. The sequence goes on from CM070032.1 coordinate 173,090,891, forward strand.
AAAAAAAATTATTTTTTTCTGTACCTCTAAAGCCGCCATAGCGCTTCCATCTCTGGCCAATTTTGCGAATGATCACCATGCGCATTCGGGGTGATCGCTTGGTGATCAATCGCAAATGAACGCGCCCACCTGGAGCAACCGTTCGTACACAAAACTTTGATCAGCCAGAGACACAACGTTTTTCTCTGGTCGATCGCCAGTACTTTGAATGGGGACAAGGGTCCCCTCCAAAGTATTGTTGTCAAATCGTTTAATGGTGTATTTCGAACGATTGACCATGGCATGATGATGTCATCATGCTGCGGCCGATTGTTCGATAAACGCCGCCAAGCATAGCGTCTATGGCTGGTTTAACCTCCCTAGTGTACGCCCGAAGCAAGTACTGGCCAGTCTGATCGTGAATCAAACTGCGCCGTGCCGGAATCAGGTGCAACCGCTGGCTCTCTGTGTGCCTGCAGCATTTCTACAAAGCCACAGAGCCTTTCCGCCCCATCGGCGTCATCGGTGACGCCGATGGGGCGGAAAGGCAAAACACTGTATCACTTTTGGTACAGAAATCTGCACCTCAGTGAACCGCCGGAGGTTAAGGCTGCTTTATGAACAAGAACACATACATCAAGGACAAAGAAAGACATGAAACCATGAAAACATAAGTGAAGTAAGTGACCTTACATTTGTACAGGAGGTTAACAAGTGTTAAGTATACCTTTATTAAGTGTGAGTTACACTGAATTAATGAACTACGTTGAGCACCTGTAGCTTAAAATACATGTGGTTTATTCATCATTTGCATCAAGCGATCCTGGGGCATTAATCCTAAGTCTGAATTATAATCCCACTACTTCTAAAGGTGGCTATAGTGGTGAGCGAAATATTCGAAATTTGAATATATTCAACGAATATTTGACATTCGAGAATTCACATATTCGCAAATGTGCGCTCGGATATTCGCAATGGCAGATATTCTGATTTTACTGGCATATTCGGGCATATGGCGCTTTGGCGGATGGATTGCTTGTACTGCTAAGACCCAGGTGCCCATTCGCCCCTTTGGATGTTCTATGGTGGCCCCCTTGGTCCTCCCCCAAAACCTTACTGTTATTGCATGGCCATAGGAACTCGCTGTTCCACCGATCCCCGGCTGACAGGTCCTCGCCCGGAAACTTCTTAGAGTGGGAAGAGGAGGAGAGATGATAAACTTACGTGATAGGGTACTTAAAAGCCATCAATGACCGATGTGTGGCTGAGCAGTC
>CM070032.1:173103747-173116581 GCA_036250615.1 Ptychadena robeensis
GAGGATGATGTGGTCAAAATACTCATTTGCCTAATAATTCTGCACTCCCTGTATAAAAGCACAGTTGCTTGATTCTATTCCGAAATACTAATGTATGTGAATGGCTGTGTTTTTGTGTTTTGTTTTTTTTTCTTTCTTATAGTCAGGGAAGCCATTTGCACATCAATTATAAGTAAAGATAATAGTCCTATGATTATGGGAGAAGTATTAATATGTTCTTTGCACACTGAATTCTATATTGACAGGGAAAAAGCAAATAAAAGAGCACGAGGCTAATTGTAATAAAAATAAAAATAAAGTAATTAATGAATTAATTAGTAATGGATAAATATCTGTATCTTGTTAATGTGATGCATGTGTAAGAAATAATTTGCTTGTTGGAAAGCTCTAAAAACATCTCTGTGAAATCCATCTAAAAGTATTGCTCTATTCTTTTTCTCCCTGTCTTCTCCTAAGTACTCTTATGTCAGACCTCTTTTATGTGTTCTATAAATCATGGGAGTGAGGGGACATTGGGACCAGTTTTATTACTTGTAAAGTAAGTAAAGGCACTGCTAAAAATTTACTTATAAATGGACTTTCCTGTATGAAGATTGTCTGGAATATGTAAGGAAACCTATTTTATGGTAATTTATGTTTAAAAAAAATTGCCTTGAACAGCAAGAATAAGAAATAGCGACCTTAAACTTTTTTAATATACATAAAAGTATGCTTTTCCAGATATTCACTGTTGTGACTGAAAGCTGTTCCTTGACATGAAGCCATTATTGTGATTTAAAGAAAAAAATTACTGTCATTTTTTGGAGGGTGGATCACAGAAATTTAACCAATTTTACTGAAAACATTTTAAATCTGAACTCCAGTCAGTATTGCATAGTTGCACAAGGAATCTAAAATAGCTTTCAGATTTTCACGGCATACTGTCAGCTTTTCTCAATGCACATTAGAAGCTGCAGTATGTATAAAGAAGCCCCACTTTTCTACTAGCTAAAGACATATAGTGATGCCCTTGGGTCTAAAATACCAGATACATGCCAAAAGAACACCTCCCGTGGTAATGAATGCAGTCAGATTGTATTGAGGTAGACAGAAGACTGACCAATAGAGTGTGCATAAAGCCGGTCTCCTAGTGAAAAAACCGGGTTGGAGCAGGAAGTGACGTCAGTGACGTCACATCCGGCTCCCGGAACCAGGAACTATGCGTTCCAGTATGCGTTCCAGGAACCGGATGTGACGTCATGTTCGGCCATCACTATTCCTGAATACACTTGTACCCCTCATCAAAATGCTAACTAGTCAGGCTCCATGGCTATAGATCCTAGGTGCCCAACCTGCGGCCCGGGTTTTGGTGGCCACATGTGGACCAAAGGGGGCCGCCGAACGCCAAAAGTGCCGCATGTGGCCCCCAAAACCTAACTATTCATGCATAGGGAATAGCAACTCACCTGTGAAGTGGTCACACGCTGACCCAGCTTTCCTAATCAACTTTGGCAGTCCTACATCAGTAAAATTTTCAATATTGATCAGGGGAAACCAGGATGTGGCGAAGGGTGGTAGGTCTGGATCGATGTTCTGTGCGGCCATTTACTAATCCCGAGGGCCGCACTTGTGGCCCTCCATATCAACTCAGTAGATGCCACTACCACTGCAATAGATGCTTGGTATGTGCACCACCATCCTTATTCCAGTCCAGCCAGGCTCCATGGCTAAAGATAAAGAAAGATGTGGATATTAAAGGAGATCATACACTATTTGTGTTTATTCATGCAGAAATTGATAATCAGGAAATATGGAAGGCTAAAAGCTGTGAATGATTGCTTACACATTTGAAAAGGACAGTATAAATGAATCCCCTGCTACATGTAAAATTTAACTTTCTTGCCGTCTGCACCATCTTCTTTTCTTTTTCGATTAGGACCTTGGCCTGAGACCCCAGCCCATTAACTTTTTATGCCCTTTCTATCGGTTAATTTACCAACCATCTCCTTCCTTCCTTTTTTTCCCTGACCTTTTCCTGAACACCTTTTTTTCACTGGAGTCATTGTCCATGTAGCTTAAGCTGTTAACCAAAAGAGTGGCACAAGACTTTTAAAACCTTAAATTTGCATATTTTTTTAACAAACTTTCACAGTGAACTTGCTGGTAAATCATAGTCACATTATTATTTCAAAAAGGATCCTTATTCTTTCAAATTTGTCTAAGTTTGGGTATTTTCTCTTGAGCAAGAGCTTTAAACGTCCCCTTTTCTAGTGTAATAGAACCTACCATCACCTTAAAGGCAGTAGCAGATGAACAGTTTCCAGTTCTTTAACACCCTACCAAACCCTCAGCAATGATTACTTCCCATGTTTGTGAGCCCCAACCCGAGTCTAGAACATATAAATGTTGTAGGGCTAATGAGTATTTAGGAACACACTATGCTGTGCAGTTTTGAAGTATGCCCTGTTTGTTGGCTGATATCTGTGCCAAAGGCATCAGGTGTTGCTCATGCCACATCTGCAGGAAACATTGACTTACTGAAATTGGAAAAGATGAAATTACATTTTTCTGCATTTGGAAATGCATTTTTTATGGCACAGCTCATTTCTGCTAAAGACGAACTAATAGAAGAAAGTGGATCTCCGAGTTTGAAAAGCTATTTAACAGCTGAAAGGGTACTGCTGGGATTGGACCATTTTAAGGGATAGTGATTTTATGACTGCTGTTCTGGAGTGGTGCAGCAGATAATGCGTCTGATGCCTGGCTGTGCTGTAAGGAGAATGGAGGCTCACACAGTACTGCCACACTACAGGTGACTGATTACCTCTTTCATCCTAACCGCATACGGCACACATTTCCTTTTTAAGTGTAAATATTTTATCAAAATTCTATTTCTTTTTTTTTAATTCTCCCTGTTTACCAAGTTTTATAAAAATAAATAAGACTAAAGCTGGGCATACACTTCTCGATTTTTCCTGCGTTCGGTTTTTAATCCGATCGCCCATCCGATTCCGGAATCGATTTTTAATTGCGAGTCGATCGCAAACTGCAACATACCATGCATTCAATTTATGGGCAATTCTATCCTGAAAGTCTCAATATGTCTTGCACGCACACATTTATGGGTTTGGAGTGGTGTTAGCTGAAGGACTGGCCGGTGACCAACAGCACAAAAACAAAGGTAATTAACACAAGAATCATAGATGGATCGCTTAAAACTATCGCATGAGACAACTAACAGCACTCGATTCATGTGCTTTTCAATAAAAATTTCAATCAGAATGGATCTGTGCATGATCGTTTTTCTGTTAGATTTTTGGCAAAATCGATCGCTCGGACACTTTTGGCATGCATCCAATTTTTATCCAATCCAATCGCTTTTGTTAAACGATCACACTAAAATTGAACAGAAAATCGTGACGTGTATGCCCAGCTTTACAAACTTTGTTAACATTTTCTAGAATAGGGAAAAAAGAAATGCAAAATAAATACATGTCTATTGACCACAGAGACATAGTGTGTATCTCAAGTACGGTCGCTGATTTGCTGGGAAAGGATGAGTTTACTCTCAAACAAAAATACTTTGACTTCCCTGAGCTTAAATCCTCCCCCCCCCCCCCCCCCCCCCCCCCCCCCCCCCCACCCACCCTGCAGGGCTATACTTGTCAAGATTCAGAGTTGCTGTTTTTTTTTACATTCCACCATTGGGTCAAGTCTCTCACTGTTAACCACCCTAGCATTAGGGACAGCTCCATCTCGTCCAGCACTGCTACTCCCACTATCACACTGAAAGAGATGGTGCCGTCCAGTGAACATCGGGGCACCGACAGCGGATACTTACAGTTTTGCACTTTCCCGGTGTCCCCGATGCAGGCAGCTGGAGCCTCCGCCTCTTCTCACATCGGGGGGTGGCGGTAAATTTGAAAGTGAATAGCACGTAATCAGTTTTCTTTGTAGAAAACTGCTTTCAATGTGCTTCTATGTAAGAAATATCACCAGAATAAAAAGTCACTGGTGCCCCAGATGTGCCCATTTGCAGTAACCCTCTCTTCCCTGGTGTGATTTTACCACATCCATCACACCAGGTTAGAGAGGGTTAACTGCACCAGAGACTTTATTTGGGCAAGATTTAGTACATAGCAAAATAGCTTTGTGCCCTGATTTTTGTGTTTTCTCATGAATTTTATAAAAAATATATATATATATATATATTTTACATAATTGTTTGTTTCAAACATTATTATATTCAGGATGTCTATTAGACCCTTGTACGGACATATTTTGGGAAGTTACATGCCTACAACATAAAGAAAAATGTACCATTGAAGTCTATGGTGCACTTTTGGTACAGAAATCTGCGCTAGGGAGGTTAAATATGTGTAGTAGATCTCCAAAGACTTGTATAGAGTATATCACGTACATGAGATAGACACATTTCTTACTTGTCAGCAGTTTAGATCCTAGAAAAAAAAAAAAACGTACTTGCCTTACTCACCTTTTCCTTCTTGGTGGCAGCATCTTATTTGATGGCAAGACAAAGCCAGTTCTGGATTCATATTTCTCAGGGCTGCTGACACCAACCCAATCCTACAGCCTACAGAGACTCACTGCTCTGCAGAAGAGCTCCCATGTGGAGGGGGGGGGGGGGCAGTTGGCTGCATCCATGGAGATTGTCGGCTGGGTGAAGAGTGGTTTCTCTCTCCCCCCTATTAGAAAGTCTTGCAGATGTAAAACTGACGTCACAATGTCGCAGGACTGGGGATTTCCTACAGCCACATCTGGGAGAGATATCTCAAATATCCTTGCGGCTGTGTGACGTCTCGCAGAGGCGATATGTTAGACAGTGGGAGGGGCAGTTTTTTTTTCTTTTCAATCCCCAATCTTTGCAGTATCAGCCGATGCTGCAGAGTTACCTACCAGGTGGTAGGTCAATTTTAAAGACCTACCATAAGATATACACAGTTCACAAAATGTCAAAAATTCTTAACTTTTCTCTAGCCCTGTGTTCATGCTCCATAGTACCATCAGATACAAAAACAATTGAAATACCAAGAATATTACTAGAATGCCAAGAACGATCAACGGAAATTTACCGACATGTGCAATCACTTGTCAATAGTATTTTTTTTTTTGCCAACTGATAAGGACATTTCACATTGTTTTCTGTTTTTCCTGCTCTAAAAACAGGGTGTGTCTTATAGTCTGGTGTGTCTTATAGTCCAAAAAATATGGTAATTATTATTCTCAGCTTATATTTGAGACTTATCAGGCTTTCTGAATGTTGTGTTTATTAGCAAGGGGAAGAAAACCATTCATTTCAAAATTATTTACCTTGTTTAGATGCTAAATCCCCTATATATCCCTCCATTTCCCAAAAAAAGTGATTGTGTAACCTTGAACCTCTTCAGCTCTTGTAATACACTGGCAAACATTTACATAGGGCCAAAACTTCTTTTGATTAAGGGGAAATGTCTAATCAAGTCAGGTCAGGGTGAATGCATAAATAGCAAGATGAGTGGAAAGAGAATATTTGGGGATAGTTTTTAAAATCTTGGGTTCACTTTGTTCTGCAATATGTTTAGAATAGAGTAGACTATGCTTAATAAGTACTCTAACGTCTGGTAATCGTAATCTACATGTGTTTCCTTTGTCTGTCAAGGAAGAAATATGAAAATGCACACAAATACAGATAATAAATACTGATCAGAAAAGAAAGTCAGGGAATCCTGAGATAACTGACAGTATAGTTTGTAAAGAACCTTATTTATGAATTCTAACACAAATACTAGAGTGTAAGAAAGAACTGCAGGAAACCGTGGGAGGAAGTCACTAAATTTGGTAACGCTGTGGTTGTGTAGTCACCGTCCATTTCCTCAAGACCGACTGAATTTAGCTTTTAACTTTACATAAACAGTGTATTTTTGTATATATTTGAAATATATACTTAATGTGTATCTACTGTTTTTAGAGTTTGGCACCTAAATCAAGCATTGCTTTGTTGGTCTTATCTCGGTAAAGCCTACCATTTTTGTACTACGCTCAGCTTGTAGGTGTTCGTAGTCTTCTTACTAATGTGTATAAATCCATGCTTGATATAAAGGAATTTAACATCCTTAATGTTCATGACGAGCCCATCTCGTCCAGAGTTTGTGTGAAGAACAAACCCTGGATGAGCTGGGCTGCCATGAAAGCAGGGTTGTGCGGCTTCAATGATCGCGTCACGGTGACGCGGAAGGGGGCGAGGGTGAGCAGTGCCATAGACCTCCATGTTAATGGAGGTGCCTCTGCTTTCCAGCCCTTACAGCCAGTGTCATGAATGACACAGGCTGTGTGAAGAGGGGAGGGGGGAGGGAGGAAATGGCAGGCAGTGTACCTTGTACACTGCTGCCATTGCCCCTACCACACTGTTAAAAACAGCGCGGTACAGGCGGTGCGCTAGGGAGGTTAAGATGTAGGTATTTACACCACTCAATATGCATGAGCCCCGAAGTATGCATGGGCTTAAAACCAACTGCTTAGATTCCACATAAGGCTTCGGACTTTCTCGTCAGCCTAGTTTGTTTTTTCGAAAGTAGAGAATTGGAGTTCATATCATACCGTTTATTGGCTAACTGAAGTCATTAGAGAAGCAAGCTTTCGGGATGTCGGATATCCCTTCTTCAGGCTAATATTAAACTCTTTAACAATGGCTAAAGCCCCCCATACAAGTTCCAATTTTTCGTACAAATTTTGCCTGATCGACCCGGAGATCGGTCTTGGTGATCGATCGGGAGAGTAATCGGATGCGGAATTATGTACCTGATCGATCATGATTTCTCAAAATTGGCCGAAAAATCAGTCGGGACCACTTAGAGCTTGTCCGTAAATTTTGGTCGATCTTCTGTTCATAAAATAGTGTCGGGCCTATCAATCGGGGATAATTTGAATTTCGATTTTTCGTGCCAGCCGACTGATGGACCATAAAATTTTAAGTGAAAATCAGGTGACCCGATAGGATGAAGAATAGGTCGGAAGAAAAATCGGAACGTGTATGAGGGGCTTAACACAGTACAACACTCTACTTTTTTGGAATGTAAAAGAATACCAGGCTTATTCATAACCAAAAATACCCAGTATCTTACTTTGCTGCTGGTTAAGGATTGGTGAATACTAGAGATGATCAATACGATGCTGAAATTATAGTGCAAATTGTAGGCAGACTAAATCCAGCAGAGCAGCAGTTGCTTAGTTTCAGTTTGCATGGAATTTTTATAGGAATTCATATTTGTGTCACAATTTCTGCATCTCATTAGCCATCTTTATTAAATACGTGTAGCTGGATTGGTAATGAAATGATCCTTAATCTTTGCTCTTTAAGGGGGAATACAAGGCTTTCGTTAGAATACACAATGGGCCAAAATAAAAAAAACTTGGAGACACTCTCTTGGCAAAAAAATTATTTTATTATTGTGAAAATGTTTCCTTCTCATTAGACAAAAAATACACCTGGAAACAAACTTATGTATTGCTTAACCTCCTGAGCGTTTTGGCAGTGGTACACTGATAAATTATTATTATCATTTATATAGCACCAACATATATTATGCATCAGTGTATAATACATTAGAGTGGAGATACAACACAGGATAGTACACACAGGTACAGGTTATGACACAGGAGGAGTAGAGGACCCTGCCCGGTCAGGCTTACAATCTAATAGGTTGGGGAACAAAGTTTACAATAGGTGGGGGGGGGGGGGTTATGGGGATTCTCGGCACTTCCGAGAATCCCCATAACCATAACATGGAGGTCAATCATTGATCATCACTGATGACATGGAGCGGGACCAGGAAAAAGTCTGTCTGCCAATACTCAGATTCGCAGCAGGCTCATCGGGGATAGGTTAGTATCCCACAAACACAGATCTGGGTTGGGTGAGTTTGAAAGATAAGCAAACTTATCCCAAGCTGCTTTTGGGGTAAACGCTCAGGAAGTTAATTGATAATTCTGGGACAAACAAAGCATAATAGTTTAACACATGTGGCATCAAATGTCAAGTAAAATACACATTTGTGCCATTTTTATTTCTTAAATTAAATATATAAAAAAAACGTGTGGGGCAGATTTGGCCCCCAGCCAGTGTTTGACTCCTCTGCTTTAAAAGAAGAATACGAATAAGGAAGTTGGAAGCTTTTTTTTTTTTTTTTAGGTTAGATTTTTAATCTGCAGCCTCCACAGTTGTCATTCTGATACTGGCATTGGGATTTTAGGAAATCCAGTATATTAATGTGAAAAAGTACTGAATATGGAGGTAAGACATTGTGCTCCAGTATATCGCTGCAGCCTGTTGTTACTGATCTATAATTTGAAAAGGTTTTGGCAGCTTCAGCAGAGAACTGTGAGTTGTCTTCCTGAGCTTGGCTGAAGTTCTATCTGATTTCATTACTGAAGCTCAAATATATATAGCAAAATCTGTTCGGCAAGGATAAACTGTATCATGTTGGCTAAATGCTGTAAGAACCAATGATTAATTAAAAAATAACACTGAACCAGTTTCCAGCAAGCAAACCGCACATAATCCTCAGGCATGGTGTGTGAATGGAAGTATTAAAGTGTACATAAACCCGGTCAATAACTTTTTGGGGTTTTTTGCTCGCCTGACCATAATGATATTTGGAAATAGCGCTGATAAAGTTTTGTATTATCTATTTACTATGTGTTTCATAGCTAAAAATGTAGCGGACATGTATTTTTTTTATTGTCGTTTTTTCATTTTCAGTTTAGTTTTTAATTGATAACAACTAGAAAAAAAAAGGTTTGTATGGTTCAGGAATGTAATTCAATGTGTTGTTAAGGTGGTCTAGCTGTATTTTATAATGTGGTGGTTTTTTCCAACTTTATTTTTCTACCCTTAAAAATCTTATAAAAATGTAAAGAACGGTAAAGCCACCCATATACCTTACAATGTTACCATACAATTTCTGTACAATCAACCTTTATTACTAAAACCATGTAATATGAGGACCTTTCTTAACCTTCCAATGACTATGTAGTCTATCAGGGAGGACCCAGCACTACATAGTTGTTGGTAGATCTAATGGAAATTGTATGGAGTGATCTAAAGGTGTATATGGGGCTCAAGGGATACCAGTAGTGATGAGCGAGCCTGCTCAGCCGAACACGTGTTCTGCTTGAGCACTGATATGCTAGGAGCATGGTGCTACTTGAACGAGCACCACATGTGCTTGTGTGCCATGCTCGAGTCTCTGCCCCACACTTTTCACAGGTTGCAGACAGCTAATCAACAGGGCTGTGGAGTCGGTCGATAAATTCCCCGACTCCTCAGTTTCTGATTCTCCCAACTCCGACTCCTCTGTTTTTAATATGCTAATGTATGTTATCCATCCATTGAAGGAAAGGAAGGCAACATACATGAACCACAGAACTACTGGCCAGGAAACCAACACTGTACTGTAATGGCCAATTAAAGCGGAGAAAGGGAGTTGGGCAGAAGATGCTGCTGCTTTTTCCCTAAGCTAGGCACCAGGCTGTGATTTATTGAGGATCAATCGAATCAAAATCATCATCATCAACACATGGGCACATCGATTCCTATTCAATGGGGACCTGTTCTCCCCAGCTTGCAGTGTGTGATTTACAAACACGCCACAAGCTGGGGAGAAGCAGCTTGTCTTATACAGCTGCCTCACTCACACCGCTTCCGAGTGAGGAGTGCAGGCTCCGCCCCCTTCACACTGACAGCCGACGGCTGTGGAGGAGGCAGGAGCCGCAGCTGTTTCAATACTTTCCATGAAGACTCATGTCTCCATGCAAAATATTGGAGATTGAACGGGGTTTTTCCAACGTGTTGGAACCCCATTCCTTCGAGTCGGCTCTATTAATCCCGCTATTAATCCCGCCGAAGGAAAGCACACACAGTTAGGTTTGTAAGCAGATTAGAGTACAATCAAGCACCATGAACGTGCAAGTTAATTGATTGTACTGAAATCTTGTTACAGATCTACCCGTGTGTGCCAAGCTTTAGTGTTCTAATCTTCTGCTGAAGAAAGGGCAGTGGAAGGCTCCAAGAAGAGGCAGGGCGAAGGGGCACTTCAAACATGATTCATGATTTCCCTTGAATCCCAATATTATGTGTAAAGCTAACAATCTAAGTATTTGTCGCCTCAGCTGAATAACAGCGGTTTTTCAAATGTTTTTCAGCTTCACACTTGGACTATTCATTCCCTTCACTTATACAAGCGTCTCTGGTCCGGCAACAAACATTTACTTCATTATCAGCGAGAGTTAAGGCTGCCATACACACACCGAGCGCCGGACGATTTTGCTGCCGACCGATGGGCATGCGCGATTGTTGATCAGGGATGGGCGACAGATCGCTGTCGCCCCCCAGCTCGGCCGGCCAGAGAACAGACATGTCCGATAATCTCTGGCCGATGCTGTTAGTGTCAGTGGGGACCGGCGTCTTCATTGAAGGTAATGGCCGGCACACAAAGGGTGCCGGCTGACTCTGTCAGTTCTGGAGAGCAGTGTGATAACGTCATCACGCTGCAGTCTAGAGCTCATCTGAGCTAATCGGTACATGTGTGCGGGCCTTTAGGATAGGGTCACAGTGGGCGCTGTAATGGTACGCACTGTGCACATTTAATCTTATAGCAGAGAAGTCGTTCATTATGACTGTGGTGAATTGCGACATTTGAAGTAATTTTTTTTTTTTAAATTTAGTAGGAGTCGGTTCATTTTTTGCCGACTCCAGGTACCCAAAAATGTCTCCGACTCCACAGCCCTGCTAATCAAGGAGAAGGTACCTCTGATTGAGTATAAGCTGACTTTTTCAGCCCCAAAAAACTATTATTATAATAAAAAAGACTTTTTAAATGGAAATGTATTTTCATGTTTGAACATAAGTGCCTTGAAAACCCATTCTGTAATAATTAAATTCCTGTGATCTCTTAATATTATTGAGGTTGTGGCACTAAGATGAATCCTGTTTGATTCATTCCTAGGGGCAATGGTGCTTTTTTGTATATTTGTCTTATTTAGAAAACTCCACTTTCCATATTCTGCTTTGTTTTGTGACATTTAGTGTCTGTTATCCCAAAACAGTGTCTGTACATTCTGTTCAGTGTCAGTGTCTGTCACATTACATTCATCTGAGCCTAATATACTGTCCATATCCTGGTGTTTTTCGTGACATACAGTCAGGCATCCGAAAACATTTTCTTTATTTAAAATTGAATTCAATCTGGGGTAAATATTCCATATTCTTGTGTTTTCTGTGACATAGTGTCCGTCATCCCAAGGTTGAAAATCTGTGTGGTGATCTGAAGAGGGTTGTGCATAGGACACTTGCAATCTGTGGGCAAAATCTTGCCATGTCAAAATGTGCCATGCTGATAGACTCATACGCTAAAAGACTGAGTGCTGTAATAAAAGCAAAAGGTGCTTAAACAAAGTATTAGTTTAAGGGTGTGCACTCTTATGCAACCATATTTAAGTTTTATATTTTTCTTCCCTCTACCTAAAAGAATTCAGTTTGTTTTTTAATTGAGTGGTACAGTTTATAGGTCACATTAAAGGTGGACAAAGTTCTGATGGTCAGCTCAACTGCAGGCCCAAAACTTAAATTTTTTTATAGGGTCCGCTGATCAACATGCACTCATATAATGTAATGTTTATAATTTTAGAGCATCTGCACACCTGCAGGCACTCGCATTTTATGTTTTAAGGTAGCCAATACACTAGGTTATTCTGCTTTGATAGATGACGTCATCCCGCTGAAGTCGGACTCTCAGCTGACTGGCGGGCACCCTTTGTGTGCCAGCCATTACTTTGAATGGGGACTGTTGTAGTAGTGGGATCGACAGGGAATTTACTGGCATGTCAGATCACAGTGCTATCCGACATGCGGGAGATTCCTGGTCTATCTCACCAGTTGGGGCCACCCAATTTTCAGCCGAGCAACTGCCGGGCGATTGGCTGGAGCGTGCACAGCGGTCGATTGACAGAAAAATCAGGTGCAAATCGGGCCTTGTATGGCTACTTTTAGAGCAGCAGCTGAACAGCATGCACTAGCATATTAATGTTTTAGAGCATTAGCTCACCTGCTGGCACTCCCATATCATATTTTAGAGTGTCAGCTCACCTGCAGGCACTGGCATATAAACATTTAGAGCGTAATTTTTCCTGTAACATTTATTTCTATGGGGGTTTTTGGATGTGTTTTTTGTCAGTAAAAGTGGCATATAACTTATTCAAACGGGTTCCCAGCAGCGACTTGCGAGTCCAAGATGCATGCAGACATCGTCCATACAGACATGCTGTTCCTGATCCATTTGGGTGGTGTTTCTGTCACTTTCTGACCTTTTTTACTTGGATGCTCCATAGAGCACACCAACATTGCGATGTGTTCGCACCAAACACTCGCTAGATTACAACATAAAAAAAAGTAGTGTGTTTTTTAAAGATGTCGCAATTGTAAATCTAAATTAGCTGTGAATGTTACACCCCTGAGAAAGGGGTATCTGAATAGGGGATTACAAAGGGGAGAGACTCAGGCATGATGCTTTCTTCATCAGATGAACACTGAGAATTTATTAACACATAATACATAACAAACATATATAACTTTCTTTACACATACATCAGGGCAATTTATATACATACAGACTGACAGTACAACAGCAGCTGGGACAATGCTGGCACACCTATGCTGTTAATCAGTGTCACTAGAAATATGTTCTTAAAATGGCCGCCCTCATATTACAAACAGGGCATACTATAACTATAAACACTCTCACATGCATCTAGCATCACAGAAACACACACATAATACACTTTGTCTGATAACAGAACAGT
>CM070032.1:173127857-173140858 GCA_036250615.1 Ptychadena robeensis
GTCACAATCTCCTGGGGCTGTCATCCTGGCACATCTCTCCCAAGTGCCCTTGCGGCTAGTAATTTTGCATAACACCCGCCGCGGCACCATGTCATGCACTGGGAGGGGTGATCTCTGACTCATCGCCCCTCTTGCTGTCAGAAATGTTTTTCTTTATTTTCAAGCAGGGATCTCCCTAACTATCGGCAGGCAAAGTACCCTGCTAGGTGGTAGGTCTGCTTTAAGCTGTGGAATATGTTAAGCCCCCCATGCACCTTAAGATCACTCCATACAATTTCCTTAAAAAAACAACAACTATGTACCATATTTTCCAGCGTATAAGATGACTTTTGAACACAGGAAAATGTGTTAAAAAGTTGGGGGTCGTCTTATACGCTGAAATTGGTATTGCAGGGATATAAAGATTAAAGCTAGACTACATTAAATAGCTGTACTTCACTTCATATACAACTGTATTACACTATATTACATTTTAATACTTCTGGGGGTTGAAAGTCAGAGTAAGAAAATACGCCAGAAAATACGGTAGTGCCTGGTCCTCCCTGATAGAATACAAAATGATTGGAAGGCTTAGAAAGCTCCTCATATTACATGGTTTTGGTAGAACAAAAATGGATTGTACATACATTGTATGGTAAGATTGAAAGGTGTATGGGAGCCTTTAGGCATCAAATGAACCTGCCATCTCCTAAAAGTGATGTGTTCCAAACAGTAAGCATTGAAAGCATTTGACCATGACCATTTGAGCAAACTGGAGAGGCTAGAAGAGGTAATTTGGGTCAACTGAAAACAATAGATCTTTTTGAATTGTCCAACTATGCAAATAGGGCAGCCATTCCCTACTAAGAGCCTTTTGACATACACGAATTGGTAGAGTGACCATGATTTTTATTTCCAAAAAATTAAGACACTTGTATCAGATGTAATTAAGACAGGTGATTAAGGATTGTGTACCATGATGAAGCACCATCCCAGCCTAGGTCCTCCTCATGCATGTTGTCCCTGCCCTTTTGCTTAAACATTGTGCTTTAAATTGGAATAGTTCTGGTGTTAAATCGTCTCTCTATCTTCTAAAAACTTTTAGGGCTGGTCCTTAGTGATTCTTTTATGGGGGAAGAGGATGTTGAAAAGCAACTTACATGCTCCAGTTACTATTTTGTGCCCCACTGTTCGGATTACCCTTTAGAGTAAGCATCAAACCTAGAGTATTGAGTAGTACGAATATTTTGGATAAAATAAGGAGGTTAGGTTGCGTATTACTTTAGAAGCTGATCCTGTTATCAGGAATTGGAAATGTAATGTACTCATAAGTCCTTGGTCACATTAAAGCTTCTGGAAGGTGAAACTTATTCTCCATTATGGATTTCAGAAAAGAAGTCTGGTAATGATCACAGTGAAATTATTGTTGAAGCCTCATGGTTAGACTAGTTAGGGTGATTTTTGCCTTGAGTATTCCATATTTGGAGAAGAATTTCTACCTAGTCAATATCAAACTGAACTGCAACCTCTTTCCTTGCTAATGCATTATTTAGTATTTTCACAGTATGCCATTTCAACCTTTTCAGAAATGCCAGGCTCCCCTATGTTGGCATTCTTCTTGTTGCTTTTTCTTGTGTGCTGTATTTCTGTTTCTCTTGTTTTAAAATCGAAGTCTTTTCAGAGTGATAAATGTAACACACTGTTCTGGGAAATCAGGAAAGAGGAAACAGAAGAGATGAACAGGAAAAGCCTTGTTTTCTAGACTTAACACAACTCAATTTCCTCTAATCTCATATAGTTTTTGTACTCCTGGAGTTCTTTCTGTTGTGTTTGTATGTATTGCTGGATTACATTACTGCATTTTAACAATTCTACTTCCTTACGCTTGATATTTTGCACGATTTGGGGGATGCTCACACTGTTTTGAAAGTTATTTTATAGTTTGTTCTAGAATTTAGTCCAAAATCATTAATAAAAAACAATATAACAAACTGAAAATGGCAATTAACCTGCCAACATAGAGCAGTCGTACAGCAGTCAATGTTTAAAGACAGAATTCACTATATTTTAGAACAAGTTGTTCTATTTTTAAATGGTTTGCTTTAAGCGAAATTGTTGTTTAAAGGCTTCGTGTTTCAGGCTTCAGGAAAACAATAACTCTGTCTACATGCCTAATTCTAAATAGTTGACCTACTGCTGTTAGGCTATGTTTATACGGCATTATGGGATGCACCAACATCCCCATCAAGGTATATAGAGTAGTGATGAGCGGCATAGGCAACATTCGTATTCGCGGCATGCCGCGAATTTTATGGAAAACATTCGGAAAATATTCGCATTCGGCAATATTCGGTTTTTTTTTTGTTATTGCGAATATCGGCAGTTTATTGCGAATTTCGCGCGCGCAATATATGTTTAACATGGTGCGAATTTTTATGCGAATTTTAAAAGTGACGATTTTCGCAATATTCACATCACCCCAATATTCATTTTAAAATCTGTTGATGGTGTGGCTAAGCTCTTGTTGCAGCCTTCCCATTCGTCCACTCACATTGAGAGGGAAGTGTAATGGATAAAAAATACAGAATATCCGGAATTGCGAATATTCGGCAATATATTCACCATCTTCGCGAATTTCCGAATTGACGATATTCGCGATTAATATTCGGAATCCGAATATTCGCGATCATCACTAATATAGAGTATCGGCATACATATGCATGACTTCCCGCTCCTCCTGTTTTCCACGGTGTTCAGCGGCCCTTCATTAACCTCTGGGACGGTGGAACTGATGAATGCCGTAGAAATAGGAGGGGCAGGAAGTCATGCATATGTATGGGATGCGCTGACATTCCCATCAAGGTATGCGATTTATGCAGGGGCCATTGGCACATCCCATAACACCATGGAAACATAGCCTTATTCATTTATACATTGTTCTTTGTACATTGTGGTGATAGTGTGCTATTCTGGTGTTAATTGTCAATGGCATAGCTTGCACAGATTTTCTTGTTTTAACCTTATGAAATTAAGTTGGGCAATAAGCTCTGTTGCAAAATGAAATAGATGCAGTATAAAATGGGGATGACACAATTCTGTACATTAAATACAGACTTTAACACATTAACCATTCTGTAATATACAGTAAATGATGGCAACAGTTGCATGAGTTGAACTATGTACATTGAAGATAGCATCACTAACACCATTACCACTATTACTAGGATAGATGCTGGTATTGGTACTCAAATTTTTGCTTAATCTTTTTCCCCCAAAAATCCCTACCTCCTTCTTTTTTAGGAGTTTAATTCCATCTTACCATAAAGGGATACAATAGTATAGTTTTTTTACCATGTTAGCCATCAATTAAAACAGAGAGTAAGGAATACATAAACATGCAGTAAATTGTCCGAAGAACGTCTACATTTTGCCAGAAAAACAAGTTGTATGCTATTATGCTCTTATTGGGTCCTTTTGTCACATGTGTGCTAGCTTTTGGTGTTCAGGATATTCCAGCAAAAAAAAAACACACTGGTGTGAATTATATTCTAAGTGTCCTCATAAAGAGAGTAGGGGAATATATAAAAAAAATACCTTAAGGGTATCTTTATCAACTTGCCGAGAAGATTATTTAAGGCGAATCAGAAAAACTAAGCAGTGATTTTACGACTGACTGTATTAGGCATGCCATCACACTCTCAGAGACGTAAGCACAAAGCCTTGCGGAGAAATTCTGTCTGTAATTGTTTGTGTTTGGACAAACAGATGTGAACTGCAGTGTATACTTCTATTCTTGGGTCAAGTATCAGCTGTTTGCTGTGGATACTGTTTGTATTCAGGAGCTGCCTCTAGCATTGTGTCATTTAACAGACCATGCAAGTGTTGTCAAGTGGCATGACATGTAGTGCAAAATACTTTGCTTTAACGTAATAATGTTTAAGATCCTTAAAAGACCAGTTGAACTCTTGTGCTTTGGCTGTGATGTAGTTCTGAGAATATACTGTATCATCAGGAGTGAACCTGCTATTCTCTATGTGCATTTAGAACAGACTAATCAAACCTACAGAATGCAGATTACAGAAAAGCCAAGAGCCACTCCAGATGGTGATGTTCTGGATATATGTATGTGTATATAAAGCTTTAGATGTTTATGGTATGTGTAATTATCCATATCCTGAAGATTCATATCAGTAGTGTAATAGGAGTTGTTGCCTGTACTGCTGATGTGTATAATAAATATAATATTTCCTTTCCTTCACTATGGTGAGGCCCTATTACAAACATTGGTGGTAGGTTGACCAGTTTTTTTAAAAGTGTTGGATACCTCTGTGTGAAAAGGAGAATATAACATTTTGTATAGCCTAGAAAATGTAATTTCCGACTTATTATGGGTGCTGAGTGACGGAAGAATATTTAATTAAACAGTGGCAGTAAAACCTCTTTTATGTTTTCACTGTGATGCCCTTTTAACTGGGTTACTCCGCAAGGCACCAGTTTTATCAACTGGATTTGTGTCAAACAAGCCATATTGAATGGCAGACTACTTATTATCACATACCGCTCTTTTAAGACTTCTCCATGACTGATACTCATTTTTATTGCATTTCATTTACGTTTTAAACCTGCTGTTCCAATTCATGAAGGTGTCTTAAAAGGATTTTACATTCCTTGTATAATTAAGTAGAATATTCTCTTGAAGGGTTCATAGAAACTAGTGTTTTAAAATGAATAATTACTGGTGATTTGGGGTGGTGGATGGAAAATATTAATAAGAAATATGATGTGTGTCAAATCTTTATGGCATGAACACATATCTAATTTCTAAATCATATTTAAGAAGTGAACTAAGCATTAAGTACATGCCATGGTAGAGGGTGAACTGTACATAATTTAAAAGTCAGGGCAATAGAGTTCACCAAGAGATATGGGCTGAGTACTCCTGCTATCAGTTTCCTTTGATCTTTGAAATAACATGTTGGCATTACCATAATGAGTTCAATGTCTATATAAAGCTGACATACATTATTTATTGGATGACTGTGTACATTTTATTCAAAAAGGGAACTCCGCAAATTACACAAAAATTATGCAAATGGGATCAAAATAACATGGAAAGGATGTAAAAGAACTGTTTCTTGGAAAAAACTTCTCATTTCTTATCTGAAAGTTCATCTAAACATATTTTCAGTATTTTACTAAACCTGATAGAACTCTAGTAGGACAAATTGTTATTTGGGTAAGGGCTATTTGACATTATCATAATGAGATTGGCTCCATATTACGATTAATGTTGATAGCAAAATTTTTATGTTGAATATAGGCACTTTGAGAATTCGCGAACATCGTGAATATAGTGCTATATCTACGTAATAGCGAATATTCGATTTTTACATCAGTAATGTTAATCGCGAAAATGTGCACTTTTTTAGCAAACATTTTTTTTGCTATGAAGGTAATGACTGAAGATCACAAATTTACAAATTTGTTGGGAATATTAGGCAAAAAACTGAATGAAAAATGAATACAGATGGATCAGAACACCAAAAACACCTGTTGGATACTGGATGTTCCATCCTGACCAATTCTTTTCATTGTATGCTTGAGTTCCATCTTTTTGGTTTGACAGAAATGGGTTAATAAGGAATTGATTTCCTAATGATCAACTAAAATTAGTGGGGGGGGGGCAGGGGGGGTTATTCAGTCAAAAACAGAAAAATTGGCCGGTGTGTCCAGCTCAATAATAACTTAATTAATTTTACTATGTTCGGAAGTTACACCACATTCAGCTATCATGTGTTGAAAAGATTCATGTCATTATGATTAATTCTTTACTTTGTTTTATGATGAGGAATGCACTGAAGCATGCTATAAACAGATATTAGTAGCAGCCCAGGAAATATGCCTTTATTTGTCATGCTAGATAAATATTTACCTTAGATTATGTTATCATGTACAACACATGGGGGCATAAATTAAAGAAGACTCCCTCTGCTATTGTGATGGCGGGCTGATTTTTGCAGTTACAAAACATTGCATTATAAAATAGACTAAACCAAACTGCAGCTATTATGAGCTAGTCTCATTTCTGGACTTTTCTATTTGTAATAGAATTGACAAAAAAACTATTTTAATGTGAGTTTTTACACTGATTGTTAAATTAAAAATTGTTTCTTAAATTCGTGAATAGTAGTTTTGTCATTGTGTGTCATGGTTGCCCCCCATCAGATTTTCTCTTTCCCCCAAATAATTTCTTGCATGGATGCATTGCTCTGATGTTACTTGCTGCCTGTTAAGGAAAGTGAGCACTAACCTACTCTACAGGCTAGAGGTCTAACTGATGTCCTCCATCTTAACTGTGCCTTATCCATCCTAGAACGAGACCTGCTCCATCTTGGCTCCTTCAGTTTGTGATTTTGGATAATTACCATCCTGGCTGTCTTATCTATTTTGGCTGACCTTCATCCTTACTGTGACCTCATCTATTTTACTTGCTTACTTTCTAAATCCTTTTTGTGACCCCTTTTATACTGGCAGACATTCTCCTTCCCAGTTGTGACCTTCTCTATCCTGCGGACCTTCCCCATTCATGCTGTGACCTCCTCTAGCCTGGCTGATTTTCTCCATCCTGGCTGTGACCTCTATATTGGCTGAACTTATCCTTCCTGGCTGTGTTCTCATCTCTCCTGGTTGACCCTCTACATCCTTATTGTCACCACTTAAAGACTGGAAGACCTTCTCCATCCTGGTAATCTCCTCCATACTGGTTGACCTTTACCATACCGTCTGGGACCTCCTTTGTCCTGTCTGACCTTCTCTATACTGCCTGTGACCTTCTCCATCCTGGCTGCGACCTCTGTCCTAACTGATCTTTCCCACACTGGCTGGAGTTTTCAATCTCTGTTGTGACCTCCTCTATACTGGCTGACCTTCTCCATCCTGGATGTGATCTCTTCTGGCATAACTGACTTTCTCCATCTTGGTTGTGACCTCATTAATCCTGTTTGATCTACTCAATCTTTGCTTTGGCCCCCATCTAGTTTACCTCTTCTACCCTGGCTATCCTGGCATTTCTGTAGTGTACATAGGTGATACATATTTTTTTCTAAACTGTTCTCCTTTACTTAATTATTTGTGGTCTAAACCAGACCAGGGCCTTGGATGCAACATTTTGGCATCTTTCCTAGCCATGCTGTGGCTTCTTTATAGATGACAATGGGTTTTGTTTTTTTAGGTATAGCCCTTTGTGTTTGATAAACAAGTGTAAGAGAAAATAATAATATTCCACTTATGGACTGTGAGGGTTCCAGTCATGGACTGGGTAGAATTTGCTCCCATGTCTTTTAATGCTGTGACTTGTAGTGCAGCAGCCTTTAGACATGTCTGCTCCTGGTTGCTGCACTACAAGTCACATCAGACCTGAGGGCCCAGCATATTACTATGAACGCCATTCCCATAACCCAGCAGCTCTGTACACGCAGCACCGACACAGCGCTCCGACTGGGCGGATGCTTAAACCCTCCCTGTGAGCCAGAGCCTGCTCCAACACTGCCACCGCTGCCACTCTCCACATTAGGCACCCAGCATAATGCATACCGGGCTCCTATTGCACAACTATCCTGCCAGTCACGCGTCGGACGAATGGTTGACCAGGTACTGTAGGGCGGGGCTAGCCGGTGCTTTAAAGGGATCAGCTATGGAGCTCCCTGACGGGCACAAGGTGGCCGCCTTCTCAAGGAGGGAAGGTGATTGGGTGGCAGGCAAGGTGACAAGACGTTGTTTATGGTATTAAGGCTGATCATAGGACGTCTGCTCTGTCACTCACCATATCATCGACAGCGATGAGAAAGAGCTCTGCCCCGGCCGGAGCGCTGCGTATACAGAGCTGCTGGGCAGGGCCGTTTCTAGCCACTTTGGTGCCCTAAGGAAAAAAATTAACAGCTGTAACGGCGCCCCCCTTTATGTGGTGCCCTATGCATTGCTTCCACTGCTTATCAGTAAAAACGGCCCTGGCCACTTGACTCCTAAGTGGCAGGAGGGACACCCATGAACAAATTGCAAAAAGCCACTTGAGTGGTGTTTGTCATCCAGGACCACCTGGAGAGTCACACACACCTTTTTCTCAGAGTCTGCCTACACCTGGAGTGTTGTCTATGAACCGACCTCTGGTGAAGTTAAACATAGGACAGAAATGCACCATTCCTCGTTTTTATCCTTTTAATTTTACTAGGCTGTACTCTGTACACTCAAATATAAGCTGACAGTTTGCAGTTAAAACACAATGTTTTCATTCCAAATCCGATGTGGTGGTGTATAGAGCCAAAAATTTTAGAACTGTGTCGATGTCCCAATATTTATGGACCCGACTATATGTGAAAAATAAATTAAAAAATAAAGTTCTTTTTCCTAGAGTCTACAGAGGTACAGGAACATTGACAGAGGGTCTAACTCCTAATAAAGTGCAAGCTGCAGTCATGTGCACTTTGCTCTCTTGGACATTAACATGAAGTAGTAATAGGTGAATTACTAGGCATTAGAGGTCTATCAAAGTAATCATTCCACGGTGTCTATCCCCTCAAATTGTATAGAGGGAGTTTAAACTCCTTTCTGCACACCTAGCCGCCTAGCCTCCCTCCATCCACATCTGAGTATTTATGTAAATTACCTATTCATGTGGTGTTTAAGGGGGTGGGGGGGGGGGGGGGGTTAACTAAGCACAATGGTTCGCTTTAGGTCCAAACTATACGCATGGTTTTAATTGTGCGTTGTCAGTTTCTTGCACCTCATAATTTTAGATTTACAGACCGACTCTATATCTAAAGGCACATGTAGTAAAGGAAAGCCTCTTAAGGTAGCCATATACAAGCAGATTCCTGCCTGATTTTACGTCCAATCGACCGTAGTGCACGTTCCCTCCAATCGCCCAGTGGTTGCTCGGCCACAAATCGGGTGCGCCCACTTGGTCAGATCGACCAGGTTTCGACATGTCGGTAAGCTCCTGTGCAATCCCATTACTACGCGGACCCCATCCAAAGTAATGTCTGGCACACAAAGGGTGCCCCCCGATCCTCTGAGGGGCCAGCTTGCAGCGTGATGACGTCATCATACTGCAGTTGGTCCCTCATCAATTGAGGGAGAATCTGCCTGTGTATGGGGACATTAAGTCTTGCACATCATGCTATTTACATGTCTTATAGCACATTAAAGATTACAGCAATGCAAGTATGGTTTGTGGGGCACTGTGTTTAAATTTGTGTTTAACAAGACTGTACAATTTGTTGGGGTAACATTTTGAATCAAATATATATAATATTTGGTTTGTGTCCCCAAATGTCAATCAACTGTGAATGATCGGTGATAAATCCAATAACGAGCAATTTAACCAGTCACTTTAAAAACGTTTCTGTTGTTCTCTATATTAACACATATATACTCCTATATAAAGAACAACATTAAAAAAATAAAAAAGCTATAGCAGATATAACTGCTGCAGATGTGAATTGGTCGTTTGGTTGCCAATTTAGCCCCATAAGTTCTTATAGGCCCATCACTAGCCCATATCAGTGATGAGCAGCATAACAATATTCGAATTCGCATGTCTTGATTTATTCTCCAAATATTCTAAGTAATTTCGCAAATTTGAGATCCATTATATCGATTAATGTGATTTATTGCAAAAGCAATATGTGCTGTCATGGTGACATCTAGTGGCAGAATGTAAAATTGCAGCTGCAGTGTAATCTTATGAAAAACATTTAGAAGTAATTTTTGGGCAAATTTTGTGCAAATATTGGCACTTGTTTATGTGAGTATTGCATGCGCAATGCAAGGTACTTTGCCCAGAGGCTTGACTATTCGAGATTACGAAGGTATCACACTATATTCGAGATCTTGGCAATCTCTTGAAGTGTCAATATTATGTCAATTAAATAAAAGCTGTTTATCTTAATAAAAATGTAGTACATTTTTCCAATTTTGTATAATTTTCTGTATTACATTTTGCATATTTTTATACAATTTTTACCCTGTGTGATGTCTGTTGATTAGAAGGAAAATAGCCTGAGAAAACGAAGTGTTGTTTTTTTACTGGTGTGTGCCATAGCTCCCAACAGCAGATGCTTCAAATCTTTTCGTTTTATGTCTGTTCCTGGTACACTTAGACACTAAATGAATAGCAGTTATAATGTGTAGACATGTACAGAATTGGAAACTCTAGGCACTCTCTATAGAAATGCCAGAAAGCCAGCTTAATAGAGTTTGTATCATTGGAAATCTCATTGCCAGTGATAACCAGGTTTTAAGCACCCAGCAGTGCAGAGAATCAAATTACTAAACAGTGTATAATTTTCTGTAGTGTTGCTAAGTAGAATCTGAGTGAGCAGATTCTATTCTCGAATAAAATTCTTCTAGTGTTGACAATAGTAATTTGAACCAAATTTGTTCCTTCATATGCAAATCAGCTATAGTGTGGGACTCTTTGAGCATAACAACTCCTTATTTAAACACTACACCCCCTGTTCTGTTTATTTCATCTGCATTGTATAAATGTTTCCAAAGTAGGCTTGCGTATAGAGTTGTCAGTATACTGACTGACATTTTAGATCATGGATTCTAGCAAATTAAGTGAAAATACCTTTATCATATGTATTTTTAAATCTGGTATAAATTACTAAAACGGGATTAACATTTTATACTTTTGTGCAGAGAAATTTTAGGCATTTTTCAAATGAAGATATTGGAAAAGTAAATTTGATACCCTGCTTGCATCCAGCAATTACACTGAGCTGATCAGTTATGACATCATCAACTTTCAGGCCATGTCTCTATTTTAGCGGTTCTCAACCTTTTTGATCCGTGACCCCAGAAGTGACGAGTACCTTGATGTATATGGAACGCGAAAGTGCCTGTGCGAGTGTCATTACCCTTGTATTTTTCCACCCCACTTGTGTAAATAATACGCATGGGGAGAAGTTAGGTGGGAGTCAGTCCCACCTTATTACCCCAGTCATAGCAAACCTTTTAGAGACCAAGTGCCCAAACTAAAACTCAAAACCCATTTATTTATCTCAAAGTGCCGGCATGGCAATTTAAACTGAATTACACACAAAACTAATACACACATGAAACTTGTAAACACACACTCTACTTTCTTATAAGAATAGGAGAGGGTTTGGGGGGGGGGGGGATGGAGAAGAGAACTGACAGCATTGAGAGCCAGTAGTCTGCAGTTCTTTCCTCTGTGCTGGCTGATAGCTTGTATGCCCGCAGAGAGGGCTCCTAGTGCCACCTCTGGTATGCGTGCCAAAGGTTCGCCATCACTTACTTATCCCTAGAGAGAGGGCATTACCTTCCCTCCTAACTTTCCACCCCACTTGTGTGAATCAGCGCATGTTAGCAGCAGATCTATTGTTTTTCAGTTACCCCCTCCCAGGGGGTCCCGGCCCATAAGTCGAGAACTTTATTTAGTATCAATGCACAAAAACCACCTGTCAGGAATTAACTGTTAAAGTATCGATGTAAAGTACTTGTGGTGAACACAAATGATCAACCAAATACAATCACCAATATAATCGTCAAGTGGTTGGTAGAGATGGTGGAATTGTTCGACTAGCTAGCTTTGTGAGCTGATTGCAAAGCCTCTGCAAATGATATCATCACTAAAATTGCTGGAGGTGTAAAGAATGGGTGGAGGAACATTGGGGAAAAAATTTAGCACATGTAGTTTTTGCATAAATTAAGACCAAAGTTTAAATTTTGACTTGACTTTGAACTTAATTTATGCAAAAACTATTTGTGTTAGAGTCATAGAATTTTTTTGTAGTGTACCCCCAACCCTTTCAGCAAGTTTGGTAAAACCATATTCACGGGCTTTGCAGTTAACTTGAAATCGTCAAAATGCTTGAATTTTTTAAAACAAAATTCGACCATCTCTAGTGGTTGGATCATTTTTTTCAAACTCATCTGCTCATGCACTAGATCTTAAGCTTTTTTGTGCACTTTTTAGGCACAATTAACATTTCATAACATGGTACTTTAACGTTTTGAGTTCAAATCTTGTCTAACAGACCATGTCTGTAAAACATAGTCAGCATTCATCTAAAATTCAGGTGTTCTTTACTTGTTGCATTTGTTTGTCTGGTTGGTTTTTGTTTGAGAGACTGCTGGTTGGAGCAAAGGGGGCATAGACACTGATGACATATAGTATAAATTAATGCCAAGGGTCAAGGGATGCTAGAGAATGGAGTCAGGCAAGAGCAACAGATTAGAAGTTGTCTCACCAGTGGGTGGCAATGGCTTACCATGAAGGATAGGACCTGCAAATTCAGGATTTTTCACTGTAGCTCCTGACTGTGAAGAGAGATCTGTGCCTGTGCAGCTGACAGCCCTTCAGGCGTCACAACAGAGTAAGACATAAAGACTGTCTAACAAAGGCAGACTCAAGACAAACAAACGTGTGTTCATTTGGAAAGTTTCCAAGAAAGAAATTCACAGATGCGTAGAAGCTCAACAGTTAGTGGTTAAACAGAAGGTTGCCAGAAGACGTGTTCAAGGCTGGAGGCAAGCAGACAACAGAATGAAAATCCGAAGGTTGCTGAGAGCAACCACACAGATAGTCAACCTGGCAGCTTGGAATAGAAAAGAAATTTAAAAGAAGAGAAAACTGACTGGACAAAAGTGACACTTCACACTTTGAGCACAAGAATCATAGTCATAACATCGTATGATTTATTTTTCTTCAACAAGAGACCACAAACAAATGCACAGCACTAAATAGCAACATATAACTATGACTAAAACAAAGTTACCTTCCAATTAACACCAACAAGAAAATTACCCTTTTTATCTAGATCAGTGGTCCTCACATTTGTTTAGTATTTCTTGTGGGGCGGTCTCTTATCAATCTTTAGATTGCTTGTCGACTCCTTAAAATAATATACAATAAAGGGCCCCCATACACCTTAAAACTAGCCATACACAGTCGGATTCCATGGCCGATCGATCACCTATCCGATCGTTTCCGGCGA
>CM070032.1:173152942-173189241 GCA_036250615.1 Ptychadena robeensis
ATATGGGTAGATTGCTGGGGGGCGGGGGTTTAATAGCATCAGTACATAACAGAAATATTTCAACAATGAAATACCCTCTTCCCATACAAGGTTTCCAGTGTTTAAAAGTCCTTTTACCAACTATGTAGGTCTGCTGTTCTTCAAAGCATATTAGGTCCCCAGCCGCAACATCACTGACACGGAACGAAGTCACTGCAGCCCCTTAAACACTCCACCTATACACTGGTCACTCTTTGTTGACCCCCAACTAACCATAGGATACCACCTATCGATTTACCTAGAATCCTGCAACGATTTTATCATGAATGACACTGTCCACCTTTAGAGACTCCAACTGCCAAAGCCAGTATGATGAATACAACCACCAAAAAAACGTATACAAACAGGCGGGAGCATGTGAACTTTCCATACTGCTGCTGTGTCATGACTGAAAACCCTCCCCTCCTAACTGATGACCAGGTCACATCCAATCACCCCACACTGGAACCTCACCTTATTAAGCTTTGCTGCCCACTTTTCCATATTGTTATTACTTCAAAGTACTGACCATTTTAACCTTCTTTTTTTACTTCTTTCCTCTTTACTTCTATTTTTTTCCCTCCGCTCCAGGCCTTTCTGTCCTTTGGGCTCTGTCTCTTCTGTTAAAGTGTGTAAATAAAGATGAGAAGAACAAAAGCACGTAATCATTACTCCCATTGCCTATGTGATCCACCTGTCAGGGTAGGCTGATCTAATATATTCAATCATACATAAAGGGGCTAGTTATCTTTATATTGGATAGGCTTAAGATCACTTTCTTATCTTTTCTATGTAATATTAAGTGGGTACCTGTCCCTAAAGCCTGTATTATACAGAAATATTCGGAATGCACACTTGTGCTGTTGAAGAAGTAATACGAGTCAGAAAAACAGCTGGAAATAAATGTTCTTTCTTTCTATTTTGCTATACAAGCAGAACAAGATGTAACTGTTGTTTTTCTTTAAAATAACATTGCTTTTTGTCATTTATAATCTAAGTTGCCTCCTGTGGGAAGCAAACTGCACATATGTAAATATCTGTTTACTGCTGCCTGTAGGCATAGCTTCAAGTCAGGATTTGTCTTCAGGCTTGGGCTCTCCTGGCCACCATACAGACCTACATACTGGAGATATAACTCACACTATTTATGTAGGTAGGAGGAGGTAATGACATAATTCAGCTCTCTTGTGTTTTTTGTCTCCATGTTCAGTGTCCTATTTAGACATTGTTATTTTTGTCTTTATTTAAGCTTCCAAATCTTTTTTGACCTTCAATTTTAATTGTTAATCAGATCTTCACAGGAACTGTAAGAACACAAAGTGCCTTGATTAAGGCTACCTCCGTGATTGGGAAGAAGTAAATAAAACATTATGTATGAAATTCCAACGAGGTCAGAATCCACTACAGAATTATCCATTGCAATTACCTGTGCTTAGCATTTAATTTACTTTTTTATGTGACCACAAATTTAATCCTTTTACTTATCTAGACATATTGTACATGTACGGCTTGCCTACTAAGTAGGTTATAGGAAAGCTGACTGCTAGTGCCCGGCAATGACAGATAAAATTGGAATATCTGCAAATTACAGATTTGCCTAAACATCTGTCTGCTGTTTCTTTTAATTTGCAGGTGGTGGAAGAACTGACAACCTTTTAAGATAAAAAGCAGGATACAAAATGTGAATGAACATGGAATCCTTTAGAATGTTAAACTTATAGACATACTTGAGGGTTGTCACCCGAGACCACAATGGATGAGAACTGACTTTGTTTGTTAATTACTTACCTGCCAATTTCCTGCTGCTACCTATGGGGATACAGCATGGTGTTCCGTGCACATTCTCCCCCACCCCTTTCCATATAATAGAACAAGTATTTTGTACTTTGCTCATTTGTTGTCCTGTCGCTAGAGACAGAAGTTCCTTTCCAGCAACAAATATTTTATGTGTGTACAAACTGCTACAGCTAAACTTTTATTAATATTGGCCTTCCACCCCAATGAGAGTGTTAGCTGCTCATATATGTTTATAGTGCAGACAAACGATTTAATAAACTAAAACTTTGCTCTTAGCATTGTCCTCTTAACTCGGATCTCTCACTTGGTGTTTTCCTTGAACTTTCGTTGGATTGTTGCAAGAAGTCATCAGAGCCTTAAGGTGGCTGTACAGGGTTTGTTTTTTCTGTTCAATCAAAAAAGATACGTTTATTCTTTTCATCTAAATCAATCTACTAAAAGTGATGGAAACCTAACCACCTAAAATCATTTAAAAAATTGATCAAGCTGACATGTTAAATTTCAGTCGATCGTCTGCTGTTTTTTTTCTTTTCTAGAAATGTCAGTGGATTTGTATCCCACCTTACTACCAGACGCACAGGTCTTAGAAAACAAAATTGGTTTTTGACACATTGAGTAGTGGTAAAATCAGTTGATTGAACAAAAAGATCTAAAACATTTGCCCAACTTTAGACTGTCTATTAAAGGTGAAATCTCAAAAACAGGGCATAGATGGGTCGTTTTCCCGTCGACTGCCGAGCCGACCTAGCAGGCACGATCATGCACAGCCGCTAGTGGCGAGAATCGGCCGGGCACCCATCCGAATGAATGGGATGGGATCTGAATTTACCGTCATGTTGGATCACTGTGTGAGATGACATGATTCTTGGTCAATATGACCAGTTGGCACACCTGATTCCCAGCCGACCTGAACGCCGATCGATTGCGGGAGCACGCACAGCGGCCGATTGGCTGTCAAATTGGGCAGGAATCGGCACATCTATGCCCAGCTTAAGTGAAAACATGTTTTAGTGAATAAATCTTCTTTTCACTAACCCAAAGTAGGGATCTATAAGTTAATCTGCATAAGATCTCTTGGTGAAGCAACTGATCACTCTGATCACCTGAATAGTTAATAGCTTTTGGATTTGGCTTTTCATGTTTTAGCCTACACAGGAAGCATGATCAGGCATGATCAAAGGATTGTGACCAGCAAATCAGAGTCAAGTCAGTTATTCAAGCTGATTATTTCCTGTAGAACTTTTTCTTGAAAAACTGGGGTATCCCATTCCACCCCAATAGTTGAAAATGTTACAATTTAGCCCATTGTTAATGAAATGTTCTATTTATTCGAGAATACAAAGGGTAAAGAGCTTTTAATCGTTTAGGATATAATGGAGGGGTGCAGAAAATAATGTGTGTAATGATACTGCCTGACAGACTGAAAATCTAGCAATGGAAAAGCAGAACTGTAAAAGATTTTATCTTTTGATTGACCTTTAATTTTTATCTTGTAAATGTTGGCTGTATTTCTGCCTAAAAATCCATACACCTGACAGTCAGACTTTGCCATACTGTGTATCACTTCACCGTACAAGGGTACGGACGTTGGTACACAGCGTGTGGGTTTTTGTTCATGCCATTGTATATAATTAACAAGCCTGTTCTCTGCACGGTAAATATAATCTGTTTATCAAAACAAGACAAAGAATACACCTTTTTGCATTTGCTTATTTATCTAAATTTGATTTTGGAAAACGCCATTCATTTTTAAAGTCTTTATACTCACTGATCTTTACAACAATAAACAGCAGCACCATGGTTGCAAAGAATACAAACGTTTCCACATACTGGTCTTTGTTTTATGTTTC
Organism: Ptychadena robeensis; assembly: GCA_036250615.1. Classification (NCBI taxonomy): domain Eukaryota; kingdom Metazoa; phylum Chordata; class Amphibia; order Anura; family Ptychadenidae; genus Ptychadena; species Ptychadena robeensis. Next base: position 173,156,608 of record CM070032.1, read on the forward strand.
TTTTTGCTTTCTATAACCACAGAATCCTGACATACTTCTGTGGAAATATAAACATCAAAAATGTGACTGATTACCTACAGTATTTTTATATAATTGGTGATAAAATAGGTTAAATGGAGCAACTCTAAAAAAAACAATATGAAAAAAAGCATCCACCTCACCTTACACTGGGACGACATCTATTTTATAAGTATATATGATGGACTTGTAAAGTAAAGACAACAGATACATCAAGGTCACATTCACATTGATGTCCAGGAATGTGTTGGAATGGTTCAAATCATGTCCGTCTATGGTTGACCATAACAAAATATGGGGCAATTATATATTAACAGCCTCCACCTAACCACCCACAGACTGTGCAATCATTGCGCACAGCGACAACCATGTGAATTAACTGAAGGCCAAGGAGCAGAAGGTAGCTGTCCCTCCCTTGGACTGTATGATACCTGTAATGGCTGCATATGCACAAATAAGCTCCATTGCAAGAAGGTACTATCCAATCAGAAACATTCATCAGGGTGTATTGTTCTAGATTTGGCCTGCAATACAATTCATATGCTGGTGAAACCCAAATTTACTGGTCCACCCCTTCCTTTACTCCCTCTGGCCTGGACAACATCTCTCAGTGTCCAATGGCCATCTCTTCATGAATGGCTGGAAGATTCCTTAAAATTAGCCGATGTAAAATAGAACTCATCATCTTCCCTCCATCACCCTCTAAGCCTCCCCCTAACATCTTACAGTAACAACACCATCCTCTTCCCTATTGCACAAGCATGAACAGAACAATGCTAGATCCTGCCACTTCCATATGTGCAACATTTCCAAGATATGGCCCTTCCTATCTCCAGAGACCACCAAACAGTGGGTACAGAAAGTAATCAGACCCCCTTACATTTTTCACTCTTTGTTATATTGCAGTCAATTGCTAAAATCTTTTAAGTTCTTTTTTTCCCTTTAATAATGTACACACAGCACCCCACATTGACATAAAAACACAGAATTGTAGACATTTTTGCAGATTTATTAAAAAAGAAAAACTGAAATATCACATGGTCCTAAGTATTTAGACCCTTTGCTCAGTATTTAGTAGAAGCACCATTTTGATCTTATAGAGCCATGAGTCTTTTTGGGAAAGAAGCAATATGTTTTTCCCACCTGTATTTGGGGACCCTCGGCCATTCCTCCTTGCAGATTCTCTCCAGTTCTGTCAGGTTGGATGGTAAACGTTGGTGGACAGACATTTTTTGGTCTCTCCAGAGATGCTGAATTGGGTTTAAGTCAGGGCTCTGGCTGGGCCAATCAAGAACAGTCTTTGTTGTGAAGCCACTCCTTCGTTATTTTAGCTGTGTGCTTAGGGTCATTGTCTTGTTGGAAGTTAAACCTTTGGGCCCTCACTTTGGAGAAGGTTTTCATTCAGGATATCCCTGTACTTGGCTTCCTTTTACCTTTCTTTCGTTTGCAACCTGTCACCCTGTCCCTGCAGCTGAAAAACACCCCACAGCATGATGCTGCCACCATCATGCTTCACTGTTGGGAATGTATTGGACAGGTGATGAGCAGTTCCTGGTTTTCTTCACACATACCCCTTAGAATTAAGGACAAAAAGTTATTTCTTGGTCTCATCAAACCAGAGAATTTTTGCTCACCATCTTGGAGTTCTTCGGGTTTTTGTTAGCAAACTCCATACGGGCTTTTATTATTATCATCATTTATTTATATAGCGCTAACATATTACACAGCGCTGTACAATATATTAGAGGGTAGATACATTAGAGTGGAAAACACAAATAGTACACATACAATATAGTACAACAGGGTATGGCACAGGAGGAGTAGAGGACCCTGCCCGGTTAGGCTTACAATTTAATAGGTTGGGGATCAGAGTAAACAATAGGTGGGGGGATGGGACCTAGTATGGTTGTGATGTTAGGAGTGTGTAGAAAGGTAGGAGAGACTAAAGAGGTGGGTTTTCAGGGATTTATTGAGAGTGCCAATGGTATAAGCAAGTCAAATGGGGCGAGGGAGAGTTCCAGAGAACAGGAGCGGCCCTAGAAAAGTCCAGAAGCCAGGAATGGGATGATTTTATGTGTGGGGATGTCATTAGTAGGTCACTGGAGGAGCGGAGAGGGCGGTTAGGGGTGTATTTGTGTACTGTTGGAGATGTAAGGAGGACAGGAGGTGTGGAGTGATTTAAAAGCAAGGAACAGAACTTTAAGTTTAATTCTCTGGACAATTTGTAGCCAGTGAGGAGATTTGCAGAGAGGAGCAGCAGTTAGAGGAGTAAATGAGTCTAGCAGCAGCATTCATGATGGACTGAAGAGATGACTGTCTAGTAAGAGGGAGACCAGAGAGGATGACGTTGCAGTTGTCCAGACGAGAAATGATGAGAGTGTGTACCAGGAGTTTGGTGGTCTCTGGGGATAGGAAGGGGTGGATCTTGGAGATGTTACCGAGATGGAAGTGGCAGGATCTAGCAATAAAGGAGAGCGCAGAGTCAAAGGTGACACCAAGGCAGTGAGCTTGTGGAATAGGGGAGATGACTGTGTTATTTACTGTAAGTAAGATGCTGGGGGCAGGCTTGGAAGGTGATGGGGGGGGGGGGGGGGGGAAGATGATGAGTTCTGTTTTGCTCAGGTTGAGTTTAAGGAATCTGTCAGCCATCCATGAAGAGATGGCTGATAGGCGCTGAGGGATTGAAGGCCGGGGTAGAAAGATAAATGTGGGTGTCATCAGCATATAAATGGTATTTCAGACCAAAGGATGAGATGTGTTTGCCAAGGGAGGAGGTGTAAAGGGAGAAAAGGACAGGACTTTCATGTGTCTTGAACTGAGAAGAGGCTTCCTTCAGGCCACTTTGCCATAAAGCCCCAACTGGTGAAGGGCTGCAGTGATGGTTGACTTTCTACAACTTTCTACCATCTGATCTTCGGGTTCTTCTTTACCTCTCTCACCAAGGCTCTTCTCCCCTGACAGCTCAGTTTGGCTGTATGGCCAGCTCTAGGAAGGGTTCTGGTCATTGCAAAAGTCTTCCATTTAAAGATTATGGATTAAGTCTCTCAGAATTTTTTTGTAACCTTGGCCACATCTGTGTCTTGCCACAATTCTGTCTCTGAGCTCTTCAGTCAGTTCCTTTGACTGCTCTGACATGCACTGTGAGCTGTAAGGTCTTATATAGACAGATGTGTGGCTTTCCTAAATAATTATACTGTTCAGACTTGAACACATCTGGACTTGAATGAAGGTGTAGAACCATCTCAAGGATGATCTTAAGAAATGGACCACATTGAGTTAAATATGAGTGTCACAGCAAAGGCTCTGAATTCTTAGGAACATGTGATATTTCAGCTTTTCTTTTTTAATAAATCTGCAAAAATGTCTCAAATTCTGTGGTTTTATGTCAATATGGGGTGATGTGTGTACATTAATGAGTAATAAAAAAAAACTAATAAGATTTTATCAAATGACTGCAATATAACAAAAAGTTAAAAAATTTAAGGGGGTCTGAATACTTTCCGTACCCACTGTATACTCCTATTTGCCCCTCTGCTCATTCAGTGACTTACTAAAGACATTCCTGCTTATAATCATCACTCGCACGGCTTCAAGACTTCTCTAGGCCCACACCTACCCTCTGGAACTCTCTCCCTTGCCCAATTGTACTACATTGAGCCCCTCCAAAAAAGCCCTGAAAACCCACAAAATCTTTTAATTCCCAACATCACCACCATGCCAGGCCTCCATCTGCCTGGGTCACCTTCCTACACCTGAAATGAGCTTTCAGCTGAACCTGGAGCATTACATGTACATTCAGGAGTTTTAATAGTGTTCAAGACTACTTCTACTATGCAAGTTGACTGTCAACCTAAACTGTACCATCAACAATTTGTCTTTAGCTTGCCTAGTTGTTTTCATATATTGTCTCTGATTTACTAGTATAAGATGTTTACTTTGCGAAGAAAATATCCAAATATCCCTCCCTTGCAAAGAAAAACTTCTGGACTTTGTGACTAATGTGCAGTTATGCCGATTTCATCCATTCTTGTGCAAGCACAAATCCTGATTAGACTATTTGTTTTTTCAGTGTGAGTGGTGAGAGTACTTCTCTTATCGAGGTGAATTATTACTTTTGTTTTCCTTGTTCAAAATATTAAATAAAGGAAAATACACTTTGATTATGAAAAATAGCTCTGGTCTGTATTACAGTGAGCATGATTTTTTTTTCCACATTTTGAGTTGCCTGGCTATTTATTATTGTACAACCATCTTTTTAAACTGATAAATACCTGAAGACTTTGCCTGTATTTAATGTACTAATTACTGGTGACCACACTTTCCAGGCTGATCTTCCCTCTGCAGCTGTGCCACCAACCTGCACTATTCAGTTCCTAAGTAACCTGCACTACTACTCCTAAACAGCCCAGATCAATGCTACAAATCCTATCTCTGTACAGGAGAGGACAGTGATGCTGAAGTGACCTCAACAGGTTACATAACAACATATTTTGGGTTGAGCAGTAAATATTGGAACGTGCGCATTATCATTGGCAGGGGGGTTAAAGCACCTAAACAAGGAGACATTCCCTGGTCTGGAAAACGCAACATGTTGCATAGTTACACTGATTTAGTCCTACTGTCACTGGGGCTACAATCTTACATTTTGAGTAAGCAGATTAGGGACCATCATCTCCATAGGCCAGTGATGGCAAACATATAGCATATCGCATGCCAGAGGTGGGACTCTGAACACTCTCTGTGGACACGCAACCTGTCCGTTATCACAGAGGAAAGATCTGCAGCCTATTGGCTCTCAATGCTGCCAGTTCTCTTCCCCTCTTCTGATTGCATACAGTGCCCCATACCCTCTCCTATCTTATTCTATCTTAAGTAGAGTGTGTGTTTACATGTTTTATGTGTGTATATAAGTTGTATATGTGTAATTTAGTTAAATTGGCACTTTGAGATAAATAACTGGGGTTTGGATTTCAGTTTGTGAACTCTGTAAAAGATTCACCATCACTGCTATAGACTAATATTTTTGCTTTTTATGTTCCTGCCATTCCATCAATAATCCATCTATAGCATGTGTTATTTAGTGTTTGTTTCCATCCTGTTACCAGCATCCAGTGCCTATAGCAAGAAACAAGAAAAAAAAATAAACATTACATGCTTACTGCTGACCTGTCATCATTCAGAGAAGCAAGATTCAATGCTTAACGTGGATATATACTTATATATATATATATATATGTGTGTGTGTGTGTGTGTGTTAAAAAAAAATATATAGTTTGACTTAATTCTGAGCTGGTATGCTGGCAAATGTATCCCCTGCTTCTGCCCTGTGACATGTCTGCTCTGAATAGTGACAAAAGAAACAAAAAATGCAGTAGCCTCGGAAAGTAGACATTAGGTGTTTTTCAGGTGTTCACAGCAGGGTGTTTGTCAATATTTGATGAGCGTCTGCCAAGCCCACCGCCCCCCCCCCACACACACGCACGCACGCACGCACGCACGCACGCACACACACACACACACACACACACACACACACACACACACACACTGTGCCCAAGTGCTGCACACAGCTGCAGGCAGGCAGTTTTAGGGCTTGTTTCTAATAGCTGCACTGCCAAAACCTAGTCCTGCGGTTGCATTTCCGGTATGGCTATGGTTTTGCATTAATGAAAACACCCTAAAGTATGCATTCTTGCAGGTACAGCACTGGCAGTGGCAATGAGCAGACCTGAATGTGACTTAAATGTAGCCTTCATTTATAGTCTTATGTTTGCATATTTCTTTTGATTTATATATATATTATTTGAATTGTTGATTAATTTATTTGATGTGTATTTTTTGAGTATAAGGCTATGTTTCCATTATGTCGGGACCCCTCCACTAAGCTTATACGCTTAGCGGGGGTCCCCAACGTAGCAGATAGACCTACCTGCCGAGCTGATCCGCCGATGTAAGGCTGAACGTAGTAGAGTACTTCAGCCTCTGCACCGGCGGATGTGTAAACAGACCATCCGCCGAGCAGGCAATGTCTGCGAGATACGTCGGAGTCCCTGCTAAGCGTATACGCTTAGCGGAGGGGTCCCGACGTATAATGGAAACAAGCCCTAACTCTAAGATATGGTCTTTAGGAATGGAAACATGGAAACCGTATTTCCTAAAACAACTTTTCATAACTGAATAAGAACAGGCTGGGAGTTGGAGATTTTGTTTAAAGTTGCTCCGTTTTTCTTGCAATGATGACGCTGAGTATATTTTTAAATATTTCCCCTAAACTACTTCATGCTTTAAGAGATTTGTGGAGTATACTGTTCATGCTCATGTTACAAATCAATATACCAGATGATGGTCTTTGCCTTTTGGTCATGTTGACCATGCAAGGGTTAACTAGGGAAAGCCTCAGCCGTCTAAAGAAAACAAATAGTGTCCTTTTATAAACTTCCACTCTTCCTGTGGAAGCAGGGCTCTGCAATGTAGACAGTCATCCTGCTGCAGTCAGGTCATTGGAGATATTCCAAATAAAGAGATTCATTCAATGTTTGGAATCCCATTAAAAATAAAAACGTTTTTATAGCAAAAAGGTACCAGACATTACATGATCATACATCGAGAACTGGTGAATGAGGATGGCTGTGGCTATGGGCCCAAACTTTTCTGTTAATGCTGAATTTAATGTAACTATGAAAAAAAACATTATATTTAGATTAGTATTCCTTATTTATTCCATTATACATTCCGTTCTATTTCCTCCACACTGGGGTGTCACCAAGAGTCTGGGAGGGGGGCTGGTCAGTACTCAGAACCAGTTAGGCTCTATTACCTGCACATGTGCTTACAAGGAAATTTGTGACAAACTAGGGCTAATTTACACTTGTAGTTTTCAATCGCCAGGCAAACTAACCATAACCCTAACCGACTGGTGGATTCAACATTCGTCGTCCGCTGGTTGGTTTTTCGGGCTTTAGCCCAATAGGACATCCATGGGGACCTAATGTAGACAACCTGCGTATGCCTGCACTATTTTGCAGTCGTCTCCCGCGCGTCTGCAGGCTGAAAGCAGCTAGGGAAACGACAGTGTAAATTTAGCCTAAAGGATGATGAACCCATTAATTTTATTTTTAGATCTAGACTTTTGGGAAGTATAAAGCTTACAAGTGTGTTTTTCAGCTGTATATTGATACATTTGCAAATGTTTCATATGTAAAGGTTAAGTATTCTTATCTGATATAGAAATACAGGAGATCCAGGGTCCCCAATTTGCAACTCTGTCTAGATAATAGTCTGAACTAGAGATCACAGATCGATACCCCTATGCTCATTTGTTGAATCAATGCACACCACTTTGCACCATCAATTCCCAGTCCATTCTTCTGGTCCCCATTTAAAGTAATGCCGTACCAACTGGGATTTAACGAACATATTGGTTCCCTGTTCGATCGGCATTTCTTCGAGTGGGATCGATCCAGCAAGGGATTTCGATTCCCAAACGTGCATGACGATCAATCGTTGGGTAGATTTTTCGTTCCATTACCAGTGTACCCACAGGTCTTTGATTTACAAATGGAGCCCATTTTTCTAGAAAGATAGCAACCTAGACACCAGTGATAGAGGAATAATGACCAATGAAGAGGTTGCAGCCTCTTCATTGCTGAAATACCAATATCTTAGTAATGTCTTCTATTAGTTTATGGGCCAGTTCAGATGCTCAAGTCTTCTTTGGCAATGGATTAGGGTTTACATAGTCACTCAAACTGGTCTTTAGCATTGCAGCTGCTGAGATAAAGCTACCATTAATCATTTTTGAAATTACTGTATGTTGTTTTAAAAGTAAGACCTTAGCTAGCAGAGTAAATTTTTTTTGTTATTTTTATTTACTCGTATTCTCTCCTGTCAGAGAAGTGTTGGATTGTGAGGTTGTTTTATAACCTGTATAATCTCAAGACCTGACACACAAAAAAATAAAGTTGCTGTCAACATTACTTGAAAGCAGACTGAAGCCTTTGTTAATTGACAGTTTTATCCTCTTTCAGCAGCCCAGTGTGTTGGTTATCATTCCTGAGATAGGAAATAGGCCATAAAAGACTTGCAGTCACTTTCTGGGTTGAAAGTTCTGCTATGACAGGAAGGGAAGACAAGTTAATATAAAGACTTGACACATATCACTGAAAAGTCTACCCTCGCTCTGTTCCGCTACCTTCAGTTCACTTCTTATTCCCTTTCCTCAAAAAGTGCACTGACTATCCCATTAACCTATCCAACTTCGAGCTGCGTTGCACAACCGACCAATATTCTTGTGGCTTAATATCCTCCCTTTATGGGAGACTCTCATCCTCACCTGAATTCGCTAAGTTGCCCTATATGCTTGCTTGGGAACGTGACCTCGGCCAGTCCCTTGATGCAGCTGACTGGATCCAAATCTGTCAAAACATTGCCAGTAGTTCTCGTAATGTGACATCTCTTAGTAACTCATTTAAAGTCTTAATGCGCTGGTACCTCACCCCAGTTCTCACCCTCAACATCTCCTAACTGCTTCCGGGGATGCTCTTCTGCGGGGATCCTTCTCCATGTGTGGTGGGACTGCCCTAGGGTGCGTAGACTATGGATAAGGAGCTACAACCTCCTGCGCACACTTGTGCACACCCCTCTGCCTAAAAACCCTTGGGAGGCCCTGCTCAATAGGCATCCACCTCAACTACACCGATCGGCTGCTAAACTGGCATCATATGTGTTTCTAGCCACTCGGCTAGTGATTGCGAGGTCCTGGAAGCAACCAACCCTGTCATTTTCTGAGGTAAAGCAATGATTGGTAGGTATCCTGATCAACGAGTATCTTACCTCGGTCCTATCTGACACTCATAAACACTTTCTAAAAATTTGGTCTCCCTGGATCGAGTATATAAAGTCCAGTGGTCTGCCCTTAGATTTTGTGCGTTTCTTATAGTCCCGAGTCCCCTCTTCCTTTTACCCTGACCTTTCCTCCCTCCCCTTCTTTCTCCCTCCCTCTTGTCTTTTTTTCTTCTCGTTTCTTTCTTTTTCTACTGCTATGTATTCCATGTGACAAAACGTTCTGTTAATGGTCGTTTCATATGTGCTTTTATGTTTCCCAGTCTTTGATTGATACTTTGATGTACTGTACACTTTGAAAATTTATAAAACTTCTTGTAACAGAAAAGTCTACCCTCTTACAGCATCCTCAGGGTGGATATTTTTATTCCTACAGATGCCTATTCCTATGCACTTACAGCGGTAGATGAGGCTGCTGATTGCCTACCTGCTTGCCCGCCTTAGCCATGGTATAACTGTAGTCCTAATGCTTATCCTTGAATCAGGTCAAGTTGTTTCCCATAATACATTTTGTAATAAACATTTTTGCTGCTATTCAGGTGCCTGTAAATATAAGAAAACGAAATACAAAGAACTGGTTGTTTCTCTTGTTACAGTAAAATGTTGTATTATTTTGCTGTCCCTGAAATTTAAAGAGAACAGGAGATAATTTTTTTAGGTTATTAATTCTGATTATAATGGTATAAGGCTAAAATATTTATTCAATTACAAATTTTTCAAATTATTATAATGTGATGCTTCTCATGTTCCCAGTAATTGTTAGCTTGGATGTAATATTTTCCACAAGTACTTCATACCGAATCCATTGCTGTGAATGCTAATTCAAAAGATATAGGAAGCCGAGAATAAAAAAAGTTGTCCATGGTAGTTAGAGCCTAGTAGACACACCTTATATTCACATTGATCTATTAGTTAATTCACAAAAAATGGTCTCTCTAAGATGGGGCTGCACTTGATCCAGTATTAACTGGAAAGAGTGATATTATGTGCAGCAGCTGCAGGTAGCATGACAAACAATAGCTTGCACACAGTAATGCATGTGTCACATAAAATATTTCTGACTTTAGGTCTCATTCACATTGTAGAGTGTGCTGCAGTTCTAGCAGTTGTGTAGAATGGTGTCCACTGCAGTTCTAAAATGTATTCAAGTGTATGGGTGATCACCCAGATTGAAAATCACTAAAGACGGATGACATGCAGCTTCCTTTAATTTTTTAAAGTTCATTGTATTGAAAGTACATCTGAGGGCACCACAGAGTAAAAAACACATTTATTTTCATAATAGCTCATGCATAGTGAGTGTAAGGGCTTGTTTCCACTTTTGCGTTTCAAAACGCATGGCATAGCAGACGCGGATGTGGATTCTGGGCGCGTTTGTAAAAAAATCGCGTCGCGAAAGCGCACAAAAACTATGCCATGCGTTCTCACGCGGACGCGCTTGCGGTTTCAGCCGCGTGGTTACAACCGCACGAGAACGCAAGAGTGGAAACAAGCCCTCGGACTACGTTCCCACATAGGTGTTCAGCCATGGGGCCGCGTCGATCACGGCTGATCACTTCCACTTAGTTAAATGGGCTTGTGCCCACTTCACGGGTGGTTGCGGCTTTGGGCGGTTGCAGCCGCGGGCGGCCGATCGCCCCTGATCTGGGCCATAGACCTGAAGACCTGGAGCTGTTAAAATCACATGTCATTTCAATCGCACCTATAGAGAGTGAATGGGTGCGATCAGGCGGGGTGGGGTTAGATGTCTTGCCTCACCCCCCACTTCCTGGCTGTAATCTCATAACCGTGATTCTAATCTCAGGAGATCGCTGGGTGCTAGCGATCTCCTGCAGCTCCGTGCCGCAATTAGAATCACTCAAGTGGGAATGTGGAACAAGGGATAGTCCAAAAATTCACAATGAGAAATTTTTAAAAAGAAAAAAGACCTAAACTTTCCACTTGTTATAGTGTTGATTACGAATCATTGCAAATGTTGTGAATTATCGATATTCGCAGTCATTCGCAATAATATTCGCGATCAACACTATTGCATGAAAACCTAAGGCTAATTTAGAGAATTATGTAAAACATTTGCATGACATGTCGCAAATTTGCAATCAAAGCAAAATACGATTGGGAAAATCTGAATGTAAGTTGAATCGAATTTACTTAATTTCGACCATCTCTAGTGAGTGTTACTGGCCAGTTTTTTACTGGCAGTTAGTAGGAAAGCCTCTGTGACTGTGACTTTGTCCCCTTTGGAATGAATGCTCACATTTCCCATTGAAGCAGGAAGAGCAATGCAATTTATAGAGACTGGAAGAACATATAAGAGAAATCGGGAAGCATGTTGGATTATCATTAGTATAGGTCTATAGGTCTTCCTTTCATTGACCCTTCTTTGGTGCCCAGGAGAGGTACAATAAATACTAATGTATTTTCCACATCCAGCCTAGCACAGCACGTGGCAGCAATAACACAACTAGTTAATAAGTAGCCGGTTTATTGAAGGATTCCTCCTGCGGGTTATCAGAAAAGGCTGAGTGACGTGGACAAGGTTTTAAGGTCAGAGTTGATGGACTTATTGTCTTGGAGTTGCTGGTGTGTTTGTGTATGTGGCTCGGTGGGGATTAGGCTGCAATTACACACATTGCTGTGCTCCTGGCTGGGAAGTCTGCTTCCAGAGCTGCTTGTGGAAATGAATTCTCAGCTCTAACATGTGACTTCCTATGTCTGCAAAGGTAACTCCAAGGGACTTCCTCTGCTAAATCAGCTACGTCTCCAGAGATGTAATCCAAAGCTCATTCTAAGCCTGTGTCGCCCTGTGTTTGCATTTACTGACACTTCTTTCTTTGGTTTGCAGCATGCAAGGATCTGCTGACTGCTGCCCGTGATGGAAAACTGAACACATTTGTCCAGATCTCACTGGTACATCCTACAGAACAGACTTTAACCAGATACGCTAACACAGAAATAGTAGAGGTGAGCTTTCTTTTTTCTTCTTGTATTTTCTTGTATCCCGCAGCCACTAAAGTTGCTCAGACAAGTTTCAACACATAAGGGCAATGTGATTTGTACTGGAAGCGTTCTAGGGCTCATTGCCAAATATTAACATGTAGTTTCATGACGAACATATTTCTATAGTGCACACAAGCAGCTGACACCTCATTGCAGCAAGGCTGTGGGAATATCACATTCTGGGAATCTGGCAGGCAGCATTGTGGAGGAATTATTACATATACTTCTTCTGGTTTAAAGCTTTTGCACATCACAATGTGTTTTCGGATGAAGAAAAGGGTATGTATGTGCCTGGAGGGTGCTTGGGATATTACACAGGGGAGGAGGGGAGGACAGGGAAGTCCGGAAGGCTAGTGGCAGCCAGGAAGGGAATTGTTTACATGGCACCTCTTGGAAGTGAGACGTAGATGGGGAAAATCTCCGGAGCAGGGAACGTGGCGTGTCCATGAATTAGTTGTGCTGTAGAATTACATTTCAGAGACACATTTGCAATTCCTAGGGCATGCAGGCTGGGATGAATTGGTACAGCATGCTTCTTGCAGACACAGTTTTCCAGATGACTGCTAATCTGGTTGGCAGCATCTGAACCTTTAGCCATTCTGCTAGTGAATGGTTTAAACAGGCTGCTAGAGATCTCGGCTCTTTAGCTTTCACTGTCTGGAGTGTTCCAGTAGAAAGAAAAGTACGATTTAGAGCTTCATTTTCTGCTTGAAGAATGACCCAGATTTTTCCTCCTTTCACTACAGATTGCATTTGTACACTGCGGTGATTTTATAACCCTTTTAAGCATCCCAAGAAGGTTGTTGCAATGCACTTGACACAATGACACAATGTTTCTGCTCCTAAGCTAAGCTATGTTTATTTGTACTGTCTTTACTCCTCGGACTCCGTTTAATGTTAGACACAGTGAGACGGCTTGTTGTTAATGGATCCCATCTATCGGTGAAGTGCATTGTTTTTCTGCTGCGGGTCTCATTTTCTGCGTAGCGGGTTTGTTTGGAGACGATTATTCGAGCTGCTGCATCCGATGAAGCTAGAAAAACCATATTCCAAAGCATATAGTTAGGGAGAAAGGGGAAAAGCTGTAAAATCTGTGTGAAGTCTGCAGTGCCACTCAAGCGAAAAATCACATCCTGACTTAAAACCAGCGAGATCTGCAAATAAGCAGTGGGAGTTGACAGGTCTGCTAAACCAGGCTAATGGTTGTGCTCAGGATGCTTCCCATCACTTCAGTGGCATTAGCAGTAATGTAGCAGAACAATCCCACTTATAAAGACTTTCTTGTTCTACTCCATTTCCTGTCTGCCTGCCCTGTAGAAGGCAAAGCTCTGACGAGTATCGAGGGGAAAAAACAGCCACAGTCATGTGAAAAATAAAGTACGTACTATGGTGATAATTCACATATTCATTATATTGGAGCAGCCAATATTAGATCGTTCAAACATGGCCTACGAATGAGGGTTACATTACCTAGCAAAATGCAGCCCTGTTGTAACCAGGTCAAATAAAGTCAGTGAATAATCTGTCAACATCCCAACAATTATATAACCGCTTACAGGCAGGGTTGCACCAAGACACTCTTCTCAACCCCTATAATAAGGGGGGAGGAAGAGAAGGATTTTAAGACTGATATGCACAGTATGTTAATGTAAGCCCTAGGTGCCCAACCTGAGGCCCCGGGGCCGCATGCGGCCCTTTGGGCATTGTTCAGCGGCTCCCCTTGGTCTTCCCCCAAAACTGTTAATGCATAGGGCATAGCAACCCACCTGTGAAGCGGTCACACACTGACCCAGCTTTCCTTATCAGCTTTGGGGATCCTACATCAGTAATATTGTCAATGTTGATCGGGAAACCAGGTATACATATGACCACTGCACCCAGGGGCAGGAGGGGTGAGTGCTGTTGGGTTTTGACTGCTGTCGGGATGTGGTCCACCGCCTGCTGAGATATGTTGACAGTGGGAGGGTCTGGATCGATGTTATATGCGGCCCTTTAGTGATGCCGAGGGCCGCACTTGTGGCCCTACATATCAACTCAGTTGCCCACCACTGATCTATACCCTAGGTGCCCAACATGTGGCCCTTTAGGCGTTCTTCAGCGGCTCCCCTTAGTCCTCTACTTGTGACCCCCAAAACCTTACTGTTCATGCATAGGGTATAGGAATTCATATTGCATCACATGACCTCTTAATCAAAATGTGCATCACCACACTACAGTGTTACCCAATGCTTGAAGTATCATTTTAAATAAAATTTTTTATGTAAAAATGAAAAATAATGTCTTCTAGCTCTGCTTGCTGTCATTTCCACATTATAAAATGCTTATACAAGTCAGTATAGATTGAAAAAGTTATGTGCGGCCCTGAAGTGGTGCTGAGGGCCACACTTGTGGCCCTCCATATCAACTCAGTTACCCACCACTGATGTAAGCTGTTAATGAAGGTAATGGTGTACTGGGAACAAGTCGCCATACTTTTGTGTAGTAAATGAGATTACCTCCTTCGCATAAAAGACCACTTAAGCTAGCCACACACGGCTCGATGAAGTAACAGATAAGAGGAACATCGGGCGGCGTGCGCACTCACGGCTGCCGATGTCCCTCTAATCTGTTACTTCATCTGAGAAATCCACAGTTCCTTCGAGCAGGATCCATTGGAAAATGTTGGAAAACCTTGGTCGAAATCCATTGCATTGAATAGGGACAGCGCTGTCCCCATCCATTGTAATGGACAGGCTGACAGCTAGCTGCACACACAGGCAGCCGAGCCGCACACGTAAGCTGTGTGTTCAGCTAGCTACTCTGTGTGTGTGAAGGGGGCGTGGCCAGCACGGACCCAGCTCTGCCAGAAGAGGAGCAGGCTGGCTGCAGATGGACTGCTCTCCCCAGCTGAAGAAGCTGTCTGCTTCTCAGGCTGTGGAGAGACCCAGGGGACTCGGAAACCAGGTCCACATCGTACAGTAATTAATGTGCTCATGTGGTGCACATTGATTACTGTCCGATCAGCAATCAATCACAGCGTGGTGACGTCACCACGTTGTAATTGATCGCCGGTCGATTGCACAGGAATCTACCGGTGTGTGGCCAGCTTAACTCTTTTGCTGCAACATGTTTATGGGTTCATATATTTTTTTTATACCAACATTTTATCGGGGCGTTAATCAGGGTTTTGAATAAGCCAGGCCATAGCCTTACCTTCCTTATTTTTGATCCAACCCTTGGTGGATTTGCTAGTTTGTGTTCCAGATAAATATTGTTATAAAAGATATATATCCCAATCTCTTTGAACACACGTTTATTTGATGCACAATTGATCATTTAAAAAAAAAAGCCAGGTCCTCAAGCAGCAAATCAACTTTAAATTAACTTCTCTAAAACCATTCTTCTAGTGAAAGTTTCTTCTGAAATCCAATCTATGGTTTGTGCCCAACACGCCTTCTAATAATGTGGCCAATCAACAGATTGTCGCAAAAGATTTTGTTTTGGAATTTGTTATCATTGACAATTGGCATTTCCTGTTTTCCTGTTAAATACTGGGTTTGTTCATCTTCAGATGGTCTGCTCTTGGACTAAATGTACTAAACATGCTGGCCCTAGGCTAAGTAAAAGTGGTTTTAAACCTATCCCACGTGTATATTAACTTCTTTGCAAAGGAATGTTCAATTTCAAATCCTAGTCATCATTACCTTCTTCCTGTGGACCTATACACATAAATAGCAATGACGACTTAAGTATCTAATGTTTAGGTGGAATAGTCTCTTAACTGCATGTTCTTTTATCCATGATTTCCATTTGGGGATCAAGTAGTTAAAAGACAGCCATAGACACATAGATCTGCGGCCAATTGGTCGGTCAGTCGAGTGTTCCTATCCTGGCGATGGACTAAAGAAAAACGGACGTGTCTGTTTGGAGTGACCGGAATCACTCGAGTCTTGGAGTCACTCCAGATGGGCAGCTTTTATTTGCCCGCGGATCTATGTGTGTATGGGGGGCTTTACCCACCTACTAATGCCATCTACTACTAAGGCCTAGTAACAGGGCATTGTGATCAAATAATGGGTTGAGAGGTAAATATTACAGGACCCCATTTAGTAAATGTGTGTGGGGTTGATCTTTTTGTGACTAACCTAGGGGTTGTAAAAGCTTCCATTAGATTAAAAAAAAAAGAAGCTGGCCACACATGTGTACATTTTCGCGCAATCGACCGGCGATCAATTACAGTGTGGTGACATCACCACGCTATAATTGATCACGGGTCAATCGTACAGTAATCAATGTGCACCACATGGGCACATCAATTACTGGACGACGGAGACCGGTCCACCGGCAGCCAGCTGGCTGGCAGTGCTGTATCTGAGTTGGAGACACACGCACAGGCACTGACCCAGCCAGCCCCCCTCCTCTCTTCTTGCATCTGGATCCGTGTTGGCCACGCCCCCTTCACACAGACGGTCGTAGTTAACACAGCCTGTGTTTAGCTTCTCTGTCTCCGTGTCCAGCTGGCATCCATTGCATTGAATGGGGACCCGCTATCCCCATTCAATGCAATGGATTTCGACCAAGGTTTTCCAACATGTTGGAAACCTGTTGGTCGAAGTTTTTCGAGCAGGATCCATTGATCCTGCTCGAAAGTGACCGTGGATAGCTCAGATGAAGTAACAGATGAGAGGAGAATCGGGGGCCATGAGCACGCACGCCGCCCGATGTTCCTCTAATCTGTTACTTTATCAAGCCGCGTGTGGCTAGCTTTAGATCTCTGTGTCAGTTATCCTTTAGATCTACCAACAACTATGTAGTATAGGGTCCTCTGCGATTGAACACAGATAGACTTGATTATTTAGAAAGTCCCTCACATTACATGGTTTGGGTAAAACAAAAGGAGATCTGAAGGAAATCTGACAGAGAAGTCTAAAGGTATATGGGGCCCTTTTACTTTTACATAGACGCATGTCGGATCGCACAGTGATCCGACATGCCGGTAAATTCAGAGCCGATCCCATTAGTAATGGTATCGGCACACAAAGGGTGCCCGGCCAATTCTCGGCACTAGGGGCCGTGCGTGATGATATCATCACGCCCGGTTGGTCGGCTATGTCTATGCCCAGCTTTACACAGCTGTCATTAGTTTAAATGGACTTTTTTTGTTTTTTATTTCCTTTTTATATTGTACTCTGCAGTGTGAGAGTAGTAAACATGACGCCAATAGCAAAGTAGGAAGGTGTTTGCTTAAACTTATGCTGAAAGTTTTTATTGCTACCCTACTAGTAGTTTTTTAGAGCTCATTCTTATTGGCTCTAGCACATTGTAAATCATTGCTATTGTACAAGTCCAGATGTTAAGGTCAGAGACACGTTGGAACTCCAGATCTGACCCTGCTTTAGCCTACACAGGAAGCACAGATTCTAGTCTTTTCCCACTCACATTCAAAATGTAATAAATCTTTTTTTCTTTTATCAACTGTGTGGTATTCAATGCTTTTGTTACTGTACAGCTAGGCAATGTTGTCTAACTGGTTCCTGAGCTTTGTCCAGTCTATGGAGTATAACAGGAACCTTTATTTATGTGACATGATTATACCCATATAATCTTTCAACTTCATCTCGTGTCCAGTCTAATTTTATATATATTATCTCATCCTCTTCCTGTCAGTCCTAGAGGCTCCTTACTGGTGGGTGCTTACTAATACCCTCTGCTATGTTAATAATTTTCTGTTCAGCTGCCGTGATGGCAATTATGTAGTACCAGTACAGCTTGCTTGCTCAAAAATTAGCAGAATTAGAGCTTGTAGATCAGTGGTGGGCAACTGAGTTGATATGGAGGGCCACAAGTGCGGCCCTCAGCATCACTTAAGGGCCGCACATAACATTTTCTATCTATACTGACTAGAAGACGTTATTTTACATTTTGAAATAACAAAACTTAAATTACACTTCAAGCATTAGGGAACACTGTAGTTTGGTAATACACATATTATGTTATATACATCGTTGTGTGCCCCTATTCTCAGGTTATGTGCCGATATATATTTTTAAATCATCCCCTGTTCATTGGCGGAATAGTGAGAGCATAGGCACTTACCTGTCTGCTGATCCCCCACCAACACTAGAGGAGAAGAGGCAGAGTCGCTGATTGGCTTTAACATATGCCTATCACATAATTGAGTCTCCTCTTTCCACTCTAAGAGGATCCTGAACAAGGACCTGTCAGAAGGGGGATTGTCAGACAGGTGAATTCCTATGCCCTATGCATTAGCAGTTAGGTTTCGGGGGCCACAAGTGGAGGACTGAAGAGGGCCGCCGAAGAACACCCCGGGCCACAGGTTGGGCACCTAGGTTGTAGATGCTTTGTTTTCACCTCACTTAAAACACACAGTGAATAGGGAGGGTGTGAGGGGGAGGGGCACATATTTTTACTTGAACCACAAATGTACTGTTAGTACACACACTAGCCCACAAAAATGTGCTACTGCTGCTATGCAGTGCACTAAAATAATTGTGAATGCTTTGCAATGTAGTCCACCTTTCAAATGTATAGACAGGAGTCTCAAGCTGGCCATACACATTTAGATCTCTTTGTCAGATATCCTTTAGATCTACCAACAACTATGTAGTGCCGCGTGGAACACAGGTAGACTTGTTGGTTTAGAAAGTCCCTCATATTACATGGTTTTGGTAAAACAAAAGAAGATTTGAAGGAATCTGACAGAGAAATGTAAAGGTGTATGGGGGCCCTCAGAGTTACTCTTCAGGGTGGAGGCAAAGGCTCAGTGTGTTTATTAAGAGTGTTTTGGTGCTTTAAGTCTTCATAATCGGAATTGACCAATGCCAGACCAGGGTAACATGCCTTCTATCATGTCTGACATTCCATGGCCTTGAATTCTATTATTGAATAAAAAAATGTGTTTTCCAGCTGTGACTTATGATGATATCCTAAGGGCTCTTTTCACACTAGTCGCCAGTAACGTTTCTAGACTTTTAGAGGTCCTATGCAAGTTTCTTGGATAGGGGGGTTGGTATGGGCTGCTCCTCCTTTCTCCTTCTCACCAATATAACCCACCCAACTCCGTTGGCAGACAAGCGGCATGCCCACACAGTTCTCTACTGTACGGGGTAACACACTGCTCCTCCCATCTCCTCCCTCCTTGTGGCAGGCCTCCGTGATCGTGCTGCGATTGCCAGGACACAAGGGGCGTGGTACACGCAGTATTTCCCCCATCAGCAGAATAACGCTGTGTGCTTGTACAGTTGAACTGTCCTGAAGGGAGGATGCCAAGGACCACTGCTCATAGCAATAGAAATGGCCCTGCTAGACACATTTGTGTTGCAGCACCATACCATAGGAAACCTGTTGTACTTTTTATCCTGGTCCCTGTTACAACAAAAAAAGTGCAGTGCAATGAATTACGGTTTCTTACAGGTAACCCAAACGTGGACATTGCTAGTCTGAAAGCCATTTTCCTAGATATTAATATGGCACCATATCAATCGATTACACTACTGGAGTGAATATGTTTTACCGGCACTAAATTGAATGTTAGTTAACCTGAATTATGTACCTTGAAGAGTTTAAGTATGGCCAATTTCTACATTTATATTATTTTCATTAACACCTTACCTTACATAACACATTTCCAAAATTCTAACAACTTAACCACCATGCATTAGATATAAACATAATCTAAAGAGGATTGGCAAATGTTGGGTAAAATTCAAGTCAAACATAAAAAAAGATGTAATTAAAATACTTAGTTTATTATAATTGCCTTTGCTCTATTTATGTAATTATAATGGTAACAATGCAAGTTGTTACTGCAGTGTTTTAATAATACACCATGATGAAGCCTCAGTGTTTTATTTAAATTGCTCAGAAAATACAAATACATTTATTCTTAGGATGCTGTAGCTATAATTGTTGCTCAGCATCAACTCTACTTGTACAGGATTTATTTTTTTTCCAGAGCAGCCTTAACTAATATCTCCATCAGTCTTAAGGATTATTGTGGGAAAACATCTGTCACCTCTAAGTGTCTATAAAGTTTATAATGGCATACTGTGTAGTTTACTGTGAAGCTAAGCCTGGTGTTAATGCATGTTTTTAATTATTATAAAGGGGAACACAGTAGGGTTCAATTACTTAAACAGTCAAATTTAATTTAAAAGGGAATTTAAGGGAACGTAAAGTCTCTTTTGACACCAAGCTTATTAAACATATTTGCTTCAGAAGTAAATTTTTTTAGTCATATAGGGGCACAATTGAGTATCTTCCTCGATCCTACCACATTTGACCACATTTAGGGTAAATTCGTCATTTGCAAGGTCATTTTCTGGTATTTTAAGTGACCAGAAAACGACCTTACTTTAAGTTTAAAATTGAAGTCAATTAGGTCGTTTAAAGAACAGAAAATGTTTTGTTGTCAATCAAGCAGTATGTTTTCTGTTTTGTTTTTTGAATGTCTTCTTTTGCGTTCAGAGGGACGTTGGGTCGTTAAACGACTCCATTAACTTAAATAGTGAAGCTCTGAAATCACCTGCAAAAAGCTTTTTTCAATTGTTTTTCAATCTTTAAAAAAACCTAGGAGTGGTTGTCCCACCTTTCCAGGCACCCTGCAGAGTGACCTTTGTAACCCCTCCTGTGGCTGCTTGATCGCTCCCCCCCCCCCTCCGGTCATTTTCCAGGCTTTAAAACTAGAGTACATTGTATAGAAACGTCTTTGCTTTAAAGCGTCATTAAGGCTTTCACCAGAGGCCGTCTAGTGTATATACTATATATAAAAATATACTCCAATTTGTCACATTATCTATTTTCATTCATATAATGGCATAAATGAGCTTTCCATGTAATTTAATGTCTATGTTTGAGAAAGCCATGGTTTTGTACTACATTTTCTCAAAACCCTTATGTTTATTTAGAACTAAATGTTAGATTAGACCGCTGTGGACATGTCAAATTTTCAGATATTAAGTCACTGAGGTCAATTTACTATTGGAATCAATAAACCCTTATTCAAAGTAGTTCTCACTTCTTGTAATGTATGTGCTTAAAATTAGCTTACTGCAGAATATCCATTTACATTAAAGAAACATTTTTTTGCTAAGAATATGATAGGATATTTTCCTTGGGAAGGGATAATTCACTTTGCTAAGTGAAGAGCATGTAATCTTTTAGGAAAAGATGGCTGATACAATTCCCATAGTAAAGTCTTGTACTACAGATATTCCTGGGACAGACTGAAGCATTCTCATGCTTTCCAAGTGGTATTTTTCACTAGTGTTATTCTGAAATTACCCCAGACCCTTGTCTACTGGAAAATTGGCTGGTAATGATGGTCATATCGCCTTCATTTATACCTCTTACTTTTTCTAAAAGTAATTCTAAGTGTAGCAGATTCATTTTTAGGGTCAAGCTAAGGGATGCTCCTAGATTCCATAGACTGCCCCTTTCATTCATTTGGTATGAGGAGGTTGTGTCTTTGTTTATTATACAAACACACTGGTCTTTTGGTTTCATGCTATTTCCTTTTATCTCAGTGCACCTCTTAAGAACAAAATAACACAAACATGGTATAGGTTTATTCTTCAAAGTGACTCCAATATTGAATTTAAAAAAAAACGCCCATCACAGGTGCGTGCTACTGGTCAATGCAGTTTGCAAAGGTACGAAATGCGATCTATGTAGTGCAGCAGCCTACCTGATTGGGTTGGATAGTTTAGAGAGCAACACTTTTTTTTTAAAACTTATTTTCATAAACGTTATTATGAACAACTTAGACAATTAATGTTTAAAAATATTAAAATAGAAGTTAACTTTGGTGGAGCATGGGCCACAATACTTCTTCTTTGAACCAAACAGTAAGGGCTTTACATATTACACTTAACAATAAATTCCTTATTGTAAAACTGTTCTTTATTAATAAATAGCAGACACATATTGTATATAATTTAAAATTATATTAATGCCTATGTTGACTACATTCGTTCATCATGAACAATTCATCATATAACAAAGACAAATGCAAAACATGTATATTGCACTTGATGATGTCACAGTTAGCTTGACGCATTTAACCCTGATGTAGGATGCTCCTCAGGTGCATGTACAAAATGGCAAGGTATCCTAAATGTATAAAGCACATATGGCAAGTACTGATCATCCAGGGGTCTAGATAACCTGTCAAATCTCACTAGAGCTTTGTTTCCTCATTCTTCAAATGGAGGGATGTTGACACATTACATTACATCAATTAGCATGTTTACACATGTGTTGATGTAATGCGTTAATATAATGCATGTCATGCATTGGCAAAAAGCTAAGTCGACATTAACACAAGTATGGGTGCATTGTTAACAGCCGTTGGGTATCCACTGGTAATGGACCTTTTTCCCAAAGACTTACCTAAAGACTTTTTCCCAAAGACTTACTCAACATTACTTCTGTTTTTTCCGGGACCGCAAAGGAGCAGAAGAATGGGCAGAAAGGTCCCTCCGTCTGGAACACATTCCTTACAGGATGTCCACGGATGACTCAACGAATCTATAATGACAATGATCTATGACGGAGGGACCTTGGTGAAATCATGGATTCTGTAGAAACATAGCCATACTTGTAACAGTGACTATAGTGATCATCAAAAATTATGTGTTAATAGAAACCCCACCCCAAGTGGCTACCGCCTGAGCTATCAATGTCAACCCCATGAGACCTGTAGATGGAGGTCAGGTCCACTATGAGGGATATTCTTGACCTGGGTTGGGAGAGGAGGGGTTTGTTTAAACACAAATAAACAGTTCTACTGAAGTCTATCATAATACCTCTGCCTAAATTATTGATTAGCCAATTAGTTTAGGTCTCAATGATATTATGCTATATCCACGTTATGTCCCAAGGGCCACAGACGAGTGTCACATGTGCAATAATTCATTTTAGCCTGACACTAAAATAATGTAGGCATGTTTCTTGTCAACTCTAAAAATAGCACTGGTGTTTAGGTGACTTAACTTTTCTGACGAAGAGAAGGACGTTATTAGCAGTATTTTAAAACAGATGTTCTCATAGGATATTTAGGTCAACTGGGTGTTATAAAATTGAGTGAATGAATAAAAAGCAACTGTCGAGAACAAAGTCTAAATCTGTGTGTGAACCTGACAGCAAACAGGGTTTGTAGAAATGGATATCATTGTCAGCTGGATGCTTCTTTTTATGAATTTAATCTCCAAATGCTGCCCTCATTACAACATCCTTCATTGGCGTGGTTTATTGTGAATGGTTTCTGGCTGTTTGTACAAATTATAGCACACGTTCCCTCAAAAGAGACACAAAGCGCTGTGACAGCTGGCCCTAAGGAAACACAACAGACTGGCCGATGGAATAAACAGTTTATTGCTGCATACTAAGACCGCCACTGATAGATGATGACAGATAGGCATTCAGTTTTTGTACTGATCGATGCTAGTCTGCTGTGTTTTCTACATTCATTTCTCTCAGTATGCCAGGGTGATGCTCCATAAGAGGCTGATGGCGACATCAGACTTGGGATGGAACTGAAAGTATTCTTTGAAATCAATATCTTTTTCTTTTTGACTCTTGTCTGCCTGCTTGTCTGTCATTTGCTTTTTCTGCTGCCAGCAGCTGCCACCTCATTGAGCTCAGACTGTCTGCTTGTTCTATACAGGGAACAAGAGATCCACTGTTTCTGACTGGTGTGACGTTTCCCTCGGAGTATCCCATCTACGAAGAAACTAAAATTAAGCTGGCGGTGTATGATGTCAAGGATAAGTCTCAAGAAACCGTGAGTATCCTTGTGGCACGTTTTTTTCTTTCTTCAATTCCTAGCCTGCCTCTCTGCACTTCACATCTCTCTAGAATGACATTAAAGCTAGTTATGGACAGGGTAAGTGTACTGGATGTGCAATTTTCTATTTGGTCAGCTCTCTAATTACACACTAAAGTGATAAGTGGCTGTTTTCAAGCTGGGTAAATGCTGTTTTGGTCTCAGCTCAGAGGCCACAACGGCCAAGCAGCTGCTCTTTAAATTTGTATGTTTTGCATTCATTTTTTATGAACTGAACCCTTCTCGCTTTTGGCTTGACTTAAGGCAAGAGTTGTTGTGGCAGCAGAGGGGTTAACTGCCATCTTCTTTTCTTCTTCTTTTTTTTTTTTTTTTTTTACTCAATGGAGCTATACTTGTGATTTCTTGGGCTGTGGAAAGGGAACAGATGGATTAAATTAAACACTACAAATAACCCTACAACAAAATGTGTCTTGTACAAACGGGCCTCTTCACAACAATCTGGTAACCTGTTATATCAATGTTGGCAAACCGTTAACGAAGATTTCTTTCAAGTAGAATCTGGTACTGGAATGTAAAGCTTTGGCTGAGAGTCTAGAAAGTTTTTTGTCTTCCATTTTTTATATCCCTGATCACTAGTTCAGAAATCCAGACTGCATTATTGGTGTATGTAATTTCACTGTGTACTGTGTTTAAAAACAGTTTGGTTTTATACTGCATGCTTTTTACTAGTTTGTTAAATTTTCTATATACAGTATATATATATATATATAGAAGAAGATCTAGAGTTACTTTATGTGCAAGTTTTTTATTAATTGCTATTTATTTTATTATAATTGTGTCCATGTTTGTTCTCTACATTCCAAAATGTCTTTTTTGTCTCAGTTGCCTTTTAAAGCAATATAATAGGCAAACTCATCATACATGCAAAGTTATTCTTATTAACAGGCTTTGATCTCTTAAGTCTTCAAAGCGTTAGCTATGCCTTTCTTTTTTTTATTTGCAGAAGAAATTTGGAAGTAATAGTGTATCTTAGTAAGCATGGGTAGGCAGTGTAGACTTATTTCATATAGGAATTGCACATACTTTGTTTTCCAGTTAAAGGCACTGACCATGAATAGCATGGATTGTAGGCTATGCATAATTCAGAAGAGTGATGGCAGATAAAGACTTAGTGGTCCATTGAGACCAAGGGGTTCACCATGCTGTATGAAACAAGGTTATGTCTACAGATTCTGTGCAAGCCTTTCAGAATCATGCATTCATATATATTGCTGTCTGTTTTTCCAAAAACATGTGTTCAACTAAAAATTTTAATATCTATTACAAAACTTATAATAAGTAGGGCATTTAAGGAGATGATTGAAGCTTAATGAAACAAGACAGGTAGTTAGCTTTGTTTCCTTCCTAAAGGGTAATTTTTAGCCGCAAATTGATTGATCAATTCAAGTGAAAATTTGTCTTGTCATCTGTTTCCCTAAAAGGGGAATTTTTAATCCTTTTGAATTGTCAATTGGAACCAATTTCTCCCATTGAAAGAATGTGTTCCTAATTCTGTTCTAGTGACAAATATTATTGTGGATTATCCCCCATGTTTAGTCCCTGTGATTGAGTTTGCAAACAACAGAGACTGAAATTAAGACCAAAGCCCTTCAGGTTTTGACTGAAGAATCACTTAAGGGTACCTCAAAGGTGATCAAATTGGCGAGTCCATGGTTTAAACAGTGATGGGAATTGATGGGACCTTTCACTAAACTTTCAAGAAAAGGTTTGCACAAGTTGCAATGTTGCTGAGGGTAAATGGGCATTGTATTGTCATCAACTTGTGCAAGAAAGAACTTTATAACCAGAGGTTAAGTTCTCCAGAGGCTACTAAAGTGGTTCAACACTGCATCATTGGTATGTAAATACATTTCTTGTAAGTGAAAATAAATAAAAGAAGCCATTATGGAACTATTCAATATGTAGTTAGGACAAATCGCTGTGCATGTGACAAACGTCCAGGCAGTATTTACTAAGAATCCTTTAGATAGAAGTGAGCAGATGTCAGAAGAATATTGAGATGCTTCAATGAAGAACCTAGTCTTTTTATCTATTTACAGACCAGTTTGTCATGAGTGAAGTAGCGATGAGTAGAAGTCTACACATTAGTGTAAGTTGGTATGAGAAGTGCATGCCAGGTCAATCACTCTTGCACTTTAGGAATGTGATCAGTAGAGACGGCTTTCCAAGTGAATCAGTGCACACATCTCAACACTGTCAACACGCTAGAAAGTACTTAAGCAAGTGGGGTATAAATCTCTTTATAAATGTGAGTTATTTGAAGTATATGTATGTTTAGTAAATTTTACTGGAGCCATGATGCATTGGATAGGGATTCCAATATTTTGAAACAGTGGTCTATCTACTGCAAATGAATATTATTGATTTGGCAGTTATTTTCATTGGTTGTTGTTTCCTTCAGGGCCCTTTCACAATAGGTGTATTGTAATGGGATTTAGGCAAAGTATTAGCATTATTGGATGGTAACCAAAGTAAACCTGTTCTACTATTCATATTTGCATAACCCTAAACCACACATTTTATTACCCTAGTGCAAATGTCTACCATACACCTGTATGGGAGGAAATACCACAGTTCATTGCAGTAATGTGCAGTTTTGTGTGCTGACAACTTTGGTTGTAGCCTGTACACAACCCAATGCAGTTTCATTATATATAACTCAGGAAGAATGTTGCCAATGTTTTACTTACAGAGGGTTGCAGAAATAAGGAAGGCATTTTAATATTCCCTCCTGCTGTCCTCACACCCTGTAACATAACTATATGCTTGTTAAATCTCGGTCATTTGTTATTATAGGCTTTGATAGTCTGGTTTGTAGGACAAGCTGTGGTTAGTGGTTTGAAAGAAAACAGTCATGAAAAACAGGAATGCTTCCTGTCCCCGATGTCAAACACAGACAACATAGACTTGTCTGTATTAGAACATGGATATCCCTTCCCATTAAAGGGCTGCCCAGCGCCTGTTTTATGCATTTCATAATACTAATAGTAAAAGCCTATTTATGAAAACAAATAGGAAATATCTCTTGCCTCTCTGGCATTGTGAACATTTCTATACAACATTGGAATAAGCATTTAAGTAAATCTGTTGGGGTTAAACTTTAATGTGAGGATTCCTCTAAAGCTGAAGTGACTGTTGCTTTCTTAAATTCCTTGACTTCCTATGCTAATAATAGACAACGGACTCAATTTAAAGTTACAAGGAATGTGATGTTTGCCCTCCGTTCAAATAATGATAGCTTTAACTTTTACTATATTGTAATAACTAGTAACCTAGCCACACAATATAACATAACAACAGGACTAACTAAATTATGTGTATTGTATTCTAATGTGTTGCAATTGACTACATTTTTTTATTCTAGTAACATTGTGATGGAAATCACTGTTCCAATACTGCCAGGTTAAAATGGACTTTCCATGTGAATTCCCAAATATGTGGTGATAGATCACACAGACAAGGTCTGTATTGTGGTTGGCTGTGTGTATGGTTTCTTTATATACCACAATTTTGGATTTTTGCTGAGGCCTTTGGTGGTTAAATCAGTTGGCAAGACCTGTATTTTCCAATCTGTAATCTTATTTCTCACAGATTTTGAGTATAGGTAGACATATTTTCTCAAGTTAAGTAAGCTTTAAGCTGTTGCTTGTCAGCAGGAAATGAGGCCATATATTCTTTTTCTTAACATTCTCCCCTCATAATTGTGAAAAAACAGCTTGCTTGGCAATCTTGTTTTTGTCAGTGAGAGTAGATTGTATCATGAAGATATTACATTTTTCATAATATCGGAAGGCAGCAGTAGCTGAGTGTACAGGGTTTTGTTGTAAATCAGTGTGTCACATTGACTGATTCAGCTTGTGTAGGGAGTCTAATAAATTGCTACACCACAATGAGGTGACTTAATTGTGCCAGAAGACAGGTCCCATGTATCAGCACTGGAAGAAGGAACTCTGTTCTACTGTAACTAAAATGACAGAATACTGCTGCTCACTTTTCCCCTTTAAATAAATGCTGAAATGCTGAGACATACTCAGATGAGCCACAACATTAAAACCACCTTCATAATATTGTATAGGCAGGGGTGCACATAAGTGGTACTCAAAAGGGGCCAAAAACTAGGTATGCGTACCTGCATTATTGTTACAAAACTCATATGGGTACTAACAACTTTGAGGCATGTGTCTGGGAGGCTGCAGTTAAATGTATACAATTTGTGTCACTTGAATAACTGCAGGGAAATATGAAAGGTTGCAGTTAGTGGTGTGAAATTGGGAATATAAATTAATAATCCCCCAAAAAATGATTGGACTACTAGGTGGGGGGGGGGGGGGGGGGGGGGGGGGGAGACTAGGGGATTAAAGTCAGAGTAGACATTTGTAAGGGTAAAATCTGAAAAGTGAAAAGCACTGTGTGACAGCTGGAATATGACTATGAAAGGTTGACATTTGGACTGCTGGTAGTAGTTAGTTACTAAGCCAGAAAATTTCAGGGTTGTACTACTGAGGTATGAGATCTGGGGGTTCAAACGTGTTGTACTGTAAGAGTTACATTTGATCCAAAGCCAGCTGGTGACCTGTGAATGGAGATAGCTAATCGAAGGCTAAATTAGGAATGGGTAGGTTCATCTGCAGCAGAACCTACCATGCACAGTTGTATTTTTTTTATATTTATAGTGGTACTGGATCAGTTCACATTCTATATGCACCTTACTTGGCAAAAATTTTTCTTTCACTAGAGACCAGCTTCTCTATACGGTCTCTGGGGAACAGGGTGGGATGAACACCCATACTGCTCACCGTGGGAAGAAAAGAACATGTTATGTTCGCAGCGGCCATCACTATTACACATAAGTTGGTGGTGGACATCGTATATTTACTTTGAATAGCATATTATATTATATTATAAAGTGAATGTGATTAGGCTCTCCATTATTTATAATATACCAATAACTAAAAACATAACTAATGTGCCTCCTACAAGCTGGTAAAGCACAACAGTTGCACAGTGGGATATGGCACACTTCTTGTTTGGTTATTGGCTACAGTCACTAAACAAGCATGGGGAGGGTTATTGAGCCCTCATGCAAAAATAAAAGATCCTGTACAAAGACTTTTCATGCTTTCTTTGCACTAATTGCATGTTGTTGTTTACAAAGCAGCCTTCATATGTGCATGTTATGTTTGGCAACATTCGCTTTTGGAGCCCCATATGTAGCCACAAGGGCGTGGGCATTTTTGAAAAACTGTTTCACCTTTGCATGCATGGCAAAAAAACTCCCACAAGTGCTTCTTGGACATGGAGTCCTTGTATAGACAGGAGGGGTGCACTCACCCCAAACAAAGAGTTTGGGGGAGCACTTGTACAGGAAGACAGAAGAAGATATAATAATATTTTTTTTGTAAAAGGAAAATCTATTTTCCTTTATCAAGTAGGTTGAAATTGTTATTATTTTACATAAGAGTTCATGAACCCTGTTAAAATGTCAGAAGAGATAGGAGATTGAAAATATATTACTAATTATTATTTAACTAAAAAAACATGTCATTTAATGATTAAATATTGTGGTGGGGTGTAGATCTTAAACTGTTAAAGTGAAGTTGTTGCTTTCTGATTGTTATGCACTACGAAAGGAAATTGTGTCAGCAAATTGTGTATATTAACAATGCGCCGCTGGATGTATGCTTTGTTTTGAATGGAAACTGTTGCAATTTAAAGCTTTATAAAGTTTGTTGCTTAAAATCTCACGCCTAAGCACTTAGCGCTGCATGCCCATTTGAAGAATTTTAGCTTTTTATCCACTTATCTTTATTTTGCCATTGTCAGAATAAAGATTGGCGTTGCTTCGTTTAGAAAAAACAAAAATGTGTGGACACTTTTCAAAAACAATAGACAAGTTGTGGAATGAAACTGGGATTTTTGTTTCCCAACTTTGTCCAAAAATGTAAGCTAGAATTTTTCTCCCATCTTCCTTTCCAGAGAGCTGAGCAAAATAAAATGGCCTTGTTTAGTGTACAGCAGTCTCTAGAGACGAGCAAACAAATAACAATGTACTCAAACAGTGTTTCACCTCAACCTGTTGTGAAGTCCAAACATTTATAAATGTGAACCTAGATTTAAAAGTTTCTGTACTCCTTTTCATCAATTTCTATGTGCAGCGACAAGTGTGCATTGTCATGAGCTGTTTGTAAATATTAGGATAAAGTGTGTCAGCAAACATAAATCGCAAAGATTCTGAACAAATGTTTTTCTTTTAAATAATGTCTATATCTATATATCTAAAAAAAAGCGGTAGGTAATACTAGCCTAAATAAATACTTTGTGCGTGCATACATGTATGTATGTGTGTATGTTTTGGGTTTCTTTAAAAAATCAATTTCCATTTTCAACCTCCTGAGAGTTTCGTACGTGTCACACTTTGTTAAACAATGTAATTGGCAGCGATTCTTCGCCTTCCCTTCAGCACTGTTAACATCCCTGCATGTGTTCTTAACAATCAGCACCACCTCCAAATCATTGAGGTCAATGGTGCCATACCCCACCTATTTAGTGCCATTGGTGACCCGGAAAAGATTGTAGGGGCAAATGCTCAGGAGGTTCAAGCATAAGCATTACCTTTGTTTTTTTGTTTTAAACAGTCCCCCAAGGGGGTTGCAAATTTCTTCACAAAACCTAAACAGGCTTCTTTAATTTTATATTTTTATTAATATGTGTTTCACTTTATTTCACTTGCTTGATCCTCAACCTTTGACAACATCCTTCTAGGCTTTTTTTTTCTTTTATGAGAAAACAGCCATAACATGTAGTTGACCATTTGCCTTTGTCTTTAGTCTTGCTTCAAATAGGTGCTTACCTGCACTCAGTGTACAAGTGCTTTTCTATAAAATGTATGGATGTAATATTTTTTAAATAGTTTAGTTACTATATTTTAAGGGGGCTTGGAATTATTTTGGGGGTTGAAGCCAACGCAAAATAAGCCTAGAGTTTCCTGATTGCGTTTTTTCAGTCTACGGCTTCTACCATGTTTCCCCAATGATAAAACACTTTCTTATATTTTTATCTTATTTTATTGTTATCGGGGGGATGTTTTAATCTGAAGGGGAAGGGGACAATGGATGGCACAGACTCACTTTTTTGTGGGTTCTACCGGCCGGGTAACAGACTCCATTTCTGTAAGGCAGCATGTTGTCCTTCCTGGCGCGGAGGCACGGGAGCGTGCGCGAGCCTTTGCAGTCACTTCCTGCTCTGCTCTGCACTTCAGCCAGCCCCGACAGAGGCACACAGTACCCAAATGGGAGATTTGGGCATGGATCGTCGGTGTCTTATTTGCGGTGAGTGGCTGCTTTGCGGGGGGTGTCTTATTTCAAAGTTTTTTTTTATAAAGGGGGGTGTCTTTATTTGATGGGGATGTCTTATCGCGGAAACACGGTATTGGCAGGGTGTATACTAAGGGGTCAGTTAATGGGAAGTTAAAAACTCTTTATTTTAGGAGTTGGACAGCATGTCAGTGGTTTGAATAGGGAGGGTGTAAATGTTATCCTTATTAAGTAAAAAAAAATACGGGGGTATTTTTTGTTTAAACTGCTTTTACCTGGTTAAAAAAACACATGGGAGGACTTACAATGCTGAAAACATACAAATTATTACTGCATGATTACAGCATGAGGTAAGTCAATTTAAGAGATACTCTTGTCTGCTGGGGTTTTGCAGTATGGTTAACAGAGCAGAAACCTTGTACAATCTTTTCTTTTTACATTTTGGAGTCATTTTTCTTTGCAAACCTTCACCAGTTGTCTTTTTCCCTGAGATCCCTGAGAGGAACTTTGTAGTATGTTCTTCCTGCTGTTTGCCATATATTATTTTTGATTTCCTGAGGGGCGGAATCGATTTTCTTCTGATGGATGGACTCATGCTTGGAAACTTTTAAATACTCTTAAGCTGGGCATAGACGGGCAGATTCCTGCTCGATTCGACAGCCGATCGACTGCTGTGCGCGTTCCCGCAATCGGTCAGGTCAGCAGAAAATCGGATGCACCCCCTGGTCACATTGACCAGGAATCTCAGTAAATTCCCGACCGCTCCCATTAGTTCGGATTGGGTGCCCGGCTGATTCTCAGCACCAGCGGCTGTACATGATGACGTCATTATGCCTGGTCAGTCGGCTGAGCAGTTGACTGAAAAACGACCCATCTATGCCCAGCTTTACTTCTCAAATGCATTATACATTATAAGGATCGATCTTCTAGTTTCTTAGAACATTATGGACCCATTGGTGTCACTGTTTTGTGTTGGTGACGTTTTAATTATCTATGACATTTAATGCACAATTAGCTCGAAATTTCAGTCTGAACAGATTGACTATGTTCTAAATCGCATTAAATGCTATTGCTATTTTACCAAAAGGTCATTCTATAGAGCAGCATATTCTGATATTGTCTTGGAGGCTCATGCACAAGCTGACATGAACTTGCTCTATTGTTCCTAACCACTCTAAACCACACGTGTTCCAGATTCATGAACCAAAAAGAATGGCTTGGGTGGCCTCAACACAACCGATAACAACTTGATTGTCGTGGTCAGTAACATTCTCTCATTGTACAGGTTTCCTTTAGAACCTGTTCACGCTTATGCAAAAGTATATACATTATAAGGATCCAGTTTATAAAGATCCAGTTACCCCCTTTACTTGAAAATGCATGTTAATTGATGTATTCTTTGTGAACCTGCAGCTTTTCTTCATCGCTGCAGGCTCACAGAGTTCTTCTGGACCCAAGTGTTCAACGTCATCGGTGATGCCAAAGGGGGCTGGGCCATAGACCTCTCTGTTAATGGAGGGGGCATCGCTTTTTATCCCCACACACAATGCCGGTGTCTAATTGACACTGGCGCTGTGTAGAGAGCCAGGGGGAGGGCGGGGAATCATATTCTGCAGT
>CM070032.1:173190725-173206742 GCA_036250615.1 Ptychadena robeensis
GTTTGAAGCTTGTGGGGACTAAACCTTACACTAGGACCAGACATATGCACTATATCTCCTTCAAGCTTATTACAACACAACAGAATTTATTTTACTTTTCACATATGCTTTAATAATTAAATAATAGAGAATATAGGTAATGAAGCTATTACAATCAAACAGACCTTTGTCTTATGCAGTTTTCATATTCAGCATTTGATCCCAGTTGAATTAGAGACATAACATGTACATTTATGTATAATGAAATTACCCTTAGGCTGTATTTACTTGTCATGTGATATCTGTTTGAAATAGGGCAGAAAAATGTCCTTCTTGCCAAGCATTGTAATTAAATACTTCATGATGCTGTGGTATTTTGGCGTTTCCCATAGTTCCGAGGCAGAACCAAGACACTCAGAAGGTACCTCACTACACTTATTAAGGTACAGAAAAAGTATTAGGTCCCATGTTCACATATATTCCTAAGCTTGTATTTACTGGAAACAATGGTTACTGTATGTTTCAGTGTAGTTTTTTGTCTATAGCTGCTAAACCAACAATTTCAATGTAGGCGTTTCATGTTGTACATTCCGCATTGTGCAGTTAAAACATTTTATTTGAAGTGCTGCTGCTCAATCAGAATGTTCTCCCTATATTCCTCTGCTAAACTAGGAGTGACAATACTGGTAAATAACCTAATGGTCCATGTTTCCACAGATTTATGCAATGTTACACTCTAGTGAAAGAACAAAATCAGGGCACAGGGAGTTGATGTATAATTCTCTGTTAGAAAAGCTACCCTTTGTAACTGGAAGTACCACCCTTCAGCATTTGAACAAGTTTAAAAGAAAATGTTCTGATGCTTTGTGATATAGGAGATAGTTGCTTTTGTTGTATACAACAAATACATACAAATAAAGGCAACTGTAGATCTATAGCTGACATTACAGAGATCACCATGGCTATGTGGTGGTCATCAATGAATCACCTTGGTCTCTGAGAAGTTGTATTCCTGCTCAGTGGGCTGTAACTTAACCAAACAACCTGTTTATGTTTGTGTTGCCTTAGTGTTTAACTACAGCTCCTGTTTTCTTTTCTTTTTTTATAATGGCTTGTTTACTGGATCTGTCAGCTAGCAACATAACCACTTGTATTGCCACTATGGTAGTGACGAACATATTTACACAAGTCATGATTCAGTACTGGTTGTTCAAGTTTGCTTCAAGCCTGCAATTCTATGTGTAGACCAGCTTATTAACTAAAATCAAATATGGAGGTTCAATACTTAAAATCCCATGGAGCTATATGTGTTTATGACTCATATAATCCTCTTTGGATCCCAGTAAACCAGCCTTAAGCTGGGCATATAAAGGTAGATTTCCCTGCAATTGACCCTCAATTGAACGGAAATCAATGTGCACCACATGGACACATCGATTCCCATTCAATAGGGACCTGTTCTCCCCAGCTCGCAGTCCGTGTCATGTTTGGAGATTCAGTCACTCACAACACAAGGCTGGAGCAGGAGAAAGGCAGCCAGTCAGCACACAGCCTTCACACTGAACACCGGAGCTGTTCAGGAGCAGCCACATCCAATACTTTGAATGGAAACTTAAGCCTCCATTCAAAGTAATGGAGATTGAACAGGGTTTTCCAACATGTTGGAAAACATACACGGGTAGACTTGGAAATAGATTAGAGCACAATCAAGCACCGTGAGCACGCACAGAGCTCGATTGTACGCTAATCTATTTATAAATCTACCCGTGTATGCCTATCTTTAGCCAACTGTCATCAGTGGTGGCAAGGGTCATTGAACATTCAGGTTTTTTTTCTTACTTGCTGGAACAAATTTAGCATGCTGGTCCAGTAAAAAATAGTAACCATACTGCTTAATTGACAAACAATTGGTCTGGATGAACTGAACCAATACATGGCGTAGGTAGCCTCAGGGACTTTTGCTTTACTTATTGCTTTACTCTTCACATTTCGCCGACATATAGGGGCTTCATCACGACATATAGTCCAAAGTACTTAAGCTGGGAGCAGAGAATGTAACTGTAAAGCCCCCCATAGACGTATAGATTGTGACCCGGTGTTCTGGTCGATCGACTGTGCGTAATGACGTCATTACGCACAGTCAATTGGCCGAAACATTGGGACACAATTGGCCTGGGTACCCTTTGTGTGACATCGCTGTCCGGCAGGTCTCTCTAGCTGCTCATGCCCTCAGGTAGGGAGACCCGACAGACAGCATCTAGCCGGCTGTGTTGTGTCAGCCTAGTGGAAAGGTAGCTGCTCCCCCCCTTCCCCCCTCAGAAGCAGGCAGCTGATTCCTCAGCATGGAGCTGAGGAGAAGACCGATCTAAGAATTTTGTACATGTCCATCGATTTGGTTGCCAATTTAAGCTCTTTAAGCTTAAGATTGGCACCCAATTTTTTGGGATCGCCGACCGATCGGTGAGAGCGCACATGGCCATCAGTCGGCCATTAAATCTAAGCGTTATGGTGGGCTATATATATTCATACAAAAAGGAAGAAGATTGCAATCAATCCCCAATTAATCCCCTAAACCACGATGCAGCTTTCCTGTCCTGTTTTTAAATAATGACAAGCATGGTTCACGGTCACCTGTCCTTCAACTGTCTTAGAACTGTACCCAATAATATGAATGTGAAAAAAATATATATGATTTTTTTTTTATATTTGTTAGCCCATTACTAATAAAATAAGTGTAAGAAATTGTACAAAACATACCTGGTGATTTATGATCCGAATTTTTTTCTAGACCTTCTTCCAAAAATCCATCTTGGTACTTAGTCTTCTAAATATTTAAATGTCTAAACAAACAAAAGTGAGACATGCACTCGCCATACAAGCAAGCGTCCCCACACAGACTCCCTCTCTGGCCAGGTACACAATGAATGGAGTCGATTCTTCAGGTGCGTGAACCACCAACAAGGCGCAGCTCACGTACATCCAGAAAAGTATACCGCACACTAGTTGAATTTCCAACTTTCTTTATTAATGATACAATTTACAAAGACATGCACAGCATCTGAAGTAGATACCCTTTGGAGTTACCTAGTCTCTGACATGTTTTACACTTTTAGATTTGGGCTTATTGGTAGAGATGAATCCAATTCCAAATTTTTAACAGACCTTTAACACCCAAAGACAAATACAGCAAGGGTTTTTTCACCTAATAATGTAGTCAATGTTTGACGTTGTGTTGCCGGCATCGCATCATTTGGGTGTGATGTGCATTTCTCAGTACATACTGTGTCTGATTTTGAACGCCACACATTAATGTTCCTAGTACAAGGAACTGCAGTGTGAGTGTCCAAAATAAAGACAGCAGTGTGTTATAAAAATGCACCATGCAGCACAGAGTGACCGAATCCACATGCGCATAGTGTAAAAGAACCCTAAAGTATGCTGCTACCTTTTTGTGGTCTCATTATAGGGGGTGCAGGAAGCTTTGTGAAATGCAGTTCAATTGAAAAAGAATAGATAAAAATAACACCACACAGCAAAACTCTTACTTTTCAACATTTATTCCTTGTATGTGTTCCCCCAAGGGTCTCAATAAAACCCATAGACTTACATTTTGTGGATTATGGTGGCCCCCTCCTTTTATAAATGTAAATATTTTTTTATACAAATGTGTTAATTTTTTTTAAAGATCCCAGTTGGACAACATATTTTTTGTAATATATCTTGGTGGATACCCACTTTCACTGTGTTCTCTTTTTATTATTTTTATCAGTTTTTTTCTATACATAACGTATTATGTAAAAGATAATTGCATCAAAAATGCATTCTATGTTATAGGCTTTGTCTTTGTTATGAGATAAGATTAGGTAATGTGTTATACAAGAAAGTTCTGGCCTGGATACATGCTACTTGCCGAAGCTTGAAGGAACTCTTAAGAATTGCTTTTGAATAAAGTACTTGGTTCATGAAAAAGCTGTTATTATCAAAAAGTTTGACTTGTTTGCAAAGAAAACTATATATGTTCCTTCTTACTTCTGGAAAGTGAGAAGACAACTAGGGAAATATTCAGTGCCTAATATTCGCTATGTAAATATAAAATTACATACGGATCTTATTGTAATTTCATCTGTGTAAGGTTTAGTTTTTTGGTATTTAAATGTGTTTTGTGTTGTCCTTTTTGTTTTTTCTTTAACACTTGGTATATGTTTATAGCTTAGGTGCAGACTATCGGCATTCAGTGGTTCCCTTTATTTATAGTCAATCTGCGATGCTAAGTACAATCCTTAGTTACAATATACTTTGCTTTTAAATAAAAGTGTACAATATTTCATTAGTATTTGGTTTCACTGCTTTGTCTTGTCTGAATATAGATGGCATGCCTTAATGGGCGTAAATACAATATAGGCGCACCTAATACATTTAATTTACCATGTTTTTGCAGTACTATTCTGAAGCCCATGTAGAGATGGTCGAATTTTTTTTTCAGAAATTCGACCATTTCGACGGTTTCGACTTAATTGCAAAGCCCCTGAACATGGTATCATCACCAAACTTGCTGGAGATGTAGGGAAGGGTTATGGGTACTCTTCAAAAAAGAAAGCATGTCTCTAACACAAATAGTTTTTCACAAATTAAGTTCAAAGTCAAGTAAAAATTTCAAAACTTTTTTTTTCAAATGTTCCCACAACAGTGGCGGCGCCAGAGGGGTGCTTGGGTGTGCTTAGCACCCCCAAAATCCTCGTCCAGCACCCATGTTGTACATGGAAATCAAATTTTTTGGGAGGGCAAGCTCTCCTAGCACCCAGGTAGCACCTTCAAAAAAAAATGGCTGGAGCCACCCCTGTCCCACAACCCTCCTCTACATCTCCAGCAATTTTGGCGATGAAACAATTTTCAGGGGCTTTGCAATCAGCTCACAAAGTTAACAAGTCGAAGAATTCGACCATCTCTAAGCCCATGCTTTATAACCATGTTACTAATTGCAGTATTACCAAACACATTGCATTTTCTATGACTTAAATCTGATTTCAACATCACCAATTTATAAGTAATTGGCTGTGCTAATACAGCAGCAATGCCTGGATGTAAAAATGGTGTTGCATGTTTTTTTAAATTAATGTGAACCTATTTGAAATAAGCAGTAAAAGCACATGAAAACAAATCCTCCAAAGATGTAAGCAGTGGCATGAAGGTCAAAGTATGTTATTGGCTTTAGTCCATACATACATGTTTGTCACCTAATATTATTGTACGTATTACTGGATTCATACCAACTTTGGAATATGAGAAAGAGAGACAGGGAGAAGGCATGCAGCCTACAGGATATGCCAAGCCAAAATGAGCATATCCTCTGTCCAAAGGACTTTGTTGTGGAATTCTTATGGTTTATTAAGATGCCACAATTTAGACCCTTGTTCGCATGCTCTTTTTTTTTTCTTGGAGTCCATGCAAATAAGCCAAACTTAAATCTATTTGTAATAGTATGCATGATCTTTACATTAAACATTCTAACGGGGGCATGTACAATAACTTTTAGCTGTAGCTCTGTTATTTTTTTTTGCAATCTTTATTTAACATTTATTTTAGATCATGTGGATTGCTCAGCCTGTTATTTTTTTAGAGGAATTTGCTGGAGCAACAAGTTTCATGGAGACCCTTTCTGACCACTTACAGGATTAAAAGTATCTTCTGCTAATGTCTTGCTACCAGATTCAACAGGACACCCATAGAGCCCTTGTGGATTTCAAGCTTCAATATGTCAGTGCAATTTTGCCATGGTTTTATTTTAACTGATAACATGGCTAGTGTATTTATGCACAAATATACCATATACAAATCAGAAGGAACCTTGTTTGCCAACATATTTAACATAAGCTTTCACTTTCCAGATGATATAGCTGCTCTAGTCAATGACACCAGTAATATGGATTTTACATGATTGATAGATATTCAAGTCCAATTACGGCTTTTGCATGAAAATACATAGGTGTTAAAACCTTATTTCCCTGATTCCTTTGTTCTATTCTGTATTATGTAAATAGAAGAATAGCAAGATATACAAATAAAAGGAGTTCAATCTTGGATAATTCTCAATTCTTGGCAGACTAAGTAAAGGGTGGCTCCTTAGAACAAAGCAAATGGGAGCCACATGCTTTATGTTATTTTCATACAAAAGCTAAAATTCATCTTGAAATACTCCCATTCATGTTCATTGTCTACCCATTATGATGTATTGTATGTATTTTTTTTCCTTAAGCCCACTGCATATTTGTTTTCTTTTATACTTTTCTTTCGTGTCATTGATCTTTTGTTTACTAATAGTTTTGTACAGAACAAAACAATTATGTATTGACATTGAAAAATATAATATTTGTCCTGTTTTGGTCTATGTATTAGCATTGTCTTTTTATATCATGTAGTAGTGTTACAGTCAGGCTAAGGCTCCACCAAGGGTGGACAGAAAAACACATGCGGAGACCATGTGTTTTTCTGTGCAGTTTCCCCGCCGTGCAGTAGTGGTTTCCAGTGGTAGTGGCAGGTTTTCAACGTATTCTTCTTTTTTTTTTTTTTGGTCCATTGACAGTTTATTGACGGTCAATAGACAAAAACCCGCGGCATGCATTTGAGCCGCAGGTTACACGCAGTGCGATCAATCCGCGACAGTAGACTTCCGGCTCACTGGGGGTAATGAGAGCGGTTTGGTGGTGGCTGAAATACTGCACCGCATCCGCTCTCAAAATGTATACGTTGTGATACAATGCTGAAGCACAGAACATTGTCTAGTGTAATAGAGCCCCTAAGCTGGCCACTCACGGACCAATATTTCATTCAATACCCGACAAATCAATCACTGTGCACATTTGAGGTGAACATGAATAGTTCGGGAATCAAACCCGGCCTCCCTTTCTTTGAATGGGATCAATCGATCAAACAGGCAACCGACATGTTAGTAATTACCTGTTCGATCGTAATTACATTAATTGGGGACCAGGGTCCCCATCCAAAGTATAGAACAGGAATCGATTGTGCAAAGTGGTGTGCATGGATTTGCCGAACGATTCGGCCATTCTTATGTCACCACGACCCAATCGATCATGGCCTGCTCCTTTCATTATTGATTTCTTCATATTTTTATGAATCTATGTACATCCTGAAGCACAGTAATGACACCATGGGGGTAAAATAAGATATACAATAAAAATAAAAGGGTTTTACCCTATAATTTTTTTTTTTTTACTTTTATGAAACAAGTGGCCCACAAACTGACATCACATTTCTTCATTTCCAAATAAAACCTATTGGAAATTAAAATAAATAAAACCTATATAGAAATCCTAGTTGCCTGGCTGTAATACCTACTTGTTAACATACTTTGCTTGAAAACATATTCTGATTTTCTTCAACTGTTTTCAGATCATTGATAAAGAAAATGGCCACATAGCTAGCATTTTCAGAATGAGAGGTCAGCAATGGCAGCCTTTGTTTTATTCACTTGAGGAATTGTTTAGAGCATTCCTGTTCTCTCTGGATTTGTTTTATTCCCTTGCTGTATTTGCATTAAATTGACAAAATCCCGTTTTAAAATTAAAACCACTGAGAATAATAGATTTTATTCATTGTCTTATATAATACTCAAATTTTATGTCACATCATATTGTTCTAGTATTTGAACCCCACAGCGGTATAATTTTGATTGTAAAAGTCAGCTAATTTAATCTGCTTTTAGAACAGTGTCAGAATTTATAGCAACCCAATTATTTTACCTTGGGGATGAAGGACTCCATCTATTGTCACACTGCATTAGCATCCTTTATTTCTAGGCTTTGTCATGCAGTAAACCATATTAACAAACCTGACATTCAAAATCAGCTGTGGACTTCATTAATGAAACAATATACCATAACATTTTCACTGTAGTTCTGTATTATGCGTTTTTTTTTATCCCTTACTTACTTAAAGTAGTTTGTTTACCATTTTACTTAAAAAATTGTTAATCTAAGAATGCAATACAATTTAGTGTTAAAGAAAACCCCTGCCTTATGTAGTATTCTGTATAAAAAACTGTGTTAAAGAAGTTTGTAAATCACTAACTATAATTTAGTTTCAGTATATTTTGGCTTGGCACTAATAAAGCTGATAATATGTAAATTAACTGCATTCTGATTCCCATACTCTGAAAGATTAGAGGATTCCCTAAATTCTGGTAAACTCAACTGTAGTATTGCTGTAATTATCACTCAACATTGTATACTAATTAACACTTGATTTGTTAACAGTTGGTAAAGGAATACTCAGATGCAGTGCTGAGCGATAATTACAACAAGTACTGATAAGTCAGCAGCAATTACCATTCATTGTAGGTGATTAGACTTAAGCCTCGTACACACACTCCATTGTAAACTCTGAAACGAATGTTGGTCATCATTTTAAGAGACTGTATGGATAAATAAGTGCTCTACAAAGCTGCTTTCTACTGTTGGGTTGGCCTATTGTAGAGGTCCTGCTCTATGTGCGGCAATAGCAAAAAACATAAATTGTTAGCAGATGCTTGTTTATGGTGGCATGGCGGACAACTTCGTGATATCAGGTGACCTACTATGTGTGTGTTTTTTCAAGAAAAACATTCATGAATCGTCTTGGGATGTATTTGAGCCTTTAAAGTCAACTACAATTATCCAAGGAGCTGTCCAGTGCTGAAGCTGTAATAATAGAGCTATACGTATTATTATTACTATTATATTAGTTGTAATGTGATTTATAGAATGACCAAATCTGTGGTGCTGTACAGTTAAAAAAAACAAATATGGATGCATAATAAAGAAACACACATATCTACACCAAATACAGGGTTGGGAGTCTGTACTGCCTTAATTTATCATATTTATGATATTGATTGTTTACCCGATGACCACTTATGGACCAGTGTGGCCAACATAACTATTTAAAAAAACATAAAAAAGAGCATTTACAGTTACCCCTTACTGCTAACTAAAACATAACTAGATACGCTGGCTGTTAGTTATCTGTCTATCTGATTACATTGTTTTTAATAATAACCAGTGACTAAAAAGAAATGGTTACCATGGGTGTCAATCTTACAATTGTATTTCTCTCCATTGAAAAGTTATGTGCTTCATTCTGCCTTGCTGTTTGACATGTGAAAAATATGATTTATATTGTATGTATGTGCACAGCTTTATTCCTGCTAGGAGACTGAAGGAAATATTTGTTTTAGTTGATATTACATCCATGCAGCTGCAGTTCCAACATAACATAAAAAAACATATATTTGCCCTAAAGGGTAAAAATAAGTATACTAGTTTCTGAATCCCTCCTATTATTTTAATTATTTGTATCAGAGATAAATGCTTTCACAGCTTGACCTCAACTTGTTAAATATAGATCGCCTCTTGAATCATAGGAAGGAGAATCTTTTAGTGTAGGAGAAATCTTATTAACATGTCATAAACATGGACGTGTTTCTTCTCATCCATGTCCTCTGAAAATATGTCTGTTTTCTAGTGTTTTGGTTATCTGTTATTTATTAAAATGTGTGATTTTTTTTTTGTTTTGTTTTTTTAAAAGAGATGGTTTTTATATTTACATTGATGTGTATATATATTGGATTATTCATTAACCAACTATATGAAACAAATCACATTGATGCATAATGTAATACATGTGGCCCATATTTTATGTCTAATTTTCTTCACACACTTGGGACATACTGCCGCTTTCTTTCTTACAAAAGTGTGTGTATGGATGTGTATGTATGTATTGTATGTATTTATGTTTGTGTATAGATAGATAGATAGATAGAGTACATATTACTTCATCATGTGCCAACTTTTATTTTAAAAGCTGAAAATCTGCTTCAAGATCCAAACTCCCTTTCATAGTGAGGCTTTCCATCTCCAATCATAATGACAAGGGACTGTGTGATTACACCACGTGGAGTTCCCATGTGGTGAATTTCTCTTCTGAAAATTGTAACACGTTTAGATGAGCATCTTTGGGTGTAAATGGTAGAGGAAATTTCTCAAAAGGATTATGTCCCTATTGTGTAATACTAATAAAAAAAAAGGTTTCTTAGCATATTATACCTGCAGGTGTACACACAACATATTTTACCAAGTCCTTCAAATATTAAGCCAAAAGGGTAAAGCTATGGTTAAAAAACAACTTGAGTTATAGTTTCCTATATGCTTCTATTTCTTTTTTGTACTTTCCCTTCTAACTTCCCACGCTGGTTGTGGGACATTATACTTCTACTTTTATTTTATTCACACTTGCTGATGATCAGTGTTTTTGATAAGCCGCACCTGGCTGTTACTCTCTTAAAGGCTACTCTAAGGAAAAAAAAACTAAAGCTGCCCATACATGTCACGATAGGCACTCAATTGATGACCCGATTGAGCACAGCATGGTGATGTCAGAATGGCATCACCACACTGATCTTGTTGATTGAACGGGAATCAAGGCGCACCACTTTAGGTTCTTGATTCCCCTCCGATCCTCAAAGGATGCAGGTTGAGCAGGATTTCCGGACATGCCCAATACCTGATTCACAGACCTGACTTGGAGCGGCATCGATTGATCCCACTCGCAAACAGGGGTGGCAGAATTATATGGCCGGTAGATAGAAGGCCGCGAATGCACACGGCATGGCGTCTGCGCCCATCTATGCATGTAGGTGTACCCTAAAGTTGAGCTAGAATATAGTTCAAATATATTCACATTCTTGCATTGTAATGTCACTCATCAAAGCTGCATTGGCTGTATCAGTACACATTCATGAAAATGCAAGGCCACTATATATGCGAAAGGTGCCATCTTGTGTGTAGCACGGTAGTTCTAGCCAACAGCTGTTGTTGCTCTTCTCTTCCACCAGCCCTGTTCTAATGCCCATCAATGACATGCTCTCCTAAAAGCATTAGCAGTGTTGACATTTACCGTTTAGGCAGAAAATTATTTATAGGACGTAGCACAAGGATGTTTTTTGTTATTCTGTACATTAAAAAGTAAGCATTTTCATCTTGGTAGCAAGAAAACGTTGTCATTGTTTTCAGTTGTAGCCACACCACTCTAAATTTATTGAACAGAAGTTGCTTGGACCAAATGCTAATACATGCGATATATATAGCTGGTGATTTCTGCTCTAGATTTTGTTAATATTAGAGGTAGAGATGGTCGAAATTTTTTTTGACTAGCTGACTTTATGAGCTGATTGCAAAGTTTTGCTCTAGCACATGTAGTTTTTGCATAAACTAAGTTCAAAGTTAAATTTTAAATTTAAACTTAATTTATGCAAAGACTATTTGTCATATTGTTTTGTAGTAAACCCCCAACCCTTCTCTACATCTCCAGCAAGCTTGGTGATGATACCATGTTCAGGGACATTGCAATTAACTTAAAATAGTTGAATTAAAAAAATATTAGAGGGGCTTATTAGCTACAATATCAAACCACAGCCCAAATAATTTGTGATATAAATTTAATTTTAAACATTAACAGAAATAATTTGGCATTGTATTTCAAGATTAAGCAAATTAAAATATTACCACTTAATACAGACTACATTTTGTGTTGCTATACAACCTTAAGATCACTATGAATCTGCAGTAGAACTCTCTCATGCTCAAACAATGATGCCTCTCTACATGATAGATAGATTCTAAAAAGCAATATGTGAACTCGGCAAACCATTTCTCTTAATCCAGAGATAGCTGCAAGACAACTCATAGGGCTCCATGTATTTCTTCAAGATGTTGTATAACACTGCTGTGTGGCACTTAATATAGGTTAGTAACATCTAAAAATAAACTACTGTCGCATTCACTGGATAATAATGGAATAGACTGACTTTTCAATTGAGTGTTGAGTGCATTCTGGTAGAAAATGTTAGTCCACCACTGTAGGGGTTGAAGCAACTTTTATAACATGTTTACTGTAATTGTAGTGTGCAAACATAACACTATTTCTCTTAGCTCTCCTCGATATTGAAGTACTGATTCTACGTAATTTTGTTCTCAATATGGCCTCAGGCCATTATTTTTGTAGAAGAAGCACCATCAAGGCTTAAAACTAGCATACATTGTTCTACCACAGATGCCATAAAAAAAAATTTCTACAACCGTCCATATTGGAGCTATATTTGCAGTCTTCAACTTGTCAAAGCAACCACATATACAAACT
Source organism: Ptychadena robeensis (assembly GCA_036250615.1). Taxonomy (NCBI): domain Eukaryota; kingdom Metazoa; phylum Chordata; class Amphibia; order Anura; family Ptychadenidae; genus Ptychadena; species Ptychadena robeensis. Next base: position 173,202,897 of record CM070032.1, read on the forward strand.
TCACATCATATATGTATGCAGGGTAAGCAGGCAACCCATCACCAAGCTTATATGTAGATTGCTTCCGAACATTTCACAAGTAGGTCGACATGTCCAACCACAGTATCAAAGGTAATTCACATAAATGCCAAAAAAGATCACTGGTAGGGTTCCTGGTATCCAGATTTGATTTTACAGATGAACACAATGCCAAGGTCCTTAAGTGGTTTCCCCTGGGGGTTGGATCTCTTTCTTAAGAATTCTTGTATAACATGAGTTAAATATAAAACAACAAAAAAAAACAAAAATCTGACTGTTCTTATTTAAATAAAAAATTGCTGTCAAATTACAATTTTATTAGTTATATTAGGTAAAGAAAAAAATCAGCTTTTAGTACTTCTCTAGTTTGGACTACAATAATTTTTTAAAGCCTAGACATGAAGGCAAAATTATTTATTGGTATTGTGATGATGATGCAAGTTTTTCATTATGGCACAGGATTACTAAGAAAAATAAAAAAATTTCCTGTGACACTTTATTTTTACAATAGCAGTCCAACTAGAGGCAGAATTTGTATTAAAGGAGAACCAGTAAAGGATATCTTGCCAGAATTCATATATTCCCCTAGCACTTACCAATGCTTTACCTTTTCAGTGTATACTTCATAGTAATACTTCAGTGTTTGTTTGTAGACTGTACAGTATAGATTTATTCCGACAATGGAGCCACTATGATATATGTCCTGTTTACATATTTATTATATAACTAGTTGCCACTTAGACATTGAATAGGTGACATTCTGCACCAGAGGAAGCACTAAGTATCTTAAATAAAGTGCTGTATCTCAAATATTCGTGTTGATGTTCCGCTCAATCGCCGAACGATTGATCGTTCAGCAAGTCCTACAGTAAAAACTACAGAAGAGAGCTTTTAAGTCGTGAATAAACACATGTATGAAATATACTCCCTTTTAGTGTAAGGTAAATGTTAGGCAAAAAAATTTTATATAAAGCATCTTTTGCCTAAGCTCACAGCTTTGTAAAATGGTCAGTTGACAAAGTCCTTCGATTTCTTTAATGTTCTCCTAATGGCAGGACATAGAACAAATAAATGAAAACTTATAGATATCCTGACACTTGTTATTAAGACCATATACCTTTGTAAAGGTAAGTCTATAATATTATATAGGGGAAGGTACTGATTGTCAACAAAATGCTTATTGTCCTGAATCCCTGCCACTAAATGCTAATCGGACTATCTCTACAGAGGACCTAGTAATTAATTTGTGTATGTATGAAAACTGGTAGAGTACCTCTTCATGGTAATAATAATTTTGCTGGTCTATGTTGCATTTTGGACTTTTGAGATCTATTAATATTTCATAGGCCATTTATAATCTGGCTTCCATGCTACCAGTTTGCTTTAAATACACTGTTTATTACTTTAAAATTGAGGGCTGAGTTCTTGATTATTGACTCTTGTCTTTCAGAGATCATTGTATGATCATGTTAGCAATAGCCGTGTGTTTATCTCTTACGAGAAACATTTTAGGTTTGTCTGATCATTAGACAAGAAATGTCTACTTATCCATATAAACATTGGAATCTTGCGCTTTGCCACCCAGGCTTTGATGTTTCCCTAGCCTATTTTTAATTACCTGAGATGTTTAGCAGATTTATTAATGTACTGTATTTGTAATGAGTACACTTTAACTCTGAGTAGCATGTCACATTTGTAGAGCTTGATTTTATAAGAAAGGATTGTACTAATTCTGTTACCTGTTAATTAGTTGGACATTTGCACTTTAGATGGCTGATGTTACCATCCTAGTTACTCTGGTCTAATAACTGCTAGACAATGATTAGAGAGCACCTCTAGTCTTGGTTATGTTTGATCATTATAGAAAGGAACTTTGCTGATATAAACGAGAAAGACTCCTGCAAAGAAAAAAAACATACCATACTTTTTGCTGTTTGTTCCAGAAATTGGTGTATGGATATCTATCCATAATATATATAAGAACTTTATATTGCAATATATAGGACTGTGTTGAGAGGTTTCCATGAGCAAATGCAGCAAGCTTCGTGCTTCAGTTTAAGGAGCTTTGAAAGATAAGAGATGTGTCACAGCTCAAAAAGTGGCTTAGCATGTATCGGGGTGCTCATTTTCCATGACCTGGTAATACTCTTGTGTCTTCCCTGGGGTTCATTTACCCTCTTTGCTCTATTCCATTATATGTATGCTCTCTATACCAGATAGATTAAAAAGTTTTTTCAGCAAAAGTCTGGTAGATAGCACCTCTACCTCCAGCTTTTACTAGGCTTTAGGAATATGCAGTCTTGTCCATCAGTAGTGATAGCCGAACTGCCCGCAAGACGGACAGTTCGGCCGCGAACAAGCATGTTCGTCCTCCTTCTCGCCAGCGGACAGTACGGGTGTTCGACCCGCCCTGTTTGCCGGCGAGAAGTAGCCCTCTATTCTTCCGGGAGGGCTCCTATTCTTCGTGGGATCAATGAGCAGGGAGATCCTGCCGCAGGAAGAAAGTGAAAAACCGTCTCGCAAGCCCGGAAGTGACGTCAGTGATGTCACATCCGCTTAGCACACCCAGGAACTATGCGTTCCAGGTGCCGGATGTGACGTCACATCTGGGATTTCAGATTTAAATTCCCCGCCTAGAGGCAGGGAATTTGAATCTGTTTGCAGACGGCGGACTTTTTTAAAAGTCCGATCCGCCCGTTCGCGGACGGACATGGCTGAAGTTCGGCCATCACTATTCATCAGTAATGATGGTCGAAATAAAGAAAATTTGATTTAAAATTGGAATGGCCCCATCAAAATTCCGCATGGTCAAAATTTTGACCTTAAAATTTAAAATTTTTCAACCATCCCTATTTATCAGTTGCTTGGCTGTTCCTAAAGTTACCACACATGATAAAGATAGCATGAAAAATTGCAGCATTCTTATTTTTGCCATATTGTCAATAGTTATTGTATTTATTTTTCTGGATTGGCATTTGTTTTATACATATCTATAGTTTGTTCTTCGTGTTCAGTCATGTATTTTATATTTACCTTTTTATTTTACAGAAAGTGGAAGCATTTAAAATGCTAAAAAAAAATATTTAAAAAAACGTGTTTTTAAAAAGTGCTCTATATTGATGTTTACAATGTAATGGGTACTACTGTCCAATTTTACTTTAACACCAGAGGTATGTTTGACTGTTAGAGCCTCTAACTGTTATTTCTATAGTCCCTTTTTTTTAAGAAGTCTTTTTGGTTGCTGTAGTCCATAAAAATAAGTTGCTACCACTGTTGCCTTAACTGTTCACTTATAAATTTAGTGTAAGCCCTGTACCTCTCCCTGATGCAATTTCTAGTTCCCCACTGTCTAGAATTTACAGCATTCATGCATCTACAAAATGGGTCAAAGGCTCATTAAAAACGCTAGGGGCATGGTTCCAATGCTCCTCCAATGGGTCAATGTATCGTCTTTAAAAATGTGGTAAGACAAAAGCAATAAGGCAATGTCTCCACTGAGGTTTTTTTGAGAGTTTGATGCACATCTTTAGCACATGCCCATTATAGTCTATGGTGTGTCTTGATCACAATGGCACGTTTTTAAGCCGCTTTAATAGGCCCATATACTTACATTGGAGGTTTATTGGAAAATATCACAAGCATTTTTAATATGTCATTGACACATTTTTTAGACACATGGGTGCTGAAATTACATTTGGTTTATGTTCCAGACCTCGCATCAAGAAAACTCACCATAAAACATGAAAAAAAACTCATGGGTCTCTTTATTGAAGTGTTAGCCTTTCCCAGGGGTTATGGATGGACTCAGATGAACCGACCAATAAGGGA
>CM070032.1:173206842-173225483 GCA_036250615.1 Ptychadena robeensis
CGCCCGGGGACCCCACCAGCCATACTGGGGACCCCGATGGCGCCGCATTCCCCCCAGGAGGGCTGACATGAAGACACAAAAAAAGCAGTGGAGGCAGATTGCACAAATATTTCATCTTCTTTCACTGTAAATAAAAAAGCAAAACATGTTAAACATAGTATAAAGTAGAGAAATCAGTAATAAGAGGCTATTAGCTTCATATTTTCACAGCTTTTATATTCACAGTTTGTGTCTAATGTAGAAAAGAAGCCTGAAAAGAAGAATTTATAAAAAAAAAATGAGGCCAGACTGATGCAGACAAATCATCTTTTATTTTTCATGGGCATAATTGTATGTTTGCTGCATGAATGAAAAGATAGATGCAATTTTTCCGTGAGAGCAGATGCTGCAAAATACATTTAAGTTCATTGCATTTAGTATTACAACTATTTCAAATTTTTCATGTCTTGTCAAACAAAAACGAATAGACTTATGTATATTGAAATATTCTGAACCACATTCGATAAAGGCGAGAACAAATCTAAAAATATACAAAGAACAGTGTTTGCTGTTTGAAAGCAAATCCTCAGCTTTGATGTTAGGGAGGAATACTAGACCTCCTTTATTTTAGCTTGCTTTGCTGGAATGTGTTGCAATGTGCTAGGCATTGCTAATAGAATTATGATGTAGTCAGAAGCTGAGGCAAACAAGTAAGATGATCTTCTTTTACATGAATGACGTTGTTTTTGGAATCCTAGCTTTTAGGTCTGATAGATTGTAAAACATTGTTATCATTTTGTTAAATGGATTCAACATTGGCTTAATTAACATTAGAGGTTCTTCTGTATGGAGGCTGTAAAAGTTTACCCTGTTCTCTGGTCCCCATGACCAAGCCACTATCACTAAATTGGTTTCCCATTTAGTAAGAGCATAGGAGCTGTTTTTCTTCCAACCCACGTGCAGACTAACTTTGTATGGATGCTGTCTTGGAAGATATGGTTCCATTTCTGCTATGGCCTTCCCCAAACCAAGGGGGCCTAAATATACCTGAGCAGGATGGAGGCAGGGAAATCTCACACCAAGTTTTGGATTGCTTGGCCCAAAATCTAACCCAGATATGGGCCCATTTAGTCTAATAATTCAGCCCTTTGTCATCTTGATGTCAAGACACTCTAGCTCCCCTCTGCTCATTCCCTGCTATAAGTAGAGATAATGCATAAAGGAAGATTGTTTGGGTCTCCTAATGGCCATAGTTTGCCTGCAATAGAATGTTTTTGTTTACTATCAAAAAACTTATTTATTATTATTTTATCTACTGTGTGGGCTACATGGACTTAAGACACCTATTCCAGCCCTTGCTCCAGACCCTTTGTCAAATTTAAAAACCCATTGTGGCCCTTGAATCAAAAGTTTGCTCCAACCTGTAGCCTCTGAAGTTTGAATTGTTAACATAACCACAGTGTAATTAGCTTCTATTTTATGCCCTTGAAGACAAAGTACATGTTATGTACTCAAAGTATAGTGAGATGAGATTTTGTTGAGCATGTTAAACAGTTACTATGAGTTACTGTGCTATAGGATTGTCTTGTTAGATGAAGGGATCTTACAAGACAATAATACGGTACAGTCCCCTGCACTGGATTGATCCACTTAACCTTTCCTATACTATGTCCTTCTGTAATATTTTCTTGCCTTAATCATATTGCTGGTCCTCTTGTTGTGACTATGTTGAAATTGTGCTCACCTGTACCATACAGTTGCCATTTTTTCTGTTAAATTAACCTTTGTTGTAATTTGATTCTGGACTTTTCATTCTTTCTTTATAATATCGTTGTCCAGTCAGTGATCCTTTCTAATTTTCCCTAGCTGCACTCTGGAATAATACAACTTTCTTTCTGTACAAATTGATCCGTTACTTTCTTAACCTTGCTTTAATGCACCGGTGGAAAGTCCTAAACCTCTTGATCTCTGAGTGATTTTTTGTTCTTTTCACACCATATCTAATGAAGGGTGTCAGGTGTGTAATAGAAAATAAAGATAACTTGTAATAACACTGGGATGAATGGTGACAGCGACTTCAACAATGTTTTACACACGCTGTCATGACTTCTTCACAGGTATAATGCATAAAGATGGTGACCACCAAATATAATTAAAATATTAGTGGCACATCCCAACTACGAAAAAACAAAAGGAACAATGTGTACCACCTATATGAGTAAAGGCCCCCATACACCTTACAATCTTTCCATACAATTTCTGTACAATCAACTTTTGTTCTACCAAAACCATGTAATATGAGGATCTAATGTAAATTGTATGGATCAATCTTAAGATGTATGGGGGGGCTTAAGAAAATATGGGGTTTTAAGGCCCATTAATTTGTCCACAGTCATTCTATATTGTAAAAAAACAGGTCTTATTTAATAATTTTTTTAAAAATGTTTAACCTGCAATTTGCAAATATGTAATGATACAGCTAGTGATAGCCGAACTTCGGCCGTGTCCGTCCGCAAACGGGCGGAGCGGACTTTTAAAAAAGTCCACCGTCCGCCCGTTCGCGGACAGATTCAAATTCTTGAATCTTGAACTTGAATCTCAAAACCAGGATGTGACGTCAGTGACGTCACATCCAGCACCTGGAACGCATAGTTCCTGGTTGTGCTGACCGGATGTGACATCACTGATGTCACATCCTGGTTTAAAAGCCGGTTTTTCACTGAAAGACTGGGTTCTCTACCCGGTCTTCAGTGAAAATATTCTTCCTGCGGCGGGATCTCGCTGCAAATGATCCCACCGGAGGAAGAATAGAGGGCTCCTTCTCGCCGGTGAACAGGGCGGGTCGAACACCCGTACTGTCCGCTGGCGAGAAGGAGGGCGAACATGCTTGTTCGCGGCCGAACTGTCCGCCTTGCGGGCAGTTCGGCCATCACTAGATACAGCCCACAACAGTAACAATGCTTTACGAACATGTAAGAAACTGTTGTATAATCCTTACACGCATTTTGCCCAATCTTTGGGCTTCATTAGGGATATAAGAAAGTGCTTGAGTCTAAAAGGTATACAATCTATACCAAGCATTGGTCATTGAATGGAAAAAGGTTGCATTTTGATTCTGTTAATCATGAACATCATAAGATGTTCTTGTTTCTTTAAAAAAAAAAATCACAGATTCTCATTATGTTCATATGGACAGGTCCAGTATTGTAACAGGATTATTTTTTAGTTGCTTGTAATGTGGCAAAAAATGTATACAGAGGTAAAACAGGCAATAAAAGGAGCTGAGGGATCACGTGTTTGTCTACACATAGAATATTGTTACTTTGATTGGATTGCAGGAAGAGAACTCTAAATTGTATTCCATTTTTTTAAAAGTCATTGACGGCCGTAGATTGAAATGGAAATGTTATTTTGATCAGATTAAAGTGCAAAATTGTTTGTGTAATACTTTGGCTTTCCTATCAATTCATGATTATTTATAAAGGTAAGAGCCAACCTTTGTGTAACCTTCCATGCTGGCATTCATGTGGTTTATTCTCTTATAATGTTATATCATAATTTGGCAGTATGTATTTGTCATTGATGCTTGCGCACATGATTATGACTTTTTGTTATATACACGTGTCTTATTCTAGGTCTGGTTAAGATATCATCTAGCATTCTGTACAGTTCAATCTTCTAATCAAAACCAACTGAAAGAGTAAACTGAATGTGCGTCACAACTAATCAACCTCCCTGTAAAAAGCCTAAAATTGTTCTATGCACAAGAAACTAAGAAACTGATTGCAAGGAAAAGCATAGAGCGTTATTCTGAGGCAGATATATGAGAACTTTTGATGGAACAGACAAAGATTTACTTCATCTTAAAGATGAAACCATCATCACTCAAGTATAGTCTAATTACCTAATGCTAATTGTTTCCTATATGCTACTAAGCTAATGAGACAATCCATTTATGATTTTTTTCTTCTTTACTGTTTAGTGTGTACTTTTTGCTGCTTTTGCCATTAACTGCAGCTCTGTAAGTGCAAGCCATTTGGCTGTAATCCCTGTAGGGCCCTTGACTCCACACTGAGCTTTTGCTTTTATGTCAGTTTGGTTTCCTGTCATCAGTTTTACATGCTCACTAAAACCAAGTTCAGCTCTCAACAGAAGCAAAAGCATTACCTGAAGGAATAAAAAAGGAAAAAAGTTGGCAGACAACATTCTAACAAGCAGTGCATTAGACTTGTAAGGTGTCTGCACACTTTATGTATTGTCTGGAACTGCCTCCCATGTTTGATTCCAGTTTTCCTCCTGTACACATAACCCCTGCTGAGAGCTAAAGCTATTCTAAATATACTTACCTGTCAATATTGAGAAGTTTGGCTTTTTCTTTAAAACTTAAACAAGATTACATATGTCTTAAATTATATAATTGAGGTCACATTAGTTATTAAGAAGAACGGTATTAATTCTATGCACCCCATGTGTCATTCAGACTTGTTTATGTGGAGCCTTAGTTGGTAGACTCCAGTATATTTTAGAGAGATATTTAGTGGTCAGCACTTTTTTTTCTCCCTTCTGTATCACCCTGGTCAACATGATGGGTCATTGAGGTTTGGCTTGTGGAGCCACCTTCCACCATTGCAATGATTATGTCCTCTGGGTACACTAAAGAGATTGTACATTTAAAATAGACCCTATTGTTGGAGTCAGTTTCAGCAGTGGTATTTTTATGTATTACACTGGAACACCTCTTTCTTTGTTTTCAATAAGGTGTGTCAGTGCTTACAGCGTTTGCCTTGTAGAAGTGAAGTTGGAAATAAAAGTGTGAGGGATTAGTAAGGCTGCCAGAAGTACCCTCAAGAAAATAATGAGCTCCTCTTGCTTACCATCCTTCATTTCTGGGTTTCCTTACTCTCCATCTCAAAACTCTCCTACAGAGTAGTAACTACAATTGTTAGCCAATACAGTTACAGATTCTGTGTTACTTATATTATCTGTGTGCGTTCTTAGCTCTAGATTGACCCTGCTAAAAACAACTGCTCACCTTGTTACCTTGGTGAACAGAAAGGGACACCATTCTTCTAATGGCTCAGGTTCTTCTCTGTCTGCCTAGTACATCTAAACATTATTGCTCCTTCTACTTGGATGAGCCAGGTATACTTTGTTCTGGTAGCTTCCCTTATCTTTCTTCTTCCATTCTGAAATACTGGGATTAAATGGGCCTTGCTCAGCTTGAGCCATTTACCTAACAAAGTAGTGAAGATAACATAAAACAAACAATGGCCCTGGCACTACATCAGTGGTTCCCAAACTGGGGGGCGCGAAGGTATTTAAGGGGGGTGCTGGCCCTCATTCTTAAAATGTGTTTGAAAAGGGAGGGGGGCTTGATTATGTTCCTAAACAGAAAAGGGGGGGGGGCCTGCAGGGAAAATTTGGGAACCACTGCATTACATGAAGGTTTCTGAGCTATGGTTTTACTGCATAAATATGTCTTTGTCCTGCAGGTTATTAAGCTACCAGTTATTGAAAACCAGTATTCTAGGCTCATTTAATTTCAGATGCAATCAAATTGAAAAATATGATCAGTAATTATTTAATATACAGCACAGAGAATTATGTTGGTGCTTTAGTAATAAATGGTAATATAATCATAAGAGTTTGCAGTGCTGTTCAGCTAATTTTGTGATTCACCTATCTTGGCTTACAAAAAGATGACCCTAGCTTTGGGTAACTCGTTCCAGATCACCTATTGACTGAGCAGCACAGCCAATAATCGCATTAGCAAAATATCGCAAATACCTTCATTGCGCAAATCGGGCCATGCGTATACTGCAAACACAATGCATGGTAAAAAACAAGGAAAAGAGGAAGGAGATTCCACTCCGGGACTTTTAAGGCACAGGTTTTTGAACAAATGAGTAGGTAAAACAATGTTTATTATTAAAATAACAGGGCATAATCATACAATACAGAGTCTTGGTCAATAAACCACATCCTTATAATACATATTTTATGTCGGTGTTTGTTGCCGGATAACATCTCGGCGCGTTTCGCAAAAACTGCTTCCTCAGGAGAATGTAGCCGGCAAACTCTTTAATAATGTCTAACAAAAAGAAATATTCACCACCAAGCCACATCAAAGATCAAGCAGCCAGTGAGTATTTAGTATTGTGTTTCTATTTGAATGTACTAGATGATTATTATATGGAATCGTGACATGAAATATTTCTTTTTGTTAGACATTATTAAAGAGTTTGCCGGCTACATTCTCCTGAGGAAGCAGTTTTTGCGAAACGCGTCGATGTTATCCGGCAACAAACACCGACATAAAATATGTATTATAAGGATGTGGTTTATTGACCAAGACTCTGTATTGTATGATTATGCCCTGTTATTTTAATAATAAACATCGTTTTACCTACTCATTTGTTCAAAACCTGTGCCTTAAAAGTCCCGGAGTGGAATCTCCTTCCTCTTTTGCTTGTTTTTTTCTCATGATAACTATTGGGATGTTGGCACATTGACCATTATTGGAAAACCCAGGGGAAATGATATATACATTTTTCTATATAACACAATGCATGGTAGTTACGGGTACTGGTAATGTAAAAGATCTTGAATATTCACGATTATGAAGATATAGCACTGCATTCGAGATTTTCTCCAATTCTCAAAGTGCAGATATTCGCAATAAAACTTTGTGTTTAGAATATTCTGCTTTAATCCTCGGAGTGTGGATCCTTTCTTTCATGATGTGGGCTTAATTTTTCCATTTGAATGTAGAGCTTGGCCCTGCTCCTCTACCTTTGTTTAGCGTATGTATTGGTCCTTTAATTTATTAAGAATGCGAAACGACCAATAGGGAGGCACTAAAAGAAGTTAAGCATCATCAACTAAAATTTTCATATGAATGCTGCTGGATCTCTGATTTGCTTTACCACAATTGAATACATTAAAAAAAAACTGTGGTTATTTAATTAATTGAATTAATTTTGTTCAATGTATTTTTGTTGATGACAATAAAAAATATTTTGCTAATTTGGATATAGTTGCCTTAAAGGCACATTTTGTTGTGTTTGTCCCTAAAAGTTTGATGTGATTTACCATAATTCTGAGTCTGATTTCCCAGCTGATGACAGTACTCTGCAATGTTGGACTACGTAATGAAAACTCATTTATGAAATACTTGAAGCTTTTATCCCGAAGGCACCTTGTCATAAATGTTCCATTGTTACACAAATGCTACTTGATGTTAGATCATAACACAGTGAGGTATGAGTGCTGCGGGATTCTTTGTAGAGACAGTAACAGCTAAAAGATGAAGGAGAGTTTTATGTTTCAATAGAAAACACATGAATGGATGTTGCCTATTAAAAGTGAACATATATTTAATGTAAGGTTTAAATAAAAAAAAACGTGTGGTTTTATTTTATCAAGGTAAAGTCACAGTTAATAACCCATTAAAAATATACAATTATGAATCTAATGCCAGATTGTAACTAAAACATGTCACAGCTTTTAGTTTTATTTCGGGCCGAAATTGGACGCCAAATCGATTTAAGCCATTACGGACATGTCCATAATTCGTAGAACGAGGTTATAACTTTGGATGGGTCCCCGTCCAAAGCAATTGCTGGCACACAAAGGGCGTCCACGGGGTCAATCTGCCGGGAGATCGGCCAAAATTCTATACGTGTATGGGGGGCTTTGTAAATGAATGTTATTAAAATACAAAGTAATGTTTTGGCATAGTCCTTTCATCCTTTGGACCTGTGAAATAGTCAACCTAAAAAAGGTTTCAATGTTATAAAATTAAATAGCATGCTGTTCGGTGACATAAGACAGACACCCTTGAAAGTTGGCATAGAATATTGGCAACATCCAATATTTCTAACTGTGAGAAGAAAAAAAAAATATGCCTGGGCTTGAAAAAAACTCAAATAATAAATGATACAAAGTTTATTCTGTCCACTTTTTCCTAATACAGGAGCACATAAAATATATTGTAAAGCCCCCCATACATGTTCCGATTATTCTCCAGACCGATTTTTCGTCCGATCGGGTCACCCGATTTTCACCTAAAATGTTATGGTCGGTCGGCTGGCACAAGAAATCGGAATTCGAATTATCACCGATCGATCAGCCTGACACTATTTATTAACAGCAGATCGACCAAAATTTACGGACAGGTCCGAAGCGGTCCCGACTGGGTACATAATTCCACATCCGATTAATCTCCCGACCACGTTGGTCGGTCGGGCAAAATTTGTACGAAAAATTGGAATGTTTATGGGGGGCTTTAGCTGGTATAGGAATTTCTGATCTTGCCTGACATGTATATTGTGTATTTACTGGATGCACAGTAGTAATACAGTCACTTGGCAGCAACAGAGGGGTCACAGCTGTAATACTGATGGTGGTTCCTGGAGCAGGTGTAGGTTTGCGTAATAATGACTGGAGATCACACATTTATTGGGAATATTATATAATTTATTGCCTATGCTGCTCATCCCTAATTCCATATAGTCCGTTTTACATTTGTAAAAAAGCTGAACAAGCTAAACCTTTGGGCTTAAGGCAGTGGTTCCCACTCTGGGGGGAGTGAACGTATTCCAGGGGGGCGCAGGCCCTCATTCTTAACCTGTGTTTGAATAAGGATGGGGGGACTCGAAAATGTTCCTAAATAGAAAAGGGGGGCCTTTCAGGGAAAGTTTAAGGGATTATTGAAGCACCATATTCCTATAATAATATATTTTTTTTCATGAAACATCAGTAGAACAAGGGGCCTAGTGATGCACAATGACAGTTTCCCAGTTTTATTATCTAAGATTATTGTTGAGTTTGTTTTGCATAAACACTTGTTCTTTTATTTATATGGTCAGACTTTTGTATTTGCCATAAACATATGCTGCAGAAATGTCAGCTGCGTCAGTTATTCAGCAGTAGAAGGTTAATTGGCGTCTGTGTACATATATATTTCTCTTTGTTCTATGTTGATTCAGAACACAGATACATAGTAGGGTAGACATTGGGCTGATACTTGAAGGGTACAGCAGGTGTTGACATGACTATAGCAGGATCTCGCTCTCTGGTCTTCTCAGCACACAGCTGCTGTGATACAGTACATTTCTCTGCTTGCACAGGCGATATTACAGTGGCAGCGCCGTTCCCTGCTTAATCCAAATGTGCAGCACTTGAAAGAGACCTTTTCATGATCAACAGAGGATGCAGAAAGGTAAGGAAGCAATTGGGGAAGAACAAAAAAAAGGAAAGGAATAAGAAAAAGAAAATCCTGATTTCCTGGGGGATTTGATCTTTGTGTAAAAGAGCTGCTTTTTCTTCATATAGAGGGGAAAAAAGATACAACAGTTGGAAGCAGAGTTAACAGACATCAATAACAGATGTATGCTAAGATGGAATTTTTATACACTCCTGCTTATGTGGGATGGCATGAACATTCAAGGTGAAATCACTATCATTTTAAGGACACTTGAGCCAGACTGCAAGGAAGACTCAGTTGGTGCTGTCATTATAAACTATGGTGCATGTAAAATTATCTTTGCATTTACATCACTTTCAAATGCATCATCACAAGTGTTCTACATCGGTGACCTATCTCGGGGGATAAATAGTATCATTGACTTATGCAGGGCTTGAACCCCTCGTGACCCTTAACAGATTCAAATGTCACGGGCAGAACTTCCATCTGGCTATGCCTCCGCTTCTAGCCAAGTTTTCTAATAAGGATTAATTGGAAGACCTCTATTGGCTTTCTGAAATGACCATGATAAATGTATGCTTGGCTTATTATAATGTATGCTCTCAAATAGATGTCTGCAGCTTGCCAATGAGAGCAAGTTTATATTCTGTTATTTAATTGGTATGTATCTCGTCTTCCTACAAAGAGTCAGAAAATGGAATGTTTTGTTCAGCAACTAGACATATAGCAAAATAATTTTTTTTATTTTTTTATTTAATGTACAATATGTGTGTGTGTGTGTGTGTGTGTGTGTGTGTGTGTGTGTGTAAACGGATGTATGTAGCAATTTGAAGATACCAATGCTTTGTGTTTAACCTTTACTGAATTTGGCTTTCTCTTCTGATCAAAGCACTATTTTATATTGGTAACACATTCTGTTTGCAAAGCTGATGTGAGATTATTAGTTTCATCACCTGCATTTAAGTTCCAAGATACCCATATCATGCGATTTCCCTTATCGTGCATCAGAAGTTTTGAATGTGTGTTACAACCCTTTAGATATAATAACTTGCTTTCAGTTTATTATGAAACATCTGTTGAGAGCTGTGAGGTAAAAAAATTCCTTTACATGACAAAGTTGCTTGTAATTTAAAATAATATGATTATTAGAATACCTCACTGGTGTAAGGAGTAAATTGGCAGACAATGTTGTTATACTATCTAATGAGAACTGGCATGAGGCATTAGAGACTACGAAACTGGTTGCCGAATGTGTTGTTTGTTTTTCTTAATCTCTCCAACCTGTAATACTACTGTGCACCAATTAAATAATCTTAAATTTAGACTTCGTTTATTATCTTTCTTGGTAATGTATCCCTAGGTTAAAAAAAATCATGTTTGTCAGGGTTTACTTCAATACCAGAGGAAAGTATTTAATTGTACCTCAGACATCCCATTGGAAGAAAGATAAATTACAAGGTTTCTGTGGAAAAAGGGCTGCCAGGACCACTCGTTAGTGTAAAAGTGCTGAAGGAACATGGTTCTTAGTGTCATAATTGGCTATACCAGTTCTGTGTTCTTTTGAGTAAATTTGTTGTTTCATCTTGAGTATAGTTCTGAGAAGACCAATCACAAGAACAAGGATAAATTAAAAAACGCATTACTTGTAGGGGAAATGTTTTGGAAATAAAATAAATGTGGCAAAAGTCTGTTTTCTTTGCTTTGGTCCCATTTCACCTAAAGTGTGAAGAGTCAAGTGAAAAGTTATCTTTCTAGTGGAAGTATTTGAACTCTTATATTTACTGGAACTCCTTTATAGAGATTTACCTTATATGTGACCAGACTGACTTTTTAGCATGCAGTAAGTGACAGTTAAGGTGGCCATACACAGGTCGATACCCGCTCCATCGACCGTAGCACTGTGACATCATGTTGGTTTCCAGTTTGATAAAAAAAAAAATTTTTGTTTGATTTTCTGTTTCTGCGCACAGCGATCCCACGTGGGTTGGTCAAACGGAAAAACCAAACCGCGTATGGCCACCTTTAGGGTATGTTACCACAGTAGCGATCAGCCACAATTCTAATCATGGCGCGGAGCTGCGGGAGATTGTTAGCACCCAGCGATCTCCCGCTGGCTCCCACGGCTAGAATTGCAGCTGAGGATTTCAGTCAGGACATCTCATTGACAGTGAATGGGCGCGGTTGAAGTGACAAGCGATTTTAACCGAGCCCATTCAAGTCTATGGCCACATCAGGGGATGATCGGCTGGTCGCTGCCAATCGCGGCCCTTGGTTGAAGTGAGCACAAGCCCACTCAACTAAATAGAGGCAATCCGTTGAGATTGCCGTACACAATTAAAATCGTGTCAGCCCCTGCAGCTGATTGGCAATGTGGGAACATAGCCTTACTCTCCAACAACAATAAAGCAGTGGAAGGGTACAACAACTGTCAATTTTATTTCTGTCTATATCTCTACTGCAGTTTTTTTTACATCTCTAGTTTTAGGAAGCATTTACTTTACATTAGCAGAGGTTAAAGGCAAACTTCTGTTACAGAGCCCTGGAAAGAAAAAAAAAACCCAGCAGCAGGTCCTAGCATATACTTTATATGAAGATTTCATTATGGTCCTGAATGACAAATGTTTGTTTAATGGGCAGTTGGTGTTAGACTGTTAACACAAAAAAAATACTAGAACAACCTGGACTTAATTCATTAATGCTGGGCAACCGAGCAGTAAAGTGGTAGTTATTGTTCAACATCTGCTTTTATATTGTACCAGCTGGTCAGTACATCTGGAAAACAAATGGCCTCAAATATTAACTTTGCATCTAATGTAACTAGTTGTGATTAGTAACATATGACAGATCACATCTTGAAAATGAATGATGGTCTTTATTACTGCTTACCTACCTACCTACTTTTCTACTTTGAATGAGAATTTTATTCAAGAGATACAGTAAATTACAATATATCTGCAAGTCCTTTGAAAACTGAACTAGTTTATCATCTATGCTTTTTAGTGATGATGAACAAAGATGGAAAATTAATGCACTGGACCTTCTGGTTCACCGCTGAATGTTTAAGTAAGGGTCTACTACATTAACTTTTCATTGGCTAACAAAATGTGGTGCCTAAACGTATTACTTGTATTATTTAAAATCTACAACTTACTGGTTATTAAATGTAGTTGTAAACATTTGCAGGGGTTTAATGAAGCAAGAATGATTTCAAGGTTACCAATATATGTATATAAGATACTTTAGGAGAAGAGAATTTCAAGTCGTCTATTTTTTCTTTGTATTTCATGTTCTGATTGTGTTGCATAGCAATGTTTTGTTTACATTTTTTACTTTAACTTTTGGCAACATCATGTGTAAAAATGCAGTTTATCAATCCTTGACAGCATGCGTTAGTCAGATGGCTTATGTCATATCTAAATGCTGAAAGGAAAAAATGAAGGATAGACAATCAAACGTTTTGACTTATAGGCTGCTCAGAGGAATTAACCTTCCATTATGTTCATTTTTATTTTATTAAAAAAAGACAAGAATTCTGTTGAGGGCAATAAACAGATTTGTCTACACTTCTAATCATTTGTGACATGGGGAAAGAAAAACTAAATTAAAAAGTAAAAAAAAAAACGGCTCTTTATTCTTTTTATTTGGCCCTTTGTCACCTTGGTGTCAAGATGCTCTGGCTCCCCTCATTACCTGCAATAAGTGAAGGTAACACCTAGAGGATAATTGTTTGGATTGTTTCCTAGAGGCCATAGTTTGCTGCAATAGAATGTTTGTTTGTTTTTTTTTGTTTTTTTAATATTTCCTTTTTTTAAATATCCTGTTCTTGCTAAAAGGACTAAGGACCCCTTTGCCGGGCGGCCCTTGCAGTCTCTTGGTCCGGCTCCTATGTCACATTTAAAACCCATTGTGGCCCACAAAGTCAGAAAGTTTGCCCACCCCTCCTCTATATGTACAATATCTTTGCCAATGGTCTTTTAGTTAGTTCAGTTGAAATATATGGCCTTCCTCTTTATATCTAGATATGAGGAGTCCTTATATCTATGCTGAAAATCAGTAATGGCATTTTTTATTATCCTCACTGGCACCTATTCATTTACAGAATAAAAAGAGTGGATTATATAGCTCATTCAGGGCAATACAAAATAAAAAGTATACAAATGCCAGTAATAAAATTTGTTGCATTGGTTTCTCTCATTGTCTTTTATGAATCATAGCTAGTTTTTACATGTTTATAAACATACTGTATACTATACCTTAGACTCACCAGAACATAGTCCTTTTTTAACCCTAGACACAGACTTTTTGTGTTATCAGCAACAACATTCACCAAAAAATAATGTATATAATAATGATAATAATAATATATTTTTACTTTATGGGGTCAACCACTCATAAACCCTCCTGCTGTTCCTGATGGCTGCATCTCGTCCAGCGCTGACTTGTCAGATGGAGCTGTCAGGTCAGAAAATCAGATCCCCGGCAGCGCAAATTTACTATTCTGTGCTGCTACAGGGCCCCTATCTGAAGGAGAAGAAGCTGGAGGAAAAGAACGGAATCCTCTCTTTCCCCCCCCCCCCACGTGATGTCATAATGTCACATCGGGGGGAGGGACGACGGGAGATTCATATGGAAATCACACTGTTCCCACTGTGATTTGCAGATATTGCAGAGAGTGCCAAATTTATTATGAATATAAAAAAAACATAAATATAAATACATACATACTGTTTTGAAAGCTATCATACAACATAAGTATTTTAGAGATTTTATCATTCAAATAATACCTTTTATTATACATATAATTTTTTTTACATAATTGTGTGTTTCAAACATTATTATATTCAGGATGTCTACCAGACCCTTGTACGGACATATTTTAGTAAGTTACAGGTCTACAACATAAAAAAAATATTCCATTTAAGTCTATGGTGCACTTTTGGTACAGAAATCTGGATCTCAGCAGAGCACTAGGGAGGTTAATGTTACCATCTACTAGTATCTGTATGACCAGATAGGCTTGCAGCTAAAAAATTAACTATACTATTAAATATATACACATTTATACATTTATCGTAAAGACCACTTGCCATCTGACTTCAATGCACAAAGGTAGGTAATGGCTCCAAAAATGCAGCATTTTTTTCAACAGATCCTAACACAATGCACTTTTTAATGTCTCTTAATAAGTTATAAAAAAAAATGTATGACAAAGCATCTGATGTAAACAAGCCCTATGGAAAAAGTACTGGTACATTTAACTAGCTTTGTGTTCAGTTTTACTGTGTAAAAAAGGTTGTAAGAGTATGAAAAATCTTGGATTATGTCCTTTCATAAATTTAAAATAAAAGTTCTGTAGATGTACAGGAGACTATATCAGATATTAAATTGTCTTCATGGTTCATTATTACTTTAGGAAATGGTTTAATACTGTCATATTATGTAATATACATTTCATTTTAGTTGTAGTTTAGCTTGAGAGCATCAATGACTAAGCTTCACTTGTTTTCTGTGAACACTTGAATGAACTGTCCTACTTAGTTATATTACCAGACAGGTCAAAAGTTTACACCCATTTACATGGCAAAAAAAGAGCATAATAGTAAAAATGAATTAACGTTTTCAATAGAGATTTTTTACTCTGAGTTTATAGCCCTGGCCGAAATAAATGCCCTCAAAGGAAGCGTTTGTGAATCATCATAATGTTAGCTGAATTGTGGTCTTCTGACTGTTATTTGAGAAGTTTATTGAACATTTCCCTACTTTCTGTGACTTCCATGACCAAACAAATTTAACCAAATTTAACCCCCCCCCCCCAGCATACATAATAACAACTGTGAAGGTCATGATGAGAAGAGACCAAAGGAATTAAAAATCCCTCCATCGCAGCAGTATATAACACAGTCAAGCCTTCTTGAAACAGATGAAGGCTTGATGGTGTTATATATGACAACATATATAGGCAAGTCTGGCAGCAGTTTGGGGAGGCCCTTTTCTATTCATTCCAGATTCTTAGCCTCAGATTCAAGAAGATTCCAGATTCAAGAAGAATATTGAAATGATGCTTAACCCCCCCTGCTACTTTCAACAACATTGTTCTCAGAAGCGGTGGGCAAGTCCACGGATATTCACTTTCGCCACAGGCTCAGTGGGGATAGTTAAGTATCCCCAAGTGTAGCTTGGAGGGAGTTTGTTTTGTAACGCCAGGGAGGTTAAAACATTTACATGCTCGCAATCAGTAAAAGTGAAAGAAATGGAATGCACAACCATGGACAATGACGTTTAAAAGCACAATGTTTTTTTTTCATTCATATTTTGTGAAAGATGGTTAAGAAATCATAAATTATGCCAAACTTATCAGCACAACTGTAAGTGTGAATATTATTATTTCCTTGTAAACATAGTAAAATGTATGACATAAATATGAATCTTCAGGTTATAAGGAAAATCATAAAATCATAAAGTTAAAAGGACATAAAGTCATTCTTAATAAATATTTTTTTTATATTTATAGCATCATGACTTGTTCCTTGAGATAACACACCCACATATGTATCACTGACACTTGGAGATTGAAATGGTTCTTCTATGTACTTTATATATATATATATATATATAAAATTACATATTGCAGATTAATTAGATACTGCTCTGTTGTACATCCTTTAATGGTTGGATAAGTGCCTGTAGCTTGGTAATCTCTTGAGGAAAGACACTGCTCGTACATGTTTTTTTATGGAATTATGAACAGAGAAATTGTAAAAAAAATCTTGGTCCTGGTTAATACAGAAAAGCCATCAACAGCTGTTCACTTCCATATTAAAGCTGTTTTCTTTTTCAATATGTAAAATGGCCTTTGGTCGACCATTTCACACTAGTACCACAGGGTACAGCAGGGTCGGAAACCTTCTCGACTAAAAGAGCCAGCAGGCACCGGAAGTGACTACACTGATGTCACGCAGGTAATATGAGGACCTTTCTAAACTTTTCAATCAATATGTGTTCTGTCAGGGAGGACCCAGCACTACATAGTTGTTGGTAGATCTAAAGGCTTACCCATTGGAACTCAATCATTTTTTCAAGAGCATAATTTCACGTCTTATTTCTGGACCCCTAAAAGCTATTTTGTTTCTGCATGACTTGTTCTTACTTTGGAATGCAGACATTTATGGGGCCATTTACAATGGGATAACTAACTTTAGCCCACACAGAAGACCTATGGCCAGCCTTTGGAAAGTGTTTGTTACAATAACTTGCAGATGTCTAAGACAAGGGCATACATTTTGAATTTTGTTTACCATCACCAGTTACAGTATATAGCAATATATGTAGCAGTTTGTGGACAACAGGCTCCAGCCTAAAAACAATTAAACCACAGGACCGTTATTATGTTGTTGACTTTTCCAAAATTACTGTTTTTACATTACGTGTTAATATTTACCATAATTGTCAGGATCAATACTATTGTATTTTATTTCTTTTAGAAACAATTGCTTTTTAGAATTGCACTGCTTTCATAAACATTTAGAAAAAGATAACAGGTTAATTGGTTTTGAAAGCATAAATGAGACATCAAAGCAAAATGCAGAAACAGTTACAATAAAAAAATTGTGTGGCCATCAGTTTGTGCAATTTGTGTTTTACTTTTTGTTTTGCTGCACCATTTGTAAGATCTTCGATTCAATAATCACACCATCCAAAATACAATGTTGTGGCTTTTGGAATGAGTTTGAGTAAGTATGGCGGGTGATGACCACCATGAACTAACCGTGAACATGACACGTTTAAGTGTCAAATTCCAGTTGCAAATACAAGAGATAAATATACTGTAGGTCTGATAGGATTCAGAACTTTGTACTAGAAGCAGAACCTTCCATTTACAAAGTTATGAACTTTTCCTTACTTTTTATTGTAAAAGCTTCCAGAGCCTAGAGCTCTGAGAAGAATTTTTTAACCCTTACTGCACTTAGTTTAAAATGAGGTGCTTAAAAGTGTAACTCTGTTGCCAAATTGATCTAAGCCATTATGGACATAGCTATAATGCTTAGATAGGTTAAATTACTTTTGATGGGGACCAGCCTCCACGTCAAAAGTAATGTCTCCTCTGTGTTCTCGGCTCTTGGTGTCCCCACTAAAAGTGCTTAGCGTGGGGGGGGGTCAAAGCCGAGAACACAGGGGAGACGGCTCACGAGAACACAGAGGAGACATACTCTTAGTGCTGGCACACAAAGGGTGCCCGGCCAATTTTTACCTCATCGATCAGCCTAAAAATAAAAATGGGGTAAAAATCTAAACGTGTATGGGGGGGGGACAAACAAGGTCTTAGAAGCATGGATCTGTGAATCAGTTGGTGAGAAGGTTTGTCCTATATGATGCTATGGCTGTTCTATAAGATTGGAATACACTTGAATACCCACAGTGTTTTATGTGC
This sequence comes from Ptychadena robeensis, assembly GCA_036250615.1. NCBI lineage: Eukaryota > Metazoa > Chordata > Amphibia > Anura > Ptychadenidae > Ptychadena > Ptychadena robeensis. Next base: position 173,224,458 of record CM070032.1, read on the forward strand.
TCGAATAGGATGTCATGATAATTCAGTAGGTCCAAACTACACGTGTCAGGTTAGATAAAAGTATGAGACAAAGCAAGTCGTTTAGTATTAGGAACGTAGTTTTAAATTCCTATCTGCATGATATGTTTGGGATCTGTAATGAGACGACAAGCTCCTATTACTTTGCTTTTGTCTTTCCTAAACAACTGAAGAGTCAGCTTCATTTAATTCACAGTGATGTTTTTTTGGGTGGCTGTTCTCTAAAATGGAGACTAATCCAAACAGATGAGGTTTCAGAACAAAATAACTTTTCATCGAGATCACGGGTGTCCATCTCTGACAAATCTGTCTCGTGGTGTACTTACAGTCAGGTCCATAAATATTGGGACATCGACACAATTCCAACATTTTTGGCACCATTATTGATGAGCGGCATAGGCAAAATTCGAATTTGCGAAAATATATTGCCAATTATATCTGCATCGCGATTACCTTCAAAATGAATAGTAATGCAATGTAAATAAATTAATACCACATAAGCTTTAAGTGTAGGAAAGTTTGAGTTTATGATTTTTATTCTGCCTCATTACATTTGGTGGTGGGGGGGGGGGATATAAACAAACTGTTGGTAATTCCTACGCCGTTCACCTGATTTGCATGTAATTACCCTCAAATTTAAGCTGACAGTCTGCAGGTAAAGCACATTGTGTTTCAGTCCAAATCCCTTGTGGTGGTGTATAGAGCTGAATATGTCTGAATCATGTTGATGCCCCAATATCTATGGACCTGACATGGCATGCAAGCCTCCATTTAAATATTATTTAACAAATGGTTGCTACAGATATGTCTTTATAGTTATTTCATTAGAAAAGGTAAATTGTTATATCTGATGAGAAGAGCATCGTCCAAGGTTGGCCCATCACTTTTTATTTTTGGCCCACTTTGTTCTTGAGTTGGACACCCTTGATTTAGTTGGACCATAGTAATAGTTATGTATCTATAAGGGAACCTTCATGATAAAGCGCACAACCAATTCAATTAGCTGAT
>CM070032.1:173225583-173236014 GCA_036250615.1 Ptychadena robeensis
GTATGTATGTATGTATGTGTAGAGTCCATTGCTGCCCCTTGCCCTCAGCACACTAGTAAAAGGGGGGGGGGAGTGTTTTCCTTTTACACAACTTTTCTCCACTCTGATAAATGGGCTTCTAGGCATGTAATTTTGAGGAAACTGCATGATTTACAAATGTGTGCTATCCTTGATTAGGCCTAGTCTCTGTGTTCACACAATTACACAAGCAGCAGCCAGGGGAGTATCTTGAACATGGAAAGCTGCCTTGGGAGGATTGTATTTTTTTTTAACAAAGCATCAGGCACTAGACAGCATTGGAACAAATAAATTGTACAGTTTGTTACTGATGCCATTACTTGGCAGCTACCTCCGTATGCTTGTTTTTCCTCTCCTCTGTGCCAGGCTGGAATATACATCTGAAAATAGCAGCCACATATGATTATGGCCATCTCTTTGGGATGTTTTCCAACAGCAAAACTTTTTCTCAGGATTTGGCAGTCTCTGAGTGATCATTGCTTTGATGGTTATCATACAAGCAAATATGTTTCCTTTGGCAAGATAAAGAGCTTTTCAGTAGACAATAGTGCATGTTATTTTGTTGATAACTATTTCACAAAACAAGTCAAGGTGAAATTTAATGCAGTTTACGTAATTTGTCAACGTAATTTACTTGGTGTGGAACACAGGTGTTTTTTAATTTACTTTTCCATCTGGCAGGTGCACAGAAGCACCAGCTGCCTTTAAAGCAGGTCTCCGGCTAAATCTATTGTCCGGCACTTGTAAAGCAGAACTCCGGCTAAATCTATTGTCCGGCACTTGTACAGCAGAACTACAGCTTAATCTATTGTCCGGCACTTGTACAGCAGAACTACAGCTAAATCTATTGTCCGGCACTTGTACAGCAGGACTCAAGCTAAATCTATTGTCCAGCACTTGTAAAGCAGAACTCCAGCTAAATCTATTGTCTGGCAATTTTAAAGCTGAACTCCGACTAAATCAATCGTCCGGCAATTGTACAGAACTCTAGGTAAATCTATTGTCTGGCCCTTGTACAGCAGAACTCTGGCTAAATCTGTTGTCCAGCACTTGTACAGCATTATTGTGATCTTGTATTTATATAGTGCTGACATATAACGCAGCGCTTTACAGAGCATATATAGTCCTATCACTAGATGTCTCTCAGAGGAGCTCACAATTTAAATTCTGTAACACATATATGTATATATGTGTAAATAGTCATGTCACATGTCACAATCTAGGTCATTTGTAACTAACATAGGAGAATTTTCTTTTTTTTATGGTGGGGAAGCCAATTAACCTACTCAGCATGTTAGTCTACTAAGCATGTCTTTGGAGTGTGTGAGCAAACTGTAGCACCCAGAGAAAATCAACACAGGCACAGGGAGAACATGCAAACTCCTTGCAGATAGTGCCCAGGCCAGGATTAGAACCTAGGACTCTAGCGCTGCATGGTCAGACTGCTAACCACCTGAGCCACCATCCTGCCAGGGTGGCCCTCCTTGTAATGAGCAATTTACTTATATGTAGTCCTCCTTTTATTGTTTATCTTTTGAATATCTGTCTGTTCCACAGAAAGATTACATGCTCCAAAGCATACTCCTGATGAAGCGATTTAAAGATCGTGAAACACATAGAGTCAAGCTAGCACTACCTCTCCTAGCAATTTTGCAAACCACTCACAATCAAATTAACCAATATGTATGTAAAATATGTTATGTTATACTGTTGCAAGAAAAAATTTGTGAACCCTTTGGAATTACGTGGAGTTTTGCATGAATTGGTCATAAAATGTGCTCTGATCTTCATCTAAGTCACACCAATAGAAAAATATTGCTTAAATACTACACAAACATTATATGTTTTCATGTTTTATTGAAAATAACATGTAAACATTCACAGTGCAGGGTGGAAAAAGTATGTAAACCTTTGAACTTAATAACTGGCTGACACTCCTTTGGCAGCAATAACCTTAACCAAACATTTCCTGTAGTTGCAGATCAGACCTGCACAATGATCTGGAGTAATTTTGGACCACCCCTCATCACAAAAGTGTTTTAGTGTAACAATATTCTTGGGATGTCTGGTGTGAATCGCTCTCAAGGCCACAGCATTTCAATCGGTTGAGGTCAGGACTCTGACTGGGCCCTTCAGAAGGCATATTTTGTTCTGTTGAAGCCATTATTTTGTTGAATGACTTGTATGCTTTAGGTCATGTTGGCGGAAAAATGGCCTTACATTTTCCTGCAAAAGGTCTTAATAAACTCTGGAATGAATTTTGCCATCAATGACAACAATCCATCCAGGCCCTGAGGCAGCAAAGCAGCCCCACACCATGATGCTCCCTCTGCTTTGTTTTACAGTTGGGATGAGGTTTGATGTTGGTGTGCTGTGCCTTTTTTTCTCCACACATAGTATTGAGTGTTTTTTCCAAACAACTCTATTTTGGTTTAATCTGTCCACAGAGTATTTTGCCAGTAGTGCTGTGGAACATCCAGGTGCTGTTTTGCAAACTTCAAATATGCTGCAATATTTTTTTGGGACAGCAATGGCTTTCTCTGTGGTGTCCTTCTATGTACTCCATTCTTGTTTATTGTTTTCCTTATTGTAGATGTGTCAACATAAATGTTAGCATGTGTAAGGGAGAGTTTCCACTGCGTCAAAATCCCTCCATCAGACGTACGTCAGACGGAAGGATTTTGACGTAGCCCATTATATTAAATGAGCCTGTCCCAACATCCGTCCGTGCAATCCGTTGGTCTCCGTTGCGTTAAAATTTACGTAGATCACTACGTCTATTTTGATGCAACGGAGGGGTGTAATCTGTCACTGACGTATGCACTGAAGGAAAACATTTCCTGTATGTCCTGACGGATGCACTGACGGATGCCTGACGGATGCCTGACGGATGCACTGACGGATGCACCCTTCCGTTGACGGAAGGACCTTGACGGATTGAAAAACGCAGTGGAAACAAGCCCTAAGTCTTTAGCTGACACTCTAGGATCCTTCTTTACCTCCTTAAGCCTTCTGCGCTGTTGCAGTCACCTTTACACGCCGACCACGTCTAGGGAGAGTAGCAACAGTGCTAAACTTTCTCTATTTGTAGACAGTCTGTCTTACTGTGGACACGTGAACATCAAGACTTTTGGAGATACTTTTGTAAACCTTTCAGCTTCATGCAAGTCAACTATTTTTGATCGTAGGTCTTCTGAGAGCTCTTTTCTGCGAGGCATGGTTCACATCAGACAGTGCTTCTTGAAACCAGTAAACCCAAAACTGGTGTGTGTTTTTTAAAGGGCCGGACAGATTTCAGCAACACATCCAATATCTTCACACTGATTGGACTCAAGGTTGGCTCACTCCTGGCTCCAATTAGCTCTTGGAGAACTCATTAGGCTAGGGGTTCACATAATTTTTTCACCCTTCACTGTGAATTTTTAAATGTTATGTTTAATAAAAACATGAAAACATAATTAATAATAATGTATTATTTTAAGCAGACGGTGTTTTCTACAACACATTTTATAACATATTCATGCAAAACTCCACATAATCCCAAAGTGTTCACATACTTTTTCTTGCAACTGTATACATTTTTAGCTGAATCACGCAACTACTGAAAATATGTAATACTACATGTGTGGAGTAAAAAACTACCACTATCTTTTTACTGTGTGCCTGTAAAATCTCTTTAACCCCCAAGTCCCTACCCCGGGAAGGGGGATCTTTTTTGGTTCCTAATAATTCATAGTTCTGGTAACGCATTAAATGAAGAAACTGTGTACAGTAAGAATCAATTCTTCTAAATATCTGTGTTGTGAAATGACAGAAATATGGTTCTGTTCACAGATGTTTCCAGCATAGAATGGAAGGTTGAGTTGCAAGCTGCCTAAACCTTTTATTCAGACACTGATGGCCACACGGTCATCTTTACTTAAGTTATTTTTCTGTATTCTTCTTTATGTTTAGCTCTCTCATACCTTTCAGGATATTTCACATTACTGGGTAAAATAAGACCGTGATTGTACTCGCCAAGATTGCTGCTCCTGGCTGTCTGTGCTCCATAGGACATCAAAAGTATAGGCATCCTGCTGATAGTGTCAGATAGAAGAGATAATTTTGGCACCTCACTGTAACAGCTTCACATTTGAAGTGGTATAATGAAGACTGAAAATGGTGACACTTGTTAAAGCAAGGGTCTTCATTGTAGATGTTATGCACAGTCAGCTGAATCCGTGGATTTCTCATTGTGTCTACGGCTCTGTGCTTCCTAATTCAATGGTTTATTCCTTCTCCTGTCTCTGGGTACATTGTTAAACTTTACTCATGTCAAACTTCACAACAGGGCATTCACATTTCTGTTCTCAGAAATACAGTTCAGCTCCAGTTCAATTTAGCTTCATATTCCTGTTATTGGTCTGAGAAAATGTGCTGATAAAATGTAGCAGCAGAAATGACTCCGAAAAGCTCTGATTCCCAGGTAGAAATGTAAGAGTATGGGTAACGCCATTACCTCTATTCTGCTTATTTGTTTTTAAGTGAAATTAAACTGTATTTTCTGGATCAAGAACAAAAATCTAAATGATAATGTTTCTTCTTTTTGTAAATTAGTTTTCAATAGCAAAGTAAGCAAAAATGTGTTACAGTGCATGTAAATGTATCACTGCCTAAAGGTGGATTTAAAATCTTTTCAGTGTCTTATTTTTTTAGTTTTGCAGAGATTCATTTGAAATGTATGCCATTAGCAGTGAATTAAAAAAGTGTTTCTATTCTGTGTATTGTGGAATCATATACATAGGAGCAGACCTGGATTGCTAGTGTTTAAAGGTAGCCATACACATATGGATTATCCCTCGATAGATGAGGGACAGATTCCAGCGTGATACTGTATAATGTTCTTTATAATACTCAGTGGTAGCCTTAACATAGCAAGTTAGTAGAAAAACAATGCAGTCACTTAAAGAGGATGTATACTCAGAATCTAAAATGTATAAAGTTAAAGTACTTCTGAGCTGATACAAGTGCTCCACAATCTTAAAAAAAAATCTATATGCCATGTGAACAGGTGGGGCAGGAAGCCATGCATATGTATGCGCCGACATCCCCGTCAGGGCATGTGATTAACGCAGCGAGTATCGGTGCATCCCTAATTGACGTTGAAACATAGCCTTAGCCTGGATCGCTAGTGTTTAAAGGTAGCCATACACATATGGATTATCCCTTGATAGATGAGGGACAGATTCCAGCATGATGATGTATAATGTTCTTTATAATACTCAGTGGTAGCTTTACCAATGCAAGTTAGTGGAAAAACAATGCAGTCACTTAAAGCGGATGTATACTCAGAATCGAAAAAGTTAAGGTACCTCTGAGCTGGTACAAGTGCTCCACAATCTTCAAAAATCTATATGCCATGTGAACAGGCGGGGCAGGAAGCCATGCAATATGTATGGCATGCGCCAACATCCCCGTCAAGGCATGTGATTAACGCAGCGAGTATCGTTGCATCCCTAAACGGCGTGGAGACATAGCTCTAGCCTGGATTGCTGGTGTTTAAAGGTAGCCATACACATCATGATGATGTATAATGTTCTTTATAATACTCAGTGGTAGCTTTACCAATGCAAGATGCCATCACGCTGCAGCTGGCCCCTCAGAGGATCAGCTGGCACCCAAAGTAATGGGATCGAACGGGAATCCTTCAACCTGTTGGATCACCGTGCAATCCGATATGTGGGAGATTCCTGGTCGATCTCTTGGCGGGAACGTGCATGGCAGTCGATTGGCTGAAAAATCTTGCAGAAATCTGCCTGTGTATGGCTACTTTAACACTGTGCTCTGATCATTTACTGCCTATCTGACCTTTGCATGGATACCGTTAATATAATTAGGAAATTATGATTTTTTTCACATAATTTTGTGTTTCAAACATTATTATATTCAGGATGTCTACTAGACCCTTGTATGGATATATGTTGGTACAGGTCTACAACATAAAAAAAATCAAAGTCTATGGTGCGCTTTTGGTACAGAAATCTGGATCTCAGAAGAGCGCTAGGAAGGTTAATAAGTTTACTTGAAAAATGTAACTCCTTTAAATATATTTGTATTGTATTATAGTTCCTGTATAGTGCTACAGGGTTTTAGTATGTCTAAAGGAGATTGTACTTTTAGAAATGTTCAGCCATTGTTAGGGCGCTTTGATTGTGCTCTTGCCCTCGCTTGGTCTTTATGATCTGATTCTGACTTCTTGTTTTGCCTTCTGCAGTTGCCTTTTAATCATTAAACTCTTCCAACATTGACCAGGTTGTTCTGTTTGACATCTGTGTTCTCAAAACTTTCCTCCCACAATTCTCTTGCATTATTCCTTTAGACTTGAAAATCTTTGTTTTCTTGTGCCCTTTGTAGATTTCTTTCTTTCAATTATTGCTCTGGTTTCTCTTTCTTTGAGAGCAGCCAATACCTGCTGTTTAATGCCCCTTTACATACTTGTTCTTTCTAACATACAGTAAAGCCAGTTGTTTTCCTACATGTATATGTTTTCTGGATTAATAATTGCCATCATCGCATTTCTTTTTTATAGTGTCTTGTGATTACTTCATATATTCCTTATCTCCTTCTGTATGGTAATTTTGTTTCTCTCTTTGTAACTGTCAACTGTCAACTCTTCCCAGTTTCATTGGCTTGTAAATGAATGTTGATAATATTCCATAGTAAAGATGTAATATATAGTATATAGCATTCCATATTAATCTTTGCAGTTTCAATTGTTCTTCCTTAAATTAGGTCTTTTAAATTTATAGATGGGGCTGCCCTGTGTTATAGAGTTGGGCATACTGGATGGACAGAAATAAAAGTTTTTGGCAATTAACAGCTCCTTAACACCCCTGCGGTTTCTGACGGCACCATCTTGTCCAGCGCTGTCCTGCCAGTACTGCACTCGAAGAGATGGAGGCGTCCGGAGAAGATCTGAGCCCTGTCTCGCCGCTACTGCGGTTCCGATCTAAAGAAAAAGCTGCTGGAGGAGAGCAGACCCCCCCCCCATGGAGAAAACAGTTTTCAGTGTGATTCCCCAGATGTGCCCCTTTGCAGGTAACCCTTTCTCCCCTGGTGTGTTCATCTTATCAGGGGAGAGAGGGTAATAACTGTAATAACTGTATCCAATACAATTACAAGTAAAAAAAAAAAACCCACAAAACATTTACAATTCAATAAAGATTTTATTATACACAAAATATAAATATAAATACATACTGTTTTGAAATCTTTCATACAAAATAAGTATTTTAGAGATTTTATCATTCATTTATTTATTTATTTTTTAAATGTCATTTTTTTAAACATAATTGTGTGTTTCAAACATTATTATATTCAGAATGTCTACTAGAACCTTGTATAGACATATTTTGGGAAGTTACAGGCCTACAACATAAAAAAAATCCATTTAAGGCTATGGTGCGCTTTTGGTACAGAAATCTGGACCTCAGCAGTGCGCTAGGGAGGTTAATATGAATTTCTTGTATCTATTTAGCTGGTTGCCTGGAGTTTAACTGTAAAATGACCCTACAACTACAAATTCCTATTTGTTAAAATTCCCTTACTGTTTTCTTGAAGAGGATTTTCTTGGGTTTAGGTAGTATTAATAGCAGAATACTAAGCAAGAAAGCTGCATTTTATTAAGTTTGACAGCAATGACTGCTTTCAGAGATTTTTAACCCTTACAAAGGAATGAAGAGAGTCAGTCATGTTTATGCAAATTATTCCAGCCACAGGTTATGTTTCGTGGCTCTTCCAGCTCCCCTTGGATAGCACTGGGCCCAATCACCAACTCTGTTTTAAAGAATGGGTACTCATACCCTAAAGTATTGGGTATTTTCTTCTTTTCTGGCAAGTGTAAAAGGAAGATGTGTACTGTTGGGGAAGGGAACCTTAAAGAACTTGCTGGGTCAAATCAAAGGTTTTCTTTACTGTGATTATCACTATATTTCCTAATTACTTCCTTTTCTTAAATAATCAAACTGTACCACTTGCCCTTCAAAGTTATCATAAATCTTCAGGATTATAGAAATCCCTTTCTTCAGTAAAAAAAATGGAAATTGTCAAAAATAGAACTAGAAAAGAAGACATATATTTAATTTAACTTAACTACACCTTATGAGCCTTGCCTCAAAAAATCATATCTTCATTTTCTGAAAGTAATTAGATCTCTTGAGGAGATTAGTCTTTAGGAAAATATAACACAAAAGCATTGTTTAAAATTACAGACAGAAGACTAAATGGCTTTAGGAAATCTTGATTAGCATGCTGTTCATAAACCTCCCAATAGACCAAGATATGTAAAAATAAAGCATGCATTCATTCAATATGCTAAAGGATTGGGGAAAATTTTCTAAAACCTACAGATAGTTTGCAACATTTTACCTGAACCACGCCTACAAAGTGTGGCACTGTTTTCAAACGTTTCACCAGATGCTCATGCTACCAAGAGGATTGGTGTGAGTTCATCATAGACATACTTGTCTTTATAGCACATTAAGTACGTTGATACATCCGAGTATACAATTTAAAGCTCCGCTATCAGTTTGGAAGAAAATTCCAAAATAGTTGCGAGGAGGCAGGGATTAGGCAGATGAGATATGCAAACTGTTAGTGTATTCCCTGTGCACAATACACTCCCTGTTCACTATCATGTGTTAATTACAGAGAATCCCAATCCTGGGATGATGTCAACTCTTTGCACAGGAGTTACATCATCATTGGCCAACCGATGGTTATTAGCTAAATATATGGCAATCCAACAGAAAATTCCTCAGTAATGCATATAGCAGCCATGGGCAAACTAAGGCCCAAGGGGCAAAACCACCCCTTTGTCACCTTGGTGTAAAGACACTCTAGCTTCCCTCCACTTATGCCCTCGAATAAGTGGAAATAATGCCTAGATGTTCGGGTCTCCTAATGTCCATATTTTGCCTGCAATAGTTTTTTTTGTTTACTGTCAAAAGTCTCTATTTATTCATATTGGTTTATATATATTTTGTTTCTTTAAATTTCCTGTCTGGGCTACGAGAACTAAGGACACCTTTGCCGGGCAGCCCTTACAGGCTCTTGCTCAGATTTTTAAAATGATGGTCCATGAGTCATAGTATATTCAGTATACCATTCAGTATAGGTTTTCATAAGGCAACTAGGCCCTATATGGCAAAGAATGCAGAAGAAGAAGTAAAAGCAGTGGTCTCTCTGTAATCGGAAAAGCAGTGGATCGCATTGTAATCGGAAAAGCTCACACCTTTATTGAGGGTGCCCCTTTTTTAATCTAGGTTTTTATATTTTATTATATTTCTAATCCACTTTAATCCCGCTGTATCTAAACATTAAGACAACCAATGGTGAGACAAAAATCCTGACACTTGCTGTCTGATGTCTTCTAATGGTATATCTTCCCTGGCTCATAAAGCCATCTCTGCTATCTGTATTTAGACTCAACTGACCAGTGATGCCATGTCACAGAGTTTAATGTGTTTGGCATCAAACACCATATGGCACAGTGCATTTATTGTGTACACAACAGTGCTATTCACATCGAGGATAAATGTTATGCTGTCTGTGTACTGTATACAAATATGGACATTCAATAGACAAAGGAAAAAATTTGTAAATAATCACAGCCGTGTGTTCCACTATGTTTAGTGTGTATGCTAGGTCAATAAATTATTATTGTTCCTTGTACTGTTAAATTACTTGAATAAAGGGCTTAGGCTTTTTTTTGTATATCCTAAGTATGAAAGGGCATTGCTGGACCCTGACACCCAAGTTACATCTCCTAGATCTTAACATGAGTGCAATGAGTTCTATGCATATAATATATGCTAAAGAGTATAGTAAGACGAGCTTCCATCTTCTGCCACTGAATCTCTGAGGATATGTACAGTACTTTTTCATAAGTGCAGAAGTGCTCCAACAAAGAAGGCCTTTCTTGTGATGGTTTCTATTAAAGCATGTGGCTCTACAGTATATCATTATCTGTTACTTGCCCCACTTTTCTCTCCAGGATGTTACCTTCCTTGCTGTGTTATTTGGTGAGTTCCATAACAGTACTGGGTAGAGAGACTAAAGCATTGCACTGCGAATGATTGACAGGCACAGATCAGACGATCACAGTGTACTGAAGGTTTTGTGAGAGTAAGTACTAGAACTGTGTTCTGTTAAAAAAAAGAAAAAAAAGTAGTAAAGGTGTCCCTAGTTTGTAGGCTGCTCAAGCTTTTATTAAATCCAGACAGAATTGAGGTGGCCACATGTGTAGTGGCTTTTGAGAAGGCAACATGGCCCTTTTTACAGGACAATTGCAGATACACATTCATGAATGAAATTTCAGATGTACACAATATTCCAACAGTTCCCAGACCACCAGTACAAATTACATGTCAGCAA
>CM070032.1:173236114-173255502 GCA_036250615.1 Ptychadena robeensis
GCGGACATTTGCGGAGGTTTGCGTTCGCCGTTCGCGAACATCAAATTCCGGGTTCGCGCCTTCACTAATTAAGAACAGTTATTCATTCTCATAGAAAGATATTGGGGACTAATGCTAGCCATACACTCTGAGATAAAAATTAGGATCCATTAAAACCGACCAATGAAAGCATTTTATCGTCCTGAAATCTGTGCATGTCCACATGGTACAACCGATATATTACGATCGTAATTGCCGCTTTTTTCCGATCGTAATTTATTGGACATGTTCAAAAATGTTAATTGGTCTGGCAACATCGGGAAAGCTCATAGTGTTTTTATAGCAACCAATTACTGCCGATGCGGAACATTAGCATATTAAAACTTCCGGCACCGGCATGTTGCTGACACTGACATGGTGGCTAAACAGCATGTCAGCATGTCGCCTACGTAAGTAGTAGCAATCTTTCAGTGTTTATATGTGTGTATATTAATAAATGTACAAACGTGAACAGACCAGAGAAAGGGTTAAAAGTTTTGTTGTTTTATGATTAATAGATCGTAAATATACTTTTTTATATGTATATGTGTATATATATATATATATACAGTATATATATTGAGATGTGTATGTATATATATATATATATATATTTATATATATATTGAGATGTATATGTATATAAACGTAAATGTATATGTAGATATAAACGGCGATTGATTTAGATTAATTTCGATGATATTACGATCGTAAATTGGATTTTCAATGTGGTAGCATTTTTGCCGAATATTACGATCCAAACCGATACCGCTGTTGGGATACATTGGTCTGTTTTAATGGATCCAAATTTTTATCTCAGAGTGTATGGCCAGCTTTGTGTGGCTGGAAATTAATGCAGACATCTATACTTCTGAGCTGTAGACACCCTAGGCATGCATTTCCTCATATGAATCATATGATAATGCTCTTTTTATATATGAGTTGGAAGTTTAAAATTTTATATATATATGGAAGTTTAAAATTATTGCTGAAAACTTGCAGACCCAACAAGAAACAGAGGAATTCACATACATTTGGTTGCACCAAGGTGTGCACCATGCTTACAATCATTACATACCAGATTTATGTTGTGAAAGTGGCAACCTAGAAAACATGCAATGTTGCCATAATATCTGTTCTCAGCCAGGTTCAAGGAAACATGAAATATTAAGGTTTAAGATCGATACATAGATACATAACAATAGTGAAATAAACCAACCCACTGAATATTTACTCGCACCCAAAATCTGGACGAGAACATCTGCATGTCCTATAGAGCAATTATATGTTCCAGCAGAGAATAACCATTCTAGGCTCTCAGCAGTTCCCCCACATCATGCCAGGATTTACTGTATGCCTGTTTTCACTCAGGAGGAGAGGCACTGCTGAGAGCCAAAGTTTCTCCCCACTGCATACTCTGCTATGTGATTCTCTGAAGTAAATATCGGTATACAGCATGTTATAGCAGAGAGGAAGCACTGCAGAGAGCCTGAAATATGTCTGTGAGTCTCAAGGCTGTTTTCAATGTTCCCCCTCTGATAGAACATGTTGTATACCCCACCTGAACCTTTTATATAAACAGGGGTCACAACAGGTAATATATTAACTATACTAATGAGCCACTTATTATATATTATCTGCTATTCCCACAGTCACTAAGCAGGCGCTGGATGGCAAGTGGTGATGTTAGAAAACACAAAGACTTCCAGCTCCTGCGCAGTGACTCTGGCAACAGCAGGTAATATATTTACTACACATGCAATTCCGTATGTACATGAGAGCAATTTTTTTCTCTTAATCTTCCCTAAAACCATGGATGCGTGTTGTGGTCTATTGAGTGTGTAAAATGCGATATTTGCGTAGATGTCCCTTAATCACCATGCTTATTATCTTGTATCCTTGCTGTGCTTGAAACACCTACAGTTGGCAATGATTCTTTCTGAGGAGAGTCTTTACATTTACACTTTACTCTTTCTAGATTTGACCCTCAAATCATTACACGGATTGTCACTCTGACTTATTAGTCAATGTTTTGTATACTACACATTGCTCTGCTTTTAAATTATTTAATTTAACATCCATTTTAAGTTTTAAAATGTAATCAAATATGTTAGAATTGGCTGTATATGTCCAAATTATGCACAGGACGCAACTCTGAGGATCACTTTAAGATTGGTGTCTGGTCCTGGATGTTGATAAATAAATAATGATTGCATTAGATATGCGTTATAACCTGGACTGATATTAAAGACCTCTAGTTCATGAAGGTTACCTGTGTCTGCACAGATTGCAAAAAGACTGCTTCTAGATCCCTGGGATAAGAGGGATGTTTATTGCATGGAAGACAGATCTACAAAAGTGATGTGAAACTCATAATCCCTTCAAAGCAGGCTACAGGAAAAAATAAGAGCTTTTGCCAACAATTATCCCCTCTGCTTTGCACTTCTGAAAAAAATATTTATGAGTTTAGGTTTGAGATCACTAGTGTTATGTTAAATTATATTCCAATACTTTTAAGTGAATCAATAGCTAGACATTAAGCGTTAGGAAAGACGCATAGATCAGTGATGACATTACCATTGTGCCAAATGTTTTTTTCGATTGATCGTTGTTATTTTGTAAGAATTTAATCTAGCAGTGTTTCAATAAAAGGGTGTTCGCAACACAAAGTAGAATATGTTGTGTATCTTGTCTGAAGAAGAAAACGAGGACTAAAAGATTGTAGGCTTAGATCCTGAAGGTCCATAAGCTCATAAAGGAAGCATGTATACAGAAATTGATTTGCATACAAATAAAATGGATGTGTTGTTCTTTATTTGGGCGTTTTTTTATGATCTAATTCTTACTTTGAATTATTGGTGCATGCTCTACATGAAACAAATCTGGAGAAATGCTTTTCTTACATTTCAGATGCATGCTTGACAATTTATGGCATAATGGAATTGGCCTAAAGAAGTATAAGCAGGCAAAACACTCTTGGGATGGATCTAATACCATGTTTAGTGTGTGGGATAGTCTAGTAGTGGCTGTTCGCAAATATGCATACCTTTGGTAAGGTTTTAATACATTAGCTTTTTGTTGACCCAAAGTCTTGGAGTTGATAAAATGTGTTTCCTATATTAGAAACCTATTACAAATTACATATTACAAACATCTAAAGCACTGGTTCTTAACCTGTTTAGATCTACAACCCTGGAATTGATGTTGCAAAGTGTCACTTCTTATTTGGAGTGCGTGCCGGCGCGGATTGTCACTTCTGCATTCCAAATACCGGAAGTGACACTCCCCAAAGTCATTTCTGGCATGAAAAGGTGAGTGTAATGTACCCTCCCTTATATTTGATCACACCGCATATCATTGCACAAGGGGGTGGGGAAATATAAGGGAAGGAGGGCAAATTACGCTCCCTCTAAACCTCACACTCTGCTAACAAGCAGCTCTGATTAACTCAGTGACCCCTGTTAGGGTCAAGGGGGTCCTAATCCACAGGTTGAGAACCACTGATCTAAAGCATAAAAAGGTCATTAAGGTACGCTTCATGCACCTAATCTGACTAACATGGCAACAATATCATAGAATGTAAGAGAGATACATACACCAGCCTACTGGTGTTGTTATATGTTTAGTTGAGGGGTAAGAAAGAGACTGAGATGTATTGCTTATATAGAAAGAAAGAAAAATAAGGTCACCAAGCTTGTTCTGCTATTTGGAAATTGGAAAATGTAAAAATTTAGGGCCAGATTGACGGAAACCCAAATCTTTTAGTAGATAAAGAAACTCCCATATTTGTGAATCAACTGGATTTAGTGGTTTCCCTTGAGTTATAGAATTTAGCATTGTGAACATCTGTTACCTGAGTTTTGTATCCAAAATAGAGTGTATGGGTTCATACAATGACTAACTAGAGGTAAAGGTTATACCATCACAGCATTTTCCATCAAGTAGTAAAAAGGAAGCTTTATATACATAAAGTAATGCAAATTTCTATAAAGCCACAAATATACCTGTCACTAATGAGAAATCTATTATTTTACTTTATATTCTACAGGACCAGAGTTTTATACACTGTAGAATAACCTTTTATTTTGTGTCCTGACTTGAATAAGAATACTAGTTCAACAAAAGTTTTTTAGTTATTAGTACATTTGCAATTCACCCAGGAATAGAAATCTGTTCAATATAGTAATTTTACATCTTGCTACAGCTTAAGAAAGAGTGTTAAAGCATGGCTAATTGTCCATTTATATCAGCATTCCCCTGTAGGCTTTTAGCCTAGGTTGATTGACCTGTCTGTTCTCAGCGACAGCTTGCTGCCTTTGGGAATCCCTGACATATTCTGGACGCTTGGCAGCAGTACGTGTGCAGCCATACGAAGAAGTCAGGGTGTGGAAAGGAGGTAACCATAATATCCATTATCACAGTCTATATCTTAATTAGAAATTCTTACATTGAATTGTCATTTGGTGCCCTTCTTTATGTCCATACACACAAATGTGCAGTGTTAATGCTCATATTTAATAATGTGGAGAAAGTAATGTAGGGGATTTGTTGTACTATAGAGGAAAGTATTATAGGGCACTCCCTGCACTAAAGAGGAAAGCAGTATAGGGAAATCTCTTTGCTGCGGAGGAAAGCAGTATAGGGGACTTGCTATGCTACAGAGGAAAATCATATAGGGGTTACACTATACTACAGGTGAATGCAGTATAGGAGATTCTCTATGCTGCAGAGGAAAACAGTATTGAGGACTCGCTATACTACAGAGGAAAGCTGTATAGGGGACTCTCTATGCTGCAGAGGAAAGCAGTATAGGGGACTTACTATGCCACAGAGGAAAGCAGTGTATGGGTCTCACTATGCTACAAAGGAAAGCAGTATAGGGGAATCATTATGCTACAGAGGAAAGCAGTGTAGAGGACTCGCTATGCTACAGAGGAAAATCATATAGGGGTTACACTATACTACAGGGGAAATTAGTATAGGAGATTTGCTATACTGCAAAGGTAAGCAGTATTGAGGACTCGCTATACTACAGAGGAAAGCAGTATTTGGGTCTCACTGTACTACAGAGGCAAGCAGTATAAGCGAATCACTATGCTACAGGGGCAATCAGTATAGGAGACTTGCTTTGCTACAGAGGAAAATCATATAGGCGTTACACAATACTACAGGGAAAAGCAGTATTCGAGTCTCACTGTACTACAGAGGAAAGCATTATAGGGCACTTGCTATAATACATAAGCAAGCTGTATAGAGCACTTGCTGTTCTAAATAGGAAATTTACTATACTACAAAGGAAAACCGTAAAGGGATCTTGATATACTACAGAGGAAAGCTGTATAGGGGACTCACTATGCTACAGAGAAAAGCAATGTAGGGGTCTCCCTGTACTACAGAGGAAAGCAGTATGGGGAACTCCACTATACTACAGAGGAAAGCTGAGGAAAGCGGTATGGGGGACTCACTATACTTTAGAGGAAAGCAGTATAGGGAACTCACTGTATTATAAGGGAATACAGTATATGCTGTTTTACTTACTGTATTACAGAGGAATGCCATATAGGGGAACAGAGGAAAAATATATAGGGGATTTATTTTACTATGGAGGAAAGTAATATAGGGGCCTCACTATACTACTGAGAAAAGATATAGGAGGGACTCACTGTACTACTGAGGAAAGATATATTGAGGACTCACTTTACTACAAAGGAAAACCGTATAGGGTACTTATCATACTTTAGAGGAAAGCAGTATAGGAGAAAGCAGATTAAGTGATTGTATGTACTACTGGGAAATGATGCAGGGGACTTACTATTAAACAGGGAAATCATTGCAGGGATCTTACTGTCATGTAAAGGAAAGCAGTTGTCACTAATTCTACAACAGGAGGAAGAACTATTACTTTGGAAAGTGATGTAGGGGACTTGCTATACAGTCTAGTTGACCTATTGTTGTGTAGAAAAGAAAAACAAATTAAGGGGGAAAACCTTGGATAGCTCGCTGTGCTGTTAGGGGGAAAAAGGAAAAGTAAAACTGATCCCAATTTCTAGGAACAATAAGTGTAAGGATGAATAGCCCTTAAGCAATGACAGCTATTTTTCTTTCATTATAAAGATATACATGTTGAAGAAATTAAATTACCCTAATGAACTTGAGATGTTAAATAGGTAGCATACAGCTGCACAGCACAAATGTTGCCCAGTGTGCAGTTTTTCCTATTGAATAAGTCTGAGGGTGTATTATCAGTGTATTTTCATTAGGTGCATGACTAATCGTGAAAATGGCCTGAAGGCTCGTCTGTACTAGCGCCTCTAGGCTCTGTTTCTAATCTTATGACATGGCTCCTAGATCAAAGTCTTGGTAATTAAATAGGGTTTCTTGTTAGAAGCAGACAAGAAAGCATAATGACTTATTTACAGCCAGTAATGGAACACATGCATTATATATCAGCACGTGCTAAAGGATAGCCATTTGAAATACCCAAATCCCAGGTTCTCTCTCCTATTCTGTATATTTTACATAAGAGTATAGGTGTTTTTTGTAATTACATGTGTGGTAAAAAAAAACACTTGTTTTATAAACCCAAAAATAAAAAGCCTGATTGGATCTTATTCATTAAAAAATTTATAGTACTTGAACGTGGTCTGACATGTTTAATATGACTTGATTCACCACTTGGTTAAGGATTATATATGTAACACTTACAAGAAACCTAAAAAAACAAAACAATTATGCTAAAAATTTTAAATAATTATGTTTGACTTTAAATAGAATTAAAAGCAATAGCAAATAGAGTATATAAAGTATATGACAGGAGGACGAGGGCTGACCTCAAAAATGGACTGAATTACATATATGGACACCGCTCCCTCATACTAGATTGTAACCCAAATTGACCACACCCACAGTGGATCGCCCTCTGTTCCTCCTGTGACCCCTGACAGTGGCCCATCACCCATACTTTCCTCAGGACCTACTTAAGATCGACACCTCCAGAAGAAGATAGGCGAAATGTACGTCGAGGTGCCTTATCACTCTAATCCAACCCTTTGAACATAAGCTCTGAATATGGCCGCTGCCTGATTGGATGACCCCAACCATTGGGTCCCATCCTTTGAATTCTTCCTTTCTCGTTTTAAAATTTGGAATTAAAGATGAACATTTTAACTGATGAAATTCTATATCAAGGACTTTTTCCATAAAGATTGAACTGTTACAACCTGAGTCTGTATATTGTGAGCGCCACTTTCACTGTGTCTCACACACGCACCCTTCTCTATGTATATCAAGATTCTTTAGATTTTATTTTTTTGACATTGTATGACTTACTTTTTGTCTAAACCCTCTATCAGAGGTATTGTTGTAAATATAGGGGGGCCCCACCAAAGTCCCCTCGCCTTGTTCTTACAAGGAAAATTTAGGTGGGCAGATAGGCCATTCACCTGTGGCCTCTCTCCCCACCCCTTTGGTGCTTCTACAGTATATAAAGGTTTTTTTGAGCATGAATGATTTTAGATATATTTGAAATTCAGCATAAGTGTCAACAGTCGCCATAGAAATATTAGTGGGTGAGTGTACCAGGTATTAAACCACGTGTTTTGTGATTAGATAGGTTTAATATAGTTGTCTTCCTGTATAGTTGTTAATCCTGGAGTAAAGTTTAGGGCTGTGGCATCCACTATTTCCTCTATGCAATTCTTAGCCCCTTAAGGCCCCCATACACGGGTCAGATTCCCATCTGATTCCGGTACGATCGATTCCGGGCGCGTGCACGCGAAACGATCGTGCCGGAATCGCGTGCAGCCCACCTTGTCCGATCGATCACGTCCGATTGATCGGGGGCCCAGAATCGGGTCGGACAGAGAACCAACATGTTGGTCTTTCTGATCCGATTCTGCACACATCAGGGGGAGTTGCCATTTGTGGAGTAAGCGATCGGACACGGAATCGTCCAGGAATCCGTGGGACAAGTTGGTATGCAGCGATTGATCGGAGCTCCGATTCCCGCTGAGATCGCCGGAATCGATCGGATTGGTGATCGATCGGCCATGGAATCGGAACGTCTATGGCTAGCTTTAGACATATATTTGTCCTTGTCCAGATTAAGTAATATTTAAAACTGATGGTAAAAAAATTTTTTAACATCAATCCCACAGGACTGGTGGAAATACTGCAATATGGAAAGTAGCATTATAAGGGGTACACATAACTTTTTTTTTCTTTCTGAAAAAGAAACCGGTAACACTTAAATTCCAAACCTGCTGAAAAAGAAAACACATTGTCAGCAGGAAGGAATGAAGTCAGTTTCAATTAATTTGGGAAAGTAGAAGTGGATCTTGGCAAATACCAGGATATTTATTTAGCGAGAAATCGGCTTTAAAAACAGAGATGTCACATCCGGTAATCGGAATAAGGAACTGTGTGTTCCAGGTATTCATCTGCGAACAGGCAGGAAATTTGAAAATTCCTGCAAACGTTGGATACGTCTGATACGCCTGTTCGTGAACAGATGTGCCCCATGTTTGGCCACCACTACAGATAAGTACCAGGAGATGGTGTTTGGTATGCACAACATATGTAGCGTGGTTTAATAAGTGCAGTCTTTCTTACTTCGGCAGAATCTACCAAAAATAGTAGGTTCTGCTGCAGATGGACCTCCCTGTTCCTGATGGAGCCTCTGATTAGCTGTCTCCATTCACAGGTCACCAGCTGGCTTTGGGTTGAATGTAACTCTCACAGTACAACACCATTTGAACCCCCAGATCTCATACCTCAGTAGTGCAACCCCGAGATTTTCTGGCTTAGTAACTAACCTGAGAATACCTGCAGTCCAAATGTCAACCTTTCATTTTCCAAATGTCAACATTCCCACAGTGCTTTTCTCTTGTCAGATTTTACCCTTACATATGCATACTCTTTCAACCCTCTGATCTCCAACAACCTTAAAAGTGCACATTTATTAGTGGTGTTATAGTGGTCCTTTAAATGCATTGCATCCTATATTATGCTGTTCTCATTGTGTCCTAGGTTATTTGTTGGTTAGAAAATTAAAGTGTTAAAACTTTTACCAGATTTTATCTATTCCTGCTTTATATTGCTTGCTGTTTTCATATAATTAAAAATTTGACTTGGTTTGTTCACATTTGCAAAAATTTATGGATGACATGGATTTTCATATGGACAGGTTCATTGGATGTAAGGCACGCTTGCTTGTCACTATTCATCAACATACGTTGCCCTACCTATGTTAATACAATGAACCGAGAGCTAAGGGAAAATCTGAAATTAGCTTTTGTTAATAAATATAAATGTGTGGCGTCTCTTCAGCCTTGAAAGTATATACATCATTCACTTAGTTTGATTAAGCCACTTTGTAAGTAAGCATGTTTCTTTTTATTTTATGACACCCATGAGACACAACCTTAAACCTAAGATAGACTTTCTATATGCCCTCCAGTTTATAATATCAATGGTAAATATCAACGTGTAATTTGAATGTCAAGAACGGTACAGAAATGTGATACCATGACTGACATTGTTTAATCAAATGTATGACCATTGGAAACTCTTTTCATTTGTAAATTTTGGTAATAATTTTCGAGAAGGGACGTTTTATCACATTAGCAAGCTTAATTCGGCAGCTGCTGCAGCGTAGACTAAGTCTACAGACCTGGTGCGGGATATGGAACTGCAGAGTGACATGAAGTTCCTGAGAATGCTCTCTGTGTAATGACATTTGCTGCTAGACTCAGCTTAGGGAAACATTACTGCTTACAACATAGCAAAGTGTTTTATGGCAAACCACCCAGCAAGACGATAGCTAGTAATTGGGCTATTGAAAATCATTTCAGTAAAATATATATTATCCGGAAAGTGTTAATTGATGAAAGTACACACCATTTTGGGAATAATTATAAGGTATACAGTAGGTTAGGGAGCTGTTTATGTTCGGTTTTCTTGGTAGTAAGATTGACAGAGAAATTATGTTCTAAAATCAATGGAGCAACCAGAAGAAGCTTGCATAAAACCACAGCGCAGTTGTTGTCAGCACCAGCCAGATTGTTTCTTTTCTTCAGGTTTCCTTGGTTGGAAATGTATGAATAGAAGTCACACAATTAGTATTTTATATAAAAAAAAAATTGTACAAGTGACATGAAAATACTTTCTTACTGATTTATAACATGTTTTATATATGAATGTAAAAATAAAAAGTGTTGCTTTTACTAATTACCATATTTTTTGTACCATGGGGGAAATGAGGGTGCGTCTCATGGTAAGAGAATAAAATGACGGCGCTTCCTGTTGTAAGTGAATATTTTGTTGGGGGTCTCATGCGTCCGCATGGGTTTGTTCAGTCAGCCTCTTGATTGGCTGGCCAGGACTATGAGATGTCGCAGTGCGCTAAAAGGCAGACAAGGAGCCCATCATGGCAGAAGAGACAGGGCAGTCAGGGCAGTTCATACTTACAATATTGTTACATAACACATTTGTGAAGTTTGGCTGGCAGCCATAGAGCTTGTCCACACAGGTGAAGTTGGCTGCACCGCGGCGTGGTTCTGAGCGGCGGGTGGCAGCAGCTTTCAATGATTTCAATGGGGTTGTCCCCATTTGTGTGGCTGCCATTTGAAAGTGGGCACCTGCTAGCGGCTGCATTGACATGTATTTTGCGGCTACCGCTCGTTGTTTTTGTGGCCAGCTTCGTCAGTGGGGACAAGCCCATGGCGGGGAGAGATGCATGCCACGCCCCCCCCCTCTTCCCGGATGTCCGAGAAGAAAGCTGATGCCATCTGTATACTGAAGATTAATGCTCGAGCACTTGGTCAGGTGCATCTTCTCCTCCAAAAATATGGTAATTCCCAGATCATAATAGCCATTCTTTATAAGCCTAAACAGAAAATAGTTTCGAAAATACATAGCCCTGTTCCCTCCCTTTTGCTAGTACACTTTCTTTCATACATCTATACAAGTCTGCAAATATACTTACAAATTTTATTTACTCTTTTAATTATAATTTGCCATATTCCCTACCTGTTACCCAATTTATAGATTACAAGCTCAGTTGGACAGTGTCCTATTTTACTTCTGTCGTTATTTGTAGTTGTTATATGTGTTGTTTTGTTACATGTGTTGTTTTGTTTCTTGAAGACCCTCTTTGTTGTACAGTACTGTGTAATATGTTGCTGCATTTTTATTAATATATATTAATTATAAGTTAAAGATAAGATAAATATTGTCTGTCCCACAGATCTCCAATAAAAAATTTTTTTAAAAGAATCTTGTGTATTTTCCCATTGTATTGGTAGTCTCAGTATACCTTAGGGCAGTGACGGCGAACATATGGTACGTGTGCCAGAGGTGGCACTCGGAGTGCTCTCTGTGGGCATGTGAGCTGTTGGCCAGCCCAGAGGAAAGAACTTCAGCCTATTGGCTCTCAATGCTGTAAGTTCTCGGCTCCTCTCTTCTGATTACCCTCCCATGTTTTGTGTGTGTATATAATGTGTGCGTGTAATACAGTTGGGTTTTAGTTTGGGCACTCGGTCTCTAAAGGGTTCGCTATCACTGCCTTAGGCATGGCTATACATGGACCCATCAGCAGGGGCGGGCTTAGGGAGATTGGCACCCTGGGAACCCCCTCTGACGGCCGACCCCTGGGGATTGTTTTGAGGCTCTGTTACAGACTCTATTCTGTTCTAATACCCCCAAGAGAAAGCGTACTCCAGGGGGGGGGGCTCTCCTCCACTCCTTCTCTCTCCCCAGGCAGGCTCACAGATGGACGGGCACATGGATAGGCGGGTGCGCTGTGGGGGGACATCTGCCCATATGCCATCCCCTGACATGATACCACCCAGGTTGCCAATGCCTAAAACCATCACTGCCCATCAGCCGTGGCTTGTGGTTTGCCAATGCGTTAAGCTGATGCATCCATTGACTTTCAAAGAATGCATATCACATCATTGCTGACGATGCCCATTTTTAACATGAGGCCTTGCAGTACACACACAGGTTTCATAGCCCATTGCTTTGAATACATATTCATGCGTTGTACATTTGTCTTGTATATCACAGTTGCTAGTTATCATGTAAAAACATGCATGAGAATGGAGGTCTCAGCTCTGTATAGGTGCATTTAGGCTTCTGGTTTATATTCGACTTCCTGTTTTAACATGTTGTTTACATGCATTTTCTCCTGCTGCCATAAGCATCAATGGGATGAAATATGTGGCAATGGATCATCAAGGATTCGGCAGTTAGGATAACATTTGCATGCCCTCAACTTGGATTCATGTCCTTTCTGTTCAAATGTATAGATTTTAGTGTGGCATTACATTCATTTTCATGCACTACCATTGGCATGAATAATATTTGTTATTTGTAAGAATGGAAAAAAGCTGCATGCAGAGGTTTCTGCAGCATAACATGCAGTCATGAACTTGCCCATTAGATAAAATGAGCATCTCCATCTGTTTACCATGGCACCTTCTGCTAACAGTGTATATGTCTTGAATGTTGATCTCATGTACAATAAAAAAAAAAGATAAATTTTTTAATTCTTTATTGTAACAAAACCAATATTCCGGTGTATGTTATATGAGATGTGGATATATATATGCTCTTCTAAAAGCTGTAGATTTCATTAAATTCTTTTGAAGTAATATTCTCCTCATAGCAACTGTACAAATAGCTTTTTCAAACCTGGTCAACAGGCTTTTTAAGTGGTGTTGGATGCTCTTCAGATTACAAGTAGCAGACAAGAGCTGATAAACACCAGTACCTAGAAACATCAGCTTTGTTTGAACTTTAATTATTACTTCTGCCCATTCTGTTTTGCATATTTGCTTTGGATAATAAACCAATACCTACACTGTTACCGAGTTTTAGTCTAGAATAGATTTCTGTAAACCTAAAATAGATATTTGGCTTATATTTATTAAATATTGTTACCAGACTCAATGGATTAAGTTTACTCCTCTATAGTAGCCTCACCTAATTAGTAAGAGCCTGAAAGAAATTGATGAACTTTGGATTAGGTTAAAATCTAATTTGTCTTACTAATGTATGAAACAAGAACCTTTTAAGAGACAAAATGCTCTGAAAGGTAGAACTTTGAACTCTCCTATAGAAATATCAGCTGGGAAACTATGGCTTTATATTTTGAAATTGTGGCTTAGTGTAGATTAATTGGATACTTATTTTATTGCTATAACCTGTAGAATTCTGCTTCAGTGCTTGTGTTCATTTATGTCACTGTTGGGTTCTCGGGAGATAGGAAATCCAACACATGATTTATCTCAGTAGATCATGTCATTCAAAAGTGTATTTGTGGAGGATGTTGTCCTTTAATTGTCTTCATATAGCAGGATACCTTTGTTCAGAACTACGAGGCTTTCTGTTGTAATTTCCCCCAAAACAACACCATACATGTGTTTTAATCTTTTTCATTTATAATGGTGAGCAAGAAGTTTTAGTTTTGAATTGTAATGCTTTGTATTTTTTGGCTTATAAGATGCAGACCCCCACCCCAGGCTTACATGCATCTTATATGGTGAATGTGAAGGACTATTCTACTGCAGGTGGTCATGCATTCATTGCTTCCCCTTTACAGCCAAGCTCAGTGCTTGCTTGGGGAAGCAGAGGTGGGGTAGCTATCAGAAGGATTTTTATCCCCCCCCCCCCTACTCTCAGAATGGAGCAACCAGCCATTGGCTAACAGCCTCCCACATTTCCCACATAGCGATTATTCGCCTCGCACTCATGATTTTAATTGAATGCGTAATTGCAGGCTGGCGATCGACCAGGCGATCTTTACCCACGATTTCTACAAAAAATCACCCCATTATAAAATAAGAGATTCGTTCATAGAATGAATGAATGGATGTGATTTTTCAATCGCATTCACACGCAATCAAAAATCGTGTTCATTAATGCCTATGGGTGTGATCAGAAAAAAAAATCATGGGGATCATGCCCATCAGTTTAGTGGGGACAAACCCATTCAACTGAATGGACACGATCAACGCCAAATTCCACACGCGAGTATGAGGCGATTAATCGCCTATGTGGGAACATAGCCTAAGGGGGGCAGGAAGCTGCTCAGCTGGGACAGCGCTCAAAAGCAGTGTCAGCCGAAGCTTTGTATTTCAGCTTGAGCTGATGAACAAAGCTCCGGCTCAACAGCTAACAACTTCCCTGCCTCTTTTAACTCTCCTGCACTGCCAGACGTATGCGTAAATCTCAGCCAGACAGACTTGTTTTTTCTTTATATATTTTATTGCCCATAATAAGATGTATAAGACGAATAACATTTTATAAGGTTGCTCAAGTACCTCCAAGACTCAAAAGTCTGTAAATTTGAGTGGGGCAGAACAACTGTGTTTTCAAGGCTGCAGTTGATTTTTTGGTTCCTAGAGTTTAATTAATCTTTTATATTAGTTTATTATCTAATAAATAGTTTTTAAACTTGGCTTATGCTGTGATTTCAGATTAGCTTCCTAAATATGTTCTGTTTGAGCCATGTATGAATTGTCTAAGAACAAGTGGAGATAATTCCCCAATTTTGGTGTAAAAATGTATGTCATGCTGCATTCACTGTTCCAGTAAACTTGAACAACTGAGGTAACATATGCAAATTGAACGTAATGTTCTACATTAGTAAGAGCATAAACAAAACAAAGTAAGAATCTAAACAATGAAACAGTTCCGCTGAGAATTAGAGTGGTGAAAAGGCAGCACTAAATAGGAGAAAATGTGCTAACAGAATGTCTGCATAATATCTTGTATATCTATTGTAAAGTTATATTCTGTTGAATGGGAATTCAATTTTTAATGAGCATCAGCAAATAGATCACAGAGGAAAATCTGCCCTCAGCTGAAGTCTTTATGCAAGCATTTATTTCACTAATATGGACAGTAGCTGTGCTGGGATGCACCTTTGTGACTCACTTTAGTTGCTATGGGAAGCTGGGTAATTCAGTCATAATGAACTATTTATTGTCTTCTATTTTACAGTGGTATTGATTTTTCCTCCTTCTGTCGCACAGTGGGGAAAAAGGCAGAGGAACATGTTTTGGGAGCCTCAATGACTTTTAGTACAGAAGTGACCAGAATAGCACATAGGGTACCAATTAGAAGAGGTTTTGATCATTTAATTCATGTGGTTGTTATTCCTCGAGGGCCATGAACTGCTGGAGAGAGTTGTACCTAACTAAGAGCCAGGACAGACCAAATCAATAACCCAGAAGTGAGATAAATAACAATAACAAAACTTACAGAAGTTTATCAAACTCTGTTTTGTAAATTCTTCAAAAACATTTATCTTTTTGTTTTCCTTTTCCCGTAGGTTCTTCCAGAAGTCAATGAGCCGAGAACAAATGCTGGGGTAAGTGTTTTATTAAATATACGACATGCAGTCTTACTTTGTAGAGCATTTTCCTTAAATGCTGTGTTTGTAATTTGATGTATTGTACGAAATGTGTTTTTTTAATTTGATCCTTTAACTGTGTTCAGAAAGAATAAGAATTAGAATGATACATGCAGATACAGCATATACCTCTTCTCTACCTTTTGTGGCCCTGGGCTTAAGCCGGACATACATGGCTTGATTTCCCTGTGATCCATCACAATTGGGCGACACCCAACAATCGTTCGGGAAAACGATGTGCACCACCTGGAGTAATCGATCCCTGGCTGATATTTTTGGATGGAGACCCAAAGTAATGACGATCAAACAGTGATTTGCCAACATGTCTAATCCCTGTTCAATCTACATTTAGTTTGAGCACGATCGAAAGTTCAAGGTGGACAGTTGGGGAAACGCTCAAGATGGGCAGTTTGGTAATCGACACAAAATTAAGCCGTGCATGGGGACCTTTAGTTGTGGCATTGGTTATCTGGCAGGTAAGGGGGATGGAATGAATATGATTCAAAGTAGGTATAATCCCAAATCATAACAACATTTTAATGAAACTTCATAAATATTTTTAATATTTAATATTCTAACATATGTAGTTTTCTTTAAACTATTGCCTGGTTGTCCTGTAATGAAGACTTTCTATTATGGATTGATTAATACTTTGTCTGTGTCTTACCTAACAGACAACACAACCAGCTGTTTCAACTTTCATTATGTAAGCATGGTCCACTGTTTAGGAAACTTGTCAAGAGGAATGCCATGCAGTCAGTGCTGATTTCCTTGTAGACTACAAGGGTCTGAGCAGTATAAGATTTTTGATATCGATGGTGTAATTTTATTATTTTTTTAAAAGATTATATACCTTGGAAAGAAATCTCTATTACCGTATTTTTGGACCATAAGACTCACTGGATCAGGCGACACACCCTGTTTTTAAAGCGGGAAGAAACAAAAAAATTTGAAATGTTCTCAAATTCCTGGCTGTGGCCGCATTTCATATGACAGCTCAGGAGAAAAGCCAAGGCAGCCCAGCCGGGGTCACACATTCGGACCATAATACACAGGCACTATTTCCCCCTAATTTTGGGGGTGAAAAAGTGTGTCTTATGGGCCGAAAAATACCGTAGGCTTTTTTATCTAGTTCAACAATATACCCTAACTATGAGGTTTACAAAACAACCTCGAAAAGGAAAAGGACGGATATTGCGGGCATATAGGGTCATACTAATTTTTTGCATTATTATTGGTATGTGATCAACCACTGCAATAGCCAATGTATCACAGTCATCACATTACAACTTAACATATAGTTCAGAGACAGAAATTGTGTTTCATAGTACGTTGAGATAAAGCTTATACGGCAATATTCCTCATGATTCTCCATCCTCAATCCTTTGACGCATTTTGCCCTCAGGGCATTCTCAGGGAGGAAAATTTGGTCTAAACAAAACATATATAGTATTACATCATTAAATTGACATGTTCTTATTCAAAGTTCAAATGTATTCAACAAATACTCACAAAGCCAATAAGATAATCGTCATCAACAACCGTACTGTAATGTTAAATAGCGGGTACATATATAGGAGACTGAACATTTAGGCTAACAGGGTAGTGTAGATTCAAGACTCCTAAGGTTTATATTTACTTTAATGGATCTGTTAAATAAAATTGCATTCTAGGCACTCTAGATAAAAACCCTGCCAATGTATTTGGGCCAAAATGATTTTTTGGGGGGCACACTGTAGTAAACACATTCAAAAGTGGGGCTAGGACATGGTCATTAGCCATTTATCTTCATAGCTGGAAAGGAATTGTATTTATGGAATCAGTTTTACATTAATTACACTGTGTGGTAGTACCATTGATCAATATTGGGTTGACATTCAATATTTATACTCCACAAGTCAGTCGAACCTAAAAGTAATCGAATAAAGGTTGTGTGTACGAGGTTTTATTCCACTTAAATCCATTTTCATCAATTTAGTTAATTGAATTATTCTTTTTCTGTTCATTATTTGTTTATAGGCAATTTCTCTCCATTATCATTAATATAATAAAGGAGTCTGTGTTTCAAATAAAAGTTTTCATTTTCTGTTTCTGTATAGATTTAGTAGGAGCCAGTCTTGTCACAATACTTATTACATGCATTGCAACATCCAGTTTCTCAGTAATTGGCTCACACAGGATAGAAACACTGTACATGGATTCTAAAGGAAGCACAGATTTCCAGGCCTTAATTATGGTGTAGAGACAGAACCAGCAATGTATGTTTTTATACGCTGCAATGTTGTTAATTTAACAGGGAATGTAAGAAGGGGAAAATGTTTTACTAACTGAAATCATAATGTGTTTTCAAGTACATTACTCCTTCATAAGGCTTAAAAGCTCAAAAAGACCTCTGTTACCCTTTAAGTTTACATAGGATGAGAAGAACCACTTAGTCATTAAAATTACCCAAATATTCCTTAGGTTTAACCAAAGCTGCATACACAGCTGAGCATTATTATAAGCATTGTACAAATCATTCTTGTCAAATAAGTGTGATTTTCTAATAGAACATTTATACAAAACAAAAATGCCGGCACTAAAAATTAGTAAATTTATTTCTGATTAAATCAATTGCAGTTATATTTAAAGTCTTCAATTTAATCCTCTCCATTTATTTTAATTTACTCGGCTAGATAAAATGTGGTGAACATCCTGGAAATGTATACTACGGAGTACATTACTTGACATTAGATGGCAGTTAATGACAGTGTAGAATAGTAGACTGTGGATGAATGTTAATTTGCATTCCTGACATTTAGATACATAATATTTTATGGTCTTCCAAGCAAAAAATTTGTTTTAGCTCAGTCATGACATCATTTCAGAAGAGATTATACACACATCAGTGTGAACTTAATTTGTCATGTCATAGAACTGCTCCATTACGGTCTATGTCAGTGTTTATTTACATTGCGGTAGTAATGTATCTCTTCCTTATTGTATCGCGTACAAGTCACGTTTCAGCGGTATAGTATTTCCATATATTTAAAACTCCTGCGCTCATGTAAAGAAATGAAAAGCTGTCAAACCAGTAAATATAACTAACACTTTTACCTTATTTCCATGGTAAGGAAGAACAGCGGATATGTTCTCCTTTACCTGACACCTTTACAGATGATATTTAGAAATTATTTCCATCCTCTACATCGGGTTTTAGTGATACTAATGATGGAGCAATATATAGACCTGTTTAATTAGTCTTCTAGCGAGAATACCATTTAAAATGTTACATATATCTTAGAAGTTGGACAAGGGGCATTTGAAATGCTGTTCTTTTTAAAGGGTGTGTAATCGTATCTATTTATATTCTTTATATTTTCTTACTTTTATTAACACAAAATGTCCCCAGTTTAGAAATCAAAGTTTTCAGTTTTTTTTCTAAAATACTTGGTTGTCTATAAAGATTTCCAAAATAAAGTTATAGACCTTATATGTAAGGAAAACAATGCTTTTCAAATCCAACATCAGTATAACCAGTTTAAATATATATTTTGTTAAGCACACATCAGTTGCAGCTGACCAGTACACACGTTGGAACCTTGGGAGCTCCCCTAAATTGGCATCTTGACTGGATACTAGAATCTCCTACTTGGAATCAATCTATATTACCTTTACTACTTGATCTTTTAATAATCTACGCTTGTATGGTCGCCCTCTAGAGGCCTGGTCGTTCTAAGTCTTTATGGACTCTTCGTCCTCCAAGGAATTCCTGGTCTGCATTGCATTGCTGTCATTAGTGCTTTTATCATTCAATACTCTACATATAAACCATTCTGCCACATTTCCACCCCCTGAAGAAGTTATGTGAGACGAATGTATGTCAGGGTGGCTTAACAAACTCTAAAGATATTTATCATCTTCTGTCTATCTACCTGAAAATGTGGTGGAAACGTCATGTAGGGATGTGAAG
>CM070032.1:173261789-173273379 GCA_036250615.1 Ptychadena robeensis
ATCCTCCCCAAAGTCGGGGGTCGTCTTATACGCCGGGTGCCGCAGGCTGGGGGGGTGCATCGGACCATCTCTGGGAGCCGTTATTGTATCTGTGCGAGCCGGTTACTGTATCGTGCTGCCTGAAACTGCCAGCGCTGAATAAAATACATTGTAGCAGAGCAAGAGAATGAGCAGGGCAGTGTTACCATGGCTACAGGATGCTACTCACGGAGAACACACGCTCTGTAGCTCTGTTGTAACTTTGAACATTCATAGCAGGAAAACCATTTCTAGTAGAATGATGAAACTTTCAGGGTCAGTAATTCTCACCTACTACTACTTACACCCCGAGTTTCACCACTCTAGCTATAATACATATAAGTTACATTTCAGCTAAATTCCAGCCACCAGACAATGATTTTTCATGGCCGGTGATATACTCCTATATGCAACATTTAACTTGCCTACATAAATTTTTTCATTTGGTGAGCGTTGGAAGAGGGGGTAGTCCTATACGGCGAGTATATAACAAACTCTATATTTTAACTGTCGTCTTATACGCCTAGTCGTCTTATATGCCGGCATATACGGTAGTTCTTGGTGATTTTTTTTTTTTTTGGGGTCTGGCTAGATCCAGAATGCACAGTTGAAGTGCATTTACTGTCATCATGTCATTTGTTAAAAGCTCTCTCTGTTATTGTTTTTATATCTTTGTTTATGCATTAAAGTAAAATTTAAGTAGATGGTTGCACATAAGGTAGACAACATTTCACGCAGCAGGGGCTTCGGTTATGTGCATTGCGATGTGCTGAGATTTTTGGAAAACGATGAAAAACAAAGATTAAGGTGAAAATGGCAGCTGTGTTTTATTTGGGGTGCAATTAAGAATGGATGGGACCTCAGAGATCTATATGCCGCTTCTATACTTCATGAACACTTAGTGTTAGGCTGGGTTTCTACAGGGTTATGGACTACGCCGATACCCCGTGTTATCACATACCTTGACGGGGATGTTGACACAGCTCATTCAAATTATACATGCCTACCGCACCACCTGGAATGTGTATTAATGGGCTATTAATGGGCTGCTGTGGAAACCTATCCTAAAAGAGCCCTAGTAAAAAGGGAAAGAGAAAGGAATGTGTCATCTCGTATATGAACAGCAGAGGTATGACACCTTTTCTAACTTGCCTTTTGTTTGTTTTTTCACTTGGTGTATTTAGAAGAGGAACATGCTTCATGTGAAGAACATAAAACATTTAGACTTCTACAAAGTAGACTTGTCTGCTCAGGCCTTGGAGCCTCTGTGCCAAGTTGTTTTTTATACATCTCAGTGCTTTGCTTATCTAGGCATAAAATGTGACAGATTTTAGTGGGATGATGTATCTCTTCATTCAAGCTAGCTTTTATCTTCTATGATAAAAAAAACCCCCTAAAAACCTTTAGTAATAATTCTTCACTATGAGTTGCAGGCAGGATACTTCTGGTGTACCAGCATTGTTAAACCAAGTACATAGGAAATGGAAACCCAGGATGATATAATAGATTTTATACCAACCTGGTGAGCTTTACCAAAAGACATTTCTAACAATAACCAGTAGGCATTATAGATGCTGTTTTATTTATATCTTTTTATAATAAGTTTTTTATGATGATTATTATTGAAGCAAAAGTAAAAGAGAAAAAGCCACTGGACAGTTACAGTACATTAAATCAGAATGTTTAAAACATAGCCATCATGTTGAATGTTCTCATAGAATAAGGCTAAAAGCACCCATAAACGGGTTGATTTTTCGTTGGATTCCAGAATGATTGATCACGGTGCGCGTTCACCTACCTATTCGATCGATTCTACTCCAAGAAATGTCGATTGAATGGAGATCCGCAATTACTTGTTTCCCGTCAGGAATTGATTGTGCAAAGCAGTCCTTTACGTCACCACGTCTTCATCGATTGTTCGTTCATTCTTCATTTCATTACTAAAGATATCTGTAAAGCTGTGCTGTCTCTGGACCTGTATTTGTTTGTCATGTGTGTTGAAGGTGAACTGTATAGGCTTAGATTTACATCCTGTAGTGTTGATCTCCACTATATGCCAACATCCGATCAAATATTTAGATCCAAAAAGCAATTTGTTCCATTGACCTAAATTGTATCAAGACAGAAAACAGAATTTAGAGGCATCTCATAGTAGAATTCAATGCTAGGAGATTTGTAGATAATTATCATGTTATCAAAGCATTATATATTAATCCTTTAGTATACTGTACTGTATGTGCAATTATACATTGCAATCCCAGCAGTAGGATATACTACTAACCATTAGTGATGGCGGAACATTGGCCAGGTCTGTTCGCGAACAGGTGGATCAGACTATTAAAAGGAGTCAGAAGTCTGCCTGGTCACGGTAACTGACATCACTTCCGATTTTTCCGTTTTTATTTTTTCTTAAAATTTCCCACCTGTTGGCAGGGAAAACTGGAAGTGACATCAGTGATGTGCCATCCGGCACCTGCAATTCATAGTTACTGGTTCCGATTGCTGGATGTGACGTTGGTGACATTAGTTCCGTTTTTCGTTCTTAACCCGGTCTTTAGGCCATCACTACTTATCAGGTTAATTATGTTCTCTTGTTTCTGTGCGTGTTTTAGCAACCTAGTCACTTCCTCTGTTTAGTTTCAAGACTCAGCATAATCCTATCCAATAAGAGTCATATCCATCCCATCTACCTCCAATGGGTAAAGCTCCTCATCCATCCTTCACACCTTCTGTAGTTGTCCACTGCAATTCACAGTCCAGTGGAAGTCTCCGTTTACCACTTAGATTTACTTGTTTATCCAGATAAATTTCTTAATAACATATCACTCTAGAGTTTACATTATAGTTAATGTTATATTGAACATTACATTTTAATTTTTGTCCCTAATTTATACAATATATGTGTTTAGATTGCCTCTTCTTGGTACATCTCCCTGAGGAAGCCCAACTGGGCGAAACGTGTCGGAGATCGAAGAGGCATTTTTGTCACACTTTCAGCTGTTACCGGATTCTTTTAATATTTCTGTACTGCCTACCGTGTTTTTAAAGGAGCTTGTTAGAATATCTCCATTTGGACCACCCAATCTATGGGTGTTCACCCTTGGATATATTCACTGTTTATAAAATGATTGTACACTAGTCCGACACAATAAATACTTTTTATTCTTAATAATACAAATGATCCCACCTTAGCTTTATTTTCGTTCTATATTACATTTTAAATGTTAACATTTGAAAATATACATTAGGGCAGGGTAGCCCTATGGAAGTTGCTTGGGCATTGCTAAAGCTTTGTGTGCAAGCCATATATGAACAGAAGAGTTAAGGACTGTTATAGGTTCCACTTATTCATGTTCCGAGTAAAGATATACACAGGGTCACGGTGTCAGGTAAGAGTTATATTGGAGCTGTAGTTTTACCTGTACCTGGTGTAGTCATCTTTATCCTGGAGTAGTAACCCTTACGAGAAAAAGGACTTACTGTTCTGTTGGTATGAATATTCCTCTAATGCTCCAATTTGTTTCGGTTTATCTTTGGTTTGTCATTTTCAGCCATTTTTGAGGTAGAACTTCAGTCGGATAAACTGGTTATCTTGTATTTTTACTTTCTTGACCACAAACCAACACAACCCATATTGAACATGTTTTAGCGAATTTAACAACAGCTGCACCATAACATTTGCAGTTGGTTATCTTCCTAGTATAGTCTAATTACTTATTTAATTTTCACTTCCACTATCTAGAACACTTTATGGTGGTAGACAGTGTCATGTATCAGTCAGTTTCACTTGAATGGTTGAATGTTGAACTCATATTGTGGAGACATAACCTGACATGGCAAGATGTGTGATTCTGCATAAAGTAACAGAAATGTTACCTTTCCCTTTTGAATGTAAGTAGAGCAATTATACCATGAGCATACCTCTGCAGTATCATTTATTACAAAAAGTAAACAGCTCGAATAGGCTTGATGCCTCAAAGGCCTCCTTCTGTTAGATTTTATTGCAAGTTGCAGGTCATAACTTTTTATTGAACTTGCATAAAGCATTATTGAACTAACCTGAGAGTTATACAGCCTTCAAATATTTGTCAGCCAGTCTCATAAATATTCAGAGATCTACAAGTCTAGAATCATGCAAGATATGATTTCTTGCTTCAATTTTTGGATTTATTTATTTTTTGGGAGAAGGGAGGCTGTCAGTAATTGAATTTATAGTTACAAAGGTAAGAAGGAGAGGACTTCATAGTTTTAATTACTATCTCCTGGGCCATTACACTAATTAATCAAAGATAAGGTTGGTAGTATAGGTTTATGAATGAAATAGAGGAAAACTATATAGCACACACATACATTAACAAGCATGCTCTTATAATAAAACCCCTTAATTGAACCCTGCATGCTTAATAATATATTAAAAACCAAATTTCTGTAGTTACAGTCTTATCTTTCACTGAAGAAAACAGTTCAATAAGTAGTGATGAGCGGCATAGGCAACATTCAAATTTGCGATATTTTGTGAATAATTCTTTTAATAATAGATTTGATATCCAAGACTATTCGCAATTGTGAGTGCATTGTGAAAATATTTGAATCATAATCACCTCACAATTACCTTCAAAATGAATAGACACATGTGCTATTTATTTTCGCATTGCGAATATATATTTACAATAAGTGATGGCCAAACCTCTAGCCGTGGAATTTGTATCTGAAAACCAGACATAGCGTCAGTGACTTCACATCCGGGACCTGGAAAGCATAGTTCCTGGTTGCGATAGCCGGATGCGACTTCACTGACGTCACTTCCGGGTTTACGCGCTGGCTGCTCACTAGAAGACCGGCTTCATGCCCGGTCTTCTAGTAAACAGATTCTTCTTCCGGCGGAAGAATAGAGAGCTCCTTCTCGCCGGCGAACAGGGCGGTTCAAACACCCGTACTGTTTGCCGGCTAGAAGGAGGGTGAACATGGGCGAAAGCCATGCAAATGTTTTAAAAGGTAATTCTGTTAGAGGAGAGATGTAGGCAGCAAAAGCACAAGCAAGCAAGAGGAGAGATATGGAAATAACTTTGACGCGTGCATATTATTATATTAGCTTTTTTACATAGCACCAACATATTCTGCGGCGCTGTACATTAAATAAGAGTTGCAGGAACAGGTTATGATGCAGGAAGAGCTGAGGGACCTGCCTGATTTAGCTTACAATCTTAAAGTTTGGGCAACAGAGTATATAATAAGTTGCGGGAAGCTCTGGAACAGCTAATGCCTTCTAACACTAATACACCTTGGTGCTAGTGTGTACATTAGTTTTAATTTGAGCATTAATAATAATATAGTGACATTGACATGTAACATGGCTGGCAATAAGCAGAGGTGGAAAATGTGAGAAAGGAAATAATCACTGAAACCTTCAAAAAGTATTACAATGAAATAGACTCCAATGTATTCACCTATGACTATGACTTCTAGAAAATGGTAATGGTCAGTCAAAGTTATTTTAGTTTGGGTTCTCAAATCTTTAGTCAGTAGCACAATAAAGGAGTGGGTGGATTTTTAGGTTCCACTGACTAAAAATGTACTTTGTGTCCATTAGTACAATCATAATGCTAACATCCCAATATACTATAGAAGCACAAAATTCACCACATAGGGTAGAGTTCGCAGTTCTCAAAGATGCAGGACTAGGGGAAATTTTAGTCATTCATGTGTATTAAGAATTAGAGGTGAAATATTTATTTTTACAGAAACTTGTAAAACCTAGAGGTTTCTTCAGTAATATTTGAAATCTTCTAGGAAAAGAGTTGCACTAATCAAGGTGGTGTGGCCAACATCCCAAATAAATATTGACTAACCAACCAGATGGGGGAATAAAGACCCCCACATCTAATTGAATTCCCCCTGGGAACATCCCAGGGGCAAGGGGACTTAAAAGGCCACTTAAGTGTAATGAGGTAACATATAGCAAACAGTTCAAATCAATAACAATTTATTGAACGTAATAATTAAAAACATAGGGCATGCCAATGTCGGTCGATGTTACAGCATTATTTTACAAGTACTGAGAGCTTCCACATATAGTGGGTATAGATAAACATTTAAATACACATATAAAATTATATAAAAAATTGGGTATTCAATACGTTAGGATAAAGGTCCTGTATCAACAGGGTTAAACCCCAACACGCGTTTCGTGTCGAACTTTCTCAAATCAAATATGCAGGTGGGGTCCAGATCATGGAGCACGAGGATTCCGGACCCCACCTGCATACTTGATTTGACACGATCTATCTGCCTACTCTAATATTCCCTAAAAGAAGTTTACTTTACCGGATCTACTTATACAATTGGCACTACTACACCTATGATCTGTTATAAGTTACAGGTCTGTTTTGGCCTTGCCCGCTGCCAGGCAGTTTGTTTTGGCCTCCTGCTCTTCGCTTATGGTTGCCCCTTAGTAGGGGCTCTGACCTCCACTTGTCTCAATGATTGGTCTTTCGGTGCTTCGCTACTGTACTTGGATAAAGACACACCCCCTAAGGAAGTTCGACACGAAATGCGCGTTGGGGTTTAACCCTGTTGATACAGGACCTTTATCCTAACGTATTGAATACGCAATTTTTTGG
Organism: Ptychadena robeensis; assembly: GCA_036250615.1. NCBI lineage: Eukaryota > Metazoa > Chordata > Amphibia > Anura > Ptychadenidae > Ptychadena > Ptychadena robeensis. The sequence continues at coordinate 173,268,428 of CM070032.1, forward strand.
AAGCTCTCAGTACTTGTATAATAATGCTGTAACATCGACCGACATTGGCATGTTTTTAATTATTACGTTCAATAAATTGTTATTGATTTGAACTGTTTGCTATATGTTACCTCATTACACTTAAGTGGCCGTTAAAGTCCCCTTGCCCCTGGGATGTTCCCAGGGGGAATTTAATTAGTTGTGGGGGGTCTTTCTTCCCCCGTCTGGTTGGTTAGTCAATATTTGAATTCCACTCTAATGGTTGATGACTCAAAAATGAAGCCGACTGCCACATGTGTTAAATATTTAGGAAAATCAGAGAATCAGAAAATAACATTTGCTTATTCATTTTGTGTAGGGTACACAGGGTGTACTTTGGGCCTGACACATTTATAGCAACTATTTTATCATATAGTAAAGCCTAACTTTAGAGCCAGCAATTCATAATTTAAAAACCCTATTTACCGTCTTTTTTTGATTTTCAAAATTTGCCTTTATTTTCTCCAACAAATATACATATTGCACTTTAATTAGTCAAACATATTCTCACAAAACATTACATTACATAACCAACCACATTGTCATGGAGTGCACTTCCCTATTATTTTTGTATATGTATATTTCACTCTTTCACTTAACACCTTTATTTTTACCTTTTTAGTTGCCCACTTCCAACTCATTGGCGTCCATACCCGTGTCCCATTGATCCCACACTTCAGCAAAACTACTGTATCTATCTTGTATTATTGCCGTTAGGCGTTCCATTGTTCTAACCTCCATAATTCTGACCAGGAATTCTCTGTTTGAGGGGGGGCTTGTGGATTTCCATTTGGTCGCAACCAGACATCTGGCCGCTGTTAGAATATGGGTTGCTATTCTTCTCTGTTTCTTATTCAGATGTCATATTGGGGCACCTATCACGTGTGTTTCTATATCTGGCTGGATTTTGGTGCCAACCACTTTCTCAAGAGTTTCATTGACCACCTTCCAGAATTCGCCCAGTTCTCTACAGCCCCAAAACAAATGTTCGAGGGTCCCCTTTTCACCATTGCACCGCCAACAACCTTCCGATGCCTGGGGATATATCTTATGTAGCTTGGCCGGAGTGTGGTACCAGTGGCAGATTATTTTATAGATATTTTCTTTGATGTTCACCGATATTGATGTTTTAGATGCCCCATCCCATATCTGTTCCCATTTTTTGATAGACAATTCCCTCCCCAATATCTTATTCCATTTTGCCATATATGATGGTCTACCTCTAATATCCCATAGACCGATGACACAAAGCCTTTCAAACTCTTGTCTTTTATACACATCTCTTCGAAGTCGGTGTGGTCTAGTATCTTATTGTCCCTCAGCCGTCCGCTGAGGTAGTGGCAGATCTTTCACTCTCAGGCAGTAGTTTTATATTTTTTAATACCTCAAAGGGCTCTACATCCCCTGTTGGCGAGGTTATGTCTCCCACACATTTCACCCCTGCTTCTTCCCAGACTTTCTTTTTTCCCCCCTACCATTCTATGGGGATGTAACAATTCCCTATAAGGGGTTCCAATCTAGAGATACTATTAGTAAGTCCGTATTTATATTTGTTCATCGCCCAAATTTTTCTAGTTTGATTAATTGGGCCCAGGTTCAATAATGTTCCCGGCCATGGTCCTTTTCCCCATATCCATGCCTTTAATGATTCTACCGGGATCAGACTCCTTGCTAATTGCGCCCAGCGGGGGTTCAATTTTCTATCCATACCCTTAAGGGTCTAAGTTGGGCCGCTATGAAATACTTTCTGACATCCGGCACCCCCAGTCCACCCTTTCTGTTTTTTCCTGCAGAGTAGTCTAGTCGCGAGTCTGTGGCTCTTATAGGCCCATATATAGTCTATTAACTTTTGCTGAATCGCATGGATTTTATTTGCTGGGATCATCACAGGAAGTGTATTGAAGAGGTAAAGAAGTTTTGGGAGAATCATCATCTTTATTCCTTCAATCCTACCAAACCATGAGAATGTATGTTCCCTCCATTTGTTTAGTGTATCTTCTATTTCCTTTATCAGAGGAGGATAATTATATTTATATAGCGTGTCCTATCTAGATGTAATCTTTACCCCCAGGTATTTTATTGCTTCTGCCTTCCAATTCCACTTATAGTTTCTTTTAAATTGTTCTAGTCTATCTTGGGTCATGTTCAGGGGCATAGCCTCTGTTTTCCCTAAGTTGTTTTTATATCCAGATAGCTCCCCGTAATCATCGAGCATTTTAATCAGACACGGAATTGACGTAAATGGCTATATTATACTCAATAGTACATCGTCTGCAAACAGCGAAATTTTATATGTGTTCCCCTCTACTTCTAATCCCTTTACATCCGGCTTGTTTCTTATATGTGCCGCCAGGGGCTCGATTGCCAGAGCAAATAATAACGGGGACAGTGGACACACCCGTTTAAGATTGAAAATGTATCTGTGGTTCCTAGAGCTGTCTTCACTGAGGCCGATGGTGCTGAGTACAGAGCTCCTATCGCATTATAGAATGTTCCATCTATTCCAAATGCACTCAGCGTGCCCTTCAGGAAGGGCCAGCTAAGCCTATCAAAAGCTTTTTCTGCATCTAGACTGAGCACCACTGCCTCTATTTTCTTATTATTAATCACTTCTATAGTGTCTATAGTTCTTCTGGTGTTATCCAGCGTCTGCCTACCAGGAATAAAGCCTGTCTGGTCCGGACTGATTAATTCCGACATATAAAGTTGGAGTCTATTCCCCAATACTTTCGCGTATATTTTTATATCAGAGTTAAGAAGCGCTATTGGCCTATAACTTCCACAGTCTGCCGGGTCTTTCTCCGGTTTGAGGAAGACTGAGATGTATGAGTGGTTCATTTGCTTCGGTATTTCCTCTCCATTCATAAAACGGTTGAATAACGCCACCATGTATGGGGCCAGAATATTTGCAAACTCCTCATAATATGCGTATGTAAATCCGTCCGGACCAGGGGCCTTATTCCTGAGGAGTTCTTTGATTACGGACATTATCTCTTCTTGTGTGATTACTCTATTTAGTTAAAGTTTTTGAGATTCTTTTAGTTTTGGAAGGTTAGCTGTCTCGAGATACTTATTGATTTTTTCTTCTAGGTCCCGTATTTTTCTTTGCTGTATTGCTACATTTGAGTATAATGCCTTATCATACTCTCTAAATACTCCCATAATTCCCTGGGGGTCTATGATAGAGTCTCCTTTTCTATTCCTAATTGAATTTGGGATCCCCTCTGCTTTTTTAGCTTTTATTTTTCTCGCCATTATTTTATCTGCTTTATTGCCCTTTTTGTAATATGTTTGTTTCATGTAAAGAAGGTTACGTTCTGTCTCCTCTATGGCCCCCTGTTTCAGTCGTGATCTTAATCCCACTATCTTCCTCAGTGTGTTTAAGGATGGAGTTTGTACTAATTTCCTTTCTAAGTTACTGAGATCTCTCTGTATGTTCCGTTTCTCTGCCTCTTGGTTTCTTTTCTTGGCTGTTAGTACTGATATACTTTGCCCCCTAAGGACCGCTTTGTGTGCTTCCCATAATACTCCCTGTGATGCTACAGTTTCCTTATTTATTTCGAAATAATTTTTAAGTGTCTGTTCTATTTGTGTTCTACTTTCCACATCCCTTAATAGTGCTTCATTAAATCTCCATTGCCTCTGTCTATGTGTAGTATGATTCAGTGTTAGCGTTAGCGTCAGTGGTGCGTGATCTGACCAAGTAATTTGCCCTATGTTTATTTTCTTTATATTTCTCATTGTGTCAATATTACCGAACCAGTAGTCAATCCTTGTGTGAACTTTATGCGGGTTTGAAAAAAACGTGAATTCTCTCTCTCGTGGATGTAGTATTCTCCAAATATCATGCATCATATTGAGTTTCATTAATTGTCTAAATTTTCTTGCGGTCATTACCGATTCTTTAGGGATTGTTATTTATATCCAATCTGTCCAATTCGGGTGCCAATATTAAATAAAAATCTCCTCCAATAAGCAAAAATTCATGCGTCGTCATTTTAAACCTTTCTAGTACCTGTCTCAAAAACGTGATCTGGTTCCTATTTGGGGCGTATACGTTAACCAAGGTTATTGACTGGGATCCCAAAGTACCTTTAAGGATTATGTATCTCCCTTCTTTATCTAATTGTATATCTTGAGGTGTAAACGTTATTCTGTGGGACATTAGTATAGCTACCCCTGCCCTTTTATTAATCGACGTGGATTGGTAAACCGTGGGAAATTTGCTACTCATGAATTGGAAGGAACCCTTACTATCATAGTGTGTTTCCTGTAAAAATATGATATCTGATCTCGACTTCATAAATTCCTGCACTAATAATCTCCTCTTTCTGGGTGAGTTTAATCCTTTTACGTTCAAGGATGTCATAATACATTCATTATTACTATCCATCATTATCATTTACATACCCCTTGCTGGAAATTCCGGTTGATCTCTATAGAATGTGCCAATACATACCCCTTGAATATTCCTTTACCTCCAGATCTTTTTGCCACCACCTCAGCGGGTGCCCACCCACGGGCCAGTATCGTTCCTTTGGCTTTTACCTCAAGTGGATTGGTAAAAATAGTAAGAATGAAAAACATCAAATTAGTGCGTTCCATGGACATATAACATACAAAACAAACATTAACCATGACCAAATTATAAAAAACCTTAGTTATCCTGTCTCGGATGGGGTAAAAATTCCCCATACCGCAGACATCCCCGTTCTCTCTTCTCACCCTAGAAGGGCCGTCCAGCCGACATTGGTCCCTTGTTGGTGGGAGTGCCCTCCCACTGGGGGTAATACGCATCTAAACGCACCTGGTGCCCGGGCAACATTATATATCAATTTCCGTCTCGGGGATCCGGTTGAACCGAATTCCCCGGGGCAGACTCGTACTAGGCCGATAAGTACCACATTTTTAAGGCAAGGTAAAGGAGAATGATA
>CM070032.1:173295353-173311346 GCA_036250615.1 Ptychadena robeensis
ACATTTGTATCCCCTTGAAATAATCTGACCACACCCAGCTCGGTCCCTGCATACCAGTCACGTAGGCCTTACACCTATTACATTCTATTTCATTGCTCCAGGCCTGTCTGTGCTCCAGCTCTCTGTGTATGTTAGAGTTGGCAATGTGAATCAAAGGCAAAGCCCTATGGGAGGGACACCCGTAGGCAACTCTTTCATCTGGCTCTGCTACTGCACTGTTTATGTCAGCAAGGTTGACATATCTTTGTTGATCTGTGTCTTTAAGTAGCTCTTGCTTGGTATGCGGAAGCCACACTCAATAGCCAAGATCTTAGATATAGTTTAAATTAGACAGAACAAACAACAATTGGTGCACCCAACTGTCTACTTCCTGTTCAACAGGGAGTGTAGACAGTAGTAGGGGGGACTATATCTGGCTAAAGAAAATGTTTAAATGGAAGAAGAATCACATTTATGCATACAATAAGTAAAAAGATTAAGGGTTTTTTTCCCCAATTTATTCTAAGATAAGTACAGACATGCATAGGTCCAAAACACTTGAGCAGGAAAAGTAAATAAAGATGAGCAATCCTATTGTGTACACTCAACGCATTTCGTGGGGTAAGCCACTTCCTCAGGAGTAGGATAGGAGTTCACTAAATTGGAAAGATATGGAGGGACAGGCTCAGAACAGATGATTAAGTAATCAATAATATTTTAAATGAAATGGAGGTATGAAATACCTCATGGTAAGCCTAAGGCCGTTCGGGTAGGATCCTGCCAAATTACTTGCATCTAATCTAACGTCTGGTTTTATTAAGTATAGTGATGGCCATAACATGTTCGCTGTTCTTCCCTCGGCGAACAGTACCGGTGTTCGACCCGCCCTATTCACCGGCGGGAACAAGGTGACTATTCTTCCACTGGATCAGGATCAGAACGATCCGGCCAGTGGAAGAACTCTTTCAGGAGAGACCACGGAGAGAAGCTGGCTTAAACCGGAAGTGACGTCAGTGACGTCACGTCCAGATATTGAAACCGGGAACCATTCCAGGTACCGGAAGTGACTTGACGTGAAGTGTTTTTTTTTTTTTCGATTCAAATTGTAATCCTCACACGAACAGGCGGACATCAGGCTTTTTTAAAAGTCCGATCCACCTGTTGGGGGCGGAACTGGCCGAAGTTCGTCCATCACAAATTATGAATTGACAATTGTAAAATCCCATCATACAGCAATGACAGCTTACTAATTCTACTGCTTCAGTTTCAGTTCTAATCTGAAAGTTGTGTTATTTTAATTAGGGATTGACAAACCTAACCACCTCAAACAATTCTTAAACATGTGGGTAGGAAACTTAAATGGGTATTTACCCCCTTCAAGTGGACATCTGGACCATCTGGCACTGGGCATGTCATGCAACATGCTGATTTGAAAATGGAAAGATAAGCACTGTTTAGTCTGTGAACTTCATAATATCAAGTTAAAGATTAGAGAAAGTCAAACCCACTAGCATTTTAGTACTGTGACTGACAAGACCTCCAACCCGCGGTATACTGTAGAACACTAAACAAGAGGCTGCAGTGAATATAGTAATTTCACAACAAGCAGCTTACATATTTGCTACTGGGAAATGCCTGGTTCATTATAATATCATTACAGATTGCTGGAAACTTAAATTCGTGCAAGAAACTTAATTCCCCATGACCTCAGCCCACCGACTAGATAAAAATGCATACATGAGGAATCCTAAGAATAGCTACCCCTGTGCTTAAAGGAACAATGCAAACCTTAATTAAGTTTGTTTCTTTACTTTGATAACATATTCAAATAAGTATAATGATCACAGGTATTATATGTCATGCCATGCTATGTACCCTTGTAGAGTACTTTTTCCTGGTCTCTGGTGGGATGAAGAATAAGAAGTGACTAGACTTTTAAGGGATACATATATGAAACCTTCTTTTCCAACCAAAACTCCCTTTTGTCATGCATAATTAATTTGGAAGGTTATGCAGATACTTGCTTTCCTATTCTTTTTATATGAGGCTAGTGATGGCCAAGGGATCTAATTATTAGACTTCTGATTTACATAATCCAGAATGTATTAATAATAAAGATGTTATGTAGGGAAAAGAAATATACTGAAGTTTTCACTTATTTTAACAAAGAATGAACCCATCTTATCATACTTTTCTAGAGAGTCTTGGATCTTCAACAATAAAGGGGAAATCCGTGCACACCATCTCCTTGGGGGTATGCATTAAGCCATTAGCTGGTCATTTAATATTACAGAACTGGCCGGGAGGTATGTTTATCAAGCAGACTATATAATTGCCAAACTGCATGCGAGTGATTGACTATTCTCTCCTATAGCAGCTGCATCATATGGTTTCCTGCTAAGCATTTTACCCAAGGCTGGAAAGCTATGTTACTTCACTTGACAGGCATAAATCATTCATCCAAATTCAATTTTTTTTTATTATTTGTAAAAGTAATGCTTGGATTCATATTTTGTGGGTTGATTTCAGTTTGGTGAAATTATATGATGATTATTGGTATTTAAATTTGAAAATAACCAAAATAACTAAAAATTTTAATTATCTTCTTTTATCAAAAAAATGTATCATGCACCCTAAAATGGATGCGTAGTTAGAGTTTTTGCTGAATTATATATAAGGGATCTTAAAGATGGTCCAATTTTTTTTGACTAGCTGACTTTGTGGGTTAATTGCAAAGCCATGGAAGATTTATCATCATTGGTAATTGCTTGTAATGTTGAGAAGGGTTGTGGTAATATTACAAAAAAGAAAGTACTATTCTAGCATATGAAGTTTTTGCATAAAATAGTTTAAAAACGTTAAATATATGTATGCAAAAACTGCATTTACTAATATTCCTAAAAATACTGAGAAATGTTGGTGATGCATATATTTCAGGGGGGATTATTGCTTATTACTATTTACCCAGCAATATCTTTCCTTATTGGTGTATCAAGGCTGGATATGACCACGTATCATAAGACAGTGGTCAATATTCAGCCTTTTCCCTCCTAGGAAGTGATAAGTGACCTTCAGTTATATCTTACCTACACTATGTAACAGGTATTACCAGGAATCACTCAAAACTATGCAGATATTACAAATAAAAAGACACCTTTTCATTGTTACAATAACAATTAACACATTACACTCTATTATGGTCATGTAAGTACACACACAATGTAACTTGCCTATAGATAAACAATACAGACAAAATGATACTTAGCCAAGATAGTATGATGGTGGCACATCTCCCCACATCCTCTCAGCCCACTTCCAAGTTTCTGACTGACCTCCTTGCCCAAACTTCCCCACCTCACTGTCCCGGTGATGCCCGCCCTGGAAGGGGTGGGGGCTCCGCCTTTGGAAGTGATGCAATGACCATGTGCTGGCTTTAACTTTAGGAAGTGGCTGGCCTCCACTTCCTGTGATGTCCATGTGGTGTGTATTATTATATAAACTCAGGGCTGAAATTCCTGCCCTGTAACAGAAGCTATGTTTGGCAAAGAACAACTTAAAGTATCCAGCTTATTTCATGTATTTATTTTTTTATATAATTTTTTTTTACTTTCCCATACCACTCTATTTCACTTTTATACCAAAAAATATAGAGGGTAACTTGTTATACTTGTTATTGCTTAATGAGGATTGAAAAAAAATTTTTATTTACCTCAACAAGGCCATTGTATTTCTTGTCAGATAACGAAGTATTTTCTGTGCATCTGAAAATGTTATGAGCCTGAATTATAAAAGCTAACACATTAAATCACTTGTAAGCGCTTGTCACGGGTAAACCACAGGACCCACCATGCCACCAGACAAGTGTGAACCAAGGTGCAGAGTCTAAGGATCGCCCTGGTATTTGGGTTTTGTTGCGGGGAACTCCTAGGTTGCGGTCCTTAGCTACACTTACTTGCAGAACACGAATTGGCTGAACACGAGGAGTTCCAATAAGAAGTACAAAATCGTCAGGCAGAGGTGAAGTCAGACAGGCAGCAGAGCCTGGTTAGCAGAGACTTGAATACATCTTTGTTCAGGCAGCTTCCTGTTGCTTTAAGGTTCCCACACACATAGCGAGTGGGGACCGACAGATGAGCTCCGGAGAGCAACGTCAGCACGCTGCTCTCCATTGTTCAGAGTTTTGGCAGGGCACCCTTGGTGTGCCAGCCGTTAGTTTGGACGTGTGCATGCACATCGTTAGGTGGCAAAATCGGATGCCGTTCGTTGTGTGTGTAGGGGCCCTAACACTTCCTTAAATAGATGGTAAGGTGGTTTGATTGGAAAGAACTCCAGGTGAGGGATAATGAGTGCGAACAGGTATCATCCATCAGAGGGAGCAGGAGCCACATCAAGTGCCACAATCTTTACCACCAGCAGAGGGAGCTGATCTATGAAAGGTCCTGTTCCTTTGAGGTTTGGGAAGTGACACAGCAGAACTGGTAGAGGGTGCCACTGCAGTCACAGATAGCTGGGTGACACTGGGATTTGTGACAGCTCTATTATATTATATTATATTCTGTTTTGTTTTTAGGTTTAGTCATCCTTTAATTAAGCATTTTTATTATGTTTTTTTAGTGAAAGATAGATAAAGCTTAGCCCATGTCTAGTTTCCCCTGTTGTGTATTAAATATTTTACTCCTCCCCCTGTATCACATCCATATTATTAATAGTTTATTCTGAAATTAGAAAGATACATGGTGTATTGAAGAGAGAAATATACTAGAACATGAAGCACAATGTAAGGCTTAGAGGACATCTCTAGACTGGCTAATTCCACAAATGTTCCCAGTTAACTCCATCACAAATGTGTTCTGAGAAGCACATATTGGAAAACAAGCTTTGTGTTCACATCTGAGATATTGACTTGTTTGTTTTGCCTAAAGCTTAAGCTCTGACAGCAACCAGTACTTCTCAAGTCAAGTTCTAGTGATAATAAACCTAATCTTTGTAAATATAACACAGAAGTAAGGTGATGCATTGGAAACAAATATAACATCGCTGTTAATAAGGAACATATTTTCTGTTGTAACTCCGAGCTGCTGCAAATTCATAAAAGACAAATTCTTTGGTGCCCCTTTACTTCGTACTTAATGTTTGCTATTGGCAAAGTTGTACTCCATTAACCTTGTTATTGGCGAGGGTTGGCTAGATGTGCTTGACCAGTAAATAAGATAATTTATTAAATTAGACTTTTACTCAAAAAGATTAGGAAAATGTAAAATGTTGTAAGCAGTGCCTTAAAATAACTGGAATCCATCCTTAGAGCATTTATTTTTTAGTTTGAGAGTTTGAGGGTATTTGCACTTTTGTACTTCTAAGGGTACATTTACAATTTGTACAGCATCGTTAATGCTCTCCTGTCGCCCTCTTGTGGTGTTAATCACACATTCAGAGAAGCATTTAGGGAGTAGTATTGGGGACAAGGACAAATAAATATGTTCACACCTAGATGTTTAATGCTCAAAATTGGCAAAAGTGTTGATTGCTGATGGCATTTCCCATTGATGCCCAGTCATGGCATTTACCGCCTGAACAACCATCCAAACATAAGCATTCAAAATATTTCTAGAAAGCACAACACTTGACAGACAGCAGGTTGTGTGCCCTTATAGATTGTCAACATTTCTTAAACTCTTTGTTGTTTTTCAGGCTTTTAAACAAGCAAAAACCACATGCACCGATGCATGTGTGAATGTTGCCTTATGGCTGCATTGTGAGATCAAAGGCACTTATGTTTACTAGCCAATATGGGACAGAGGTAGCCTCTAATGCAAATGTATGGATATTCGCTGCACACGTGATGAGCATTGTACTGTTACAATTAGGTATATAGACAGTATTTATAGACCGCGTTTCCTTCTTTAGAAGGTAAGTGTGTGTTGGAAGGTTGGTGTAAGGAGAAAGAATAAGTTTACTTTGTTTTTGTACTTGATAGTAAGCCTCACAACCCTATAATAAGTCAGAGAGTCTTTATCCTTCTAGACCTCCTTCTGTCTTTAGGAACTGTAGAAAGATGTGAATCATTTAGTTAATGTTGTTGTTAAGAGTAGCCCCAGCTCAATATAGGGTTTGGCCAAGACTTGGTTAAGTCCCCACTCACGTTTAGATTCTTTGTCGATATGCTGCCAGATGATGTCATCACGCGCGGCCGGTCCTGCTGGGAATCGGCCGGGCACTTAGGACGGGGATGCTGGTAAGTAATGAAATCGATGTTAGAATTACAAACATGTCCGTAATGGCTTTGATTGATTTGGCAGCCGATTTCGGGCTGAATTACAAGTATAAGCTTTAGGTTTGGGGGGCTATACCCTTTAGTATTTATTTTATTTCCATTACATTTGACCTGGTAACATTTCGATGTGACCATTTCAGTCTCTGCAATATGTTTATTCCAGTCACATAAGACAATAACTACCTGCAGTGTATGTAGGTATTACATCTATTTATTTATTTCCTATTAATTTAGTGAGGACAGGCCTAGATATCTTTTTTGTGCTTTGTTTTTCAGTTGGCCAGGTTTCAATTCTTTAGCAAATTAGCGTTTTATCTCTCTCACAGCCAGTGAACCAAACTTTTAAAACAAAGTAAATTTATTTAATTTCATAGCCTTTTGCCAAACTATTATTTATGTTCTGTGCACAGTTTGGCGTGTAATAAACAAAACACGACCATCTTAGATCTCCTAAATGTTACATACTGGGTTATCTGCACAAGCAAATGTTCGGGATTGCTTAATATTCATTAGACTCGGCTCTGAATAGAATTAAATCTTCCAACCGTGACAGGTGCCACAATATGGTTCACATCTCCAGAAACTTCTATTTTTTTTTGTATAAGTAATTTTACCTTTTGCTAAACTACTAATAAAGAATTTCTGACGGCAGGCCAAGCTGTTTCCTCTCAAGCAATATAAGCACAGCAGGGCTCCTGAGATAAGTGCTGAGCACTGAAAATTAGTTCCTCAACACAACACAAATATTAAAAACAACACATAGACTTAGAGAATTTTTTCCCCTTCTCTACTATTTAAAATCTCAACAATTTTTTTCTGTCTTCGATATTTTATGGCGACATTTCTTCCCGTCTGACCAAGCAGGACATTAATCTTGCATTCTTGGGTTGATGTGTTTGAAATGCACGGCATGTTTGCTGTTTTGATAGCAGCATTGCACCAGTGGTACTTTACATTCACAGCGTCTGACACAGCTAATGATGGCTGCTCCCCAGACGTTTATGGAGCTGTTTGTTGATTTGTGTGCTAGTAGCATTCACAAGTAAAAGATTAATTTTCTCGCCGTGGATTCCCATATAATTTCTGTTGAAGTTGTACAGTTAGACCTAAATATTAAAGTTTAATAGACAGTATAATTGACCAGCGCATCATCGTTCTAGATACAGGATTGAACTCTATGGGGGTGATTATTAAAAAAATACATACAAAAAAGATAGTGGTATTCTCAGCATGGGCTTCCAGACCTCAGACCTAGGGGCTAAATTATTAATGATGGAGCAAGGCAAAGCAGGGCTATAAATGTATAACCGGTCGGTACAAACCTTTTTTATTTTTTATTTATTTTTAATACTGCATGAGGACAGTTAGATGACAATGACAAGCCTCAGCACCTGTAAAGGATCATTTTATAACCCACATAGAGCATTTTGAAGGGAAGAAAATAAAAATGAGTTACATGCAACTTCCTTTTTTCATTGGGCCAAGGTATGTGAAATAGGGCAAGAAGCATACAAATTTGAAGCCTAACCTCTGGAGCCATGTTGTCATTTCTGGAAAATGGACTAAGCCCAAATGTTTACCCTATTTACTGGTGATGGAGTATTTTGGAGCATTATAAATGTGACAAACAAACTGGGAGCAATAGCTCTGCATCCCAGGAGGCTAACATTTATTCCATTCCAGCCAAGCCAAGCCAAAAGGGAGTTCTTAGTTCCAGCTTGGGGTGCAGGGCTGAAACCTTGATCCATTACATTACGTTTATGTCAATACAAGCACATATATGCTGACATAAATCCAATAGAACCCAACCCAAGGGTTTCCCCTTACACAGCCAAACAGGACATACCTTAACGTGAAGCCATAGACTTAAAAAGTTTGTGCTGTGTAGCACGCAGTAGAAATCATTGTTGTCTAGAAAGTGGATCAAAGTCAGTGGGTGTTGTGGGAATTTGGATATCTGCTAACTGGATGTTTGCCTGCTGCAATGCCTTAATGAAAATTCTGAGTCACATTGAAGTGGGAAGGGCTATGGAATCATTTTTCCACATGTGAATATGTAGTAACATTTGTATTGAAGGCTATGTATAGAAAAGACACCGTTCATATTCAACTTGGGTGGATATACATTATTGGGGAATATTATTAATAGACTGAAAGTACGTCTACTGGGATAAGACACCCAACTTCTTGGTGGGATAAAAGGAATGTGTGAGGATTGGAAGCTTATTATGAGAGCCTTGCCTGTCAGAGCACTGGCCTATGGCTGCCTGCACTTTATACCAGTCAGAAGTTTATTGTATCCTAAGAAAGAGGGAATTAGAATTTTTTTATATAACATATTTTAATATTAGAAATTTGTAATAATATCAATAAAACAGAAATTAAAACATGAAATTACAAAAATTCCTTTGAAAATATATATTAGTATCTACAAAAAAAAGTCACACTGATCATCCCATATATACTCCAGTATAAGCCGATCCTGTAGAAAAATCCCTGACTTGAGTGTAAGCCTAGGGTGGGAAATGTAGCCCCGCAGACACACACAGCAAATGTGCTTTTTCATCCAGATGTCATTAATCAAGCTGATTTGTGAATTGAATTGCAAAGCCCTGAATATGGTATTATCACCATATTATTACCATATCACTTACATTTTTTACTATTGTCATGTCTAACCTGAATTTTCAGGAAATTAAAGATTTGATATGAACAATGTGTGAATCTTGGGTAAAATCATTAATAAATAGACTCCAATGTGTTGTAGAAGCCGGGCAGCTGGAAAGGTCGAACCTAACATCATTCTGGATAGTTTTTGTCTAGGTGTGATGAAGTTGTTATGAAGCTAATAGGAAAACACAGGGCAAATGTTAAAATGAATCACACCTTGTTTGCAAGCTGTAACTGGCACACAAGTAATGCTTGGTCTATGATAAAAAAAATACTTCCATTGGAAAATGGAATCACTGCATGTTTCTTGTTGTCTTCATGGACAGCCAGGCAGTATTGGGCAGTGGCAGACTGCAGTTATAGATGAATAAACTTTGTTGAGTTTACAGGTTTTGTACTTATAGCAATGTTTGTCTGTGAAATATATACATTTATTTTCTCTGTTTCTAGTCTTTTTCTGAAAAATAGTGATAGATATTGGATATCTGCACAATGCATAATTGTTACAGTTAGACATGACAAGCATTTGCATGCGTACTGCCATTGGTTCAACACAATAGTTGTGGCAGATCATTGTACAATGATTACCTTCTCTTCTGGATTTTCTTTTTATAGTGTAGGTGTTTTTCAACAATAATAATAATTGTAATATGTGAGGGCTGTCAGACACTTACCTGAAGGAGGAGACAGCGGAGTTGTGTTGTTGGCACCCAGAGTTGGGTTTTGGTTAGTGCAGTCCCCAGCTCTCCTGTGTGATTGTGTCCACCCTCCTATGGCAGTGGTTCCCAAACTGATGGGCGGCCCGTCCTGGGGGGGTGCAAAGGTATTCCAGGGGGGAAGCTGGCCCTCATTCCTAACCTGCTCGACTTCTAGTTCATCTGTCTCTTGCTCTATCTGCTCTGTATCCAGACTCTGCTTAACGAGCTCAGCTTGGTGTACTGATCTGCCAGGTATGACCCCCACTGTGTACTTGGACTAATCTTCTGTTTAATCTTTTGGCTACTGAATTTGAATACTGATCTCATGTGAATATTCTCCACTTTGGTTCTGAATATGCTCCCTATGTGTCTAGGGTGTTTCATCAGTCTTAGCTTTCAGGTAGGATATTTTGTGTGCTTAAGTCCTGAGGGCAACCAAGTCAGATAGGCATATTGGGTATCTTACCGGATCCTATACTGGTTGTCCCTCTGAGACCCTTACATAAAATGATGATGATGATGTTGCTTGATGGTTCATACAATTGCTGTCATTCCTGTGTCTCAATCAGTTTTTGGAATAAATTCCTGTTAAGGTTATATAAAATCACCAGTTCCTAGAAATAGAGATCTATAAAAGCTGCAAATTCTGTGTTCCAGGAATTACCTCCAATCTCTATGTGGTGTGCTAAATTAAAGCACCATGTTCTGCATGCAATCAGCTCAGCAATGACCTTCAATATGCATCTAAAACATAAATAGGATAAAGAAAATAACCACAGCTGATGATCTCATATATTTGATCTGTAGTTGCTTGCAGGAAGGTGATAGATTGCTCTTCCAACAATGTATTTCTTCCAAACCAGAACACTGATTGCAAATCTGCATTCCAGTGGGCTTATGTGATAAGGCGAAAGTGCAATGGTTTTGTCTAGAATGAAGTAATATAAATCAACACTTTACCCTAATTTGAGTTTACCCAAATAATTTAACTGAGACTGGAATGTTGATACAAAATACACAGCGAAATAGAATTGTTACATTGCTCACTAATGCTTTTCAACCATTTAAATTACTGCCTCCTCTCTGTAGTCCCAGTAGTAGTTGATCCTGTTATAGGTATGCTGTTTATGCACTCTTTTTTTTTTTTCATCACAGAATTCTGGGTGTTCCTTTAGACCCATTGCCATAATGCCATGCAAACTGATTTGCAAACATGATATTTGGATATCACTGAATAACACCTTTCCATTAGGTTAAAATGAAAAAGTTAAATTTCAACTGTAAGGCTAAATTTACACAGTCTTTACTAAAAGCAGCCTAGGGAATTACTGGGTTCTCACACAGCCCGGTGGAAACGACTTGTCATGAGGGGGTCGTTTAAAAAAGGACATCTTTACAGGTCAATCTGGCTAAAGCGATTTTAGCTAGTTTACTGAGTGGTTAAAAAAACGCTCATGTAAATGCAGCCTAAATGGTGTTATTGCAAAATAAAAACATAAAGCAACAGCAAACACTTAGCCATTAAGTGACACGCCATGTACAGTCGCATAGCATTGGTCACCAAATAACCTGTTGACCCAATGCTTGAAAAGTTGCAAACTTAATTATGCACTCTGCTCTTAATGTGTTTCCATTAGGTTGCATCCTAGCTTAATGTTTAATAGTATCAGCATAGTAAAACATTTTTTGGGAACAGTTTGGGATGGTCCTTTTTGGAACTAGACCCTAATTAACGAAACACAATGCATGATGTGGAAGAATTTATGTCCTACACAGAACCCTGACTTCACCAACCACCTTTGAGATGAACATCTCAAACGCATACCATCTTTATTTCTTTGTGTTTTTATATTGTATGTATATATATATATATATATATATATATATATATATATATATATATATACACATACAATATAAAAATACAAAGAAATAAAGATGTGTTGATTAAGAGCATGTTTCTCCCCAAGGCAATACATGAACTAACAAGTGAAGATTGTGTTAAATTGGGAACTCTCTAGAGATTTGTTTATGCATTTGTGAACTCTCCAAACTAATTTTTATCTGTATATGGACATAAAAAAAAACTTAACCTGAATGTGTTAATACACGGGTGGTTTCTTTTCTTTTTTTATTAAATAATTAGTATTTAAAAAATTTTCATTACAACAACAAATTCATGTGTGTCAGATTCCACTCGTTAATTCACAATCAAGTGTCCGAACTGGAGCAATAATATTGTAGTTTAAGATGTGTGGTAGGCCGGTCCAGGTTTTGAAACATTCATAGAACCATGTACTTAAATCGTAGAATACACATGTGCACACCATAACTTATACTAAATATCAAACACTAATTTTCAAAATTTCACTAAATTTCATCTCTCAGCTTCCGAAAAAAAAGTAAGATAATTTTCTCTTTCCCCCCGGCAATGGCCGACCCCTTAGTTTTCTAAGGCTTACCAGGCGCGGATGGTTTCTATAGGGATTAATTTATACTCTGATACATAAATAGAACAATTGTAAAAAATCTTGCAAACTTTGTAATATTTATATAAAATTTACAGAAATATTCTCTACAAAATCTTACAATTCCAGGTCATTAGGATCTCAAATAAAACCTTACAAACTTACAAAACTAGACACAGTAGACACCAAGGAAACTTAATGTTCCTTTTACATTCATCCTGACATCCCATCTTCAGATCCTAAATCTTATTCACCTTGTGCAGAATATCATACACTGCCACCTCAACAGGAAGGATTTTAGTATGAAAGAGAACCTTTAATTGTCATAGCACATCAACATTGCCCCACTTAAAAATAAGTACCCAAAACCTCAAACTCCCTGTCATTGCTAAATGCCCTATATATCTGCTCTGCATGACTGCTATAGGGGAAAAAGATACATAATACCCCTACTCTGTTTTCCCCCCAAAAAAAGACCTACCTGAAAGTAAGACCTAGCTTGCTACATCCCCCCCCCCCCCCCCCCCCTTCCTTCTAATATAAGCCTTTCCAAGAAAATAAGACCTGCCATGTCCCAGAGACAGCTTCCATATTTAGGGAAGACATCTCAGGCGTTTTGTCACCTCTTCTAAACCCAGAAATAAGCCTTAGTGCATTTTTTGCACCTAAAACTAAGACTGTGTCTTATTTTCGGGGAAACGAGGTGCTCACATCTTTTATAGACCTCTATTAAAAGGACATTGAAGGAAAAATTTTATTCTCTTCACAACCAACATATGCTTGCCTGGCCCAAACACTCTTGCCTAAAGAGTGAATACCCTATACGCATGTAGCATAGCTTACAACAAAAGGGGAGCCAGGCCTCATCTAGGTAATCCTTTAAGGCCGGCAATGTACTAAAGGCAAAGGAAAGAACCTGACCCTGAAGAATTTTCCAGCAAAATACTTAAACTCTTCTCATGTGAACATGTCACCCACAAAAGGTTTTCTGTGCCTGGGTAACATAAGCTCAAATTTTTCACAGTGATACCCCCTGAACATTTCACAACCCTATCCCAGTTACGTAGAAAATACTCAAACCATGATTGAAAAAATCCTTCCCACCCAGGAGGGTTCTCTGCCAACATATTACCAAGATTATACCCAGGGTTCTAAACTATTAAGCAAATTGTATTAAAGCGTCATAAAGAAGATTTTTTTTTATGAAACTTATGGGTGGTATTGTGTCTCGGGGCTCATTTGATCGCCTTAATCATTCTTAAACAGGCTTCTCCTGCCTTGTCAGTTCTGCACTAGTTGATAATACACTGCTCTCTATCCTGTCATCAACCATTTAAGCATTTGATCCCAGGGAAAATTTTTAGGATGCTGGAGAAATAATGGAAAACCCATCCTACATTCTAAAAGAAACACTGCTGCCATGTTAATTTCTGACAGCTCTCTTGCTACTTGTGCCACAACTGGTGCCATCACCTGCATTGGAACTCCAGGAGCTCCAGGAACTCTTGCACTTGCCAATCTTTCGTCCTCACCGACACTTGAGGATTATAAACATCAGCTGATGCCTTGGCCAACTCTTAATTCCCTACTCTGGCTCTTTACTGTGGATGATTTATCAGGGCATTTGGGTTGATACCAGGCCATATACCAAGATTACCGAGCTGCTTTTATTCTACTACAGTTTTTTTTACAGTGTGTTATAATAAATACTGGCAGATATGTACTTGCAGAGAGAGCTGATAAAATCACAAAGTCAGGAAAATTGCCGGCAGAGCAGATTTTTCATTAATCGCTCATTCTAATGGTGAGCTAGCAAGAGTACAAGTTTTATATGTGATATTATGAGAAGTGAAAAGAAAATATAACCAACACTTATTTATTCCAGCAAAAAACAACCAAGTACTAACCAAAAAAATGTGAAGTAAACAAATGTGCTTAGTTTACTCCTGATTAAGTCCTGATTTGCACTGCGGACTTTCAAAACACTGACCTGACTCTTGGTAGTGTTTTCCTTGAGTTTTATACGGGAACAACTTCTCATCCACATATTTTATACCCTTGTCATGCTATTTTTTGACAAACAACATCCTTGCTACATCCTGCTTCATCTTTGGCAGCAACACTGGAAGGAAAGTAAAACAAGTGGAAAATGTAGATTCTGTTTTTTTAAATCTCTGTTAAAAAATTACAGCACCATCACTCTTATCATTCTGCTGGCAGTGCCATCTATGTTATCCTCTTAATGGCCCATTCAAACTTGATATGATGCTGTAATCAAAAGGTTCATATACTGAATCTCATGCTGAAATGTTTCTACTCATTATGTCAGCATGTAATTGATTCATTGTACGGGTGTTTTATAATTCCTTCAGTTGGAAAATAACACTATAATCAAGATTCTGGCAGGACAAGATAGGCATGTAAGCTGGTACTTTTCCTGTTACGTCCTGGTAGGTAATGGCTGGTCTTCTGCCAAACTGAGGTGAACCAATATTTCTGAGAAAAGGATTGTCTCTGGAATGATTATCTGTTCAATCCTCTTCTGTTACTTTAGGTGCTTATGTGCCCTAGTTTGACTGGAGGACTGGAAATCATTCCCATATACCTATCAATGTAACAATGTTTTGTGATGGTCTATAACTATTCACTTCAAAAGCCACTTCTATGAATAAAAAGCTTTGAAATAGGAGAATATTAGAAATGTAAGAAATGTATGACATATTCTTTATTGTATAGTGTGTGTATGTGTGTGTATATATATATATATATATATATATATATATATATATATATATATATATATATATATATATATTTTTACAAAATGTAATTGTTTTATGTTACAGAACTTTAAATGGTGGAAAAAAAATTGGAAGTATTGAAGTGAGTTTGATGAAGATGGGGGAGATACAGAATGGAGAAGCAGATCACATTAACACGGACGCACAAGGACAAAAGGTAGTAATCGTCTTGGCCATGTACAATTGTTCAGTTTATTTTTTTCTGTTTTTAAAAAAAGGACCAGTTTACTAAAACATCACCTAGTTCTTCAAACAACCAGACAAGTTGGAACTGTTAAGGTGGCCATACATGGGTTAACCTCCTGGGCGTTATGCCCAAAGACAGTACGGGCACAGTTTGATCTTTGAAATCTCATTTCTTTCCGGCCCGAGTCTTCTGCGTCATCGGTGACACACAGGCCTCAAAAGGGGGCATCGCTTGTAGAGAGCCAGGGGGAGAGTTGAGAATCATGGCGGAGTACAGTGTACAATGCCGCGATTGCCCAGGCAGCGGCTTTTTGCTCCATAAATAATGCAGTGAAAAACCTGTAACGCTAGGGAGGTTAATACCTGTTTAATTGATGAACCATTGAGCACAGCCGGATGATGTTGACTAACGGGCGTCTATTGAACAGCACCACTTTCTGCAATCGATAACCGTTCGATTCTTCGGATGGGGAACCCTAGTCCACACAATTTCCCACTGATTTAGATTTTAGTGCCACAGTATTGTTTCTCATTTGAATGATCAAGAACCAAGATTTTTACAGTTGCTACTTGTTAATTTATATTTCTTCATTTACAGTCATCATACGGTTTATCTAGTTTATAGATGTTAATATTTTTGGAATGTGACATTATTGATTTTAAAAACAATGATCAGAAATATTGGTGGCTAAGGATATCAAATGAAGGAGGTGAAATAATTAATCAGCAGAAAATTGCTATTGTGAAAGGGAGGGTCCAAGTCATTCTGCAGTGGGGGACTGCTTCCATTAGCTGCTATTCCTAATCATCTATATCCTTGAATAATTCTAACCTCTGCTTAAGCATATGTCCAGATCGTTCACTTTAACCTCCCTAGCGATATGCCCGAACCCAGTTCGGGCAAAGGCACACTGCAACTA
>CM070032.1:173311446-173322372 GCA_036250615.1 Ptychadena robeensis
TGTATCACTTTTGGTACAGAAATCTGCACCTCAGTGAACCGCCAGGGAGGTTAAGAGTGATTAAATGCAGAGATGTGACCCAAAATTGAAATATCAGCTTTGGGCCGCGTAGCTTTTATACCTTGTTTTTAATCTTTGCATTGGTCTGTTAAATGTGATGGATCCTTTACATTATTCTATACTCATGTTACCCAGGTGTCAAACTTTTGACAATTTTGTAAATTACTTATAAAAAGTGTTCATTTCTTCTTCTTATACTGTCAAATGTTGCTTTGATTTGAATTATTCAGACCTACAGAAGAACATCTAAAATTATGCTCCAGCTGTGTTTTTATCAATAGGTAAATGTTCTTCTTGGGCACGTATCTTAAAAATATTTCTCATCGACGAAGTCAATTTGCATGCCAATTAGATTACGGACGATAATGAAAGCTCATATTTTGCTACACCTGCTTGCAAATATATCCTTTCACATAAAATCACTTGGATTCATGATTAGATATATGGTGAAAGCATATACATATGTTGAACTTTAGAAAAAATATTATACCAATCAACCAAGGATTCAAAGATTTACAATAAAATATAGCTATTGAAGAAAATGTACTGACTGGAAAATAATGTAGGGGTTAGCATATGCATGTGTTTGATTTTTTTAAAAATAAAAATGGATTTAAATAGGGTAGTTGGGTATTGATCAATAAACCTTGGTCTAAGCGCAACTTTTTAAAAACAGCTTCGTAAATTATACACTTGGCTCAGACTTGTCTGAACATTTAGTCTGTAGAGAGGTGGAAGGACAGATACCTATTTTTCTGCAGGCTATAATCCCTGCTATAATAAAGTTGTCCAAATTTACGCATTCACCTGGGAATAGTCCCGTGGGCCTTTCTACAACCCTTTAATTTCTAGGACTAGAGAGGCGAAGGCTCGAGGGAATTGCAGGTAAGTATATTTTTTAGAAAAGTGGAGTATTTCTCCACCATTAAGCTTAATGTGTATTTATCTTTTTTCCCCAGCATCTTTTTAGTCAACTTTAAGCCAATCATGCTCTTCCTTGTGTCATAATGTTCTTCGACGATTTTCATCCTGCTAGGTCAAAATGAGGAGGCTAGCCTCCAAGGACTTTTGTGGCTGGGAATATGAGTGGGAACATTGGTGTATTATGAATAAATATACTTTATTGGTGCATAAATAGTAAACAAGTTACGTATAGTGATGAGCGGCATAGGCAACATTCGTATTCGCGGCATGCCGCAAATTTTATGGAAAACATTCGGAAAATATTCGCATTCGGTAATATTCAGGTTTTTTTTGTTATTGCGAATATCGGCAGTTTTATTGCGAATTTCGCGCGCGCAATATATGTTTAACATGGCGCAAATTTTTATGCGAATTTTAAAAGTGACGATTTTCGCAATATTTGCATCACCCCAATATTCATTTAAAAAACTGTTGATGGTGTTGCTAAGCTCTTGTTGCAGCCTTCCCATTTGTCCACTTGCATTGAGAGGGAAGTGTAATGGATAAAAAATACAGAATATCCGGAATTGCGAATATTCGGCAATATATTCACCATCTTCGCGAATTGACGATATTCGCGATTAATATTCGTAATCCGAATATTCGCGATCATCACTAGTTACGTATTCCAGATAACAGGTCATTGAGGACATGAACACCAGAATGGCGCAGTCCAAGATATACCACATAACAAATTGTTACATAAGCAACTCAATAAAAAATCAATAAAATATCATCACAATCCCATCAGTCCTAAAAGGTCATAGACACTTAAGAGGAGGTCTGGTCATCCGACCCCTCCCAAAGGTTCCCCTGACGCGTTTCGGCCCTCGGGTATTGGCCTCATCAGGAGGGAAAGATGGTTGAGATCTTCGGTAGATGGTGGCCAGAGAAGACCGCAGACAAGTATATGAACTTCAAAGCAAAAAATAAATGCCAGACAATATTGGGCATCAATAAACCATATTAAACATACTGATCCCACTACTACTACTTTTTGTGTCCTACATAAGAATATTTTACCAGCTGAGGATGCGTTCGATCGGATAATCTGGGTATGGTTTTCTTTACAGAGATCTATTGTGTCAAAAATGTTGTCTAAAAAGCATTGTTTTTCTGTATTTGCAGTGTGCCTTAGTGTGTGAGTGCTCGTCACCTGAAACATTAAGTGGGATTGACAATCTTCCTTTAATAAATGCAGGTATAGTATGATGTGTACTTTTCAGTGTTTGTCCTTGATTTATGATTCATAAAGCTCAACCATGGCCAAAAGTATTTATTTTTTAGATGCACATCTTGGATAAAGTTGGAATGTCTGTTATTGGTATCTGTATCCAGTATGTAGTTGACAGATGTTTAAATCTTGTCTCTGTATACCTTAGTTTTTATGTTGATGTGTTATCTTTACAGTCTGTCCAAAATGAATCCATGTCCAAAGAAATTCATGTTTTCTACCTATAGCATAGTCAATCTCATGCTGGCTCCCCATTGCAGAATAAGATGCACCCCTATAAACAGCTGTCAGAGGCTGCCTGCGGCTGATGCACACAGTAAAGGCAAACCCTTTGATGTGTGTAGCTTTAAATGCAGGTATTTTCACTTTCCACACTCAAAGCCAAACAGAGCCTTTGCTGTGCATCAGCCGGGCAGCCTTTGACAGTTTCCTCATCTTTACCACCTGGAACACTGGTTAAGTACAGCATTAACAGAATTATTGGAAATAAGACAGTCATAAGGCAATGAGAAACTTGGCGGAGTACTATGATAGTTATTTAAAAAAAAAAAATTACCCTTTTAAAAAATAATAGTTGGAATTGTCTACCCACTATCAAATTCAGCTTCTGCTATACACTGCCCAGTTGGCTGGATTCGGGCATACTTACATGTCCTAGACACGCCTGCTGCGGTTCGGTACTAGGGCTGTTCCACCAATCGATTCCGGCACCCCCGCTTCGGCACCATCGGTGATGCTGAAGAGGCCGGCGGCACCATGGACCTCCATGTTAATGGAGTAGAAGGGAGGGTGGGGATCACAACCAGAGTACAGTGTACTCTGCTGCGATCGCCCATATGTCACTGTTAAAAAGGGAGATTAAACCAACAAAATATACCTCATATTTATCGGCTGGCAATTACAAGTCCTCCCTGCTATCAGTTCTGCACACCTGTCAGGGCATATTTAATCTATATCGTATAACGTTATTGCAACAGGGATGGGAAACGTTCATGCAAATCTACAGAAGTGGGCGATCCTTTTAAAATTCTGTATCTGTCTTTGACAGACTGGTTTTCCTTTGTTTGTTGTGTTAAGTGATGTGGCTGTAACACAGTGTAGGCTTGCCTGGCCTACATCCCTCCTACTCTGACTGCATTTTAGTTCCAGAACATTTTCTACATGAGCTTGTGATGTTATGAATTAACTACTGCGACAGCAACCTCTGACTGTAGTTTCTAGAGTAGCATACTGGGAATTCTGCCAAGCAGTCTATTGATATATTTGGACCTATTTACAGAAATAGTTTGTGAAGGTAGAGAGGTCAAGAAGGCTACGATTACTGTAGATTGGAAGCGATTATAAGACCTCCTCAACAATATTAATATTAGGACGATGCTTAATTTATGTTCTAATCATAATTTCATCTAATCTAATTTATGTTCAAATCAGCACATTTACTATGGAAAGACAGGGAAGTATTTCATGGTGTTAAATTATGTAAATATAATATTACACAGTTCATAACGAAAAGTTACAATTACAACTTGGCAATACATGTAAGCGAGTGTTATAGTAAAAAAATTCAAGTTGACTATCAGGTTTGCCTGTATTGGTGCAAATGTTTAACCTCTCTAGCGCACTGCTGAGGTCCAGATTTCTGTACCAAAACTGCACCATATTTTTCTTTATGTTGTAGGCATGTAACTTCCCAAAATATGTCCGTACAAGGGTCTAATAGACATACTGAATATAATAATGTTTGAAACAAACAATTATGTAAAATAAAAATTTATTTTATAATAAAATTAATGAGAAAACACAAAAGTCAGGGCACAAAGCTGTGCTGCTATGTACTAGATCTCGCCCAATTGTCTGGTGCCCCAGATGTGCCCATTTGCAGTAAACCCTCTCTAACCTTGTGTGATGGATGTTGTAAAATCACACCAGGGAAGAGAGGGCAAATTGGCACATCTGGGGCACCAGACACTTTATTTGGGCGAGATTTAGTACATAGAAGCATATTGAAAGCAGTTTTCTACATAGAAAATTTCTCGCCGCCTCCCCGATGTGACGTCATCGCATGTCCGTGTTGAAGGGGGGGGGGGGTTGGGGGAGGATGAGCCAGCATGTCGCATCAGGGACAGCGGGACAGAGCAAAACAGTAAGTATGCGCTGCCGGAGCCCCGATGTTCACTGGACGGCACCATCTCGTCCAGTGCAATAGTGATGGTAGCAGCGCTGGACGAGATGGTGCCGTCCCTAACGCTAGGGCGGTTAATAGCATTTCATATAACTTAACCCTTTTCAATTATTCTAGTTCTACTAGAACAAACATTGGCATGTCTGTGAAAATTACTTTTTCTTTAGTAAACCAACCTATTGTGCTCAGAATTATGTTTCTATCTATAAGCAGCCATGTTCAGGTAGCTATTTGTAGTTGCAGTGAAAGTAATTTGTTAACATTGCCAACACTTTGCCTAATAATTTGACTGGGCATTTTTAGTTTTTTTAAGGTTTTAACAAAGTTTTATTTAACCCAAAATAACATCTGCTTCACAATTAAATATTTTGAAAAAGTTTTTCGGTTCCTACACCTTTTAATACTTTCAGGATATTGAATGAGACTGAGAGGGCAAAGGTCTTGAACAGTGACAATTTCCACAATATGAACATCCCTAAACAGGAGGACAAATGCACAGACATGTTTTGTGGCTTTTTTTAAACTGTTGTACTTGTGAATGTAGTCCATGTTGATAACAATGGTGCGCTGCATCTTCCTTTTTAGACCACGCCTTAAAGAATGCAACCACTTATATATGCATTTCTTTTCAGTTCCATAAGTTGTCTCTCTAGTGGTCTTAAATCAAACCAATATTTGTATAGAATCATGGAATTTTCTCTTTGCTGGGGTACCAGAGAAGACCACACTTAGTTGGCTGCTTCTGATAAGACCTCTCTGTGTGAATATCCATCATCTTGGTTTGCCAGATGAAAAATAGGGCTGGACATTCTTAACCTGTTGCAGACATTATAGTGTCTATGCAGTTACTATAAATAGTAGCACAGTAACTCTTCTTTATCTCTGTGAAAAAGGCTGCTGCCATCTTGAACTACCTTTTCATTAGCTCCCTGCAGTGTACATAGAGTATCCCTCTGTTACATCACGCCATGTTCCTTCGCTGAATCCAATAGTCATCTTGATATTCACACTTCCTTTCTGCTGCAAGGTTCTCTAACATAGAGGAAATAATTTATTACTAAGTATATAAAGAAAATAATCCGCCTTGCTGCCTCCGTTTACCACCTTCCTGTTTAGTGTGGTAATAAACACAACATTTTTGCTTAATTACTGCATTGTGAAAATCTTATACCTGAAATAACTTGTGTTTTGTTCTATATTTTGGGATATGAGTAAGTTCGCTAGTGTGTTTCCACCAAAGTGCTGTGCAATCTATAATCTTTTATTAGTTTTCATTTTATATAATTCACTTATAAATAATATATTAGTTTGGCTCTTTTGTATTTCTTTTGAATGTTGTGCTGTGAAACATTGATTAATTATCCTGCTTATTCTTAGTTACACATAACTGCAGATATTTCAAGATTAAGTGGATTAAATCTGTAATATTAAAAAGCACAGAGATGATTTATATAATGCCATAATCAACAATCAGATGACAAATATTGTTTGAGCCATGAAAGCAAAATACCAAGCAAGCTGAAAATCCCAAACCTTCCCCCTAGCTAATTTATAACAACGAAAAAATAAACTATATGTTAATCATGAACTCATTTGTAAACTGGTCTTGCAGCTGCTTTATATATTTTGCATTGGAGGGATTCATTTTTCAAGTGCACACAGTTCTAAAACAAATTTGGATACAGTATACGTTACACAAGAGTAAATTCAGCTGTAGCCAACAAGATTATCCATGTTACCTGTGGTGCATGTCATACAGGATGAATAGGGAATAAGTTCTACAGGGTTTTGCCCTTAAAACAATGCCATTCAGAGGAGAGCACTAGAATGCATGGTAGCAGCTACTATGCTTGATGATGTGCTTTATCAGAGAATAAAGGAGAAGTCATTTCCTATGCATTCCAATAAAATGTAATTCTCTGTCTTACTGCAATACTAGTAGTGCAATGTACAGCAATGCACATGTGTTCTAGCAATGCATACATGTGAGCACTGGGTTAAAGTTGAAGGCCATACCAAATTTAAAAAATTCAGATGATGCTTTAGATTCAAAGTTTAAATTTACGATTCCATATTCTTAATGTATATCTATTGTAATTATCTCCAGCTAAAATTTTACTTGATGATTCTGTCCGTTTAACTTTTTAAATCCTGTTTCTTTCTTGGGGCTGACAACTTCTCATTTCTCTCTGCCAGCTCAGTCTGACACAGGAAAGTGGAGAAAACCCCCAAATTCTCAGCGAAGAGAAGGCTGGGGAAGGTATCCCTTTGCTTTGGTCCATATCTTGGTTTATGGTTTGTTGCAGATCTGTCTTCTGTAATAGTTATTCAGCAATTTGATATTTTTAAACAAATAATTTTTTAAATATTTTTAAAGAAAACCTATATATTTTTATATCAAATTCATTGTGGTAAAATCATTATTCCTATTCCTATTGGTTCCATATAAAAGTCCAAAGGCTTGAGGGTATCCAACATTCTCTTTTTTTATTTATAAAAAAGTACTGTTTTGTCTATGTCTTATTATGGATGGGAACCTATAATATTAAAATATTTAACAGAATACCAAATGACCATGAAACTATATTCTGCTACATTACCCTGTTGAAAAAGCCGTTGAAAAAAAGGTATACCCACAGCCAAGCAAAAATCTGACGTCTTTCTGGTTTATATTACCTTCAAGTTTCACAAATCATTCTGGACACCTATAAGAAAGGTGCATGAAACACGGTAGACAATTATTTTGGATAGAATGGGCAAGAGGATGAACCTCTTTCAGATATTTTTGGGGCTCTGATTAGAGAGATTTCCTAAATTTTGGATGATGAGAAAAATACATATAAGACAAGACAACAGAGAAGGAAGAGGCATGAAATGAGAGCAAAATCTCCTAATTCATGATGAGATCTACAAGCAGCATTACATTTTAATGTAGACACCCAGGGAAGTTCTAGGGTACATTTGTAATAAGGCTTCTGCGGAGTCTTGTAGTATGGACAATCTGAGAAACCAAATATATTGGCAAATACTGCTCATGTTTTCTTAAGCAGGGCACACACTGCTTGATATTGGAGCCATTCTAGGTTCCCTGCAGCGTGAGGATGTCATCTCACTGCTGCCTGATATCGGAGGAGCTGATGCTTTGCATAGAGACCCGCATTTCCAAAATCCATGTTTTCAAGCAGAATTGATTGGTTCCGCTTGAAAACATGGAATGCTGCATATGATATGGGCCAGATAGAAGGCCGTTGAGCGCACACGGCACTCGAAGCAGCCATCGATCTGGCCCATAGCTACACGTGTGTTCCCAGCTTTACACCAACCCTGCAAGCTATCAGAGCAGATCATGCAAGAATGGACACACTAACACGCTCTACATCTGTAAACTCGTTATTCCAGTCAAGAAAAACTCACAATAATGATCTTTGTTTACAGAGTTCTGAGCACAAATGGATTGCCTCCAAAACCACTATAGTTACAGTTAAACATTGAGAAATCTAGGTGTGGAGTAGTTTTGCAACTATGTAATTCCCAACATATGACACAAGCTGATTTTCTAGACTCTAATAAATCAGTGGATTAAAAAATACTATATTACAAGTAAGATAGTTGAATCGTGAAAGTCTAAAAAGAATTTAAAAAACTTTGCTCTATGCTTGTGAGGTCATGTTAAGGAAACTTCATAAGAGGTGATTGTTGCCATTGCCGACCTTCCCATCTAAAAATGCTACTTGCCCAGCAGTCATGCTGCTCCTCTGACGTCAACACTTTGTGTTACTAACAGCAGTTATTGGAATCTGAGAATGGCTCAAAATTCCCAATCTACATAATTGTTCCATTTCCCTTACCCAAAGCATTGCAGTCAGTGAATCAGCATGAAAACCATTAGTTAGAATTTTTAGAAGTAGGTCAGCAACTGCACTTACATTTAACAATAATGTCTCAAATGCATACAAAGCCCTCCCAGTTTGGCTTTTTTCTCTAAGGATCTTGCCTAAGAATCAAAAGAGGACAGAAAAAGTAGCGCTGTACTTAAGTAAGATGAGGTTTTTGTAAAACAAGAATGTGTTAACATTGCTGAATTATATGGTGCGATTGTTTGAAGCTTAAATTATGACACCGTTCAAAAAAGGATATGTGAATTCATTAATACCTGTTGATCCTGTGTTCTGTGTCTGAGGCCCTTTGTAATGGTGAGTTCACAACTTTGCATTCTGCTTTAATCAATCAAATAATCAATACAGCAAAGCAAATCTTCCCTTTTGTATGTACAGAGCCATTGTATTGTTTGTTTCTAAAACATTGCTTTTAAAAACATTATGCTTTCCACAATGTATGCCTAGATAATTTGTCAGTTTTAAAATAATAGTAAAAGTTTTGCCTAAGCATAGTACCAAGGGGCTGATTTTCCCTTCCAGAACAATTTTCAACCTAATGGACAAGAAAGTCAACTTGCCAGAAATTTAATTACTGTATTTTAGGGTATATAAGACGCTGTATACATCTCACCTTATATAGCGGAGAGTCTCTTCCCAGTAAAGATATCAGGAACTACCACTTTACTGGTTGTAGCTCCGTGCTTCAATTGGCAGAGCGGGAGTCAGAGGAGGCGCCTCCTGGTCAGCTTAAATACAGAAGCAGGGACGATCCGCGGGTGGGCAGATTGTTCCTTGTACAGAGGGTGTATGTGAGCTGGGTGAAACGGCCACTTACATTCACTGCAGACAGAAAGATCCGTACATAGAAGGATTGCCTGCCTGCAGTTTGTATGGGAGTGGCTGCTTCAACCTGCTCACATACACAGCTCTGATAGCTTCCCCACATATTCAGTCACAGGTAGTCGCCCTGACTTTTGGGGGGCAAAAATTTTGTCCTAGTCCAAAAAAAATATGGTACTGACAGATTTGTCAGCTCTGATTCAATTTGGATAGGTTGGCCATGTTTGTAAATAACAATATAAAGTATACAATAGTGTTTTGTGTACAAACAGATACATCTGTATACATAGTAGTTAGCCAGGGCCCAGAGTGTCTCTAGCCAGCCACTGAGTTGCCAGGTCTGTATGTTCTTTTTTATTTAATATCTCATTGCTAGAGGACCCCAATTAGAAAGTCACTGGTTTTATTCCATCACATTAGCAAGTTCTGGTTTTCGTCAAATGTTTGGCTATGTTGGAGTAAGGACTGCACACTCCAATGCTGACATGACTTATACACTTCTAAAAATCTAAAGTGCTTCTTTCCAATGGGAAATCTGTATGCAATGCAATACAAGATGTTATGTAAGTCACTGGAAACTGGCCCTTAAATTCTGACACTACATTTGTAAAAGAGGTAGACATTTCCATTGATGGATGACCTTACATCCTTCACACAGGTAATAGAAGATGTCATAACATTAGTCATTTGACTTCCCAGACTAAACTGCTTTTGGACTTTTTTAACCTGTCTACACAGCTATTAAATATTCAGTTCATGGTTTATGTTTAAAAATAGAAATGACTTGCTACTATTTTTCCTGGGGCTCTTCACTGTAAACGCTGTAACAGTGAATGCAGGTGCCATAACTCAGGTATTTTATGAGGAATAAAGAAGTTCATGTAGCACTTCATGGAAGTTTTTTAATGGTTACTTAAATAAAGGGTTTTATGTGAAGGTCGTTGAGCCCACATATCTGGCATAAACACACCGTAATCATGCCATTTATGATATCTTGTGTTATAAATACTGCAGAATTATGGCAAGTCAGTTTTATCGCTTCTTTCATTACGCAATGGGGAACTAAAGAAATCAGGTTTATGCATGTGAGAAACGCTTGGACAGATGTAGTGCATGTTAGGGTGGGAAGCAGAGAGGACTATAGGTATTTTAGGATATTACAGTATGTATTGTCTACTGCATCATAGCGCACACATCCCTGCATTGTAGACATATTCAGTACAGCAATGGCATGAAAGGGTTTACTTGTACTCCTTTCCTAAAACAAGATACGTGAACATGAATAGTTAATGTAGCTAGCATGTAAAGCCAAATAAAATGTGCAGTATTCATCGGCTTGAAAAAGCAGTTGGGTGTGTATGTAGCACTTCTGTCACCTGGCATAAGGGTCTAATTCGGCATTCATTATGATTTAGGAATGGAAATTCTTTTTACTATAATCCTAACCTCTCTTTACATCTACACCTGAAAGGTTAGTGAATAATAATTTTATTTAATAATAAATAAAGATCAGACTCTTTACTATAAACTGCATATTGCCAGGTTCTTATCTAAAACAACTGGGCTGTATTGTCCACCAGGTTATTTGTAGATCAAGTTAGATCAGTGTAGACCAGGAAGAGGATAAGGGAACACTTTTACCTTCCTGGTGGTATGGTTTTTTCATTTAAAATTTTTTATCAGGCACATTAAATATATTTCCTAGGGATGCCAGGGATGGGTCCTGAATGGGGTATATGTTTCGCCCATTTTTAGTTTGTGTCCCCCTT
>CM070032.1:173327140-173341349 GCA_036250615.1 Ptychadena robeensis
TTCAAACAAATAAAATGATGTTTTTTAATGAAAATCTACCTATTCACTTTATTCCTTAATTTGCCCTTAAAAGTCCCGGGTTACTTGATCCCCCCACCAGTTTGAACCCTGGTCGGTTGGGTTTCAGCTAACCTCCTCTTCCCAATTTTTTCCATCTATAGAGGTTTATGTGAAATTTTGACTAGCTGACTTTGTGGGTTAATAGCAATGCTCCTGAATATTGCATTTTAAGAAACTTTTTGAGTAAAAATTTTCTTTGAACTTAATTAATGCAAAAACTGCATGTGCTAGAGCATCGCTTACTTGTTGTTCGTGCAACCCTTTTGTACATCTCCATCAATTACCACGTTCACTTATTATACTCATATCTGACATGTGGGTACCTTGAGTTGGAAATAATACTATCTTTACTTTAAATAATTGGTTGCAGTTGTTGACTTCTAGTGGTTTTGCACTTGACCAATAATAATGTGATATCAATGAATCTGATGGGAATTCAGGTGTCAGTTAATGCAGGTATCAGGTGTTTTGGCAAATAAAAGTTGAAAGTAGACCAGTTGTATATACAAACAGAAAGACTTCTGATTGGATTTGTGACAACATAGAGAAAACAATTGAGCATGAGTATGCAGTGTGTTGCGACGTACTACTGATGGATTACTTAATCATTGAAAAAACACAAAATTACATGTCTTGTCATGTGTGTAGCCCTATAACATGAGCCATGATAAAAATGTGTTTATTATTAGCCTGCCATTATCTTCAGCAGCAGTACACAGTGATGTTTAAAGCTAGAGTCAACAAAACGCTATATGCTGCATCCCCAACCTTTTTTATTACTTATAAAAATTCCTGCTGTGAATACTGTAAACGTTTCTTTTTATTTTGCATAAAAATGTTCAAAAAAGAGATTTATTTTTGTCTTTCTGTGGAGTTTTGCTGTGCTCCACATTTCAAGCGTTTTTAAAAGGTTGATTTTCCCTGAAGGTAACAATGAATCTCTTGATCTTAATTGCTTCTTGTGCTTTGGAGCAGATAATGTATTACTGCTGAATATTACAGTTTAGTTTTGTCATTTGCTCTATACACAGACAAATCTGGACATATTTACTTTTATCTCTAATGAGCATAAACATGCTAAAAGATTATTCATCAGAGGTCTCCATATATTAAGTCAGATGACAAGTTGCGGAAGTCGACGGCAACCATTTCGACATTGTTAGGCTAACATGCAAACCACTAATAATTGTGTTTAATAATGTTTGATTACCCAATAAGAGATCATACATCCTAAGTTTAGTATCAACGCCTTATACGCATATAAACAATATAATGTAATCCAGTTATGGTGGTGTTTTACAAAACCAGTGTATTGCTGCTGAGAACTCGCAGGAATACTTTACTCTGCCTATCTCAACCTTAAGTAGTCCCCTACTCTAGTAATAGGGGAGGGAAGGGGCTGATGGGAGGGCTTTGTAATTAGTTGCAAGTCTTATTGTGTGAATGTTGATCATGAGGGGAAGGCAGAGTGATTACCTTATCAGTGATCCTTTTTCTTCATTGTCCAACCACATGGGTACAGTTTAATGACCAAATGCCACCATCTTTGCTGGTTATGTCTATTGTTGGTTATGGTTTGCCACCCTCATCTGGTTTTTATTACTTTTATGCATTGCTATGAAGGAGTTTGACTCTCTCTAATTCCCCCGAGCACCAGTGTCTTGGGAATTAAAATAAACTTTAGATTTGCCACCAGAACAGGAATGTCATCTTGTGAAAACTCTCTAAGAATGATTTATCTCATATTGGAAAGGAATCCTGGTGAGTCCAGAGGACAGAAGTTTAAGAACCATCTCCCTAGTGATACATAGATAGCAGAGAATAAAGCTGACAGTAGTTTTAACCCATTGCTTTCCAAAATACCTTTACTTTGATAGCCAGGAATACATACTATTTTTACCATGATAGAAATCTGTATAAAATGTGTGATGAAGTCATTTTAAATAAAAGTTTCCTTAAGTAAATGGAAAGCACCATGGATTCTGACAGGATGTTTTTAGGGTACTTAATATAAGTTAAAGAAATACACAAGATAGTGTTTAATCTTTGTTATTTGATGGCATTCAAAATTATCTTGATATTGTCCCAGGTAAACATAAGGCAGTTACTTATGTGAAGTAGGGCAATATGAGAGGGGATTCTAGCTATGCTTCTTGATCCCTAGGGACCTCATAATCCCTAATCAGCCACAACATCAACTTTAATGCTAGAATATCTTTGACCCATGAGGGCATAGATTCCACAAAAATTCGAAAAGGTTCCTGTTGCATCTGGGATTCAAGATGATTGCAGCAGACATTTTATGGTCCTGTAAGATCAGATGTTGTGCTTCCAGATGTATACCTTCAGCTTTGATCAAGAGACACCATGGACATTAATAAATAGGTCTGATGCACAGCACACTATGTTGCACTTCACCTTCAAGTAGCATCCTTTGTGGGATGGTTCGCGGGGTGGACTAACCTTCACAACCTATGTACATCATGGTGACAATGCTCACAATTTTTTTATAACCTCATGCTTCACTATTTTGTTTTTGTTTCCAGCTCATCAACTTCAATAACTTATAGACAGTAATAATATATTAGGATAATATGTCCTTGACAGATGACCTTGTAGCAAGATAATCAATACTATTGACTTCACCTTTAAGTAGTTTACATGTGGACAGTGAACATTGAGCAGTGGACTGCCCTAGGCACAAGCTTCAGCGTGAAATGATTCTCAAGTTTAAAGATGCATTTTAGCAGAGTTTATTCTTGTCTAGAATTTATTCTATAAACAGTGATGGTTAAGGTAGCATTGGAAATTGTGATCCAGGTTGAACATCAAAATGTCCGCCATAAACCAATCAGTACGGGGGCTATCATTCTCCAAGATAATTATTAATTAATTTTCACTGGTGTGCAGAATTGTATTTTATTAAACATTTTTGCAAGAGTGATTTCATTATTGTAAACTAAAGCTAGTGTTATCCAAGGTAAGACATTTTTATGGCGTTAGGATATAAATCTCTCTTTGTGTGTAGAAGTCAGTGTGGTAAAATTATGATTGTGTGGCAGCCATTTGTCTCGCAGCTATAAAGAAGTTTCACACGTGTCAAATAATTCTCCTGCTACTGCTGTTATGTAGGTTACTTTCTCCAGCAGTTTGACAGGCCATTTCTGATAAATTGTAAATACTTTATCTTCTGCCAAGGCTTAAGTAATCATCAAACTAATCATGTTCTTATTCATGCTAAAGACAAGAGTACTTCTTAATCTGCAACATGTGAATAGTTGGTTACTTCGGCGCATCAGCAATCAATGTAAATAATCAGAATAATAATGGCCACATCTATAGATTGCAGGTTTGTGTGAACATAACATGTAAGAAGATAAGCAAACCTATGTAAACTGTTGTGAATATTGTGATGATTAACCATGTAAGTTTAAACAAAAGATTGTAGATTTAACAAAAGGACCCCAAAGGACTGTTTTTCAATATAGAAAAAAAAATTAACCTAATTCAAAAAGTGTACCTAATTGTGCAGAGTTTAGTTATGAAAGCTTTTTCCCCTGGATGGCTTTTTGCTGTTAATAGCTTCAGTGCCAGCAATTACATTCTGTAATGCCAAGTTAGCAAACCATGTTATTTCTACTTGTTACAAAGCAGAAGGTTGGCTCAATGAGTGCAAGGAGGGTCATTAAAGTATCATAAACTAATCAGGAAATGTTCCCACCTAAGACACAAACCATGATAATGATTCGCCACCCAATACATATTTCCCCAGAGGAATATAATAGCAACATAATAATAAGCCACAATAAATTGGTTGACCTCCTAACCAGACATAATTTAATAATGATCGACTACAGTGAGTCTGGAATGGTGTGTATGAACACTATTTCCAGTTCTTACCTATGCAAATAACTAAAAATCACTAGAATAGACAGTGTAAATTGTCCTAGCAGGGTGAGCACACATTGAAAATCTAAACTGGGTCTTTTTCAGGCACAAAACAAGAGATAATTGAATTAAATTAACAATGTTTTACAATTATTTTAACAATGAGCAATGATTGTAAGAAAAAGTCTGGATCATTGCTGGAATGTTGCCATGTAATGATGATAACAGATAACTATTTAAATGATAATTATTAATGATATGTATGTATACACTAACTCAGTCTGATGTATAATAAAGACCTTTTATTTTAATTATCTCTGTGCCTTGTTTAGTTTAGACCTGGTTTAGTTTTTCTAGGGGTGTCCACCCTGCTAGGGCACCCATATAGGTTAAATTGATCGCTCTAAAATAGACAGTGTTTGTGGGTTGTTCACAACAACCAAAATGGTAGCATGATATGAATATTAATAGCAGAATGCTGTAATTTTCAAAGAAAATAACAAATTACTGTAGACAGCAGTTGGTCATACTAGGTTTACATTCCCAGTAAAATATGGAGTGTGAGAATAGTGACATTGAATGGTTTTGAATAAATAACTATACTATATTTAATTGGAATTTGAATAAAATAAATACAATTATTAGTATTCTCAATGTGTTATCTTGAACAAATTATACGCACTACTCCAGTGGATCTTCTGCTCAATGTTTGGCCCTCTAAGGGCCCTTTTTTACTAAAGCTGGGTTGCGATTTTTGGCCGTTAACGGATGTGCTAGCAGTAATGCTACTGCAGCTGTTAACTGTGTTTGTTATTGACAAACTCGAATCATGGTTTGGGAGGCTCTTGCACTGCACCTACGAAACTGCATGCAGCAGGGCATTTATGCGGATTATCATAAATGCAAATGCAAGGGTATTGCGAAAAGTTCTAGCAAAACCTGCAAACGCAACTGTTTGCAGTTTCCATTAGCGGTTACAGGGTAAAAACATGCAATTTATAGGACCCAACTGGCATGATCACCTGCTGCAATTTTATTGGAAGCTAAATAATTTATTATTTTACATTATTACATTTACATGTTTAACTTTTTGTGAGATGTTGGTTATTGCAGTTTTATATCCAATAGAAAGAAATGACCCTTGTGTCTGGATGTGTCAACCAATAAAAAAAAATTGAATTGTTTAAAACAGTACAGACTTTGTAAATATTTGACACGTATTTTATGCTTTTTGGGCATGTATTTTATTCTTCTGAAAATACAAAGAAATAAATTTGAGTAACATTTAATAAAACCTGAATAGTTTGTAGAGTGCACTCATTATGTAATTACAATATAAAAGTAACCTTCAAAATAATAAGTTTACCAAATGTCATAACAAGAAAGTCTAGGCCATTTCCTGAGAACAGAACACACGGAACTCAGAGTAAATGCAACATCAAAAGTCAAGTTGTCATTTCTCAGTAATGCTAAAATTGAAAATGCATTTGAAGTACAATATCTCAACTTGCGTGTGAGTTTTTGGTAGAGTGCAGTGTAAACATTCCAACTTTTGCTAGTTTCCTTTGTTGTGAACTAGGATGTTATTATAAAGAATGTTTTTTTCAGATTACATGCAAAGGTTATTAATTGGAGTGACTTTATTTTACCTTGAATGCTCTCAAAGACCTAAAGAAACTTTTCTCGCTTGAGTTGAAAATTCATCATATCCTAAATAGCATAAGGGCAGATATCTTAGGACATTTCTCAACCATCAACAACTGATAAGGGATATTTTAGTCCCCACAGTAGGGTTCCTCCATGTGGTTCTACTGTACCCTTCATCCCCTCTCTAGCTCTTAATCATCGGTTATGTTAATAAAAAGCTTTGATGAGCAGAGATTTGTCTGGATAAGTGAACAATCTAAAGGTACCCATACACGTTGTGATTTTTCGTGGACCGATCCGATATTCGATTTCGACTCCCGATTTTTGCTTTACTGTTATTTTTAAAAGTCGGTCGGATGCACGATTTTTTGGCCTCCGATTAGTCGACCGATCAGCCGGTTGGATCAGGAATCCTTTAAAAGTCTCTTTTAAATGTGGCCAACTGACTGAAAATTACAAGCATCATCATTCGGGACCCCACCGACTTTTCGGACGATTTTTCTAAAAACCGCACCGGTTGGACTACATTTGCATGTTATAAATCCCGAACGATCGACCTACCCGACCGACCAGATCGGTCGGAAGGGCTTAAATCGCATGTATGGGTACCTTTAGGCAGGGTGGATTTATGTTCAGACCAACAAACTGTAGGAAACACCCATTAAGGATTCTGAGATTGTCATAAAAATATAAATAAAATAAACAATAATAAATTGAACTTACTATGAATTATATGTGATGTCTTAATGCAAAACCTTTCACTGTTCCAGAAATCCTACTCTCTCATGCATTAATTTGCCTTATTTTCTCCAGCACTGTAACACAAGTGAACTGAGAAGGTACGTTGGGGTTCCAAACTCATTAGAATCTATTTACACAAAGTGAACTATGTACATTACCACCTTAATCCAGACAAAACCCCCCCAAACTAAGCTCTAATTTAAAAACACTGAATACTTGTCTTATCCTACATAAGAACTAGTGTTTATCTTGACTATTCTAATTGCGAATATGGGCTATTCGAGAATTCGAAGAAGCCATCAGCCCATATTGGCTACTCAGTAAGTGCCAAAAGGTCACAGGTTGGGCATAAGTTTATTGTGCTATCCTCACCAACTTGCCCTAGTATACAAATGAATGTGTAGGAAAATTTGCATTATTGTCCTTCCTAAAGAAGGTATTTCTCTAGGTTCCAGAGTACTCGACTAGCTGATTTTGTGAGCTGATTGCAAAGCCCCTTAACATGGTATCATCACCAAAATTGCTGGAGATGTAGAGAAGGGGTTTGGGAACATTTTAAAAAAAAAATTTGCTCTAGCACATTCCTTTTTTTTATGTGCTTGCATAAATTGAGTTCCAAATCAAAGTAAAAATATCCAATTTTCTAAATTTTGACTTGACTTTGAACTTCATTTATGTAAAGCAAATTTGGTGATGATACCATGCTCAAGAGTTTAGCAATTAACTCGAAATAGTCTAATTTATGGAAAAAAAATTTACCATCTCTACCGAGTTCTAAGAGCATTGCATTTGTTTCCTAAAAAGAAAAGTAATAAGACATTTAGGAAATGCTAGGCCATTTTCTCTCATTGGCTTTTACAATGGTCTGGTGCTTGGTTACATGTATACTGCTAGGGAAGAACCTTGGAGTTTTGTTTTCTTTTTTGATGTGAGTTTAATTGACGTGCCAACATAAACTTAATTTGTTGAATGCAGTTGCTAGTTTGATTTTTTTTTCCCCATCCTCAGTGGTTTCTTAGTACTCATGTGCGTGGTTATGCCTCTACAGCAAATCAAACGCATTGCACTTTCAGGGGTTTGTGTTGCTTTGAGCTTCTATAAGTTGCTTTTTCAATTAACATATGGGGAAGAACATTAATGAAAGTACAACTAAAAACCCACACAGGTCTTTTGATTAAAGCAAAGCCATACAACACAGAGCCTATTTCATATCATGCGCCATATGAACATAAATTGGTACATTGGTACGCATCTTGGTACATTGGTACGCTGTTTTTATACCTAATTGGAAACAGATGCAATAGGTTCTCTCTGCTGATTATTTAGGACATTTGCTGGTGAATATTTTGCTTTGTTCTTATATGATTTGCTGCCCTCTGGTCCATATCCCATGATAAATCCTAATTGATTGAATGTATGCTGTTTTCTCTTTTCTAGCCAAGCTGCATACCTGTTAAATCCGTTTTAGTAAATGATTATTCAGGGATTAGGATAACAGTATCAATATGTCTCAGTAACATGAACATCATTGTGAATTTGCCATCTAGATAATTCTGGGTGACTGTCAATATAGTTTTGACTAACATATAGAAAATAAACTGAGATCTGAGATATAGATATAGAACATTGGTAGAAATTGGTGTAACATATCCCCCCATAAATCTTTATATTCATGTTTTAAGTTTTTTTTAAATGTGTTTTTCATGCCTTTTTGCTTGTTCTTCTATACTTAACAGTGATGTGTAAACTCCATCACAGAACCATATATACTACCAAAAGTAGGGCACTTACTCATTGGTTGATGGTTGTTTTCAATTGCAGCTTCAGCTCACTCCTGCTTTTCCTGCCTTGTTGTGTTTTAATAGTCTGCAGGTTAGGGCTGGTTTGGAAGTAATGATTTTACTACTACCTAACATTATTAATATCTTAAGGCCCCCATACACCTTACAATCTTTCCATACAATTTCTGTACAATCACATTTTATTCTACCAAAACCATGTAATATAAGGAACTTTCTACACCTTCCAATCACTATGTATTCTATCAGGGAGGCCACTATACTACATAGTTGTTGGTAGATCTAATGCAAATTGTATGGATCGATCTTAAGGTGTATGGGGGGCTTTATTCAGCTTCATTGTTGATATACATTGATAAATGTATAATTTAGAAATCCAGTTGATAGTATATCAGAGAGAAATCAATACTTACAAACTAGACAGGAGCATATGGCGCAGAGATCATTGTAGCTGCACAGTAGACCCGATGGCTGGATTGAGGTACAGTATGTATATTACCTACCTGTTCAACAATGCCCCCTGAACTGTAATGGCACATTTAATGCTAGATGGTAGAGTTGACTGATATGCTCTAAATATCCCTTGTTTAATTCCTGGGTAATAGGTATGAAAAAAACTGCTGCTGTTGCTCCCTTAAAAAATATTATTAAATAAAAAAAGCTATATAGAAATTGTAGAGCTGGAGGTCTGTACCCTGCAGTTTTGTTCTCTAATTTAGATGCAGCCAGAGCAAATAAAGTATTATGTGGACATTGACAGACTAAGCGGAAACATGTAACTTCATCTAATTAGTGTATTGCTTCATCTCCAAATGCTCTTTTGTGACAGATTTCCCTCAATGCTAGTCAGAATTGTGATGCAGAATAGGAAGTATGATAGACTAGCGTTCTTTATTAAATTTTGTATGTCAGACTAACCATGGGGATTTAGTAAGCATTAGCATGACAGGCTTGAAGGATGAAGCTTATGCTGGGGTCTTTTTATTTTAGTAATGATAATGCTTTTTTTGCATTTTAATAAGGAAGGATAAAAATATATATTACATTTTATATTTAGTAGTAGGGAGGATTATGTAAATTGTTGTAATTTATATCTACAGGAAGGGGGGGGGGGTACACCTTCTTTTAAGTTTTAAGGTTTGACATACTAGAACCAAAAAAAATAATATTTTCCTTATTGGGATCTTAATTTATTTAAGTCAAGTTAAAGACAACATTTACATTTGCCCCAACTTGCACTGAGTAAATGAATTGCAGAGGGAAATGGAAGAAGTTATCCCCTTTGGCTTCTTCTTATGAAGACTCTTCCAGTACTCCAAAGTAATCCCTCCACAAGCATAGCTTATGGCTCTACTTTGTACAGGAGAAAAGCCAAGTACCTGACCAATGACTAGATTGACAGGAGAAAATAGAAATACTTGCATAGAAAAATGCAAGATTCAGTTGCTTGTAGAACAACTTTGAGCCTTGGTTAGATGGCCTTAAATTTGACTGTAGAATACTTTGGTAAACGGTCTTTATTAATACAATTCGTCTGGACCAGAGTATTAAAAATACATCATTGATATATATGTGTATATAAAAAAAAGAAAACCTACAATCGTTTACAATCAGAACAATCGCTAGATAACCTGACCGGTTCCGCCCCCCTTCTGACCTGGTCTCGGTCGGTGGGGGACCTTCACCTGTGCCGCCGGCATTGATCCCCCCACCGCCACGCCCCCATCCAGGTGCCAAGCTTTTCCTGGTGATTGGGACCATTATAAGGGAGGTTGTGAGGCCTGGGGGCATAGCATAGCTGAGGCTGGGGACCCCTGTACCTCCAGTTGGTATGCTTCATGTGGATCTCCTGGTCTGTTAACACCAACCAATGCCTCCACACTGTGAAAGGAGACCGGTTTTAATCTTAGCGGCACCACTAAGGACCAGGTTAGTACCTTTAGGGTGGCCCATTGAGTTTGCCACGGGGGGGGGGGGGGGGGGGGGGTCGTTTTTGGGCTCCCGGCACTGGCTGATGGTCTCCTGGCAGGTGCCTCTCTCCTCTCTTTCTAGGTCCCTTGGACACAGAGACACTTCCGTGGTCTGGTCGGGCCAGTGAGGGTGCCCGGCCAGATAGGTGTTTGGGTCTGGGGCAATATTGGGCTCCTACACCTGCTTGCTCGCCGTGAGCCACCATTGGGGGATATGTGGGGCTATCCCTGATTCACCGATATACCAACCGCTTTGAACCTCTGAACGATCACACCAGCTATGTGAGTAAACTTTGGTACACTATGCTAACACTGTATATACATGGTAAGTATGGCATTATTGTTAATAAGCGGTTGTTTATCGTGATATGGACTAGTTGAAATAATGTTGTGAATAACCTGCATAGAATAGTCTTTTGAATGTCTCCTACATCTATATATTGTTTACCGATTTTAGTATTATTTGATGGAACAATGACGAAATATGCCCAGATATAACACTGTTAATATGACGACTGACTCCACAAGAGATGTATATATACCTTATGTTTTGGACCATAAGACGCACTTTTTCACCCCCAAAATAGGGGGGGGGGGAGTGTCTGCATCTTATGGTCTGAATGTGCGACCGCCGGCAGCCGCCGGTGGTCGCATCGGGAGGAGAGCTGTGGAGGAGAGCTGT
Source organism: Ptychadena robeensis (assembly GCA_036250615.1). NCBI lineage: Eukaryota > Metazoa > Chordata > Amphibia > Anura > Ptychadenidae > Ptychadena > Ptychadena robeensis. Next base: position 173,337,928 of record CM070032.1, read on the forward strand.
CATTTGCGATGTTCTGCTCTTCTATCTAAATGCCGCATCCCCTGCATCCCCACCAACGAGAACACAGAGGAGAGCCGTGCACTGTGTTCAGTTCGGCTATGGATGGCTCGGCCGGGGTGCAGGGGATGCCGAAATCCACTGAACAGATCAGTGTAGTGTGACGTGTTGTGCTGAGAGTGTACTGCGGCTAGTGACAACTGTGGCTGAATTGAATATTGCATCCATTAAATTCATTGCATTATCCCAATTGATGTGAAAACGTATTACCCGCCCTAGCGCTCGGGACGACAGCACCTTGTCCAGCGCTGCAGCTGCTAGTATAGCACTCGATGAGGTGCTGCCGTCCAGTACAAATCGGGGCTCTGGGAGAGCATACTCACGCTGTCCCGGTGTCCCCATGCGACATGCCTCTTCGGATGCCTCTGCCTCTCGTGTCTTCCTCCCCCCTGGGAGATTTGAACAGTAAATATCATGAAAGCAGTTGTCTATGTAGAAAACTGCTTTCAAACTGCACCTATGTACTAAACATCACTACAATAAAGTCCCAGATGTGCCCATTTGCAGTAACCCTCTCTTCCCTGGTGTGATTTCATCACACCAGGTTAGAGAGGGTTAACTGAAAATGGGCACATCTGGGGCACAAGTGACTTTATTGTAGTGATGTTTAGTACATAGCAGCATCGTTTTTTTCCCCTAATTTTTTTGTTTTCTCATGAATTTTATTTTAAAAAGTTTTTTTTTTAATTTACATAATTGTTTGTTTCAAACATTATTATATTCAGGATGTCTATTAGACCCTTGTACGGACATATTTTGGGAAGTTACACGCCTACAACATAAAGAAAAATGTACCATTGAAGTCTATGGTGCACTTTTGGTACAGAAATCTGGACCTCAGCAGTGCGCTAGGGAGGTTAAATCTTTTTATTTCTGGATTTTCTGCACTAAAAACTGGGTGCGTCTTATGGTCCGGTGCGTCTTATAGTCCGAAAAATACGGTATATGTATATGGATATATGTAGATGTGTCAAAGAGCTAATATGTATATATTTATATCCCAAAATTCACCTCCCTGGCGAAGCCTAAGGGCGAAACATGTTGGAGGTTAACATCTATTAAGGGTATGCTGTGACACAGTGAAATCGTTCATTAGGTGGAATATTATGTCGACTATGTACCTCTAGCGATTGTTCTGATTGCAAATGATTGTATGTTTTCTTTTTTTATATACACATACATATCAATGATGTATTTTTAATACTCTGGTCCAGACGAATTGTATTAATAAAGACCTTTTAAATATATAATGATTGGTTTCGACTTTGGAGGCGCCTAAAAAGTCCCAGTAGGGCATACGATCAGGGAAGATCCCTGAGTAGGATTTAAATTAAGTATTCATCATGTGGGATGGCGCACTGTGACTAACACTTGCCACCCTTAGTATTCCAATTTTGTATAATAAGGCCTGTAAAATCTACGATGTAGCTCTTGAGTTTAATGCAATTTTCTGAGCATTTCCTGGTTTGACTTTGGAGTGGATTTGCTGGCATGTCCACCCCTGGATAGATTGGAAACTAAGATGTTTTTTTACTTCTGAATAATCGTTCTCACTGACAAATGGTGGACTTGGCATATAGCTTTTTAAAGAATGGTGTACAGCAACAATTGCTACCCAAAGATCATCCCTACTGTCTTTACTCATCATTTTGGTCACATACATACAATGCTCCATCTTGGCAAAGTGCCAACATTTCTGCTTTCCTAAAGCTTTTGTTCTTTATAATGATTAACTAATCTAGTTGGACTAATTAGCAGCTCCTGTCTGATATTTGCTATCTTTATTAATGGAAATGAAATGGTGTGCTTAATATTATTATATACAGTGAGGAACATAAATATTTGAACACCTTGCGACTTTTGCAAGTTCTCCCACTTAGATATCATTGCACTGTGAGAGACAGCAGTTTAAAAAAAATTGTGAAATCACATTGTATGATTTGTAAGAATTTATTTGTATTGCACTGCTGCACATAAGTATTTGAACACCTGGCAATCAGCAGGAATTCTGTCATCAAAGACCTGTTACTCTGCCTTTAAAAAGTCCACCAACTATGTTCCTCATTGTATTTGTTTGTATATACAATTGTTTGCTTGTTGAAATAAATGTGCATTTCTTTTTGTATCTTTATTATCAAAATAATGACCGAACAGAAGGCCGTTGGAAACAGAAATTGCTTAAAGAAAGTCATTTATTTTTTTACACTCTAATAAATCACACTTGGCTTGTTGGAACATTTTACAGTGAAATATTTCATCTTGAAAAGGGTGAAGTAATATGGCTGAGCTTCCTAATGTTTAAAAACTAAGCGCATCTTTGTGATGAAAATAAAAATCTACTTGGTGTGTTACTCTGCATGCCTTGTTGAGCTATTCCCAGCAGCCTGTATTCTCAGAATCCTTAAATCTCTTTATTTTTTTCTGTCCAGAACTAAACTAAAAACAGCCATGCCTGGCAGCTTAAGAGCTGAACTGAAAGAAAGGGATTGGAGAAGAAGACAGCCTTAATTTTCAGTGTTGTGTGAGGAAGGCTTCTTGGCATCCCTTTAGATGTGTTTGCTCCTAGTTTCTTCTGGTGTCAGACTCACCTAGAAGGATGCCAGGACTGCTTTGTTTAATATAACTAATCCAGTGTTTGACAGCAGCTTCAGATGGGTTTATGGGTGATCATAAAACTAATTAAACCTGGCACAACTTTCGAAGGTCTTGGTACAGCATTTTAAGGATAACTGTAGTTATCCCTTAAAGCTTACCGTCCTGGCTCACCTTTTAATTTTGCACTCTTGTACACATTTAATTCTTGTAATAAAATTATTTATTCATGATTTAATTGCACACAGCCAGCTTCTCACAATGTGCATTAGAACCTGCAAGTCAGATAGAGCCTAACTCATTGTGGACTGGTAAACAGACATCCTCATCTATCCCCATTCTTCATAGACTTCATGTTTCTAGTCCACCCCTTTTATCCATTAGATTTTAGTCCTTTGTATGGTGGAGACTCGGAATCACATTTCAGTATTACCACAGCTTCCTGTTTCCAGGCACAGCAGTCTCTTTCCTGTCAGTTATGTTCTTTTCACACATACACAGTAATAATGTCACTGGGTCAGAAATAATTGTCAGAAATGAACCATTACTGTATCCAATGGGACCAATCTTATAACACAGACGGCACACTGGGGAAGCACCATGCCACCAGATGGGCAACTCATGGTGTAACCATAAATGTACTTTGAACACTCCCCCAAAGACTTATTTTTCTGCCACATCTGCTATGCCAAAATTTATACAACAGCAAAAAACAATACAGAATGTGAAAATTAAAGACAAAATTGGGTGGGTCAATCTTCCTTCTGGAAATA
>CM070032.1:173345670-173360799 GCA_036250615.1 Ptychadena robeensis
GTTCTGCTTTTGTAGTTAGTTTAAAGCAGCAGGTGAGTTTAATCAAAGCGTCTCTATCTGTTGGCGATTTTGTAAAACTACAGCGCCATTGTTACAAGGAAGTATTTCTGAAGTTTGGGCGGAAATGGCTTCACTTCGCCAGTACTAAACATGGTGCCTTCCGGAATGAAAAAGTGTGGAAGGCAAGTATGATTTTTTATTTTCTGTGTAACAGTTTTCCCAAATGTAAACTGCTGACAGATTACTATATCTATGTAATGTATGTGTCTTTTTTTTATTTATTTTTTGGAGTTTCAAACCGCTTTAAAATGATTGCAGCTGATATTTTTGCTGTTAACCAAACCAGAATAAAAAGAAGAAACAATTAAAAAATGCAAAAATATTTTATATTACTTGCTAGGACTGTGTATGAGATGGCCTAGCTTTTGCTTGTCTAAGAAGAGCATCCATTTTGAAGTGTGTCTGTTGGATTAGTATTCATTTAGCCAAAAGAGCTTTTGTGAGGTCACATACTGGTGTTGGACATCAAAGCCAATTCAGAGCAAAGTAATGTTGAGGTCAGGGCTCTGTGCAAGTTATTTGAGTTCCCCCGTGCCAAACCATGAACATACTATGTCTATATGGATCTGACTTTGTGCTAACAGTCATTCTACAAGTGATTATATTTTTGCAATTCTACAGGGTGGGCCATTTATATGGATACACCTTAATAAAATGGGAATGTTTGGTGATATTAACTTCCTTTTTGTGGCACATTAGTATATGTGAGGGAGGAAACTTTTCAAGATGGGGGTGACCATGGCAACCATTCAACTGGCCGACCAATCCACTTTCCAGGAAACTGTTCATCTAGGAATGCTCGGACCTGACACCCATAATGTGGTACACTATCTTGCTGGAAAACGTGCCATTTTCAGTGCATAAAGAGGAAAACACATCATCATGTAGCAATTTCAAGGTCCACCAATCTGACCCCCTTAGATCTTTGGGGTCATCTGAAGGCAATTGTCTATGTTGTGAAGATATGAGATGTGCAGCACCTGAAACTACGGATACTGAAAACCTGTGGTACCATTTCTCCTGCAATGTTGCTATCAGTTTAGTATTAATTTTTATATTTCCTAATAACCTTTTATTGAGTAAAAAAACTGGCACAGCCTGGCTGGCAGATACTCTTCATCCCAGGCCACACCCAGGGCCATCTGGCGCTATGGTAAATTTTTTGAAATATTTTGTGAATTAATGAAATGTAGCAACAAACATATACACACATATATTTATTATTCTTCACAAAAATTTGGTTTAGCCAAATGTCTTTCATTTTCTTGGATTGTATGAATGCATTTATGTAATCAGAAAATTGTTGATTACCTAAAGCAAAATAAAACACTACCAAATATTACTACCGTCACTTCCTATGTCAGTGTGTAGTTCCCAGTTCTTAGTGTCTCAGTGCTGCTATTGGAAGCAGCTGTAGCAGCATGCACCACTTCTGACTTTTCCTCTTCCTATTAAGCCCTACATTACGAGAAAAAAAACCAGGCATTTTCCATGTCTTTAGCCAATCATTTTTCTACTTAAGTTAGTTTGGGGTCTCCCTTTCTGCAAAAAGTGTTTCTTAATTACACAAAAATATGGAGACTGTAATTGAAAACACCAAAAAAAATTATATTCTTGTAATATAGACTGGCATTTTCCATTCTGAAGTCGCTTTCGATTATGTTCAAACATTCAATTACTTTTGGTTAGTCAATTCAGTTGAAAAATAAATCCGTTTCAAAACGATTTACCTAAATGATAAATTTGTCAGTCAAGCAGAATGAATGTCCTGGTTATGGGCAGCTTAACCGCAACTTTATTGCTAAGACTTGCATTACTAAACATATAAATGGCACTAAACTATAATCCTTTTTAACCTATCTATTAATCTCCATACAGTTTGCCAAACTATTATTTTGCAAACAAAAGTACGGAATATTACAATGTACATTTGTAAAGAATGTTGCACTGTTTGCAAAAGTCACACTAAAGGTAGCCAGTCATACACAGGCCGATTTGTTACTGATCGATTCCCGGCAATTGATCGGATCGGGAATCCACCTTGGGAATCTGATTTGTGGCTGATTTGGAGATGAACCGATCGCTAAAATGGCCGATTCCACAAAATCCATCGGGCGGAAAGGCTGCTGCCAACATACCCACGTACCAACGTACTCAGATTGCCATACGATCGTCCAAAAAAACCCAACATGTCGGTTCAATGTCCGATCCACTTTTTAGTCGATTCCGATTTTGTCTGGTCGATCGTTCAGGGTGGGCAGAACACGATTGATTGCCGATCGATCTTGCCAATGCGCACAGTGATCGATCGGTCAAAAATCGAGGGGAAAATCGACCTGCTATCTTTAGAGTCTACTGCCATTTGAAAAAGCTGTGTTTAGGCATCAGGCATGCTATAACAAAAATAGACATTTACCTTGGTCCAGCTTGTGTGGGGCTTTGTAATTACCAATCAGTTACCAAGTACCTAGTTACCTAATAGTGTGATTGCTCGATGTTGATATCATAGATAAGAAAACAGGAAAACCATTGCCACGATGACATGCTTCTACATAAGCACAAGCAGTCTTTATAGTAATACCTTGGCAGAAGAAGAGTCGGGGGGGGATGAATGATGTTTTTTTTTTAACAAATATGGTAATAGAAAGCTTTCCTATTTTGAGCGCCAGTATATTATAATTTTGCCTACAGAGGACCAAAGTTGCTAATGTTAATTCAGTCCATTTTAATTGCAATTTTCAAGGACTATGTTGCATAATTTAATGTTTTGTAATTATTTTCATATCATAGTAAAGTTCCATATGCCAATTTGAAGCCACTAGTGGGTGTGTATATTTCTAGATAAGCCATATCTGTAGAATAGGTTTACTAGTATTTCTGAGCAGTTGGAGAAATCAAAATACACGATAAGCCATCAGTTGAACATTGTATGTGATAGAGCAGTGCATCCCAGCAACTCTTGACAAATCACAATAATGCCCCTGATACCTAGTATCCTCCACTGTCATTTCAAATATAGCCCAGCCCATGCTACAATATCAAATATTTCTACTATATGTGGAGCACTGAAATGGTCTCCTGTACTCTGCAACAGAATAACGAAGTAAGAATAATATTTAAGGATAACATTGTTCCCCTTGATGCGGTAAGGAAAGATTGTGCAAACTGGTGGTGGGCAAAATGTAACAAATAATTGTGTAGCACGAAGGCAACTGATGTAAGCTGGTAACTTTCCTCTTGCTCCTAAATGCAACCCCCACCGTTTGTACGATGACCCCCGTTGTCCAGTGCTGGACAACGGGGGTCATACACCTTATACCGGCCGTACGATATTCATGGGCACCGTCCATCACGCAACAGAGCGTTACTTTCAACCTAAGAACCTATACAGCATAACCTTGGCCCCCCGTTCCTCCAGTGACCCTCGGTAGCAGCCCGGACCCACCAATTCAATCCTACCAAAAGGGATAATTCTGACATCTCCTAGAAGAAGTGATACGAAACGCGCGTCGAGATGTCTCCATCTTCGTTAATACCATGTGATCTGTAAATCCTATGAATACGGTGGCTGCCCGATTTCATCCGACCCCAACACCTGGGTCCAAGTCCTCAGACGTTTTTAACCAAATAACATTAAAGATGAACTTTTTAATCAGACAATTCTTCATCAAGGACTTTTTACTATCAAATGTACATTAATCTGTCATTCAGTGACTCCATCAGGGGAGTTCGTTCTGATTCTAATTTATTGTATCATTCTTAGCGTATACCTTTAAAGTGAACAAAATTTAAACCCTCTATTGAGAGGTTAGTATGTATTAGAGGCCGGTCCCACGATAAAGTCCCCAAGCCTTGGGTATCCAAGGGAAACTATCGAGTAGGAGGTAGACCACGATCAATGGTCTTCCTTCCCTACTACTCTACTTTTTGGAATTTATTTGGGATGGGGACCCTCCCTCTAGGGTTATAGTGATTCGCACTATCTATTTTTCTAAATTCACATAAAATTAACAGAGCGAGGGTAGCGTACTGAGGCACACATTGGGTAAAAGTCAGCTACTTTCTGCATAGGCAAGACCTCCTCCAAACTTTGTAAGGGCTACTAGGTGTCATAGGCACATTAGTGCTACATGTCTATGATGCCCATTGGCAATAAGGCATACAATACATGGCCGAAAAATGGACGGCTATTGTTTGCATTATTTGAGAAATCCATTAAAGAAATTGTATGCCATGCCACCATACAATAACAGTGTAGGGCCCCATTGGTCTAAAGTCTACTTTTCATCATACAATTAGATGGCACTTTTTTATTCTTATTTTACTACAAAGGTGCTCTTTCTGACACTAGTAGTGTCCCTTTAGCAACTATTAGTCCAGTCTGTATTCCTTGAGTAAAAGAATAAAAGTTCAATTTGATAAGTGCTTTTAGAAATTGGGTGTGTTCTAAGGAATACCAGCTGTGTTGGTTGAATGTACCCATTATAACAATACTGACAGAAGTTAGAAGAACTTGGACCTCTTTCATAAAGAGGTCATCATACTGCTCCTTAGGCTATTTGAAGTCCAGTGCAGGTTACATGAAGCACATAAAGTAACTTGGTTGTTGGACTTACAAAACCCCATGGTGCTAGTAATCTGTGCCACGGTTCCTGTGATCTGTTGTACTCCAAGAATTCATTACAGCTTTGTTGTGACATATAGACCATTTTCTATATAAAAAAAAAAAAAACTAAGATTCTGGCATGTAATGCAGATGCTTGACAGCCTTGGATAACTTGGACAACATATTTAGTTTTTTTTGTTTCATGTGGCTTTTATACTGAAGAGTTCTTGTATTTATCAAAGCAAGTATTCATTCATAGCTCCTGGCATATTCTGTTTGATGAAGCTTTAATACAGGTTAGAGATTCAGGTGTGAATCAAGGTTTACATTGCAAAATCATTAGAGAGTTTGTAAGATTACTTTGTTTTAACACAAGTTGGGGATAATGTGTATTTGCTATAGAAGTAAAAATACAAAACAATATAACTGCTCATACAGCGAATGCAATTCTTGCTTGGATTTTAACACAGAACTGACACTAAGTATCTAGTTTGAGTAAAACTATTTTGTGCATGGCAGCTTTCCATAACTTTGATGTGGTGTCTGCATTAGTGTTCTTTAAGATTTTAGTTTTCTTTCTATTAATTCTTTAATGTCTACCTGTTGGTGCAGCCAGTAGCACTCATGCTGCACTTGGCGAACTATAGTTTTAAACATTCCCATGCACACTGTATCAAGTGCCTAAAAGCAGTATGTAGCCCTGATTGCAGATTGGGCCCCCTGAGTGTTAGGCTGACGCAGGCCTTTCAGGAAATAAGGTTTCTTGATGAAAATGTGGCTTGAGGTGAAATTAAACAAAGTTTATTATTGGTGCTTATTTTGCTAAATTAAATAATGTTTTTCTTTTTTTTTTCTCAACAGAATTGAGGAACTTAAGGAACTAGGTGACCTATCTCCACATTGGGACAATCTGCGGCAAAGTGTAATAACTCATTATGAAGAAATGGTGTCCATCTACACGGAAAGCCTTACAGAGTTAGAAAATTATACAGGTATATAGCCGTTATATAGTTCTACGTCTGCCTGCATATGTGTGTGATGTAAAGGAGGAAGATAGGTAAACAAGTATTCAGTGTTTTTCTAATTGAAAACTTTGTTCTCTGTTAAATTTCATGGTCCATATCACAGTGCTGCACAGCACTTTTCAACTAAAGGCCCTTACATACCATGAGATGAGAGTGCATGTGCATTTGAATTTCCATAGAATTTTTTTTTCACATGTGCGTTAGTTCAACAGCTTATGCTAGCATGGAAAACCCAACACAGCGACATGCGCTAATACATGATTTATTATTATTTATTTATTATACATTTATTTATATAGCGCCAAGATATACGTTTCCGGGAACAGACATGTTTGTGTTACTGCTAGGGGGCCTGTTACTGCACTGCAATTAATTACCATTAATCAGACTAAAACTAATGGTAACCATAGTACTCTGTTCTTAAGGACTATGAAATATATTGATTTCTGGTTGTGATTAGGTATTTAAAGCAAGAGTTAGACTAAATGTACACGGTTGTTATACAGTTCACAATTTTGCAGGCACTTCTCGCTTCCCACACAGCTGCGGAGGCACCCGGTCATTTCACAGGCTGCGGACTGAAAGGAGCCTGGAAAATGACCAGGCGCTCCCACAGCTGTGTGGGAAATGGCAAGTGCCTGCCAAATTGTCCAGGCACTCGGGGTCGCTTCAAAAATGACCCCATTACAGGTCTATTGGGCCAAAGCCTGAAACCCGACAGCAGACGCCTAATGTTGCATCTGCCAGTCTGTTGCAATTTTTGCTTGTTTACCGGGCCCTTTTTTTTTTTTTTTAAGTTAGAGCTACAATTGAGTAACGCACCACAATTTTTTGTTTTGATAAGTCTACCCATTATTATACATTACGTATGCATGTCTATGTCTCTAGATTTTAAATGAATGTTTAGTTTCCTCATTGCTGGAAATATATAGACTTTAGATCAGAAAACCAAGTGTTTATTAAACTCAAATGATCAGATATGAAGACCCAAACGCAGCACTCTTATTAAGGTGGATATTACCAAAGACTGCTTGAAGAGTAATTATCTGAAGCCCTTGGGATACATTAGGTTTTAGAATGGCTGCCAATAACACATCTTGTGTAGTTAAAAAGCCATTTTTCCTATTATTTTCCTAAAAACGACCTGAAAGTAATGTGCTTACTAAAGAGCTATTATCTTGTGTTTGTGCTGACTTTCTACTGTTACATTAATGCCCTCTGGGTGTATTGACTTCATCTACAAAGAAACACAACTTTTTCTAGTGGTCTTAGCGGACCTGTGGACAAAGTCCTGTAGCAGCATTGCCAATCTTTTATTACCGCAAACCCCCCCCCCCTCCCCCCCAGAAAAACCTTTTTGCCACTCCACGAAACAACAGGAAAAATGACTAGGAGCAAGGAGTGAAATATTGAACTGAGATCCTTGAATTCTGTACGTCAGCTTCTGGCTTTATGTAATGCTATATTTCAAGAGCAGCCAAAACATAATGTGTGATAAATGTACCATCATTTTCATCATGCTGGGCCCCTGTTAAAGACAGCAGGGGATGTCTGTCACTAAAAATGCATTAGCATATCTGCACATTAAATACTGCTCTGTAGATTACTGAGAAGGTGCGTGCTGGGATGCAGCTATATAAAAAAAAGAAGTTCTTTCATTCCTTAAAAATCAAGTGCACAATAAAATGGAGAGATGAACTGTAAAGATACAATGCATGCACCCCGCACAGGCTTGAAGAAAAAAAATGGAAAATTACCATCTGCTCGCTACAGAACATGGCGCTTCTTACAGTTTTTAATTCCTGTTTTTTCCCCAGGGTCTTCTTTCAAATCCAGCTGTACTAAAGGAGAAAAGAGTCTGGAATTTGTTCCAATTAATCTCCATTTGCAAAGAATGCGTGTTCACAGCCAAAAGTTAAAAGGTATGTAGTTGGTATAAAAAAAACATGGGGTATCTCAAATATTTTATTATATTTTTATACTTCTACAAATGTACATTAGAAGAAATAAACATGTATTAGTTGCAAGTGATTAAACTTCTAAAACTTAATGTTGCATTCGTTTTTTGATCAAGTAGAAACATGGATTTTTTTTTACATCCTCTGTTTATATAGTTATACTAGTTTATATGCTTGAAATATGAAGGCTTTGCAACACAGAAGCTCATGCCTAAACACACTGCTTAATGTATGTTTCTGTCAAACAAACCAAGCTACAAGAAAGGCAGTGCTCTAAGTTGATCTTGCAATGTCAGAGATTTCCTCACCACCAGTCATGTGATATCTGATGTAGACTGACCAAAACACTGGTGCAGAAGTTCAGAGGGCATAGAAAATCAGAGGTGCTTGCACTGCAAGTTCTGAGGAACAACTACCTCTACAGCAAGTAGAACAGTTAACAGCACAGGAGGGTCTTTACCAAACCATCCATCACAGTGATCTATTTTTGTACTGTATATATGAGGCTCAAGGTACTAGAACGAATGTTATGGAATGGAATGTTATAATTCTGCACTTGTTTTTGGAACAGACAGCATAGAAACAATATCTATTACTGAATGTTTTCACTAAAACAGAAAGCTTCTGCGTTTTCTTGACTTCATTGATTGACTGCAAATAGTGATCAGTATTTTTAGTGCCTGGAAGTAACTTTTCGATTCTCCATCTATGTCCCAGTTTACTTTTGTCCATTTCAATAAACAGTGATAGGGATAAAAGGTAAAAGGGTCAATAGTGATAAATGTCCCTGCGATAGCTCATAGTCCTCTTTTTCTTTATCTTGGACTACTGCATGTCCACTCCTATGTCTATATTAAATTCCTTCTATTGTAAAGCACAAATATCAACTTAAATCATATCATAAAATCAAGTAGAAAAATGGCCATGGTGGGAAAGTTCCAAAAAGTAAAAAAAATCACTTTTCACAAAAACAGAATCCATTGTACCCTTTTTTGTTTGGCTACAAATCACATCTTGGTTCTTGCAGAGAGTTGGCCTGCCTCTGCCACCAATTCCAATTGACTCATTAGTATAATGGATGATCGTAGAGGCCAACAGTAATGTGCAGGAGAGAAGCTATGGTCTTTTGCAACAGAGGAGCCTACATGGTTGCTTGGAAATATATATCATGAAAAAAGGGTTCCCAAATCCCCAGACTAAATGCAAAACAAGCCAAGCATATAGTCCCTGTAGTCTTTATGTATCTAGATTGCTTGCTTCTAAGGTTTGACCAGTTGCTAGCCTACATTGGTAGATGTTCTTACAATTATGGTTACAATCTAAATTTTCCTGATTTCCATGGTTTTACAGCTGTTCACTACTCAAAGCTGATCAGTTTTCATCAGGAATGTGATTAAATATAGACCAGAGCACTGCTATCTTGTATGCGTATGCATCCATTGATCCCCTGCTAATGTTTTTATTATCTAACCTATTAAAACTAGTGTATGGTTGACATAAGACATGCCTTTAACAAGCCCTGCACTTAATGAAATATGTATTTTAGGTGGACTGACTCTATAGGGAAACCTATCACAAGTAAACCATTAGAACCATGGAGAGAGATTCATTATAGAAAGCAGCACAGGTATGACAAGCAATTCATGTGTTAAGAGCCAGTTAGGGCCCCCTATGCATGCTAAAGGCAAGACTTCACAGCATGAAGCTAGGATGCTACCAGTCTGATGTATGATCATGAATATATCATACTTAAGTAGAGATAGACCATTCACCTTTTTATGTCTGCATATCAATAGGAGAGTTTAGAAGAACATCTACTGGAGCAGGATGCAGCATTTAAAACCCTTTTTCTTTCTCTGCTTTTCTGTATTATCTACATGGTGAAGGGAAAAATCATGTTGGCCTCACATTCTGCCCCAGGGTTATTGTGAAGTCACACAGAATTGTGTGATAGTGATGATCACGAATATTCGGATTCCGAATATTAATCCCGAATATCGGCAATTCAGAAATTCGCGAAGATGGTGAATATATTGCCGAATATTCGCAATTCCGGATATTCTGTATTTTTTTTCCATTACACATGCCTCTCAATGCAAGTGGACAAATAGGAAGGCTGCAACAAGACCTTAGCAACACTCCCTGCGACCATCAACAGTTTTTAAATCCAATATTGGGGTGATGCGAATATTCGGAATATTGCGGAAATCGGCACTTTAGAAAATTCGCGAAAATCACTTAGATGGCGTCCAAAATTCGCAATTTTTTTTTCAACACGCCTCTCAATGCAAGTTAAACATATATTCGTGAATATATAAAATTCGCGAAATTCGCATAAAACTGCCGATATTCGCAATAAGAAGACTATTGCCGAATGCGAATATTTTTCGAATGTTTTCCGAATGTTTTCACAAAAATTCGCGGCATGCCGCGAATACGAATGTTGCCACTCATCACTAACAGAATTCCCAAATCTGGTAATTCCAGATTTAATATGCTAGTATAAATTGTTTTTTAACATTTTACATAATAAGGTTTGCCATGTCTTGTTAAATGGACACTGCTGAAAACAATAATATGATAAAACATATATGAATATTTACTATTTATATCATATATTGTATATGCTGTGAAATACAAGTGTATATAGGTTGAGGTTTGTGAGGGGAGGGCAGGGTTTGTATTCAGTGTCCCACATTGCACTCCCATGGCATGGAGACAAGATGAAAAGTATGCTCTACAGCAACAACTTTCATGACCACTCCAAATCCTGATACACCAACCTAAATCTTAATATTGTAAGAAGTCTTCGTTTACTTTACACATTCTACATAGTGTTTAAAAACCAACACATTAATCAGTAACACTACATAAATGTATACTCCTATATTCACTGAACACTGTATTGATGTTTCCAATTTGGTTATTCTTTCCGGGCAACGCAGAAAATTGACAAAGGGAGGCGTGAATTTTAGTTTTTCATTGCACTTCCTTCATTGAAATCATACAAGCATATATTCACAACACAAATCTTGTACTAGCTTTGTGCAGCTGCATTGTTGCCACTCATTCTTGAAGTCTGTATTACAAAAAGCTTTGGCTATGCACCGTGTGCTTGTAAATTCAGCTTTAGCCACTATTAGAAACATAGAAGAGGGACAGCTGAAAAAGAGCAAATAGTCCATCATGTCTGCCCTACATACACAACCAATTAGCTATTGTTGATCTTCCCATATCTATGAGTTATATGCTTGCATCCCACATTTCTCATATATCATTACATCTAGACCATTTCTCTTGGTTGTTAAGAAATACGGGTTCACAGGGACTTTAAGGGCATAGTAGTAACATATATCACAATGTATTTATTATATTAGAAAGTATGAACAACAGTTTTACACAAACTATACAGTCCTAAAATCAATATAATCATACAGTTTTAGGTACATATTATATCATTATATATGTGTTTTGCACATTTTACTCCTTCAGGAGAGTTCAAGATATATACGGAGCTGTTAGTCAATATCCTAAACAGTCACAAATATAGAAGTGGTTATAAGCAAGCAAATCAAATGTATTTGTTCAGTTATGTTGCTTACATTGATTTCAATCAATTAGTGGTAATATGAATGATTAAAAACACACACACAACATTTATTTAGCTTTAGTACATCACTATGTGATAAACAATAAAAAAGAAATGGTCGAATTTTTCGACTAGCTGACTTTTTAAGCTGATCTGTAAATTATATCATCACCAAAGTTGCTGAAAATGTAGAGAATGGTTGTGGGTACATTTAAAAATTTTTTTTTTGCTCTAGTACATGTAGTTGTTGCATAAATTAAGTTCAAAGTTGGAATCTCGACTTTGAACTTCCTTTTTTTTTTTTTTTTGTATACCCCCAACCCTTCTCTACATCTCCAGCAGATGATATCATGCTCAGGGGCTTTGCAATTAACTCTAAATCGTCAAAATGGTCGAATTTTGGAAAGTGGATCAGTGGTTAGCACTCTGGCCATTCTAGGGTCCAATCGTGGTCTGGGCACTACATGAAATGGGTTTGCATGTTCTCCCCGTGTCTGTGTGTTTCTGGATCCAGGAATTCTGGCTTTTTTTTCCACAATCCAAAGAAATACTGCTATGTTAATTGGCTCCCCCCCCCCCCCTCAAAAAAAAACTGCCTTATACTTGCATCTCATAGTGCACATATGCAACCACCCACGATAGAAATACTGTTTGGCCATGGTTGGTTACTGCTTTGCTATCCACCTATCTCCCAAGGACTGAGCTTAGCCAGTGGGGGGGGGGGGGGGGGGGGTCGTTATGCTATTGACAGATTCCCCACCTGGGAACAGAGCATACTTTGAAGGAACGTGTCCATGTTGACCCCCACCCCCCCGTCGTTCACCCCCTATTCGGTTGCTGTTTGTTGTGTTTAGGGTGCTATATATTGGACTTGTTGTCATTAACACACCCTATTAACTAAGATCAACAAACCATGCCCAAAAACACAGGAACATTTTGTCTATTTCGCACAATGCTCCCATTGTTTTTCGATCGCCACTTTACAGCAGAGCGTTGTGAGTGAGTCGCATTTGATGTGATCGACCCTGTCATGGTTAATGATGCACCAGTACTAGCCAAAGGAAAACTCTTCCTGAGGGTACTGAGGAGGTACCTGAGGATACATGGAGTGATTTTTCGTTTGATTCCTGAACGTTCGCTTGCCACGAACACTGTCAACCCCGCATCCTCATCCAAAGTATTCAAAAGGGATCGAGCACCTAAACTAGTGTTCATCAATTCACTGAATAATCATTTGTCAATATTTGTTTCATTGATTGCACATGAATTGATGCGTGTATGGGTACCTTAAGTCTGAATTCTAGAAAAAAGTAATGCAGCTCTGTAAAGATTACCATATTTTTTATGCTTAGTTTGGTATCAGCATCTTGTAGTGTATATACAGCTGACAAGAACAAGAAATCATTTGATGCATGCATGAACTAGAATGGTGCTGAAATAGACAAACAGATTGGGGTGACAGAAAGAGATCATCACTGTTCTGCATCTCCTTTCACTGTCTATAAGCGGGATCAGGTCTGGGATGACCTGGGTTTGGAACAAGTAGGTGTATCTTGGGTTTAAGATTTTAACTTAGATTGAAATTTGGCTTTATGGCATTGTAAGCCATACAGAGGGTTGTAAAACTGACCTTTCAAATTGAATGTAAAAAAAAAGTCAACTCAACTCTGCAGGCGGATATAAGGGTTCATTAAGGTACATGAGCTACAGAAGACCATCAGACACGTATTTCTAAGAAAAATACATGTCTAGTGGTCTTTTTCCTATTAATATAATTGGCAAGAGGTTCCATTTCTACCAATCCCAATCACCATAGAAGGGGTTAAAATTGCCTTAATGGCAGGATCTGTGAGTCCCCAGTACTAGCAAAAGTTTTTTGTAAAATTTGTTGGGTAGTATAGTGTGTGTGTGTGTATATATATATATATATATATATATATATATATATATATATATATATATAATATAGTGCTGTTGGTTGTATAATGGCCCAATTTGAGATTTCACACACAGATTGAACTGCAGAGGGTAAGAACTCTCAGGCTTAGAAGTGGAAGTAGGGCAGCATGGAATCTGTGAAAAGAACAACAATTTCTCTTCTCGGTGAGATGTCTCAAGGAAGCTATAAAGGGGGAGATGCATAGATCCTCGGTATACAGTGTGTTGAGAGTGGTCAGCAGGGAGGAGTGACTTACACATACTTAGACAAATGATGCTGCCCTAGACAGTAATCGAGCAAGCCTTCAGTTTATTGTGCTGTGTTTTCACATAGCCTTGAAACCATGCTTCAATTTTATATACCCATTTCTACAAAGTCTTATAAAGAGTCTGCAGAGTAAATCACTATTTTCAGTAGCACAGGCCTATATATAGAAAGGACTTATTACTTTCTTGTATTTTCCAGTATCTTTTACCAAGTTTAATCAGGACTGTAGCGGGGAACTAATGCGGCACAAAGAACAAAATGACAAAAATGTAAATCTATAATGAGGAAATCCTCAGTAAAAGAAACAAGCCTGTGTTGCCTTGCCTCCTGCTGACAGGCAAAATAACCTCCAGTTTGCATGGCGTGGCTCTGATTGTACTGAAGTCTTCTCTCCATCTTCATGCATTATGCAAATGACATGTAAGAGTAATAGTAGCGGTGAGTGTCATAAAGATATGATCACTCTCTGCAGAACTCTGAGCAGAAGAAAGCACCTGTCATGTGGGAGATGGTACATTTGCAGTGTTTTATAATACATGACAAAAGTTGTTGATGGTTACATTACTCTTAAGGCTTTGTGTCGTAAAATGTCAGGGCATGTTTATATCCAGAAGCTTGATATCATGAGGTCGTTATATGTGTTAAACTAATGATAATGCATTCTCAAGGGTACTTCAGGAGATGTACAGTTCTGTAACTCCTGTGATGGTGCCCCTGGTATGGCAGAAGAATGCTATGTCCTGGCTGTGTGTAAATGCTATTTTGTAGATCTGTCTGGCCCCAGTTTGTCCATCTGATGGCAGTAGAATATGGTTTTGATGTGCATTAACCCAATCAGCAAAATTTTTGCGGTTCCTTAAGCCCCCCATACACCTTAAGATCGATCCATACAATTTCCATTAGATCTACCAACAACTGTGTAGTATAGTGTCCTCCTTGATAGAATACATAGTGATTGGAAGGATTAGAAAGGTCCTCATATTACATGGTTTTGGAAGAACAAAATTTTATTGTACAGCATTTGTTTGGAAAGATTGTAAGGTGTATGGGGGACTTTAGACCGTTCTCAGCCACCTAAATGTGATATCTAACTCTATGAGAATTCCTGCAGAATACAGCTATTTTTCACCATGTTCTTAATTTTTTTTTATAATCTGTAAATAGAACAGCCAAATGCTTCTATAGTATGAAAGGAATATATAGTATGAAAGGACTATATTAACTTGCACAACATATAGAACAGTTTCTGCAACCCACATGCAGAATCCTTTGTTGCAATTCTCAGGAAGTAATCCTGTCATGTGCAAATCCACATTTGTTCCTGGTCGACACAATCCACATATCATCCCTTGAGCAATGATCCACATGGCTTTCCTGTTGCCACGATCCACACCTCGCCACCCGAGCCGCAGTCTATGTATCATCCACGGGGCAACCCCCTGGAGCCACGATCCATGCACCATCCTCAGGGACACGATCCACAGTTTATGCCCAGAGACACGATCCACATACTGTTTGCAAAAAGACAATCACTTTCCTCAGAGACACAATCCAAGTGCTGTCCCCAGTAACACAGTCCACTTTCTGTCCCCAGAGACACAATCCATGCACTGTCCCAAGAGATTTCCCCCCACATGCTGTCCCAAGAGATTTCCCCCCACATGCTTTCCAAAGAGATTTCCCCC
>CM070032.1:173378809-173400821 GCA_036250615.1 Ptychadena robeensis
TTTGCCTAATAATTTTGCACTCCCTGTATATGCTCCATCCACATGGACGGACTTTGTGAGTTAATTGCACAGCCCCTGAAAAATGATATCAAAACCAAAATCCCTGGAGATGTAGGGAAGGGCTGTATGAACATTTTTAAGTTGGCTTCAATTTGAACGTAATTTATGCAAAACCCATATTTTTTATGTTCCTACAGTCACACCCTACTACTCCTGATTATATCATTCAGCAGCTTTGCAATTAGTTTACAAATCTGCTAAGTGAAATAATAAAATCCTAAAACAAAAGCGCATTTGCTGTTAGTTTCTGTGCTTTAGCTGTTGCATTTCTCACCCTAGGCTTACACTTAAGTCATTCAGATTTTTTGATAATATTAGGTACCTTGGCTTATAATTGGGTCGGCTTACACTCGCGTATATGTGGTAATTTGTCCACAAATGAGTTATTAGAAAGTATGTGACCTTTTCTATTAGTTATTAAAGTGTTTTGTAATGTAATAATGATTACCTAAAACCTATCCTTGATATAAGATGTAACTTTGCATGTTATATTTCTTTTTCTGTACAGGCAGAGTTATTTGTCCATTCGTTTAAGGACCAATTGGTAAGCAATGCTCTTCTGGCCCTGTACACTGCTCGGCCAGGCTGTGCAAATATGAAGCTCACAGACCCCAAGATAAGCACTGATGAGAATGATCTCCAGGGTCAGGAGTCTGTGAACCCAATAACAAGGCAAGACTCTATACCTCACCACTCCGAATATGATGAGGAGGAATGGGTAAGTAGCTCTTATTCTTCATGCTATTCTGAAAATGAAATGGGACTATTGATTTTATTGTTGATCTTTACGGATAAATTTAGACAGAAAGCATTGCATACTTAGAGGTACATAGAAACTGAGTCCCTGAGCTATAGGGAGCAACAGAAAACTATTAGTGGAACTGTGTGTACAGTGCAGGGCTGTAAGTTTAGTGTGAAAGAAGCTGATGACAGGATATGAAAGGTGGTCCTTCTCTCCACTTTTTTGTGTTTCCTGTAGGTGGTGATGGGCATTGTTCATGGGGAGTAGAGAGCAAGGAGCTGCAGCTGCTTCTGCAGGCAGTAAACTTGACTTCTGAAATGCTCTCTGCTCCTTTCAGCGTGTATATGCTGGTAGGAGGGAGGAAGCTTCCTGGCAGCCATGGAGCCACAACAAGGAGGCTTGAAAGCAGTAGCTTGCTGACCCCTGATCTAGCAGTACCTTCCTCATAGACTGACAATGCTACTTTAATAGATTATGTGAATGACCTGTGGTCTGTTTTCAATGTGTGCTATCCCGATAGACATATGGTTAACTACTGAACAGAAGGGATGATACATAATGAACAACATGTGATGAGATGTATATGTGTATATAATCAGACTTTGTCTATACTCCTTTATCTCTACGAATAAATACAGATATACATGGGATGAAATGCGTCAGGGATGAGATAAACCTCAAAGGGTGATTGTACCACTTTTAGGTCTACAAATTTTATGGATGAGTAATAACATTTTTGAAA
This sequence comes from Ptychadena robeensis, assembly GCA_036250615.1. Taxonomy (NCBI): domain Eukaryota; kingdom Metazoa; phylum Chordata; class Amphibia; order Anura; family Ptychadenidae; genus Ptychadena; species Ptychadena robeensis. The sequence continues at coordinate 173,380,354 of CM070032.1, forward strand.
AATGTTATCCTGACTGCCAAACATTCGACCTTCTTACGTTGGAGTGGTGGGCGAAATAATTGGAGTGTCACCCAGACCCTAAGGAGAGAGGGCCCCATCCCAAAATGAATTTAGAAACACCAAAAGGGTGGGGAGAGAGGCCACAAGGTAATGGCCTATCTGTCCACCTAGTTTTCCTTGTAGGGACAAGGCGAGGGGACTTTGGCGGGGCCCCCCTATGTTTACTATAATACCTCTGATAGAGGGTTTAAACAGAAATAGTAATATTGAGGTCAAATAATACACAAAGTAGGATGTATAAATGAGACTCCCAATCAAGTAGAGCTTAAATTATACAGCTAGAGTTCATAACAGTTCAATATTCATAAATGTAGAGTCCTTGGCATAGTTGTCAGGAGGACGGGGGCAGACCTGACAACTCAAAACTAACTGAAACACAATATATGGACACCGCTCCCACATGTGAGATCGCAACCTCAATTTGATCACCCCTACAGTGGATCGCCCCCTGTTCCTCTTGTGACCCCTGGCAGTGGCCCAATACCTACATCCCCCTCAGGTCCTACTTAAGACTGACACCTCCAGAAGAAGATAGCCGAAACGTACGTCGAGGTGCCCCTATCACTCTGATCCAACTGCATGGACACAAGTTTTTGAATATGGCCGCTGTCTAACTTGATGACCCCGACGTCTGGGTCCCATCCTTCGATGCTTTTACAATTTTGGAATTAAAGATGAACGTTTTAACCCACCAAATCCTATGCAAAGGACTCTACATTTATGAATATTGAACTGTTATGAACTCTAGCTGTATAATTTGAGCTCTACTTGATTGGGAGTCTCATTTATACATCCTACTTTGTGTATTATTTGACCTCAATATTACTATTTCTGTTTAAACCCTCTATCAGAGGTATTATAGTAAACATAGGGGGGCCCCGTCAAGTCCCCTCGCCTTGTACAAGGAAAACTAGGTGGGCAGATAGGCCATTACCTTGTGGCCTCTCTCCCCACCCTTTTGGTGTTTCTTACGTTGGAGTGGTGTCAAGCTTTTGGGATAGATACAGAGGGGAATTTGGGCCCACCAAAGGCAGGCTGTGCGTTATTACCAAGTGGAAATCGTATATAACTTATCTTATCTTATAAAAGTAATGTGGATGATGACTGAATGCTTAAATATAGGAACTTTAAATTGATGTTCCTTTTAGGTATTATTTATGTAACATGTTAGGATAAAACTGCAGAATGCACAGAACTAGATTTTTGCATCATTCCCTATTGTTCTACCTCTCGAACAAATATAACATGTTTGTATTGCATGCTTACCAGTGCAAACTTGAGCAGAAAAGAGGAGTTAATTAGTTATCTTTTTCTCTAAATTATATGTTATTATCAATTAATGTACATGTACATTGTAAATGTACCGTATTGGCAAGTGCACAACTCTCTAGTACCTAACCCAACTCTCCCTAAACCATTTCACTTACTGTATTTTATAGTTATTGAAGAGCATTGTTTTGTTTTTGTGTTTTGCTCCATCAAAGTTTTTTTTCTTAACAATATTGTAGCTCAATTTATTCATAACTAATTTAAAACTAAACCTGTTGCTCAAAGTTCAAATCTTCACATTAGCATAGGGTCAACCCCAATAAACAAAAATAAAGTGGTGGCCTTGGAAATGTGTCTTCTTTTACTGTGTGGCTTCTGAATCTATCAAGGAAATGCAATACATTGCATACAATGCTTAGTAAATACAAAATATAATAATTAAGTATGTGCAATTTTGCGACTTTTGTTTGTGTTCAGTGCTTGGTATAGTATTAGTCACCAGAATTTAAAAGTCCACATTTCCTCTTCAAATCCCTTATTTAACATTGAAGCATCATTGCCACCAACATAAAAGACTCTGGAGCCTTTAGGTAATAATAAACTAAAACCGCCAGTTGGCGTTGCGGGAAATTTTGGCTAATATTCCGTAATATAAATATAAGCTATTAATCTCTGCATACTCACAAGCTAAAGAACACATTTCTACAGTACATGTGAATGTCAAAGCTTAGATCTCACATTTGAGGTTATTTTCACCAGCATCTTTTTAATGTCCACTTTATGTTCATGGACTGCTACTAAGAGATATTTTTATTGGACGAATGGCTAACGTGTTTAGAAATTCAAAAGCAAACTGATTTGTGAACTGCAAAGATAACTGTTTAATTATATTTGGGAAAACTAATATTACCTCAGAGGAACATTGTTTTAAAGACCAGCATGAATATTGCTGGCCTAATTTTAGCTCTTGTAATTGAAGCTGGTGTGATTCATCAGAGTTTCTGATGTGAAGGTAAACCACACAGGGACATTTCCTCCCTCTGCAAGGCTTGAATAGCTCTTATGTTGTGTTTTTGGTTGACGCATCGTTTTAGTAAGAAAATTACCCCTCTTAATTGACAGTTTTATTTATAGACCTCATTCTTTTGAATATGCTTTTGAGTTTTTTTTCCTCAATGTTGCTTTAGAGAATGAATTCACGACATTAAAATGCTATGACATCGTATAGTTGCTACATTGACTACAACCATATTTTACAGGTTTTTTTTAAAGTATTGCTATTTATGGGCCTGTCAAATGGCTTCAACATGTACAACATGTACAAATATGAGTAACCGCAAAACAGAAAGTTAAGAGATATGTAAGACATGTGTAATTCTATGTTTTGCTATAGTAGATTTTTGTACCATGTTAGCCATTAATGAATACAGAAACGATGCAGTTTAAGTGATCCCCTTTATTGGCTAACTTAAGTCATTAAGGAACCAAGCTTTCGGGGTCTCAGATCCCTTCTTCAGACTGATAGAATCACATTTATACACAAAGATACAAGGACATAAATATTTAACAACAACAACTATTTTTTCATGACACACTTGACTGATTAAGGGTTGGTAGAGACAGTGAGTAAGGAACAGTTATTGGGGGTGATAACCACCAACCTTGAGGTGAGAGTACCTCAATAAGGCAAGTGTGTCAAGAGAAAACAGTTGATTTTGTTAAAATGTTTATGTCCTTCTAATTTTGTGTATAAATGTGAGTCTCAAAAAACAGTAATTTGCCTGAAGAAGGGATCTGAGACATCCGAAAGCTTGCCTCAATTAGTCAAAGACTTCAGTTAGCCAATAAAGAGTATTACTTAAACTGCATAGTTTCTGTATTCATCGATGGCTAACATGGTACAAAAATCTACTAGCAAAACGTAGAATTACACATGCCTTACATATCTCTTCATTTTAATCTGCCATATTTTATTAGTATCTCTAAATTTCTCTATGTTGGCAAGGTCTCAACAATCGCATACAATTTTAAAGGTGAGACCTGACTGATTGTTGTGCTGGAAAATGATTATGTCCTTCCTTCTTGTCCTAATTCCTTTACTAATGCATCCAAAAGTTCTACTAGCACTGCTGATACCTGGATATGAAGTTTACTCATTTTGAAGTTGCTTGGAGCAAGTAGACCCTCTAGTCAGTAATTTCACTGACAACTTCAGTAATTCTAGGACACCTTCTACATCCATTGATATGAACTATCATTATTCTACTTTGGAATTTCCAGATTTCTGATTATTTCTGTAAGTTATTTCCAGTGTAACAAATGCTTTGTAGAATTTCATTATTAGATATATTTTTGCCATTAGCTAAGGGCATACCTTTTCTACAAAACATTTGCTATAATGCTTATAGACAAGTTATACTATTACCTATGAGTAGCCAACATGTATTTCAAGTAAATGAGTGATTTTCTTGAGAAAGCAATGAATCATAATCAATTATTGTGCATGGTTACCATAAAAAGACTCATGGAAAATTGGGAAAAAAAAATTCTTCTTGCTCAGTAATTAAATTACAGCAATAATTCTTTCCCTCATTTCCAAGGCTTAGCAGTCTTCTGGGCAAAAGCCAGGTGCTAAAGAGCAGTAAAGAGAGTAAAAACTCATAGATTTCTTTTATTTGGTACTCTTTCCTGTGAAATATATCAATGAAAGTGTTGTGTTACATTTGTCTGCTGTTTCTTGTCCTGTGCACTCTGTAGTATTATCTTATATGCAAATAGTTGAAGGTACTAAGGTCCTAATACATTGTGTTCTACAATAACAATATGTCTCCATTGATATAGTACAGTCCATCAGCATTGCCATGTTTGGACAAAAGTAAAAATAAAGTCTCTGTGGAAGGTCAAGATAGATATATGGAAACTGTACATGTAAACGTGTTCCTTTCCCCCCTTCAATATTCTCTTTGTAATCCACTGATACAAAGCAGGTCAGATGTTTCATTTTGACCACAGGTTATGCTTGTTGTATACCAGTAACTCACTATTAGGGAAGCCTGGGGATCAGAATAATAGCTCATATGTCTTTTTTCCTTTATGCAATCTCCGTAACCAGGTTGTATCATGAAGACGTACATTCACAAGTTATTGCCTGGTTTTAGTTCAAAGTACCATGATGCCCTATTTTTCAGACCTTCTTATACTTTTGTGTGTATATCTGGGACTGTCTTAACTGTTTACAAACTAAATACGCATAATAACATTATATGTAAAATTGAAAGTTGAGCAATTCCTTAAATTAATTGTAATAGCTAAAACAGCCCCAAAACTTTAAACAAAATCAGTATAAATTGATATTGTTTTATATCCTTGATATCCTTCTATTAGATCCTTTTTTAGTTAGTCCCTGCTTTTGTGTTTTATTTTTCAGTTCAGTTGATGCGACTGACCCACTTGTGCTTCATTAGGCAGCGATAGCCCTAAACCTTGCCTGTTTCAGATCCCCAATGGCTAGCACAGGCAACTAAAGCTCTAAATTATACACTGCAAAAAACCTAGAAATCAATTCTTCTCCAGACTCTAATGATCTGCCATCTTCAACTTTTGAAGATTATTTACAGTCCTGATCATAGTGTAAAACCAACACACCTAAGCTGCAAAGGAGAATTCTAATGAGACTTAAATTTTATATCAAAATCTGTATAACTATAATATACCAAGTACAGATATTAAGTTATTGGTTCTGTAAATGTACAGTGAACATTAATAAGCCATCACAAATCCACTGGTTTAGAGAGACATGTTATTACCGTTTGCATCTCGTGTGTTCAAGCGAAGTGGTGTGCACTGAGATTGATAGAGATGCTTGCAAAGTTTCAACTTGTTGACTTGTGAGTTATCATACTCAAAATTGTTGAGAAAGGTTGTAGGAAAATTTTAAAAAAATAAAAAAGTATTGCTCTAGCACCTAGGTGCCCAACTTGCGTCCCTTTAGCCATTCTTCATTCGGCATAGGAACTCACCTGTCCACCGATCCCACACTGACATGTCCTGGGATCTTCTTAGGGTGGGAAGAGCAGGAGAGGGAGTGACTCACTCAGGGTCAATGACCCAGACGGCGTCTGAGCAAGTCTCTTGCCTCTCCTCCTCTTTCTGCTCTAAGAAGATCACGGACAAAGACACGTTGGTGTTTAGAATAGGGGCCCATAACCTTTGAATCAAAGGTTATGCGCCCCAAAGATATCAAAGGCTTTGAATATATATTTGACACAAAATGTGCATTACCATACTACGGTGTTTTCTAAAGCTTGAAGTTTTATTATTTAAAAAATAAAAATGTCTTCTAGAGTATACCTGCTGTCCTCTTTTCATTATAAAATGCTTATACAAGTCAGTTTACATTGAAAATATTATGTGGGGCCCTTTAGAGTTGCTGAGGGCCGCACACAACCCTCCATATAAACTCAGTTGCCCACCACTACTCTAGCACATGTAGTTTTTGTATAAGTTACCCTCTGTACACTTATCTGCCTGCCCAGACTACTACTACAAACAAGCCATTTTTACTGTAGTTACTTAATATGTTCAGTTAATGTAGAATGTAATATGTTGTTGTTGGAAATTTCCTCTTTTTGTCAAGACACTCATCTTTATAACCTTTACAAATAGTTTTGAAGCATGTGAATCTCATAATAGTCAGGTTTTTAATGACACTGGACATTGTGTTTGTTTCTCCTTTTCATTGTGTGGGTATTGTGCAAGTGTGAGTGTTGTGATGCTTATGTTCTTTTTAGGATAGGGTGTGGGCCAACGTAGGGAAGAGCCTTAACTGCATTATTGCCATGACAGACAGACTACTTGAAAAAGAAGACAGCACAAAAGATGACAAAGTTGTTTCTGCAGATGAAGATCTCATCATGTCACACATAAATGGTAAGAGATTCTCCTAACGCCAGTGAACGGAACATTAATCTACTTGTATTTTCATAGGAAAGCTGGCAAGGCCTGCATGCTTCAGAAGATGCATCACAAACCGTTTCTTTCAGTTTTCGTATAGTTTAATATAACAACATTATTGCTTTGTTTTAGCTTGGCTTAAAAGGACTAGTACAACCAAAAATGTTTAACTAATACATATAAGCTGATGAACTAGTTGCCTACTTAAAGCGGGAATCTTTAGAAGTGACACATCAGCGTATTGCTGCAGTTGCTTGCTTAGGCTATGTTACCAGTTACTGGTATAATTGCCTGCACTGACGATTAATCGCCTGCAGAATTGCCGGCGGGTGATCGCCAGGCGATTGAGCAGGTGATTTTCCCCGGCAAAATAAATTTTTAAAAAATGCAACCATTATAAAAAAAGTCGCCTCCATAGAAAATTTATTGTGGCCGCCAACCGCCAGAGGTCAGAACGTGGGGAGCCGCAATTTGATCGCGGCCCCAATCGCAACCGCGCATGATCCTATCAGTGGGGACAAGCCCATTGAAACTAGTGTAGGCAATTGGCGGATGATTGAAAATCGCCAATTCAGGCGATTAATCACCTTAGTGGGAACATAGCCTTAGCCTCCGATATGCAGCAATATTTTCTCCCAACAATGTCTTAATATTATAAAATGAGAAACCCGGACTGCAATGACCGGGATTTAACATAGTCAACAACTATTTAAAAAAATTTTTAGTTTCAGACAAATCAGAAGAGGACAAGGACTTTCTGATCAGCCTCCAATACTGGAAACACTACTTTCTACAAATATATATAAATACAGTCCAAATTCATTCATGATATTTGACTGATTAAAAATCAATTATTATTCAGTAAAATATGAAATAGACTCATCTAATATGTCTTGTTAAGATTAAGGCTAGGGCTCCACTCCACTCCACCAGTGCACAAGCCAAATATTGATAGCAATGGGGCTATGGATGCACTCCACGCATAGAGCCCTACCCAAGGTCTAAAAAGACAATGGTTAAGATTTGCAGCTTTGACCTATATGGAATGCTGTGGCAGGGCTTTAAGATAACAAATTCACACAAGTGAATAGCAATGATGCAAAAGAGAATAATTTCCTCAATTTACCCCTGTAAGATTGGAAACAGCACAGGATTAAGCATGACAACTTCCAAGAGCAGAGCAGGTAAGTATAATGTTTCAGGATTTTGAAGTGACGCTGGTCCCCAAAAAACTGGCCAACCAAGCTTTGGCGGACAATTTTGCAGACGGCCGTGAGCGCACACGCACATTGGTCAGCAGTAAAATCATCTGCCAGTGCGTGTGTGGGTTTGAATGTGGAGGCCTGGTCAAATAGTCTGAAAGTGTGTTTGGTGATACTTAAAACCAAATCATGGTTCAACTAAGCACAAACCACACAGGATTGCATCACCAACAGTGTTAAAAGAAAACCCAATTCAAAATAATCCTGTGATGTTGAAATTAGTCTTCCAGGTCTTCTAGCAGGTGTAACTCTTGATCATTCTCTCCTGGGACATACCCAATAAGAATCATTTTTATCATAGTTTGGGTTTGGCACTGCATTTGAAGATACACTCAAGTTGATGATGCAGTATATTTGGATTAACTGACCTTCATATCATGGAGTAATGAAAGTTATTATGGAGTATTATCTCTCTTTACTTAGATAAGTAGGAAAAATAACTGCTCACCCACCTCTGCACAACATAACTGATGGATGGAAAATCATTCTATGTTACCACCTTATGAATCTAAGCAAGAATCTGAGAAGTATTAAACTTCAGATGTATAGTTTTGTTGTCTTTTGAAATAAATGTATATTGCATAAAAAAAAAACGCTGAAAGGGGGTTTCAAGCCTTTGGCTGGCACTATACTGTGTGTGAAAGTACAGTATATATCTACGCACATATGCACAATATTCCTTCGGATGTCCTAAGATAAATTTAATATGATGAAGTTCCGTCATTCATAGTTTCTGCCAATATCCTGGCAGATCATCCCCCGCTTATGATGTCATTACGTGTGGCCGCTCCTGCCGAGAATCGACCCTTTGTGTGCTGGCACTTAATTTGGAAGGAAACGCTAATTCTTATCCAAAGCAATTACATCAGTCTACAAATTACGGACATGTCCAGAAAGGCTTAGATCTATTTGGCGGCCGGGAATTAAAACTTTAAGCTTAAGATTTCCCCCCCATTTTTTGGCATGGCGGTCGAATGGCCAAAAAAACAGGTGAAAATCTAAGCGTGAATGGGGGCTTTACACTTGGTATCCACAGCCATCTTTTACAGAGTGGTATATATTATTATACATAAATTATATCAGTATTTCAGGGAGATCCATGCAGGTTACATCGGTGAGAAGTAAGGAATTCACAAATTCCAGTCCTATAATCCTTTTATCTGTGTGTTCACTGCAATAAATCCAATGCAGAAAAAACCTAGCCAAAAAGGATTGATTAGAGACTTCAACAGAACAAAGTAGATTTGCAGTGCTCATAGTTATTTGCTGCCACCTATTGGTCTTTTTATATGATATACAGGCTTTGTTAAAGAAGAACTACATTTTTTTTTGTTATATATGTAAAAATGTTCAGCCTGATGTAAACATTCTTACCATGGTGTAGTTTTCTTTTTATGTATAGTTTGCAATTATATGTGTACATGGTGATCCTCTTATCTCACTGTTTCCTAGAAACAAAATGCTCTCTACAATTATATTCCCAGCAACAATTACCTATAATCTGTACATGGCTTAAGGCTGCAGAATTCACTTGGAATTCACTTTATTGCAATTGTGCTTTATTCTGATTGGCTGCTGTCTCACATCACTGCTGCACTCTGCATTTTTTTGTAAATAAAGTTAATGCTGTGTTGGCACTTTTGGCACTGTAGTGCGGTTCATACATGTGCATTATATTAAGGTATCCCATTTAATGTCTGAAAAAAACATTTTACATTTTGAGAAACATCACACTATAAAACATTATTGTACATTGCCTATGGATTGTAGTATTCTGCATTGCATGTGCCCAGGAGATGTGTTGTGTTGTAGTGTGCTTCAGTGTGAACATACAATACCATAATACACTACAACGAAAATGTGTTATCAAATTGAATTTGTTGTATGACTTTTGTATGTCTTTTATTCTCTCAGAAGAACCAGGCTGCAGTTTAAGTAATCTTCTTTTGTTACTGGGTTACAATAACTTATGATGGCACCACAAAAGGAAAACTGCACAGCCTGTGCATCGTGATCAGATAGTGAAAACATTGCCACATTGTGCTTTCATTTTGTGAAAGAGTCCTTAAATGAATATATAAAAAATATATGGGTCAGTCTTAAGATTATAGAGCAACAGCAGGTTGATTTGCTCATCCTTCTGCTCACTCTCCAGTCTTGTCACTTGAAAATGCAAAATGATAATTTCCTACTTGAGATCAGTCTGGGTCCCCTAGTCTTCTCACAGCGCTATATGATCACAGAACAATCATCTATGTTTTATTCTTTTAAAAAATCACTTCTTTCTTATGTCTCTTACGGTAGCCATACATGTCTTCATTCCTCTGCGATTGATTCTCGATTCAATAATTCCTGGCCATAAAAGAATCGACTATCAATTGTACTTTAATTGATGAGTACACCACGTTGGGAAACCAATGTGGGGTTGATTTTGTCAGGAGCTGATCGCCTGTAGCCCAAAATGGTCGATTCCTCAAAATCATTTAATCGCATTGGATGGCTGTAGGAAAAGGAGCTAGATTATGCAAATATGGGTTAATCGCACAGGAAGCGATCAAGGGTCTCCACTAAAGTACTTTAATTGACTATAAACCTAAAAAAAGAACATGTCAGATCCAGGATAAATTTTTTGGGGGTCGAACGTTCAAGGTGGACAGCAGTCAATTTATGGTTTAGATTGACATAGAGATTCCCTGTCCATTTAAATGCAGGGGAAAGGGGAAACCGGGTGTCATCAAAATAATGTCACAGCAAAAGTGAAAGCGCACAAATATGTGGCTGTTTCACTTTGTCATAATGTGTAATGTGAAATAGGACTACATGTAAAAGCATTTGGGCATTTAAAAAAAGTCATACAATTTGTGTTAGGATACCCAATTAGGCTTGCTTTATGATGGAAAGTGTTAATAGCCTGTGAGCGTTCTTGTCCTATATCTGCCATGTTTTGTTAAGACTATGATGCCAAGAACAAGGCGTAGAAACACAAAGGACATCTTGATCATAGCTGTCAATTTTGCTGGCCGGAAATTCGGGAAGCTACATCACTTCCGATTCTTCCGTCAGAGTCTTCCGTGCTCACTGACGTCACTTCTTGTATCGGGAGATTAAAGTCCCCTCCCTCCTATTTAGTTCCTGCCTAACTTAGGAGGGAGAGGGCATCACTCTCCCTAGTAGTGTCCCACCCCGCACATCATCTGCACAAGTGGGGAGGGAAAGTAACGCACCCTACCTCTGCCCAATTTCAAAATCCCAGGAAAAATCCAGGATTTTGTGAAATCGGGATATGGCTGGAAAAGCCACATAAAAAACATGACTTTCCCGGCCAAAATGGGAGGGTTGACAGGTATGATTTTGATTTGCACAGTGGAAAGGGCCTGGACTTTGAAAAAGGAGACACTTATTTTTTTCCATAGAAGAGAAAAGTTACAGATTATCTCCCCCATATTATGTGTGTACAATGTGTGGCTTCAGAAGAGCTAAACTATAAAGCTTCCTTTAAACATATCATCTGAATGTTTTCCCAGTGTTGAAGTTTGAAGATTCTCTGTTGAATTTTCAGTTAGGAGTCTAAAAATGTATTTATATGTGTTCATATTTTTGGTTACAGAGTGTATACCAGTTATCAAGCAGATCTTGGATATGTGTCACGGCTCACTAATATGAACAGTAATTATTGTAATTGCGATGGTATGATCCTCTCTCGGTCCATGTCTCACATCTGCTTTCTAACTGGGAAAGAAAGTTTATGAACAGCTGGTGCTTTACAAGGCGTCAATATTGAGTGGTGAGAGTGACTGGCAGGCGGCAGCTAATGGCAGCCTCTAACAAATCCATTGAATGTGAATGTCTATCTTATGAGGGCAAGTTTGCATAATATTTTTATATATTCAGTGTTTTCTCAGCATGGCAGCAGGCACTCCTTTCATGGTGTTCTCTTTCTGTTTACTTTGATCACTCTCTTTTTTTCCTATCATGCAGAAGACTGGTATGAACAGCTCTACCCTCTGATCATTACACTAAAAGACTGCGTAGCAGAAGTTGTGGAGAAGGCAAAAGCTTCAATGACTTTTGTTGTGCTGCAAGAGCTGGCGTGTGCTTTGCCCCAGTGCCTGCGCCTCACATTCAGAAGAGACGTGGTTTTCAGCCAAGCCGTAAGTTCACATAGGAGACACTTGGCAGTGAAAAACTACTGGAAGGGGCAATCAAACAATTGAGACAGCAGGTCTATTATGTCACACTGAGAAATATACATCAAAGAATTGTAGTTCAGCACACAGGCAGTGAATTAAAATTATTTTATTGTTAATACTGTTAGCTGTATTTCAGTTGTTTAACTTTGTTGCCCCTCCTAAGTTGCCCCCCTAGAAAGAGTAGATCATACCTATTTGCTGTCTCCCTTTGTCTTAATTAATTATCAGATGAAGCTTGTTTACACTTGTTTAAATGTTTATTTGGGCTTTGTACACACTACATGTAGCTGATGTCATGCTGCAACGCTGGGTGTCGCCCCCAATGGAGGGTTGATGTGTCAATGGACGATTCAGCCTAATGTGAAAAAAAAATATTCTATTTAATTTAGTAGGGTGTGTTAGGCCCCATCTACACTAGGCATCAAGGATTGCCCATGGCTTGTGTGAGTTGCAGGGCACATTAAGCGCCACATTGCCCTATTCATTTTTATGGAAAAATGCAGCTGAAAACACTAAGAACATTTCTTCCACATTGCACTTATGCATCCAGTGAGAGCCAAAGGATACATTAACGCACCACTGCCATTGCAACAATGCACCCACCATTGCAACAATGGCAACATGGGGCACTTCATTGTGATTGGCACAACACGGGCTATGAAGAAGGGATGAGATATAATATATTGTATCTTTTGTGGTTCAACCAATCCTCCCAACGTTATGCTGCATATTGAAGATGGGGGTCCCAAGGTCACTTGTCAAGGTGTTGTAGTCCTGATACATGCACTCTACACTTATATATAGTTTTGTTTTGTATAGTATATGTAATATAGTTTTCTAAAGTACAAAAAATGTAATGGTATACACAGCTCACCCTTGTCAGTACAGATAATCATACAAACTGAAAATACATTTCAAAAAGGGAGATGTTCCATTGATTTTTTTGGAGACCCAACAGTGAAGAAGGAAGGCTCTTGAGTTATGAAGTTACTTCAACATGATATTTATGTTACTTCATATATCAGTTTTTTTTATTACTAGACACATATCTTGGAGTTTGATATCACATGGAGTTTGAAGTGGAGTTAAAAGTGTTATTTGTACTAAATATCATTGTTTTTTGGGCATGATCCTATAATTATAAGTATTTAAACTAATTGCGGGTATCATGGTGGAGTATTAGGCAGTATTAAGCATATATTACCTAAAAAAAAAACATACATGTAATATACTGTCACATAAACATGTAATATACTGTCACTTTCCAGTCCTTAGATGTGGTACAAGTATTTTCATGTGCAAGTGTTGAAAAAAACGGTTGATCTTGCCATATCATATGACTTTAATAGGAAAACAAATAAAATCCTTTTGTTTCTTGTGTAGACTACTGGTCCTATCAATCCACCACATAATTAAAGCAAATTTATTTATGTCCATGCTCACAACCATGACCCCTTCCACAGATTCAAAGGACCAACAAGTAAAGACAGTATTTTATTTGCAGGATTGTCAGGTAAAATGAAAGAGAAAAAACAATGTAGCCACAACATGTAAGAACTGGTAAAATGCAATGTTTATTCTTAGGTTAAGGGGATTCAGGGTTAAGAGATATCTCATCACTATCCCTATAGTCAGTATGTAGGCTGCCATTGTGCCTCTCCTATGCTGATAAAGATGTACATGCAGTATATGACATGTTTTCTGAATATTTTTATATGGCGCTCACATGATTTCTTTCTTTCTCTCTTTTGATCTTCCAGCTTTCAGGATTGGTCTGTGGATTTATAGTTAAGCTGCATTCAAGTTTACACAATCAGGGCTTTCTACAGCAGCTCCACACAGTGGGGTTACTAGTGCAATATGAAGGTCTTCTGAGCACATATAGTAAGTATTTTCACAATTTTAATTTGCCAAATACTAGAAAGTGAGGGAAGATTGACCAAGGTCAATGGATTCTAGGCTGCCAGCTCATGACAAGTAGAAATAAAATGTGTGAGGTTATGGGTAGGTGGGTCTGCAGATACATTGCTAGGATTATACAGACATATTTGATTACCTTCTGCTGTTTATGGCCATCCATATTCTTTATTAACAACAGTGCCAAATGGTGTTATTACAAGTTCTGCATTTAATTATAACGTAATTTCATTAGAAATTGACATGTACCCTCCCTCTCCTTAATTGCACCCTTTACGTCTATTTGATTCTGTTACTTCAACATACACAAACTTGGTAAATATACTTCTCACTCCTCACATAGACAACAAAGAAACAACCTCTAAGTACTGTAAATCAGTTTATTATGATCTACCTCTCTCCCTGTCGATTAACTGCCATTTTAAGCACATACTGTATACTTTGCTTTGGTGACACATTATTGTGTATAGTCACTTTATTGGCTTTTTTCATGTTTGACCTTAAAGCTGGCCTACATCTCCCTAACTCTCAGGGTTCTAAGAAACGTTTTTTCAGGATATGTTGACGTATAGTAGTACCCATGATGATGTAGTACCCACCTATCCCACTGGTTCAGCAGTTCACTTGGTGGTGTAATAGGCAGTAAAGTAAGGCAAGTAAAAAAATAAATGTTGCACACTGTCAACAAAATTAGATGACCCCACTTCCTCCAGTTTGTTTACTAAAAGATAAATAAGGAGACTGCTTGATTCGCATCTGACTTCACTCTGTGCCGTCAATAAGAGATGGTAGAAATTTAATTGAAAGAGTTAAATTAGCAACTTGAATTTGCATTGTGAAGCGTGAATTAGAAACTTGGATGTGAAGCCAATGAAAACCAACAAACCAACACATTGTCATTTTCATGCTCATGGAGCTGCAGCCAAAATATCTAGTTAAACAATGGCATTTTGTTACACAATGTCTTAACATCAATATTTCTTCTAACTAGTGAAGTTATTTGCATTAGGTTATGAAAAAAATCTATAGCTTTTGACTCTGAGCCCAAATTAATTAAGCAGGCAAAATGACAATTCTTCCCTGTTGGGTTTGGTAATCAGTAAGTGATAATCTCTTAACTGCTCACAACATACTGAGTAATTTCTTTCCTGGAATAATTATTATGGCTCTCTTGCTTCAGAAGCCATGCACAGCCACTTAAAGAACAAGTATGCATAATTTGCTAGATTCTTATACCTGCTTAAAGCTATTGCAGCTGTGATTTACCCACTCAACCAGCAGCTATGAAAATCAGTCATCAACCTCGGCAGCCTGAAGTGAGCCGTAAATCAGTCAGCTGAAACGTGTCCAACCAGTTCAGTGTTGTGCCCGTCCCCTCTTTGCATGCAGAGCATATTAAATGAATGATGAATGCAAGCATCCATGATTAACACATGGCTGGACCTTATTTCATAGCTAGCTTTAAATACAAATCACTCTTAATGCCATTTAAAGCACCATGAGTAGAACATTATTTCCTGAACTCACTCTATCTTAGGGCAACCTTTGTGCTTATTGGTATTTTATTTCACTAGAAAACCTGCTCCAAATACAACCTAGCTTATAAACTGATAAGACGGTAATCAAGTTATGCTAAGTCTATGTTTGAATCCATTGGACAGGAAAATATGAACATATGTGGTTGTTAGGAAATTAGTATAGCAAAGCACAATAAAGAGAGAAAGTAAACTGTGAATTGTACACTAATGAGTACTGTAAAGGAAGTGCTGGAGTTTTATGAAAGTGTTATTTCCAGGTCAACTTCAAAAACTATAAAGGTGTGGGTTTATTTTCCTTTTATAATGGTTAAAAATATTGATGACCTTCTGTATAGATGCCGATAACTTCATTTATACAGGTCAAGACGGACATTTTATACTAGGCAGTGAGATGGATATTTTGGCTTGGTTTTCTGAGCTGTAAACAGTGAAAGTTATGTGGTTCATGTTCTACATTTTTTGAGACAACAGCAATTTTGTCTACATAATGGATCATTAGAAGATGGTGAAACACAATCATGCCATGAAAAGCCACCAGATCTATTGCAACCAGCTTAAAAAGTCTCTCAAATATAAGTGTGACTAACTTGTAGTGCAATCCTGGTCAATTTGTCCAGGTGGGCGCATTTGTTTTGTCCGCAAAATCACCCACAGGTCTAGGTGTGAATGGGGGCTTTACCCCTTATGCATTCTTAACACTTAAGCCCCCCATACGCACATTTTGCAGACATGTTTACGGTGATCGCTCGCCATTGACCATCCACAGAACGCACCCACCTGGAGCGATTGTCCAGGATTGCACCACACGTTGGTCTCATGGCGATTCAACTTGTTGGTTCTTTTCTGGTCGATCTCATTGATTTGGATGGGGACCAGGGTATCGGCCGGTGAATAATGCTTCTATTTTCCGAACAATCGGCCACAGCGTGATGACACTAACGAGTAATGAGCATTCGCGAAACGCGACGAGATGCAAGTGTAAACGTAAAGAATCACGTGTGATCAAACCTGTGTACTCGATAAAAAGACTTGTTGAACTTTATCTATATTGTGGAAAATAGAATACTTTCATGTGATGCCTTTAAAATCCCTTGACCCATTACCACATGAGCATGTGGACATGGGAACGTTATAAGTTTTCACTAGAGATGCTCCGATCAGCATTTTTGGGGCTGATCACCGATTACCGATCACCAAGATTATTATCTGCCGATTGCCGATCACTGCCGATCGCCGGTGGAGAGTGGGGCAAAGACACCAGGCATGAGTGAGGGCAGCCCAACTGAGGACCCCGGCCCTCAATTTCCGCCCACCCAGAGCTTCTGATGGGTCCCACTGAGTGGTCGTTGGGGCAGGGAAGGAGCGGAGGCCCCGCCCGGTGGTCCAGCAGAGGTAGCAGGCGATGGTGTAGCCGAGAGGTTTTCCAGGCTGGGCGCAACCGACCGCGATCCGGCGCAAGTAGGCTGAAGCCGGGGCCTAAATTTTCGCCCGCGTCCGGAAGTGCAGCGCGCCGCCGCCAAACTGTCACCGGAGTGAAGGGTGACTACCAGCCGGTTGATGGTGAGGTTTGGGGAAGTAGGGAGTGAAGGATGGCCAAGGAAACAGGCAGAAAACAGGGGTAAGTGGAGGAGCTCCAGAGCAGGCTTCCATGCAGCTCGGCGTCAGGCCACGCCCCCCCGTGATCGGCTTTTTTGATCGGCGCTTTTGGTGCCCGCCGATCATGCTATTTAAAGCCAATATCGATCAATCGGAGCATCACTAGTTTTCACTTATGTGTTTGTTTCTTGCATTGTTGGTTGGGATGATGGCACAATGTTTTGGCCAGTGAGTAAAATTCTTGTACAAATATGACACTAACGAGTTGTCAAGAAGTACAGGCACGAAGAAAGGACTAGCTGATAGTCAAATATATAGCCCTACATGTCACCTTTTACATAAAGAGTGGGTATGTTACCAACACAGTGTGTATTTTTTTGGGGGGGAGGGGAAGGTCACAAGCAAAAATAAATAAATAAAATGACATAGTTTAAGTTTAAGGTTTTTTTTCTAGAAATATAAAATTAAGGCTTTAATACAAGTATAAGTCATATTGAACCTTTGCACTTTGTTGTTTCTTTGTTGATGACCCAGAATGAGTGTTTGGCTCATGCGTTCAGCTACTTGTCGCACCTGTGCTTCAGTTAGCTGCATAATTTTTGGTGAATGGCTGCACTACTGAAGCCAAAAGTTCATCTTTAAATGCAGGCAACTATAACTCTATTGCTTAGTAATGGCAGCTGTTATAATTTAATTTAAATCCAATAATGAGGTAACCCTTATATTACATGAAGACATTCCATTTGTGTGTCACTTTTCTTACCCATGTTGTATTAAGGTGAAGAACTTGGGATGCTGGAAGACATGGCTGTGAGCATTTCAGATTTGAGGCACGTAATTTTCAAAATAACAGAGACACAATCAGATGACTTTCTGCCCATTGTGACTGGAAGACGGTAAGCCTTGAAACAATCTTTCCTAAATATTCAGCTATTAAATTAAGAAAACATGTTGTTTTTCAAAGTGTATTAGATTTCACAACTAATTAGTGTTATGATACATTGTGATGTTGGTATTGCCACTATCAATTTCAGCAATATTGAATCACAAGTTATATCATTGCATTTTTATCTTGTCTGCAGCTTATGTCAGCAAAATTAATTCCATTTAGAAGGCTTGACATTTTCATTTATGAATAAAGTTCTGAACAAACGTGTGTGATAAATGATTGCCTTAAGCGGCAAAGGAAGATTTCCAGCAATTGTGAGGTGTTTGGGTTGTTTTTGTTTTTGCTAAAGGTGTTTATAAAAGCTAGTATATAAAGCCACATATATTTATATTTGGCTTTTTATGTAGAATTAAATTTAATTATTATGTCAAGTATGTGGGGCTCACATTGATGAGTATATTTAAAGCATTTCTATGATTAAGCTCCAATGGTAGTGGAACATTTAAGAGAGGAGACCCCAAGTGAGAGGGTGGTATGCTGTATACATGTTATAATGACAAATATAGATATTGGATTTTATGCCCGAATGTGGACTTTCTGGATATTGTGAAGATTAAAAGCATTATCAAGAATGGATCATTGTAGAGTTGACAGTCAGGCATGTGGTGGTGCACAGCAAGTAGTTCTTGTAGTTGAAGTAGTAGTAGTTCTTGATTCCAGTGCATACTGTGTCTTGGTTTTTCAATATAGTAAAGGAAGATGGGAAATCTAGCAGGTGTGCAAAGGAAACATTCAAAATTTTCTCAATGAAATTAGGTGGCTTCATACTGATTGTTTCTACAGGACTGCTTTTAGATAAAGCAATATACTGTACTGCAAATATTTCCATAATCCCCATACAGTAAAAAAAATTAACTGACAGTACAAATGTCCAGTACCACTGTGTCATGACAATAACTTAGAAATGAATTGGGTTTCTTTGTCAAACATAATAATCAGCATTTTGTAAGTTGCTACAAACCTGTCTGTGTATATCAAGAGCTGTCAAAGACAAATATAGAAGAGTTAACCTTGGGAAACTTCTGGAATTTTAGAAAAGCTGGTGTTGCACCTTGTCTAAATAGCTCACTTTCCTTTATGTTTATAATTATTTTAAATTCAGTTAGGAACATAGTGTACATATTATTTGTAGTATGTGCCTTCACACGTCCTGTCCTATGTACATTTCCAACTTACAAAATACACCCCTCACCACGCCCTACTCTCCTCCAATGGCCTACTAAAAACATCCCCACTCATAACTTCATCACATGGGCCACTCCTACTGTCTGGAACTCTCTCCCTCGCCCTGTCAGACTTGAATCTACCTTTGACACCTTTAAAAAAGCCCTTAAAACCCACCTCTTCACTACCCATACTCTCATTCCTAACATCACCACCATTCCAGTTTCTTTACCAATTAGATTGTAAGCCTGATCGGGCAGGGTCTTCTGCTCCACCTGTGTCATAACTTGTACCTGTGCATTATCTTGTGTGGCATCTCAACTCTTTATTATGCAGAGCTTCATAATATGTCGCTATATAAATAAATAATAATAATACATCAGTGTTAATGTTATGTAAGTTCTTTAAAAAATTATCATATGTTTCTGCATATACATCCTACTGCTGATTCCCAATGGCCTGTTTTTCTAAGCTTTACCATATTAGAAATAAATCTGAGTGAGAATTTAAAGCATTTGTATGTGTGGGTGTCATTTAAGTTTCTGAGAGAGTAATTGATGGTGATTTACTTTTTATTTTAGAGATCACTATGAGGTGGAGGTCAGACTTCCTACAAAAATGTTTGAACTGCTTCCGCAACAGATCAAAGATGGAAAACCGCTCAATGTTTACCCAGTACTTTTTAATATTGGAATTAATGAGCAGCAAACCATAGCAGAAAGGTGAGAAATTGTTTAAGAATAATACATGGTCATTTTACAAAATGTAATCAGTTCTGAGGATTTAAACCGAAGCTTCAGCTAAAAAGGGATTCAACACTGTTGGCATAGTAGGAAACAGCAAAACTGAAATCGTATGTTTGTGATGTTCTGCAGTATACTGTTTAAGGGAGAGCTTTTATTAAAGGTTGTATTTACTGATGTTCACATATACTGTCCTTGACTATGACATTTTAGTTATACCTGCTATCGAGACAGAATCGGGAAAGAGCTGGTAAGGTCATCAGCCTTTGGAGACATTATCAGTTCTTCTGGTACAGATATCATTGTAAAACAATAAAACATTTATGAGTAGCACTGTTTCATCTTTATTTTGTATCAGTGGGATACCAGGACAGCTCGATAGGTAAGACGTGCTACAGTATGTGACACTGGCAAAAAATGAGAGCAGACAAACAAAAAGAAATGACTGAAAGTTGCTATGTGTGTATAACTTTACATTTAGAAAAACTATAACAGGATTCATATAGGGTCATTGTCTTTTAAAACCACTTAGAGAAGCTGATTACCAGTTAAGTTCATTGTGTTGATTTTCAGTAGAAATGCCTGAATTTATTTGACGAGCTGACATTGTAAGTTATGCTAGCCATACACAGCCCGATAAGTAGCCCTATCAACCAAGCCCGATCGAAGTTTGGCAATAAAAAAATCGGCGTTTTCTTAGATGATCTAACAAAAAATCCCCACATAGAAAAATTTTTTTTTGAACTATGTAACAGTTTTGATCATACATCATTAGTGATGCTCCGATTGATCGGCCGCCGATCATGATCGGCCGATATTGGCTTAAA
>CM070032.1:173409541-173420487 GCA_036250615.1 Ptychadena robeensis
TCGTCAGCTGCAATAGTGCATTAGCAAGTGCAGGACGAGGTACTGCAGTCAGAAACGCTATAATATATATATATATAAATATATATATATAAAAAAAAATTTGTGCTTTTGTGGAAATGTTATGTATTTCTGTAAGCTATTTGACTGACGAGTAAAACACCAGTAAGAAAGACTTGAAAGACTTATGAACATAAATAAAGGCAACCATACACACATTAACTTTTACTTCATCAATCTTTGATTTGATTGCCTTGTATTATTTAAATATGGAGTTTCAGTCTAAAGCCCCCCCCAAACACCTTAAAGTTCCCCACACACGCATCTAGTGGGGACCAACAGAGCTGAGCTGAGCTGTGGAGATCAGCATAATGACATCATCACGCTGCTCTACATCGCTCATAGCACCAGCGGGCACCCTTTATGTGCCAGGCGTTTCAATTGGAACACCAGTCCCCTTTGAAACTAATGGTATCAGCCAGAGATTTACAGACATGTGCGTTCTCTGTTCGACTGAGCTTTGGGGTGACAGTGGGGTGGGTGGGGACGTGGGACGTTACGTGGGTGGGGACCTTTAGATTACTCCATACAATTCTCATTAGATTTACCAACAACTATATAGTATAGTGGCCTTCCTGATGGAATACAGGGAGTTTTAAAAAGGTCCTCATATTATCTGGTTTTAAGCAGTGTACAGAAGACTCGATATTTGAGCAGTCAGATGTTCCCTGCAGCAGCGTGATGACGTCATCACACAGCTGTCAGATAACGGGGGAGACAGCTCTGATCTATGCCCAGCTGATGCTTTGCAAGGAGACCCGCGGTTTCCATGTAAAGCAGCGGACATTGGCCGTATTTAACGGTCATGTCCAATATAGCGGTTTTCGAGCAGGATTGATTGGTCCCGCTCGAAAACAGCGATGGCCGCATATTATATGGGCCAGATAGATGGCCATGAGCGTGCACGGCGCTCAAAACAGCCTTCAATCTAGCCCATAACTTTATGTCTGTACCCTGCTTTAGTAGAACTAATACAGAATTTTTATGATAAGATTGTAAGGTGTGTAGGGGGCTTTACATTGATGAATCGTACCAGCAAAGCAAGTGTGAATGATGCACAACCAATCGATTTGTATGAGCAGATCCAAATTTACCAAAATACCTAGAAAACCAGTCAGATATTTCTACAATCAGGTATAATTTACCAACATATCTGATCACTGCTCTTTTTGATTTTATGTTATACTTCAATCACTTTTGGTCGATTCTGGTAAATATGAATTGATTCTCAAACAATCGACTGAATTTTTTTTATATCTAACAGGAAAATCTAACCGTGTATGGTCAATGTAAGGGTAGTTTTCCATTCGGTGGTATGTACATGTTGGTAAATTAAGTCAATTGTTCAAGTATCTGATGGGTTTTCCTGGTATTGTGATTGATTTGTATTCGATCGTACAATGGAGCGTACAAAAGGATTGATCAGTTTTGAAACAATTGCATCATGTTTATCCAAATAATAGTTTTTCAAGTTGATCGAACGGAAAATCAAGCTGTGTGTGTCTAGCTCAATTCACACGTTTAGATAACACTGATAAAATTGTTCCATAAAGCCAAAACACATTAACAGACAGTTACTATTATACAAAAAACAGCTTAGTGTTGCTAGGGTAAAGCTAATGCAGTTTTATTATTAACTTTTTACCCAACTGTATTGGTGGATTTATTACAGATCATGTAGTGACTATGAAAAAAAGTGCTAGTATGTACTTCAAGGTTATTGCTGTTCCCATAACACACATTCCTACTTGTTCATCAAATTGCCTTTGTGTGATGAAATTATATTCTTAAATACATTGAATTGCTTTGTGTTAAACTTGTGGTAGTGGTGTTGTATCTGCTGCAATGTAATCCTTGAGGATTACATTTAAATGGTATAGCAATGACTTAACTAAGCTCCTTAACACCTTTAAGGGTAATTACCTTCAGGGGATGCTTTTTATCCAGGCACTACTTTCTAAGAAACTTTCCCCTTCCTGAATGGTAATTCCAGTTCACTGCAGAAAAAGCAAGGTTAATGCTAAATAAGATTCTCTCCAAGGTGTATTCTTGTAAATGGGATTTCACAGAGGTTGCTAAACATACGAGAATGACTGTAGTGTAGACAGAGTACAAAGTACAAAGTAAAACAGCAAAATATTTTGTAGCTTTACCAACCCTATTGATTAAAGGAGAATTTAGATATGTATTTATTTACTTTTAAGAAATTAAACAAATTCACAGAACCCTACACGATCGGTCTTATTCTGACCTGTGTACCTTAAGTAATCGTGTCTGCTAGTGTTTATGAAGATGAAGCATTCAGAGCTGCATATTATCCCCTAGGGCTCTACAAGTTTAAAAAAAGAATACATTTTTGTGCACAGGAAGATCACTTTGTGACAAAGCACAATTCTCATTTGTTTTTCCTTCAAAATGGCCGCATTATTGGATTAGGCCAATTTTAGACCAATACTGCATTACATGTCCTGTGTGTGGACAAAAAAAAAACTGTGCTGACAACAAATGGAGCCTGTTGTTACCCTACTGGTCTTATCTGGACAACATGACCAATCAAATTCGCTAGGTGGTTCTCTTGACTAGTCCTGTCTCTAAAAAGCATGGAAACACATTGCTTAGTGTTAAATCAACTCATAACTATGATATATTTTAATGTCACACCTAAGCTTTCTGTCACCCCACTACCTTCTATGACCCCTGTACCTCTTATCTCCATGTCCTCTGTGTCTCCTGTTCCCTGGTTTCCCCCCATGGGCTTCAGTTATCTGTGAGTTCCTGTGCATCACTTTTTTAGTTATGGACTCTGCCAAATCCAGACTACATCTGTTTTCTGCCTACCATACCCAACACCATGAAGTTACAGTCTACAGTGTAAATGTTTCCAAAAAAACTTTAGTTGAAAACTATTGGCCCTGACCAAGCTTGGAAGAAAAGATCATCAAGGGCAGGAAGCAGTGTTCAAAATAGAGTCATGTAGATCAAACATCTTTCACAGATCCTTTTCTACAGCTTAATGAACTGTGAACTGTTTGTGAAATTCAACTTTCTATAGCTCTCAAGAACCCTATACACCATTATATGACAGGTGGCCTTGATTATTTACATATATACAGTTTTACGAAACTTGCATAAAGGCAATATTTTTTTTTGCAACAGATCTGCCGAAAAATGAATGGAGTTAGATTCACCTGCTGTAAGAGCGCAAAGGACCGAACTTCTATGTCAGTGACGTTGGAGCAGTGTTCAGTCTTGAGAGATGAACATGATCTTCACAAAGACTTCTTTGTCCGGGCTCTTGATTGCATGAGAAGGTATGCATCTTTTATACTTTATTTTTTACCAGACTTTGTGAATTTTTGGAGCTTGTTCACAATGATGCCTTCATTCCATCCTAGGAGCAATGAGCATTGCTGAAGTATACAAAATGTTGCAGCATTTTAGTACAGTTTTACATGCTATGGATGCTGGCTCATGGCTTTTTACTAGTAG
This sequence comes from Ptychadena robeensis, assembly GCA_036250615.1. NCBI lineage: Eukaryota > Metazoa > Chordata > Amphibia > Anura > Ptychadenidae > Ptychadena > Ptychadena robeensis. The sequence continues at coordinate 173,413,088 of CM070032.1, forward strand.
CAACAAAGTTGAAAGGTATTACTTCTACCCCCACAAAACACAGCCACTTCTAGAGTTAAAGACATCCGCCTTAACAATGATTCATACGCAAGAACAGAGCCACAGCTGCTCTTTCATTTAAATTAAATGGGTGGAAGAGTAGGTGGCAAACGGCACCATTGGGTCTATAGTCATGGGGTAGGCAGCTGACGCTTGTGTAAACAAGAATATAATATAAAATATGTTGAGACAAACATCTGTCCAAATTGCACTTATTAAAATAATGTGCCTGTTTCCTGGTTCGCAAGTCGTACGTTACCTGGTTGCCATTGTCTCTATTCTTGTTTGACATGTTGTGGTTTTCAATATATGTGTAATTATTAAATTTACAGCATCTGTAGGTTTGCCTACTCAAAAAATAGATACATTTTACTTTTTAGGAATTGCTGCACATTTCTTATTGAACCATTGTGAACAAGCTCCTTTCTCTATCATGATCATGTGAGTGACACATTGATATCTACAGTGTCCTGTACCCATATATGTATCACATGGAGCAATGGAGGAAAAATGGTGTGCAGTAATCTATGGTAGCCATGAAATAGTTGAGGGTAAAATGTTAAAGCACAGTTGTATAAACCCTATCTTTCAATTAGTTTTTCTCTGCTACAAGTCCTTTCATTATTTGTGAATCCTATCTCTAAACACTGGAGATGTTTTTTTTTCTAATATTGATGTATAATGTAAGTAGTGGTGAGCAACATAGGCAATATTCATATTGGCAAAATGTTGTGAACTTTTAGCCTAATATTCGTAATAAATTAATAAATTTGAGAATTCGTGTATGCCAGTCATTATTACCTTCATTTGCAAATTGGCACCTGTACATGCACATATTGCAAAAATGCACAGTAGTTCCAGATACTGATTTTTAAAAATCTTGAATATTCAAGATGAGGAAGATATAGCAATATGTTTGAGATCTTCGCAAACTCTTGAAGTGCCAATATTCGCGATTAAAATGAGAATATTTGCAATCAACACTAAATGTAAGATAAAAATATTCTACTTCAGTCTTTTACTACTCCCTCCATCCACATGATGGGTCATATTAAGATTGGAGTTCAAGACAATGCTAAATGATGTTTAGAGGTAGTGGCTATACCAATATACTGTATTTTTTTTCGGATGACTTTAAAACCCAGGAAAATGTACAGAAAAGTTGGGGGTCTTCTTATACACCAGGTATTGAGACTTCAGAGCCGGAGAAGTCAGCCTGTCACATAGCCGCAGCTCCCCTTTATCCCCCCCCCCCCCCCTGTCTCCCTCAATGCTTTGAGAGGAAGCCAACAAGCTCACTAGCTCACAAGTAGGCATATGTAAGGCCATGTTTCCACTGCTGTTTTCAGTGCAGTGCTGGCACATTTGCCGCTGGATTTCCTGTGACTTGCAAGAAGTTTGCCCATGTTATAAACATTTGAATTAAAATTACGAAATTTAAATCAAGCCTGATTTTTTTTTATTTTTTATTTGGCGTGCGTTGGAAGAGGGGTAGTCTTATACGGCGAGTATATCCCAAACTCTATATTTTAACTGGAAAAGTTGAGGGTCGTCTTATACACACAGTTGTCTTATACCCCGGAAAATATGGTAACATAAAATACCCCATTAATATGAAGCAATGTATTCAGGGAGTTCTGCATAGGCCATGTCCTAAACTCCTCAGTTTAATATTGCCTTTACTTGTTTCCAAAGCAGGTAGGTAATAAAATAATAGTTTAGAAAAAAATGAGTAAATCCAAATCTTAATGTTCCACTGTATTATGCACTTAACATCTTATACAGCTGTTTACAGAAGTGTGTGATTTTTTGTTTCGTAACTGAAACTCTGTCAGGGGCTGGTAGCATAGAGCTACTGGCTGAGCTTTTGTTACAAAAGATGGAGAGGTAGAGGTTAGAACCACCCATAAGCTTCCCTCTGCTGACATCTTTCCTGCTTTCTGGAAGCTAGGCTCATCCAAAAGCTTTCTGGTAGCTCCATGCTACCATCCTCCAGCAAAGCTTGAGTTACAGAAGACAAAGAGGCAAAGGTTAGAACCACCTGTGCCTCCATCGGCGGGTGGGTTGCTAAGGTCGTACATTGGATCTTAAAAAAGGTACACATATTTCCAATTTAGGATGGGTGGTTCCTTTGGACTGAAAAATACAGTTCTTCTTTGAAAAGTTGTTACAGTTTTCAGACAAATTACAGCATTTTGTTTGATTCCCTGAAAAAGTAATATTTCATGTAACCCTATTGGTAGCAATTACATATTTTATAAGCCCAAATTTTCCTAATAGTGATGGCCGAACGTCCCCAAGGTCCGCCCGTGAACAGGCGGATCGGACTTTTAAAATAGTCTGCCATCTGCTTGTTCGTGGGCAGATTCAATTTCCCCACCCAATGGAAAAACCAAATTCCCCGCCCAATGGAAAAACCAGTGATGTCACATCCGGTACCTGGAATGCATAGTTCCTGGTTGCGATTACCGAATGTGACATCACTGACGTCACTTCTAGTTTTCCAAGCCGGCTTTTCACTGCAAGACCAAGTTCTCTACTACTGTGTAAAGATTCTTCCTCTGGCGGGATCTTACTGCTTTTGATCCTACCGGAGGAAGAATAGTGAGCTCCTTCTCGCCGGCGAAAGGGGCGGGTTGGACACCCGTACTGCTCGCCGACTAAAAGGAGTGTGAACATGCTGCGGACAGTTAGGCCATCACTAGTTCCTTATTGACGTGCTTACAAAAGGGGTCATAAATTCTGTAGCACCCTTACACCTAGGGCTGAGACAAATGGCGAGAACCTCAGGGAATCATATTGTTCCCTAAAGCCTACCACATACATTTCAATCACTCCAATCACTGTAGAATTTCCTTTAGGTCGATCAACAAACAAGTGACGGGTCCTCTTTGATGGAATACATAGCGATTGGAACATTTAAAAAGGTCCTCATATTACATGGTTTTGGTAGAACACAAGTTGATTGTACAGTAATTGTATAGTAAGATTGTAAGGTGTATGGGGGGGGGGGCTTCAACTATCTGTCTGAAATAAAGTCAACCTGCAGCATTTTGGACAGGAAATACATTATCGGTAAAAGAAAACACATTTCCTCCCTCCACTCATTTCCTTGCAATGCATTGTGTGATTCAATCAAGTGAGCTATTGTAATGATTTGGTTGGATAACAAACATACTTTAGAGTAAATTTTTATGATGGTCTGTTTTACTGCTGTTGTAAACTACAGACCTTACTGTGTAAAAGATACCTTGCTGTTTACTTATGATTTCAGGTCAATACAAACTGCTTATGAAGGTTTACTGTCTTGCTACATGGAAGAATGTTTAGGTATTGTTAGGTAGACTCTGTAAACCAGATTAATAAATATACTTAAAAACTGATTTATATATATAGTGGATATAAAATGTGAACACATCTCACTCATTGTCATTTAATAAAATGAAATAATAATTAATAGGTTAAAACTTTTCCCATTTTTACTATTATACAACCTATACAAGTCATTTGAAAAAAATTATAAATAAAAAAAACATACAAAAATACTGTTTACTTAACCTTATGAGCGTTCTCCCCGACTGATCGGGGTCGGGAGCATCAGCATGTATGCCAATGCTTCCGGGTCCGCCCCCGATCGCGTCACCGGTGACGCGAAGGGGGCGGGGGTAGGCGGTGCCATAGACCTCCGTCAAACTGGAGGGGCGTCGCCTTTCTTCAGCATAAGTCCGGCGTCTCCAGTGACGCCGGGCTTATGTGTAGGTCCTCCAGCTGAGCAGGAAATCACGGCGGAGCATATTGTGCTCCGCCGCGATTGCCCGTGGCACGGTTGAAAAAACCGTGCCACGTGGCAAACGCTCAGGAGGTTAAGTTGCATAATGTGAAAGGTGAAATTCCTAGCAGACCCCTAAAGATTTTGGGCCAGAAGTGACTGGTATTTGCAGGTGTTCGCTATTCCCTTGTCCTTGTCTAGACCTTTTTGAATTTTGGACAAAAAAAATTAACCTTACCACATCATAAAACATTTTTCCACATGCTTTTAAGAGACTTGACTCGGATTTAAGGCTTCTGTCCTGAAACCCTACCCATTACTCTAGACAACATCTTTTCATTACTAAAAGAAGGTTATTTTGGCCTTACTCTTAGTCTACAAGAAAGAGCAATTTCATTTTTCCTAACACAATAACCCTAATTATTCATCTAAATCAACAAAAATATTTCTTCAGCAGACAAAAAGTTATTGAATTTGCCAGCCTATACCCAATCTTAAAAACCGAAAATCTATTGGCTGGAGGTTGGAGGTCTGTTCACCAGCAATGCCCTCTGCAATATAAATAGGTTTTGCTCAAAATTTTTAGTGAAGCTTTGTCAAATATTCAGTCAAAATATGTTATGCTGATAGACTCCTACCGTAGAAGATTGGATTCTGTAAGATATATGTCTTTTTATATATATATATATATATATATATATATATATATATATATATATATATAAAATTATATAAGGGTAAGCAAAATAATGCAAAGCACTGCTTATCCTTTTTTTTTGGTAATATTTCTTTACCCTAACAAATTGGTTGGTTTTTAATTGGAATTCAAGTTTGGATTGATTTATTTGTGGTCTCATTTTTCACCGGGTATTTTAACTGAGTCATGGGCACTCCCGATATTCAAAAAATGTATATACTGTATTAGTTAAATAAACAGAATGGGCACACAAGCCACAGAAGATGAGGGTCCTGGCCTTGCTTTTGTGTATGTAGCTAAATAGGGGAAAATGGCAAAACAAAAACAGAAAACCCAAACAATATGTTAGGCAACCTTTGTGTTTCCTTATTTATGTAACAGGTATTTAATGTAGTATTTTGCAATAGACAGAGTATATATATACTTGTGTATAAGCCAAGTTTTTCAGCCCAAAAAATGGGCTGAGAAATCTCCCCTGCTTATATTTGAGTCAGGGGGTCAAAGTTAGGGTCCACTCATCTGTCCCAGGTGGCTAAATTTCAGCCATGGAGAGCTTCTCAATCTCTGTGAGCTCCATGTTCTCTGACAACAGCTGATCTAATGTAAACAAACTCCACACTGCCATCTGGTGGCTGGTTACTGTTACTGGTGGCCAATTGTAACAGGAGATAGAATTTAATAGGAATTCAGATAGAACACTCCACAACCTATGATAAAAAAAATGAAAATAAGTTCCCACTCCATGTATTGGTCCCAACAATAACAATAATAACAATAATAATCATAAAAAAATCAAAAAGACTATTTAAATGGAAATGTATTTTCATGTTTGAATCAAAAGAATTGCCTTGAAAACCCATCCTGTAATAATCATAAACCTGTGTTTTATTGAGGTTGTGGCACTAAGATTCACCTGTTTGATTCATTCCTAGGGGCAATGGTGCTTTCTCTATATTTTTCTCATTTGAAAAATCTGATTTGCATTTCCCAACCTCGGCTAATACTCGAGTCAATACGTTTTTCCAGTTTTTGTAGACAAAATTAGGTACCTCGGCTTATACTCGGGTCGCCTTATACTCGAGTATATACAGTAAGCATCTACAATGTTTGACAAAGGCTGAAGGAGTTAACATATATCTAAAATTGCAGAGAATGTTCTTGAATTTCTTGTTATTTTGTACAAATTTTACTTGCCTTTAGCAGTTTTCCTTGCAAAAACAGCAAAATAATTTTATAGTTTTGTAGCTATTTTTTCCCCTAAATTAGTTTTCTTTAGAACACCAAGTTCTTTATTGACAAAGAGAAAATTAAAAAGCTGCCTAATGACTCTTCATAAATAAGCCTGTCCTCCAGCAACTTAAAATAAATGTGCCCCGTGTTTTCTTGACAATTAGGGGGATTTAACTTTTCAGTTTCGTTTGAATGCCTAAATTATTTGCTCTTGCAAGTCACGAAATTCTCTAGCTGAGCATATATATATAAAAAAATAATTTGTTAGGTCTTGTAGGGGAAATAATGATCTGTCCTGTGATCCTCAGCAGGCATGCAGATCAATATAATTATAAAGAAAATGCCATGAATTACAGAGCAAACTGTATCAGCACTTTCTGCTACCTGAACAGAGGAGAACACGGAGGACAAGCATTGCTTGCAGCATGCTGATGTTCTTTCACATCATACCATGAACTAGCTGTGAAACAGGGAAATCCAAATTCTTGATTTTTCCTTTTGTTTCTAAAATCACTCTTAAACCTCAGAGGTTGGGGTCTGAGAGCTGGAGGCACAGCCATGTCTACCTAGACTCCATTTTTGATTCATTATTTCTAAGTTTGTTCTGATTTTTCAGTTATTATTTAGTATGTTTTGCCTGCTCACTTCAGTGTATGTATATATATACATATATATATCTATATATATATATATAGATATATATATATAAAAAAAAATCTTACAAGATAGAGGTTTTTGTAATGTAGCAACAGAAATATAGAAGAACAAATATAAATGTATATATATTTGTTCTTCTATATTTCAGTTGCTACAATTTTAAAAACCTCTATCTTGTAAGATTACGTCACTGGTAGCCTCTACCTTTTTTTTTTATGTGCTGCATGGTTCTTTGTTAGAAATTCACGAATCTAAAAGTTAAGTTAACCTGAGAACCTGACCCACACACTCCCTGAAAGGAACCATTGTGCTGAGTTAGTGTTAGCAAAGGCCCATGTAAATTTTTAATTAAACAGAGGACCCTATACTACATAGTTGTTAGTAGATCTAAAGGATATCTGACAGAGAGACCTAAAGATGTATGGCAAGCTTAAAGCAGGGTACAGACGGTAAGGGATGGGCCAAATCGATGGCCGCTTTGAGCGCCAGGCGAGCTCACTGCCATCTATCTGGCCCATATAATATGCGCACATCGCTGTTTCTGAGCCGGGCCGCAGGTTGGGCACCTAGGATCTAGAGGTAGAAAATAGATCATAAGTGATCATTTATGTTGCTGAAAATATATCGCATTGCAGGAAGAATAGCAGGTTGAGATTTTTATCATTTTTCATTTTGGTCTCTATAGTTCTGTTACTTTCGGGTGCATCTAATGCAGATGATTTATGTGAGCAATATGCTACAAAGATATGGTTAATTTTATAAGAAGAATAAATTGAAACAAACAAACTAAATATAGGTAATAAACCATATATACAGTACAAGCCAAAAAGCACTGACCATAACTATTCATGAAAAAAAAGACCAAACTACCGTATATGCCGGCATATAAGACGACTTTTCAGTACCTTAAAATCCTGCCCAAAGTTGAGGGTTGTCTTATACGCCGGTTGCCGCAGGCAGGGGGGTACAGGGGACCATCTATGGCAGCCGGTTACTGAATCCGTGCTG
>CM070032.1:173422054-173437879 GCA_036250615.1 Ptychadena robeensis
AGTAGTTTAGACATTGTGTGTGTCATTATAGACATCCGACAATGACCAGTATATGAGTATAATGTTTATTGGCCACTGTGCTATTAACAAAGGTTAGTTGAGTAAGTAACCCACTTTAATTTCATTGTATGGTATATTTAGTCCATATGAAAGTTGTTGATGCCTGTTCTCCCTATAGGGACCACGGTTCCCAGGTTGTTAATTAACTAATTAGATAGTATATGCATAGTGAAAACGATCGTGTGTTGATCGTTAATTGCAGCTATGTAAATAACAGTGATAAAGGGGGGGGGGGGGGAACTAGATGTCCTAGTATTTGTGGGTGTCTTCCACCCTGTAAATATTCGTTATAGCAATTTATCTAGTTCCCAAGTTCCCAAAAGTAAATTAGTGCCTCATCCCATAAATATGTACATTTGGAAAGTTTTAGGGACTGTTGGGTCCGCATGTCAAACAACATAACGGCCCACATTTCCCAATGTGGAGACTAGGGGCTCCATTGGGGACTTTAACGGCACTGGGGGTAAATCATAAAGTATGGATTTTAAGCATATTTTATTTGTGAAGATAACAGATGGTAAATCTGGCAATCATAACTTATATTTATATTAATTATATTTTAATTATGTTAGGCATAGTCCCATTCTGTATACCATGATGTTTATTCTTGCATTTCATACCATTCTGTGCAGTATGTTGTGCTCGACATTATCCAGTAATGGTAGTACTTAGTATGTCCATATTTGCTTTGGCATGCAAATCTCTGAGAGTTGCAAATAGGTTAACATGTGTGAAAAGGATAATAATAAACGTTCAATAAACATCTTGTAAATTACAAATGTATTTTTTAGGGATACTGACAAAAGTCAAAGTTGGGGATTCCATCGTAAAAAAAAATAATTTTTTTTCAGTTTTCAGGTTTTTTTCACTCTCGTTGCTCTCTTGCCTTGTTGTAATGCAAATTTGCAGATGCTAGGTCACTCAACAATTTGACAATAGTTTTGTAATAAAAAAAAAACAACAACAGCGATTTGCTGTGACATTGAAAAATGGCAAACTCTTGGTATTGACAATTGTTGATAGGTTGATAATGAAATATGCTGTCATCATACTCCTGTCACTGTAATTTACCTGTGTGTTTGTAGTGTCAAAAGAACCCAAAGAGCTCAAGTAAGAGAGGCTGTGAGTATGTTAAAGCAATTATAAATGGAACACATACATTTACTTTACTAGGAATATTCAGAGAGAGAGAGTGTGTGTGTGTGTGTGTGTGTGTGTGTGTGTGTGTGTGTGTGTGTGTGTGTGTGTGTGTGTGCGTGCGTGCGTGCGTGCGTGCGTGCGTGCGTGCGTGCGTGCGCGCGCGTGCGCGCGCGTGTGTGTGTGTGTGAGAGAACAAGGTAAGTTTTGACTTGCTATTTGTACCCTTATTTTTCAAATTCGAAGGTTCGTAGGGTTAAATGGTTACATTTTATAAAAGAGGGCTTTTTGACACTAAACAGAAAGATTGTGTCACTGTCACACCAACACGGAGTAGGGTGTTTTAAAAGAAAGCAGAATATGTTTAGAAAACGAATATGAACAAACAGGTACTACAGGACACATTTGGTTTGTTCATCCTTTTGCTATATAAGAGTATCAGTATATAGAGTTTTAAGCAAAGATATTAGTGTATTGAATACACTGAATATACATATTATTAACCCAAGTAGTTTCACCATTGGAGTTGGTTTTGTGTACCTTTAAAATGATATTATAAATAAAGAATGAAGTCTGCTTTAAAAATGTTTTAGCAGACGTTTTTGCTTATCAAATGCAAATTGGATTAGGAGTGAAATAGCAGACAGCAGTGAAAGCAGAAGCTGTGAAAACATCCATTTATTGTAATTTACACTTGCCCTACATGTGCCATATCAGCATTTCTTTTCTCTCCTGGCAATGAGTTTTACAGGTAAACCATAGAAAATAGAGGGCTTCTTCATCAGTTTTGAGATAAATATTAGATGTTCTGTGTTGGCCTAACACAGAATTTCTCAAAAAACACTTTCAATATATATTACCTATACATCCTCCATAATCTTACATTTTCAGTTCAGGGTTTATACATAGTTTGATAGAGAAATATACAAAAGTAAAATACCACAATATTAATGGTATTTGCCATGACGGTAGAGGCATGAGTACAGGGATAAGTTCCTTCATCTAACCAGTACTGTAGCTTTGAAACATATATATTTAGAAAAGTATTATTAAATGTACAAAACTTTGCTTGAGTTCACATGTAGGATGGATCTAAGCAAAATGATCAGGCCAATGAATAATGCATGTCATCTGAAACCTATGCATAATTATGTATGTATGGGTATTGTCCACTATGACCATCATGCCTGTTTATCTCTTCTGATAAATGAAAACTACAACAACACGTGGTGTGCTATGGACAGTGTGATTGCCCCAAGATTGCGTGACATCTTTCTGTATATAGATAGGTCATGGTGCAAATGCACTTTATTTTAAAGTTTGAAACAGAAACATATAGCTAGCTTGACTTACATTATTCCGTCCATTTTAAAAATATTTCTAGCTTTTCACTACTTTTTTGTCTACATAGGAAACCGCCTGTAGTAACTACCTTTTCTTCTCTCACCTGCATGTTGTTGTGTTTTTAATGTCTTGGCTTGCTTGAAATTTGTGTACTAACTCTCCTGTAACGTTATTCTGTTTGTTCCTAACTTCTCCTGTCTAACAGCGGACAAGCCCAGGGAATTCTGAATGAGTCGGAGGATCCAGAGAAAGGCTGTGTAACAGATAACAAGCCAACCTCCCGCCACTTCTATCCTGTTGCTCTGCTTCTTGTCAGCTCACACTTGTTGGTTGTGTGGCTTATCCTCAGTCTTGCATTGCTATTAGCCAAATATCAATAATATGCACTTAAACTTCTGTTGGTTTTATCAAGAGCAATGTCCTTTAGTTTGTAAAATATATTTATGATTCTTTGTACTCTAACCTCAACAATGTGCCCTTTCAACTATAATCCATTTTTTTTGTTTTTGAAGTTCTAGCAGCGTTGTCAAATCTGCTCTAACGACTTGGAGTAGGAAAGTATAATTGATGCCTCCTTGTGATTTTAAGACTTATTTGCATATCTTTGCTAGCTTTGTTGAAAGCTTTGTCAATATAATGATCCTTATGAGATCAACAGCACAATGTTCTTTTATTAAGGAAAGCAAGGCTGTGTTCAAAGTCTTTACTTAAATCAACCATGTTGCCAATGTTAAGAGTTTTTACCGTCAGGGATTAATTTACATACTTGCCTTTCCTGCTACTTGTGTCATGTTCCTTTGCTGAAAAATCATGCTTCAAGTCTGCTCAGGATCTGACACTTCTCGGAGTGTCAACCTGTTGTGTGCCTTGTAGTTGGTTTCATTGGCCCTTCCATTGACCTTCATGGTACTACCATGTCCTACAAAGTACATAAGATACTGACACATCAGTCTTTCAGTAGACTTTGCGGGTTGATTACTGAGCAATGCAATGATGTTCAGCAATTTGGGCAGCAGGGTAGTTAAGTATGTGCATGTTATTTGTTTGCAAGAATAGCTATAACATTAGAACCAGTGCTATAAAAACATAGCCCTAAGCTCCACGCCGCAATTGGATCCACTAGGTTCCATCATTCGGACGCGGCGGAGGCTTGGACCAGTGAATCTGGGGCTCTGACGGGCTGTGGATATAGCCCTGTCATAGCCCCTTGCCGTCAATGGTAGGCTTGTGCACTTCATTAAAATTAATAGTGGAGCCTAGGGTATACTCTACAGTGCAGCCACTGGAGGAGGTCTATTACACTGATCCACAAGCTAATATGCACATATATTATAAACGCTCCAATTCTCATTTTTCTGCCATTATGAAATACAGAGCATGATTTTATACAATGCAGCTGTGCTTTAACTAGCCTTGCAATCTCCAATGGTGGGGTTTGACAGAGTTCCCAGCTTTCAGAATCAGTGAGCTGGGACATAGATGCTGCTATAAAGGATCTCTGCCCCTATTACCAAAATTATTGGCTATGCTATAATTCCCGATGCTATAGGGTCTGATTTAAAAAAAAAAATCAAATCTGCATACTTTTTTTAAATTTTTTTTAAGGTTTATCCAAAAATCTTAACCTCATTTGAGTCATGTAAAATTACACTCTACACTTGCCCAAGAAATACACTACTGAACCCATAAAACAAGTCTAATATATAAATATAATTATTATCAAGTCTATGTAGATGTCTATATATCATACAGGTACATTATTACATTACAGTAAGATTACTGGAATGCCAATTAATTTTTATGTCAAGCCATTAACCAGTAGAGCCATCAAGTCCATGAACTGTTCTAGATTTGAAACTCTGCCTCAGAAATGTGCTATTTTTTTTCCTGAACATTTATGTTCAATATTTGCAGAAATTTTGTGTAGGCTTGTAAGAACATCTGTTGTTGAGTGTTCATTTTATGTAGGCACATTGACAGCAGTCATTTTATATGGTGATAAGATTGCAGCCTTTGTTTTATTAGGAAGCCTCTATAATAATCTCATTTTAGAAGTGGGCTTTGGTAAACTCTGAACATTCTACCATAACTAGCCATATCATACACCAAAGTAAACCTGTAAATAATGGTCAAGACAACTTTTGCAGACAAGGAAAAAGAGTTCCATGTCAATTCTTTGAAGACCAGAATCTGAAACAAAATGGAAAATTAGCTATAAACACTTGACAATCTTGTAGAAAGTGGTATTGAAAAACTCAATATGGAGAGAAACATATGGAACAGGAACATGCCCTGCAAGTTCAAAATGGTTGACTTTGCCTTCTGCTGCAGACTAATGAACGTTGTATTAAAACCTAAAGTGGTTTCCTCCAGTGGTTTCGGCAACATCGTTTAGACGATATTTAAAGGGCTAAGCGCTTCTTTTAGTTTATTTGTATGTTGCCTGTATGTCTCATCCACCATACTAATGATGGCTATGTAAAAGTTTGGATATTTAATGATTTAGGAGTCCTGTTGACAAAGCTCTGTTCTGTATTATGACTAATTTAACATGTTCATATGACTTTGTTTTTGTTGGCTATTTCTGGCACTTTTATATTTCCTCAGTCTTACTCGTCTTTCTCTTTCCCTTGATAAAAATGATCTAGGAAAGTGCAAACAATTTTTTGTACGTTATGTCAATATGCACTACTCTTTGTAAAAAAAAACATTTTTTCTAAAAAAAGTATTGTAACCTAGTAAGAGAGCTTCAGAAGAATTATACATATTAGAATTGAAAGATCTGATATAAAATAGAGTTTGAATTTTATCTATAAATCTTTATGGCCAGATGCGATTTATGCCTTATTTTTGAGCAAGAGACATGGAGGTTTGATGTAATGCAATTTATTAATTACTGAGATGTTTGGGGTATAGTTTTAGCATTGACGTTGCGTTGAGAAAATCATGGAGCACATTTTACAGTGTGGAGGAAAATATAGGATGCCCTTTACACTTAAATTACAAGATGATAATAGATACATTTTCGGCAAAGTTTAGTAGAGGACAGTCAGTTGCTTATGGGTCAGTGAAGGCCGATAAATTCACTTATCCATTTGAGTATATGAATGCAGATTGTCGGTATTTGCTGATGCCTACATGTGAATGATTAAACAGAACATTTTCCCTTTGATATCAGTCTACCGACAAGTCTTATGGTAACCAAAGGACAATCCTGGTCATTACTGTGGACCCCTTAACGCTAAGTCATACTACCTGCTCTTACAGCATTTCAATGCAGATTGCAGTGTTGACATGCTAAAAGCAGTAGTATGACCTTCCTGTTCTAAGTATAACTGGGGTTGAGTCTCTCTTGCTGCCTATGGTAGACTGTTAAAGGTTGTACTAATCAGATTTTTTTTTCTCCTGTTGAAACTATTATTGTTGCCTGTAAATATGGACTATTTGCAGTGTTTAACATTTCATATTAAAGCTAAGGATGAAGTTGGTGTCATGCATGTATTACGTTTGAATTCCTCATCCTAAATGTAGCAGCCCTTAGCAACCAATGGCAAATCAGCTTATGTTTTGGCTGCATTATGCTAGGAAAAAATAGTTGGGTTGCTATGGACTACTGCACATTATTTCCCTTTGTATCTTATTAAATAAGCGCACACAGAAAGGAAGCTTACCCGGGTAGTCTGGATTGTAAATGCAGCTGCTGGTATTCTGAAGGCATTTATTATGTGTGTCTGGCCTTTGGATTTTAACATGTAAGATGTATCATCACTTGTGAAAAAAAAAATAACAGAGAAAATATGTATAGTTGAATCCTTGTTATATTTACTTAAGAACTGCAACACATCAATGAATAAAACCTATTTCTGTACATCCTGTCTCATGAAGTTGTGCTTTCTTTTCCTCTTACCAGAGAAGGATGCCGCATAGAGAATGTGCTGAAGAATATCAAATGCAGAAAGTATGCTTTCAACATGATACAACTGCTGACATTTCCAAAGTACTACAGACCTCCAGAAGGGACATACGGCAAAGTTAACAATTAAGTGCTTTAAGCTTTAACAATGTCATTCATTGTCCAAGAAATATCAAATTAATAGTGTGATTTGGGACATTGATTATGCACTAGATCAGGTTAAGGACAAAGATGCACCAAAATTATTAAGGAAAAGATGTAAAGCACAATTTGCACAACGGGCATTTGTAGGACAGATTTAGGACCACAGATTGTAATGACACCAATGAGCAGCACAGTGTTATGCCAGAGGTGCACCTTCTTTAACTACCAAAGGGCATGATTGTCATGTTGTGTCTAAAATAATATTTAAAGCAGAATTATTGCAGTAGAGGTAAAATGTTTTATTCAGAGAGCCTCACATGCTAACCAAGCACGGAATGTAATCCGTTCTGGTTCAAGAGCTTCAATCGCACAAGCGTTCTTATGTCATTGGAATGGACCCAGTTTGTGTCAATTCTGGGCACTATGACCAAATGATACACAAATTGATTGTAAATAATGTCATACTATTTATTTGTAAAAATAATGGTGAGAAGCACCACGTGGTTTCCATGTATACATGCCCATTTCTTTATATATATCCTGAACCATGTTAATAATCATTTAACCTTACAAGCAAAATGCCAAAATAACAGATAGACAGACATATCTAAAGGAAATGATGAATGTGAGAGAATTTATGTAAAATTTCCTTCTAATAGATCTATTGTGCAGGGAAGCTATGTTTTGTTACAGAGTAAAGGGATAAGTTATGTATTTTATGTATCACTGTGTATTTTGCTAATTGTGGGTGTTTTTATTATATTTGTGATTCCAAAGGTTTGCTTTATTACTTTTATATACCATTTGAGTGTCATTAGTAAAGCCAGCTGGTTGAAAATGGCTGCAAACTCCAGCTGGTCCTTGGAGTTTGTGCCATGCTTTTCAAAATCTGGTATTGGTTTGTTCTTTTTGTTACATTCATCTTTTTCCAAGCTTTTTTGTAATAGTGTTGGGAATGACTGGCTTCCCCATCATATCAAGTTTGCATGTGTTTCCATGAAAATGTTTTCATGTATTATCCAGCGTGTGTGTTCTCAATCAAATTCATTTCATCTGTAACCATTTTCATTGTACACCATGTATATTTTATTTAAATAAATGTGTTTTTTATATTATGCCTCCTTCCTTGTTATACTCAAATTGTTTCATCCGCCATTAAATCATATACATACAAACATTAAAGTCAAACTCCAGCTTTCTAACAACAAAAATTCAAAAACCTTATAAATGATAACAAACACCCTAGAGATGATTAGGTGGTCCAATGATTTTTTTTATTTGATTAGTTTGACTTTCTGAGTTGTTTGCAAAGTCCCTGAACATGGTATCATCACCAGACTTGGGGAAGGGTTGAGGGTACACTAAAAAAAGTATTGCTCTAGCACAGGGCTACTCAAATATAAATTTGAAAGGTCCACTTACCAAATTTCCATTCAGTCTGAGGTCTGGAGTTTGGAATTTTACCGCGCACTGCCGGTGGATCGGCAGTTTTCACGGCGCTGACCCTGTCCGCCGGACAGAAGCCTGACGTAGTCAAGTTCATTTATATAAATATTCTCCCTATAGTCTATACAGGACACAGTTTCAAACATATGTATTTAAATTACTAGACAAGGGGCACCTCACAAGTATATATTGAGGGGTCAGTGGAAGGTGAAGGGGTAGGAGGACCTGAGGAGCCCTGGGATGGCCATTTTCTCTGCTCACAAAGCTTCCTTTAGGAAATATTGATATAAATTCAAGCTTTTATTAACCTTCCTGTGCAGGGGCTCCCTACCACCTAGCACTCCATTTCCCCCCAGCCTGAGGCCTCTGCGTCAGCCTCCTGCATGGTAGATTCTGCTGCAGATGAACCTACCTGTTCCTAATTGAGCCTCTGATTAGCTGTCTCCATCCACAGGTCACCAGCTGGCTTTGGGTCAAATATAACCCCCAGTAATGTTTAAACCCCCAGATCTCATCGCCATTAAGCATTGCAACAAAATCTCTGTGTTCAACACAGGGATTTTAGTGGACATGGAGCTAGGGCTTTTCATATGCCTACTCCCTGACTTTCAACCCCCAGATGCGCCAACACTTTTTTGGATTAGTCATTTACAATTTGACACCCCTATCTGCAACCTTTCATCGCTATTAATGTTTCCCTGCGGTTATCCAAGTGACATAAATTGTATGCCTTTAACAATAAAAACTGTAAAAAATTGGCAATCTAAAAAATGAGACTACATCCAAGCAATATTTGATAGGGGGCTTTTGAGAAGAAGAATTGTGCTCAGGGACCTGAAAATTTGCATGGATGTAGTCTCAGGGGTTAACTGTTAACCCCCAAAATCTCAAGGTTCTACCATGCAGGGGTTCAACGATCTATGAGTTCAAAATAGGATAAGTGAAAGCATGTATGCAGCAGAGTAGTGCTTTATGCTCATAGGGAAGCAATATTTGAAAATATAGTCTTTTAGCTAGAGGGGTGAAACTCAGTAGTAGCGGAGCATTACTGAACCTGAAAGTTTCATGATTATACTATGAACGGTTTTTGTGCTATGAATGTTCAAAGTTAGTGTCACACAGGTTTATTTAGCCTACTACAGCACAGCTAGAGTGGGAGAGGGTGTGTCCTGACTTGCATTTTGATTGGCTGGGAGAACGTATCTGCGGGAGGAGCTACACCACAGAATCTAGCTCCTCTCCTTCCCTTCAAAGCTTCGGCTCTCACTAGGAATGAGCCGCAGCCGCCGGTCCACATGTGACCCTATTTGGGTCCAGATCCGGACCGGGGTCCACCTATTGAGTACCCCGGTATGCTCTAGCATATGTAGTTTTTGCATAAATGAAGTCAAAGTCAAGTAAAATTTTTGAACTTAATTTATGCAAAAATTACACGTTTTAGAGCAATACTTTTTAATTTTGAAATGTTCCCACAACTCTTCTCTACATCTCTAGCAACTTGTGAGGACACAATGCTTGGGGGCTTAGCAAACAACTCACAAAGTCAGCTAGTCAAAAGAATTAGATTTTTGATGATCATTTTTTTAAATTTAGACTAGCTGACTAGCTGTGAGTTGTTTGCAAAGCCCCTAAATATGGTGTTATCAAACTGCTGGAGATGTAGGGAAGGGATGTGGGGACATTGGGGAAAAAATTAAACCTATATTATTTCACAAAATACTAGCAGAAATGTAGTGACCATCTCTAATGCCCACTCCAGTCCTTTTCCTTATGTCTCCTATCTCAAGAGATAGTAAACTAAAGCATCACTTAAGGTGGCCATACATGGGCCGATTTTTTGTTCGATTTCCGAACAAGCGATCACAGGTGTTGGCAGCTATAGGTCAGGATTGAGTTTCAGGAATCGAACAGGGAACCAACATGTTGGTAAATACCTGTTTCATTGCCTTCACTTTGGTATCAAATGGGATAGTTTGCGAAAAGTTCAATCGAAGAATGCTTACGATGACATCACCCCATTGAGCGGATATCGACCCGTGTATGGGCAGCCTCATGGTGCTTTCATTCAGTGTAGTACAAAACGGAATTCCTGTTGTTTCTTGGTCAAAAGGCCCCCATACACGTGTCGGATTCCCACCGGATTCCGGCACGATCGATTCCAGACGCGTGCACGCGAAACGATCGTGCCGGAATCGCGTGCAGCCCACCTTGTCCGATCGTTCGCGTCCGATTGATCGGGGGCTCAGAATCGGATCCGACAGAGAACCAACGTGTTGGTCTTTCTGATCCGATTCTGCACACATCAGGGGGAGTTGCCATTTGGGAAGTAAGTGATCGGACACTGAATCGTCCATGAATCCGTGGGACAAGGTTGTATGTAGCGATCGGATACTCTTAATTGGCTGATTGATCGGAGCTCTGATTCCCGCTGAGATCGCCGGAATCGATCGCGTGAGTGATCAATTGGCCATGGAATCCGACACGTGTATGGCTAGCTAAAGAGATGTAAAGAGGAAGGTGTAAAACACCCTCAGAAGTAGATCTGAACTTTCAATGGATGCTGTAAAGTGCTCTTTTGTCATAAACACAATGGCAGGAATGGTAAGGAAAAGAATTTGGAGATTCCATTTTTTATTTCATGATCTGGAGTTCAACTTTAAATTCATAGTCATTTTGATTGTAAACCTGTGAAAAAAATATTTAAAAATGTAGACGGATATATACATATATAACATATGAGTGAGTGTATATATATATATATATATATATACATATATATATATACTCATGTTTTACCAATCTTCTTTCTGTTAATATTTTGTAATTACATGTGTGCAAATGGGGCATTTTTTTCTTTACACATCTACTACACTTCCTGCTTTCCAGTGTGTCTGTCACAAACCAATGCAATAGAGATCCGATCTCCAAGTTTCAATGTAAAGTTCTCAAAATTTCATGAAATCTTAAAACTATAAAAGAGCAAGAGTGGAAAAATGTGAATTGACCTAGTAATAGCTTAAGGGAAAAACTCTAGTCATCTGCATACTGAAAGTAAACCGTTGCTTCCATTTGCAGCATTTTGTGCGAGTATAGTTTAACTGGTACGAAGGGTAAGAACAAGAGTCAACAAATCGAGAGAGCTACAAAGAAGTCACAATATTAACTGAACTGAAACATGTTTATGCCTGAAGACCAATAAGTCTTAAATGTTTAGAGTATTGAATCTGTACCTGCTGCTTTTGTATTTGCAGTAGGAGATCATGTACATGCATATTGCAGAGGGGAAATTTCATGTTTATGGCACAACCTGTATAAAATGTTTCCTCTAAAGTAAACCTGAACAAAGCCATGACAAGCAATCAAACTAGCAACACATGTTGAGTACAATACTCTGTGAGCTAATTCCTTAGGTGGGCCATCCTTTTCTATGTTAGTCCCAAAATGGCAGCTCTGCCATGCTGATTCGAGGCAGCTTATTTCCAACATACATATTTTAAACCACAGTAAGAGTCTAGCTGCCTTGTTCTGCAATAGGAGAGTGCAAAGCAAGGCAGTCTTTTAGCCCCACACTCCCTCTGAAGTTCACTTATTTCAGACCTCCAGATCGGATTTGATAAAAGTTTGTGTGCATTGGTGGTCAGCAGTAGAATGCTTTAATCACCTAATGAAAGCTGAAAACAAGCAATGCATGGGCTGCAATACATTGATATGACCTAATTGCATAGGTTAAAGGTGGGTTTACACGTGTAAATATTTTCTTCTATCAACTGGCAATTGGATTTTTTGTTCGAAGTTGTTGAACATCGTTCATTTATCGAATGTAACATTTTTGTTCATTCATCGCTGATATTGAATGAAGATACAATCGAAATTACAATTTCAGATAAAAATTTACCAACATGATCGAGCAGAAAAATCTACATGTGTAAACCAACCTTAACTGGATTTTCCGCACAATGTGCACATTCTACACATGCAGCCTGTGATTTCCAAAATCTATACTGTTTATTTGTGGAAGATCAAACTGTGCAATATTTCTCTTGCACATCTGTAAGTGTGTTTATATGGAAACATGTGGCCAACCAAGGGGGCCTAATTTAATAGATGAAGTTTGCCAGGGATGATGAAAACCATGCTTGAAAGGATAATGTCTTGGTGAAATTAAAATATAAACATGCTGATTATCATCTGATGTCTAAGACCAGTTTTCTTTGCACATTAGTGAAACTAGCTTGCTTTCAGATGCAGCTTGATTTCAGGCACATAAAACCAGAACTGGCAATCACTTAAAGATCATTCATAGGTTATTGCCAGATAATATTGCATTCATATTTAATTGTACAGAGAATAAAAGAGGCCACTCTGGCAAATCCCCTTAACACCAGCCCTAATTGATCTGTATATTACATCTGTAGCTCCTTAAATAACAGGAAATGTTGGTAGTAACAACCAACTGAAGGCTCCACTAGCCAGAAGGTTTGGTGTCTCACCATAGTCACTATACAGCTGTCATCACACGCGGTTGATCGGCCAAAACATCGGGTCACAATCAGCCCGGGCACCCTTTGTGTGCCAGTGCTGTGCGTCGGATTAGCAGATCCACCAGACAAGCCGGCTGTGCTATGTGTCGGCATGAAGGGAGAGAAGCACCTCCCCTCCCCCCCTTCACCCCTCACAGGAAGAGAAGCAGGAGGCAGCCTGTGCAGACAGATGATTCCTCAGCCCCGATGGATGTGACATCCCTCTGAGCTGAGGAGACATATGCCCATACTTTAGATGGGGACACTGTCTCCCCATCTACAGTATAAAAGCGATCTAAGAATTAGAGAGTGTGCACGGTATGATCTTATGGAGTGTGTTTTCTGCATCATATCATGACTTACATTACCTCAAATATTGTAGTGATTGGTTTCTACTTCAGTTTTTACAAGATTTTGTAAGAAAACTTTGAAAAGCACAGATAAGATAAGATGCCCACTTTTGACATGTAAATTGCATGTAGACGGAAGATGAGCCAATCAAGCACAGCTGCTGTAGAATTTGATTGGCTGTTAATGTAGACATTTTGCATTCTTTTGGAAAAGAAACTTTTGGGTTGTTCCTTGACGTGAATCAGTCAAGGAAGCCCTCAAGTGAACTTGTAAATATCTTTTTAAATAAAATTATGTGAATGTTCTTGGGTTAGATCACTGTGCTAATCCACACTCATCTTGTACTTGCTTAGAAGGTGCATAGCAAACTTTTAGCAATACACAATCAGCATAATGGGGTGCTAATGCTGTAGCAGAAGTCTAGTTGAAGTAGCATTTGATATCAATTGCAGTACTCCGGTAAGCGAATTTTACGAAGAAATAGCATTTGAAGCTTGAGTGTGACAGGCAGTCTGTCAGCAGCTAAGGGACAGTGAAGATCTTCCTGAGCTCTGTTCCCTCTGGGACAAAATTTTACTCCCTTATAAAGATGTGAGACAATATTTTACAACATGTGGCCTAGGGGGATTACTTAGGATGTCCCCTACAGTATTCCCTTTGGCAATTTTAGCCAACTCTGGAGAAGAATTGAAATCCAAACAGTCAGTGAATGCAAGTAAAGGCATCTAAAATATGTTTGGACTCGATCCAGATATCATAAATAAAACAAGTTCCCCACGTCATAGGGTACAATAGGTTTGGCGTAAAACCCTGTAGAATTCTGTCATCAATGTACTTTTGTGAAGAGGACAATAGTGAAAGAAAAATGCAGTTGGAAGAACATCAGACACTTTAATAAAAACAAGCTGACCATGATTTAGTAACTATTATATGCATGAGAGAGTTTGCATTCAAAAGAAAGCCCAGCACCTCATCACTTTCGTCAGCAAAGTAGGTGTATCCTTCTTGTCTGAAAGGAACTAGCCATTGCACCTGGCTTATCTAATGGCTGCCAAATAAATACAAAACAATTAGGTTGAGCTTACTTAAAATGTTCAGGTTCCCTTTCCCTCGCTTAGCATTTTTATTTACATTCATCTTTCACAATCTTTAAGCTCATCCCTAAAGATACATTGATTTTCTTCAAAATCATCTCCTACACATCCACATTAAACTACTTTGACAAAAGACTTAAAGTGCAATACAATGTAGCTTTGATAAATGGCGATGCCATTAACATTACCATTGTTCAATTTTGATGTTATTCAAATATCTACATATTGAAGAGTATTTTGATGACTAAATTGAGTTTTCATTGCATTGCTAGTAATACTACCCTCTATTATATTTCATGGTTAATGGTGTACAGGACACCAAGGGTTGCCCTTAATCAACATACTAAGATAAAAGTACAGACTCTCACCAGAACTTAAATACCACAATGCGCAAAAAAAAACAAAAATAACCAGAACCATGAGTTGTCTATGAATACACTGTATGACTATTGTGCCTCTAAAAATAGTGATTTAAATAATGAAGTTTATATACAGCACATTAATGTGGTTTGCTGGGACTTTTACTTGGTTCCAAAAGGTTGCCTTTCCATAATAGTGACGATTAAATAACCAAAAACGACATGTTTCCGGAATCTACCAATCCTCCTGTGTACCGGATAACAGGGAGTCTACTGTTTATCTGTTTTGTGTTAATTGCAGAGAATAGCCATAGCAACATGTTTTCACTATTTTAATTGCTGTGATTTCCTTTCAAATCTCTAGAATAAAGTGGTTAAAATATGTATCAGTATTGGAAATGACCAATTTCGAATCAGGGTGTGGTACGAAGCTAAACATCTGAACCATTGGGAGGGGATTAGTGATGAGCAAGCACCACAAGTATTTTGTGATGTGTTCTACCGAGCACCCGAGTACAATGTAAGTCAATAGGAGACAACCAGACACCCCCTGCTCGGAAGAGGGAGGGTGACTGGTCCATTGGAAAAGTTCACAAAGTGACAGAAGCACCACCCAAATGGACAAAAAATACACCCAACCCCCCCAAAAAAATTATTTTACATGAAAAATTGCAGCTCCCTTTCCTTTCTACAACTCCTATACTGAACATATATTTATTATCTGTAACTATAAAAAATTAATGGTTACAGATAATAAACTGGAAGGAGTAATGGTTTGTAGTAATCCTTTACTCCTTCCAATTAACACTAGCACGGCAATAAGCACTAACTGCAGAAACACTTTCCAAATACAGTAAAAACTTGTTATCTGTAATAAATAAAATTATTATCACAGATAATAGCAACATCTAACATTAAATAAATCACCTACACTCACTCAATTACCCCAAAACACCAAGAAAGTTTTATATTTAATAATTTCAATTATTAGATATAAAACCGCAATACCTACAATTCTGCAGTAACAGCAATCTGATACATTACAAACATAATGGAAGACCACCAACAGCTATTAAAGGATGAACCTCTACCCAATACAAAACCAACCACCAGTAAAACAACACAATTCACAACATGAAATCAAAGTAAAAAAAATAAATAGATTAATAAATAAAAAAAGAGCAATAAAAATCTTCACAATCACCTAGCACAATAAATAGCCATTCCAAAACATTAACCCCATATCCTACACTAACCGATAATTCATGCCACTAAAAACACACAAAGCTTCAATAAATTCAACAAATCAATTTTATATGTCATAATTAAATACATTATGACATATCATTTACAACCCAAGCCAACCGTACATTTACAGTGGCTTGCAAAACTATTTTGCCCGCTTGAACTTTTCCACATTTTGTCACATTACAGCCACAAACATGAATCAATTTTAT
>CM070032.1:173441960-173452474 GCA_036250615.1 Ptychadena robeensis
GTGGACATGCTTCAATTTTCAATCAATCGACTAAAAAAATTGATCGAATTACATTGATTGACAGTCAATTGAACCATGTGTGGCTAGCTTAAGATTGATTGTTCAAAAGTTGACTTGTGGCTAGCTTAAAGCTTATTTCACACAGGAGCTGTCCGTACGCTGTTCCTAACCAAATATGACCTGTTATTAGACATGACATGCTGCTTTTGGCTTGCAGTTGTCTATTGAGATACAATGTGCAAGGTTGTGGGTGATCTATTAGATTGTAAGCCCGATCGGGCAGGGTCCTCTACTCCTCCTGTGTCATAACCTGTACCTGTGTGTTATCTTGTGTTGCATCTGAACTCTTATTTATTGTAAAGTAATATGTTGCAACTGTATAAATAAATGATAATAATAATAATGAGCATGCAATACAATGAAACCACTGCAGTGTGCGGCATTGTTGCAGCTACAGACCCTCTTTGAAACTGCTCATCGTAATATACCCTAAAGGAGCCTTCCAAACTGACATGTGAACAGGTAAGATGTATGTAAAGATGGAGAAATTACCAGCATTCAAGAAATGTGCGTTGTATGTGTGCCTGGTGCCTATAGAAATGCAAGTATCATGGTTCTTCCCAAGTCACATGACACATGTTGCTACCATTGGGAAATAGGTGTCCAGCTAAGTATGCCACTAAAGGAGTAGTTCTTTTTTCAGATCTAGAACAAACAACCCAAAGCTCAGGAACTATTTTTGATTAATATACATACAACCCATCATAACAACAATCTTAAAATATGCTGATTGCTGACTTTTTACTCATGTCAAAACATGATATGTGAAAAAAGAAGCAGCAGCACCAGAGGAGATCGAGGAAGCACATATTCTGAGATTAATGATGTAGGAACAATGAGATCCTTGAACTGCAGGTCATTGGGTACAGCTTCTTTTCCAGCAAGAAGAGCAGTGATCAGCACAGTGGGAACATCAAGTCCTACTTCAAATCATATACAACTAACATTCAGAATCATCTTTACCTTAAATGATCTTTACTTTTTCCATTTAGCTTCAATTTAGGAACACAAATGACTTGCAGCCATTATGCTGTCTTAAAAAGAAGTGGTTTAAGCTGTCTTGCTCATCTGTCACAAGCTGAATGACTGATCTTAGCTCTTGCATTAATTGTTGTAATATTTTCACCCCTGAATGTACTACACAAAATAGTTAAATATCATATTCAATGCATCACATGTTTGATTAAATGCATCAATTAAGGGCACAAACCCATTTTTTGGGTTTGTATTTAAAAAATCAACTCAAAAGTTTCAGTGCACACAAGAAAAGGAGGCTTTGGGACTTAAATGGCCCATAGGCAGTATGGCACTTGAGGAGAAGTGTGAGGATCGGTATCCAGTGTTTCTTTCTGCTGCCCAATTATCTACAAAGCGCTGACAAAGTATAATCAGCCCCGATTAATTTGGAGGATATGTTCCAAACATGGACCAAGGGTATCGCTGCTGGATCAAGATAAATGATTAAGCTGCCAATCTGTCAGAGGTTGTTTGGATCCCCCGTTCCTCCTGATGCCCCCCACTCAATGAGATCTACATTAGAGCAGAGTTTTCCATCTAACAAATTAAATACACCTAGGATACAATGTCCCCTGAAGAAGCTACTACACGAAACACGTTGGAAAAGTGTAAATGGTGTTTACATTTTGATGGAAATGTTTTTTAACGTTGTTTTTAATAAAATCGTAAAAAAGTGCAATACTGTCTATAGGCCGTTAAAGTCCCCAAGCCTCCTTTTGGGAGAGGAATTCTGAAGTGTATAGAAGAATTCTAGTGTAACTTTCGACTTGTTCTTTTGGGTTGTTTGCCACTGGCAGAGGCAGCTATCCATATATTTGTAGTTGTGTAATATGCATATACATTATTTCTTGGCTTATTATAAAGGTCTGGAAGTTTGAAAAAAAAAGTTGGGCCATTGTAATGTGGTTCAGCTGAATTGTATTAAAGTTTTAAACACAGCATGAAATTCACCCATCCATCTATATAGGTAGAATGTCCAGTATATACAATTTTGCCAGCTTAACCCCCCTGGCATTCCTGCGGAGACCAGGCCATCCAGTGCTGACCTGGCAGCACAGACTTAACGATCTGCGCTGCTCCGATCTAATGAGCTGGCTTCTGCACGTAAGCTGAACCCCAACCAAGCCCCCCCCCCCCCCCCCCCCCCCCCCCCCCCCCCGTGGAGTGACATGACATGATGACTTGTGATTCCACCGATGTACCCATTTAAAGTTGCCAGGTCCATCACACCAGGGGAGAGAGGGTTAACTTCAAATGGGCACATCTGTCACACAACATCACATCAGAGAGAGGGTGCCAAGGGAATTGTGCTGAATACAGTGATAACTGTATCCAATACAATAAAAAACCACATTTCCAATTGAATTAAAATGTTATTATAATCAAAATATAAATTAAATATGAATACATACTGTTTTGAAATCTATCATACAAAATAAATATTTAGAGATTTTATCATCATTTTTCTTTTATTATTTTTTTATGTAATTTATTTTACATAATTGTGTGTTTTAAACATTATTATATTCAAGATGTCTTCTAGACCCTTGTACGCACATATTTTGGTAAGTTACAGGACTACAACATAAAAAAGTCTATGGTGCAGTTTTCGTACAGAAATCTGGACCTCACAAGAGCACTAGAGAGGTTAAATTCCATAGAAGTTTATATACAACATTCCTATTCCTTTTCATTACGTGCATATTCCTTTAATAAACATTTCAAAAGATATAGGGTGAACTAGCACATCAAAGTCGAGTTAATTTGGAAACTACTTTTGCACCTGGATATCCCAGAGATTGTAAACATTAAAGGTTAAACATTGAAAAGAAGGAAAGAAAAGTTTTAATCCTGTTGGCTCCTAGCCATCAAAATCAACTAAATATGGTGATTTGTTTTTATGAAGGAAACCAAAGATGGATGAAAGCTATTATCAATGGCTGTCTCTTATAGACTGTATAAATATCCCAGAGACTATTGGAAGTAATGAATCACTACAAGAGGTTGTGAGTTATCTCTGTTTAAACAAAATATCGTACCAAACATAAAGGAGTGTGAAGGCATGCAGATGATAGATGATCATAAGAGTGACAAAAGTATATTTACACAGATATTTAGTTTTTCAATGTGTGCACCAATGACAGTAGGCTTATCAGCATAACCTATTTAGTATAAAAGCATTCCAAAAATTTTAACAGAAAGAAAAGGCCTAAAAAAGAAATATAAAATACCGAACACCAAATCCACAATTGTTCCACCAGAAGGCAGAAAAATGAAATTTCAAAAGTATTGCTTTTACAGGTAATTTAGGTATTTTAAACGGTCTCAGTTTCTCATTTCTAAAAATTACCCTTACACCCTAAAATCTAAAAACATAGGAGAGAGAGAAAAAGAACTATTAGGTCACAGCACACCTCTGAGTTTCCCCTAAGATGAAAAGGTCAGTGGTGGGTTGTCCAGTAGATTCTGCAGGTCAGCAAAGAGATTCTTTGCACTATATACATTGTGCCAAGTATAGCATTTAGGTGGTGGTAGTTGGTTTTTTGAGCATTGAGATGAATATATCCACATACCCATTCTAAAGCAGTGGTTCTCAACCTGTGGGTCGGGACCCCCTTCGGAGGTAAGCTAATAAGCAGCAGTGCTGATGCCCATAAGCGGGGGTGAGGATTTTGAAGAAACAGCCCCCCCTCCTAACTAAGGAGGGATGGAGCGTTACTCTCCCTCCTTACTTCTAACCCTGCACATTATTTACACAAGCGGGTGGAAAAATAGAAGAGTGAGGACATTACACTTACCTGATCATGCCAGTGGTGGTTCTTCTATGCTATTTGGAACGCGGAATTGACACTTCACATTGGTGCTTTTGCGTATCAAATACAGAAACTGATGTGTTAAATCATTGGTTCTCAACCTCAAGCTATGATCAGGTAAGTGTAATGTCCCCCTCCCTCCTATTTTTCCTCCTTGCTTGTGCAGTTGATGTCCTGGGAAGTTAGGAAGGAAAGTAATGCCCATTCCCTCCTAAGTTAAGAGAGAGGGAGCCGTTCTCTTAACTTCTAACCCACCTTGTGGGCATGGGTGCCACTGCTTGTTAGCAGCAACTCTGATGCTTTCAGCGAATGCCCCCCGTGAAATGGTCCTTCAACCCCCAAGGGGGCCCCAGACCCACAGGTTGAAAGCCACTGTGTGAGATGATGATATATCTACAATATAGAACTATTAAGATATGCACTTTTTTGTGCTGTGTGTATACAAAACATTTGCTTCCTGTAATAATTTAATGGAAAAACATAAAAATGCTTGATTGATTTTCCTTTGTTTTTGGTTTTTTACTTGGTAAGCTGTATTTGTTGAAATCACAAAAGGGTTTCCAAATTTCTTATCACTCCCACAGGCAATAAATGTTTTCTCCAAACATGGAGCTTCATAAAAGAAAGGAAAAGCGCTGCTGTTGGTGAAGCAATGTTCTCTCTCTGCCAATTGCTTTTCAGTTTATGTGTCCCATAAGTTATTAGCGCTCAGAGGACACACTGTGTAATTATTGTAATATTTATTTTGCTGAAGCAGACATTTTATTGTACATATTTCCATTTTCATTATCTTCTTGAAAATTGCAATCATTACCTCCTCAGGTGTTGCTGACATTGTCATGGTCTTCTAGCTCCATGCATTATTGGCTGTGCTACAGTGCTTTGATAGGGAAGTGCATGAAACATGATTTATGTCTCCTTGCATAGCTCACAAATGAAAATGGACGCTCCCCACAGAACGTGGTGTCTTGTTTGTTTAACGTCATGCTACGCTGGGACCAGCCTAGATTGGTTTCACTGCTCCTCTTCTTACACTCTTTCCCTTGTTACATCCCTTCGGTATCGTTCCCTTAAACAAAATTTATTTTACATTAAATTGCTTGTCACTTCAGTTTAATTGCCTTAGCAATAAATTAAACACATCTATTTTACTTTGCCTCACTTATAGCGCAAAGTAATGGGCCAATTTTGTTTTTCCACATCCAGCTTTTCAATTGAAGTGATGAACACTTGAATTAATTCAGATGAGTGTTCTTTAAAATAAACAGCACAGCTTATTGCAGAATGCACTGATTTATCATCTCTGGCATAGCTCAAATGTAATCCACTGATGTGCAGTAAAAACACACAGTAGTATCAGGATTGAACACATTGAGGAAGGGATTTATTTTTAACAAGGGTGTTTGCTCATTCTCCTGTTTATATGATATACCGAGACGTTCTGGCTTTTGATAAAAGCTTCTGTATTACCAATGAGAAAGATTTAATGAACACCCAAACAGCTCAGGTTGCCTGGTCTTTTAAATTAATAATTGGATGCAAATATATGTCGCATACTGGCAGAGTTTATTTTCAGAAAATACATTAAACCGCTTTTCATTTTATTTACATCTGAAATTCAGTGTGAAATTCAAATGTTTTCTCCGTAATGGAATATTGTGCATTTCTCAAAACAGTAAGGACTTGTCCCCACTATAGCGATCTCCTGCGATTATAATCTTGGGGCGGGGATCGTGGCCCTGTACAAAACATCCTCATCTGCAGATGGTGTGGGCCGCGATCTAAAAGCATAGCCATAGAGATGAATGGACGCGGTCTCCATCCATAGATTTTTTTGATCAGTCGGGGTGGGGCAATATGTTTACTCCCACCCCCCCCCCCCACTTCCCCACTGCCGTGCCACAACTCAAAATGTGGGAGATCGCTAGCACCCAGTGGGAGAATGCTGTCATGATAGGAATCGTGGCAGTATGCCCATGTGGGGGCATAGCCTTAAAGTGGCCTTCCATTGCATCTCTTGTGGGCAACACACATCACAATTGAATTGTCTGTGTGTTGTTTGGCTGGCCAATAGAAGTTATCTCAAAATTACACAGAATTCGAAATATTAAGTTATGTTCAATTTTAAATCAAAATGTTTTGATTTGATTTTTAACTTAATTTATGCAAACACAATATGTGGTATAGCAATACTTTTTTTTCTAAATCTTCCTACAACCCTTCTTGCCATCTCCAACAATTTTTGGTTGATAATGCCATGTTCAGTTGCTTTACAATTAATTCAAAAAGTAAGATCTGTCTGTCAGATATCCTTTTGATCTACCAACAACTATGTAGTATAGGGTCCTCTGCAATTGAACACAGATAGACTTGATGGTTTAGAAAGTCCCTTATATGACATGGTTTTGGTAAAACAAAAGGAGATCTAAAGGAAATCTGACAGAGAAATCTAAAAGTTTATCTGGGCCCTAAGATAGTCAAAGTTTTGCCATCTTTAGACTAGCCATCATGACAGCAGCTTTTGTCTCATCCTCGAACAATTTGTCAATAATTCAAAATAATAATAAATAATATAATAATAGAGAAATTCCTATGATTATTCACTTATGCAATAATGATATTTATGAATTAACAAAAATCTTAATTCTCTCTCCTTTTAATTTTACTAACTTAGTGTCAATATCAGCTTGTAGAATAGAGCTGCAGAATGTCTGGCTTTGCACCTGAATCCGTTTTCTAAATTGGAATGGTTAAAATAAGATGGTTACATTTGAGCAGCCACTATGGTGGGCTGTGTTTCCTATTTCTAGCAATACAGAATGTAAACACATAGCTGGATCATGCAGCTGGAATCTGGATTTATGTTCACAAAGCGTAATTCATTACAGAAGGCAGCAGGAATGTGTAAACATGTATGATGTCTAATTGAAACTTTTAAATCTAGCAACATGCACAATACATTTAAAGCAATGTTGCAGGTAGAGATGGTCGAATTTTTCGACTTGCTTACTTTGTGAGCTAATTGCAAAGCCCCTGAACATGGTATTATCACCAAAATTGCAGGAGATGTAGAAAAGGGTTGGAGGAACATTCGAAAAAAAGATTTGCTCTAGCACATGTAGTTTTTGCATAAATTAAGTTCAAAGTTAAAGTTGAAATTCCGATTTTGGAAATTTGTACTTGACTTTGAACTTTAATTTGTAATATTTGTGTTAGAGACATACTTTCTTTTTTGTAGTATACCCCCAACCCATCCATACATCTCCAGCAAATTTGGTGTTGATACCATGTTCAGCGGCTTTGCAATTAACTCGAAACTGTCGAAATGGACAAATTATTTTTTTTAAAAATTCGACCATCTCTAGTTGCAGGCCTCATAGGCCTGACATTGTGTCTTCCTATTGTTTTCCGTGGAGCTCCATGTTAAAAGCCTGGGGAGAATAATGCATAGACAACCCAGTGCTGATGTCTATGAGCACCTCAGTGCCTTGTCTTGAAAGAACAGTGGGAATTGTACTAATTCCATGATGGAAAGCTATGCCAACTGTAGAAGAAAAATGTATTCATGATACTAACATTATTATTTACATTTTAAATACAGTATGTAAAGATTATTGTAGATCCTTATAAACATATAAAATGACCAGAGGCAGCAGCCTCTGGTTAACTGCTAAATCTAAGTCTAGCTGGGACTTTTGAGGCACCAAAGTAATTGAATAAAAGTTCAAAGGCTATAATACCAAAATTATTTCTTTGGCTACACACTGCAGCTCAAGATCCTAATACCAGAATCTACTTTTTACATTATCATAATTCCAATACAATTGATTAAACTCCCTAGTGTCCTGCCCATACTGTGAAGTTTTTAACCCTCCATTAAAATGTAGGTCTATGGCGCAGCCCAAGTCCCCTTCTGCATCACTGTGATGCGCTGGGTGACGTTGCGCAACCCTGGAAATGCTGTGGCTGCTGCTTTCCGGGAATATGCAGTGTTCATGGGAAACCAGCTTGTCCAGAATTTGCTTTTCAAACGCCTAACAAGCTGGGCTCGTTATGAACGCTAGGGAGATTAAATACTGTGCTGGGGATTCGCAAGTCCAGACATAGACCCCTATCACCTGAACAAGCAAAAACCCCTTCCAATCTCCAAGTGGAAAATGAAAAAAGGGGAGCTTAGACAATAGTCCTTAGTGCCACCGCGTTTTTGCCCTAAACTAGGCCTTGTTTATGTCAACTTTTATCCTGACAAGGAAACATAACAAAGGGGCAGTTAAATGTTTAATACAGTTACAAAAAATTATTAAATAGTCAATGGTATCCATCTACTATGTAGATGTTATACTATAATTGTTATATCATGAATAATACAAATTAGAATTCAATAATTTTGTCTTATGTGTAGACAACATCCAGGATGGCTGGTCTGCTTAGTAGAGTCACCTTGTGAAGAGCGGACTCCTCAGCGTTTGAGGGGAAAGACCAAATGGGAGTCGAGTGCCAACTACACCCACCCAGGGAGTTCGGGCCCACAAGAGGGCAGGGGGCACTCACCTTCAAACCTGACAAATCACAACATGTATAGCTATATGTCTGGAACATACTTGTGATTGTCAATAGTAGGCCCTTGCTCCTTCTTGGGTACAGTCTTGGAGCTAGGTGTCAGTATCTTTACTCAACACTTACGCAGAGAGGTGTTCAGGTCTCCAAGAAATCTATCTATCCAAAACATATAAAGGAATCCCTTGTTTATATATTGTTCATAGTGGGACAGTTTATTTATGACATGTCTTTAATGATTGATTATGTTTCCTTATCAGGATAAACGGTGACATAAACAAGGTGGCAAATATATCCCTGAATAAGTCCAGTTTTAGGCAAAATGTGTTGGAACCTAGAACTATTGTCTATGCCCCTATTTGTTGATTTTCCACTTGGAGATAGGAAGGGGTATTCACTTGTTCAGGTAATAGGGTTCAGCCCCTGGGCATGTGAACCCCCAGCACAGTGTTAAATCAATTATATTGTATGAAGATAACTTGGCTATTGAACTTGTATCAATTACTTTTGTGCCTTAAAAGTCCCAGCTAGACTTAGATGTAGAAATTTACCAGAGGCTGCTTACTCTGACCATTATATAAAATAATGGGGGAAATATATATATAGGGATGGGGCAAATTTTCTTTTGGTAAACAATTCCAGTCACCCAAAGATTTATTAAACTTACTTTATTTGCATATTTTAGTGACAGTCAGAGAAAGTATTTGACTTGCATTGGAACATCACTCCACTAAGGTGTGTAAGTTAAATCTTCATGCAATAGTGAAAAATAACATGACCAGCCTATTATATCTGTTAAAGTTACAATCTTGTGTATGGAAAAAAACTTAGCCATCAGCTACTACCCTCCCTCTCCAATCCTCACATCCTGAGACTGTATTCCTAATAAAGAAGCCTTTGTGTTTCCTCATTGGTCAGCTGTCATGAGAGGTGTTGCACCATGCATCCCCATGGCAATGTCTCTGCAGAAGATACATTTAGGGATGAGAATGGATGCCTTTTACAAAAATTCCTAACATTTTACAATTTGAGGTACACAGACAGATTTTTTAATTTGGCCCCATGAGACACAAGTTGCTTATGTGAGTTAAGGCCTGTTTCAAGTCCCTAAATTCACTAATGTATACTAATTCTCTGTTTCCTCACCAGGATAAGGAGTAAAGGGTCTTTCTTTATTTACACTTTAGAGGAATTTTTTGCATTAATGGGTTGTATCTAAGCTCATAATGTATATAAATTCACTTTGATCAACGCTATTGTTGGGTGAAACAATTATTTGCAACAAAAAATGACACCCTTTTGAGTGCAAAATTCCTTTTAAATGCTAAAAGTAGGGTATTTATATAGGAGTTTGTAATGTGTTTCTTTTTATTTGTTAGATAACTAACAATTACAGTGCCTAGAGATATTGATCAGTCTCAACATTAAAACGACTGACAGGTGAAGTGAATAACATTGATTATTTCATTGCAATGCCTCCTTTCAAAGGGTGAGATATATTAGACTTCAAGTGAACAGTCAGTCCATTATTGCGATGAAGATGAAGTACCTACAATGGGTATGTATGCATCAAAGAAAGATGGTGGCCTGGTCTGATCAATTTAAGATGAATGGATGGGTGTGTGTCCATCATTATGTTGATCTTAGCTAACAAATACCACCTTCAAAAAGATTGCTGCAGTCTATGTTTTATCTTATTTAATCATGTCTCCCCTGAAGACAGTGGCCTCTTTGAGCAAGATAAAGCACCCTTCAACAAAAATGTTTAGGAATTCGCTCAAGCATCTGTTGGATAGAACAAGTCTGAAGCATGAAGATTCCACCTAATTCACAGAATTCAAAGGATCTGTGGTCATCGGTTAGAGATAGTCAATGAAAAGCTGAATCTACATCATCATACAAATACATGTAAATTGTATGCAGACAAGCATAGCATATCCTTAATTAGCTCAGTTTCAGTCTGCATATACAAGCATGAATTTGAATGATGATGTAGTCTTTTCAGCATCTATATTTGCACTGTACACCAGCGGTTTCTGGATGTGCATCTGGCTGATGGGGCGAAAA
>CM070032.1:173470567-173482283 GCA_036250615.1 Ptychadena robeensis
AGCTCTCTTTCCTAACTCTCTCCTTCTTCAGCAGAATGTGTAATGGCATCCTGTACTTGACAGCTCATTGGCTAGATTATGTCTGCTGACTGTGACTCACAGGGGTCAAAGTTTCTGCAATGTTAAAAGATAGGGGGCGAACCGAACATGCGATGTTCGCCGCGGATAGTTCTCCGGCGAACAGTTCGGGCCATCACTACCTATCTCCTGCAGAGTGTTCTTGATCTAGCCCAACTGTTGTGAAGGGTGTTTTCTTCACCAGGTAAAGAATTATTTGGCCATTCACCACAGTTGTTTTCCGTAGTCTACTGGGTCTTTTGGTGTTGCTGAGCCCACAGGTGTATTCCTTTTTTTAAGAATGTTCCAAGCAGTTGTTTTGTAATCTTTTTGCTATCTCTCTGATGGGGTTGTTTCGTTTTTCCAGCCTAATGATGGCTTTCTTCATTGATAGTGACAGCTCTTTGGATTTAATTTTAAAGGCGACAGCAACATATTCCAAATGCAAATAGCACACTTGAAAGGAACTCTGAACCTTTTGTCTGCACATTGTAACTGGGATAATGAGGGAATATCACACACCTGGCTATGGTGCAGCTGAGAAGCCAAGTGTCCCATTACTTTTAAATCCCTTAAGAAGTGGGTGGCATGTATGTAAACACTGTTCACCTGATTTGGATGTAAATACACTAAAATTAAAGCTGACAGACTGCAGTTTAAGCAAATTGTGTTTGTTTAATTCCAAATCCATTGTGGTGGTGTAAAGAGCCAAAAATGTATGGTTACTTCTACTGGTGCCCATGTCATTGCTTGGATGTGAACTTCTTATTGGCTTACAAGTTGCAGGGCCCCATCAGAAGCCAATGTAAACAGTAAAAAAACAAACAAAGCAAAATTAAAATATATACACAACTTGCCTATAGCAGGTCTTCATAAAAAAATAAAAAATAAATACTCACCTTTCCTGCCTGCGTCCCCCCAGGGACCAAGATATCATGTTTACAATTGAGGACGTTTTTCCTTGTCATCAGAAAAAGCAATTAAACTTTTCATATAGAGACAAAATTAAGTTTTACAGTGTGTTCCAGATGTGGCTCCTGGTCCAAAGTTTGGCACCACTGGTAAAAATAATAACCTTTGGGAACTATATTCTGCACAGTGAGACATTATGGTAAACATTTATTTTGTTTATAAAACAGGAATAAAAGCCAACATTCCTCTTGCAAGTTCCTTGATAATTGTATCCTTATGCCTGAATTGCTGCATAGTATCACATTAGATCTGAGGTTATTTATAGAAGGTACACTAGAATAAGTGAAAATTGTAGTCTGATACTAGATTAAAAATTTTACTAAACATTAAAAAAGATGGTGTTACTAGGCATACCATGTACTATACACCATGTGTCTTCAGAGGAGAGCTGAAGCGCTGGAGACTCATGTCACGAAACTTGGTTAATGCAATAGGATCACCCACAATGTGTTCTGTTTTTTTAACTAACAACTTTGTTTTGCATCTTCAGTATAACTTTTCCTTACCAAGCTGATTTCCTCCCCCCATATTTTTATTTTTTTTTACCTACAAAGTATCTTGTTCATCATAAGCACCTGCCTTCTAATTAGTTATTCACTATGCCTGCACTAGACCATATGTCTGGAAAATCAACCATACACAGGGGAATTTATGAAATTTAAGAGGGCACACATAGTATTTGACATTATACATTACCAGGTGCCCCAAGGTTTATTTACACTGGCATGTTAGGTTGTAGTGTAGCCACACGTACTAAGGCTGTTCCCTTTAAGGCCATGCCCCAGGAGGCTTTGCAGCCAGAGAAGTTAAGAGCAAGAACACGGGAAGAGGAAGGGCAGTCCACAGCAGGGAGTACTCATGAGACAGCAGCAGCTGGGCACTCTAGCTGGCTCTAGGCTCCATGTGCTCAAGCGTTTATGCCGGCGTGCGTACAGCCCACGGACCAAATAGTACACGCTTCCTTTGTCAGACCCAGTTTCCAGGCAGTCTGCCTCACTCGAGGACACCCTGATTACCCTTTTCAAGTGGGGTGGGGCAGACTATACCCTGCCAGACCAACAGACTTGTTTGGGCATTGCAGCTGTGGCTACCTGGTGCAGTGCACAGACCTACCCTCGCTCTACATGAGAAGAGGACCTGCCCTCGTGTGAAAGGGGACAGGTTGAAGCTGGCATCAGCACCCCAGAGAGACTGTTTTCCTGTTCTGTTAAAGACGTTTGCCATGAGTTATCATTACAAGTTCCTTTCTGTTCTGCTGTGGTTGAATAAATAAAAGGTTTTCGCAGTACGTCCGCCTCTGTGTTATTTGGTTGATCCTGAACCTGTACAAGGTCATGTGTTGGTTATTAATAGAGGTGGCTGCAATGTTCACAACATGTGACCCGCCCCTTTTGCCAGTGTGGTATTCTTCCGCCAGATCTCTTTTTAGATCCTTGCATGGCATTCACAGATAGTGGGGAGCTGCGCAGAGATCTAAAATATGAACTTGACAGATGCTGTCGGAATTAGCCACACAGGGACCTAAAAAAGATCCGGCCGGCGGTTTGTCAATATAATTCTGTCGGAAGATGTCGAGGGACACAGAGGCGCCACTGGAGCTGGCGATTCGCTGCGAACATGCCGATGTCTGACTTTTACTCCGGTCCCATCTGCCTGTTCTCGAATGGCACCAACTGATGTTTGCCCATCACTAGTTAACAACAATCCCAGTATAAAACATGTCAAATATCAAGTTTAACAGTATGAGTGTATGTAAAAAGATTGTATAAGGACAAAAATAGTACATTATAAGTCATAGACTTACCATGTTTTTGGAGTGTTATGGTTAGTAAAGCTATAGGTCATCTAACAGGAAAACATTGGATGAAAATCAGGAAAGAAGGGGAAAGCAATATCAAATAAGAAATACACAGTGCACCTGGAAAGTATTCACAGCACATCACTTTTCCACATTTTGTTATGTTATAGCAGATGTGGGCAAACTAAAGGTTCCCAGAAACATATCGAGTGGGGACCGACAGATGAGCTGTGGAGAGCTCACAAAGGGTGCCTGCCGATGCTGTGAGCGATGGAGAGCAGCGTGATGACATCATCACGCTGCTCTCCATCGCTCACCGCATCGGCAGGCACCCTTTGTGTATTTCAATGGGGACAGATAGCCTTGGCCGACTATCGGCTTTAGTGCGCCAGCATCTCCAGTGTCTTCTCTCTTCATTGGGACCTTCAAAGCAGAAAAAAATTTTCAGTAACATTCCCCAGATTTGTACTTTGAGACAATCTTGGAGGTCTACAGACAATTACTTTGTCTTCATGCTTGGTTTGTGTTCTGACATGAACTCTTGACCTGAATAATTGATCTCATGCATCTATACTGTATATCATATATTTTCATAGGACACCACTAAAGATATGATAGGCAGCATAGTGGCTCAGGGGTTATGCAGTGCTAGTATCTTAGCATCGAATCTTGGTCTGGGCACTATCTGCAAGGACTATACATGCATAACTCGACAAAGTCGATTATGCCGGCTGGCCTAACCCAGGGGATTTTGAGTGGCCCAGAATTAATTGTGACCCAGATAAAGGTAAGAGGGAAAGGAGATTCTTAAAAGAATACAACTTTATTACAATAAATAAATAATTATTAAATATATAAACACACAGTCACTAGTGATGAGCAGCATAGGCAATATTTGAATTTGCGCTATTCCGTAAATAATTATACTAATATTCAATTCTATATTCGTGAATATTCGCAAATGCGCGTGCTTGCGCGCAATTGCAAAACTAGATTTGCAATTACCTTCAAAATGAATGTGCTATTTATTTTCGCATTGTGAATATATATACGCAATCCATGCCCATAAGCATCCCAATGGTGAACATCACGAATATCCAAAATTGCTAATATCCGCCGCCATATTCGTGAAATTTGCGAATTCTCAAATAGCTGAT
Organism: Ptychadena robeensis; assembly: GCA_036250615.1. Classification (NCBI taxonomy): domain Eukaryota; kingdom Metazoa; phylum Chordata; class Amphibia; order Anura; family Ptychadenidae; genus Ptychadena; species Ptychadena robeensis. Next base: position 173,474,552 of record CM070032.1, read on the forward strand.
ATTCGCTGAATATATTTGCAATTCGAATATTCAAGCTCAACACTAACAGACAGATGTAAAACCTTCGAAACCATTGCAGCTTTTTTCCAGACATTTGTATGTACCCAATTGCCACCGCATGGTGGACCTGTCTGAGAAATATGTAGCACCACTAGGTTGGACTTCTTGTGACTGAATTTATTTACGCTCTGATACATTTGTAATAAAGTTGTATTCTTTAAAGAATTTCCTTTCACTCTTACATTTATGTCCAGTTATGCATGTATAGATTTTGTTTAAATGCTTTAGAATGTATGGGGGTAGTGGTCACCTCAATCCATTAACATAGTGTCAGCGCTATATAAATATGAAATAATAATAAAATGACAGTTTGTCTTTTTGTCCCTGGTGTCATGGGACTAATTGTTACAAAATCCAAGGCGTGTTAAAATTGGTGTTATTGCTCTCACACTTCCTCATATCGGTCATTGGATATTTATCAAGGAACCTCAAAGCTCAGAGTGGGACCTTCAAAGCAGAAAAACTGTAACATTTCCTAGATGCGTACTTTGAGAATAATCTCACGCACTTTGCTACAATGTAAACAACAAGGTGTACAGTTTATATAACAGTGACAATTTGTTGTCTCCTCAAAATAATTTAACACACAGCCATTAATGTCAACAAAAGTGAGTACACAAGGTTACAAGGTCCCAAAGATATAATTGGAAAGCAGGTGTTTTAAATTTGCTGCTCTCTTACTTCCTCAGACTGGTCACTAGACGTTTATCATGTTACTTATGGAAAAGAAATCTCTGAGGACCAGAAAAACTGAATTGTTACTCTATATAAAGATGACCTAGGCTATAAGAAGATTGCCAACACCCTAAAACTGAGCTGCAGCATGGTGGCCAAGACCATACAGTAGTTTAACGAGTTATCTCAGGTGAGTTTCTCAGCTGATAAACTCACTATGGGTTAACTACAATAAGACTTACCTGTTTGCCGAATTCTCCCAGCAATTGTGTGCTTCGGCATACCAGGCATACTCGCAGCGCCATTGACCTCCATGTAACGGGTGACACCGGAGTCGTGTTCGGGACCTCCCAGATGGCAGAAAATAGTAGTGGCATGTAATGTGCTCTGTGATCCCCATGGCACGCTTTTTAAAAAAGCACAGCACGTGCGTAACACCCAGGAGGTTTAAAGGACAGGTTCCACACATACAATAATATAAAGTGATATGAATTGCCTTTTTGAATGAAATGATACACATATGTGTAGTGCTTTAATTTGATTCTGAGACTTTTTTTCACACACATGTACTGCCTTAGGGTCCCCACACACGTAACGAGTAACGGCTGTCGGTCGGCGGCAAAATCAGCAGAAGACTCTGTCGCCCTTAAGCTTCGTCGGCAGTAGATTTCTGGCCGATGCCATTAGTTTGAATGGGGACCGGCGTCCACATCTAAACTAACGGCCAGAACACAAAGGGTGCCCGCCGATACTGTGAGCCATGGAGAGCAGCCATCATGTTGCTCTCCACAACTGATCTGTCGGTCCCTGCTCGTTACATGTTTGGGGACCTTTATAGTTGGGTGGACTGGGAATTTAAATGCATTTTTTTTTGGGGGGGGGGGGGTTCTTAATTAAATTGTGGTAGAACATTCAAATGTGCACTTGCTTTATTTTATTTAGAGGTAATACAATGTATAGTTTATTTATTTACGATGAAGCAAATCCCTCTGGGATTGGTGTTCAGAAAGCCCTGCACTTTGGACTTAGCTTTGCTAACAAGGCCGTCGTTTGAATGTACAGAAGCAAATCACTTAGGTCACTAGAGAAGGCAATAACCTACCTTTTCTATTGCAACTTAGCTCTGTTTGCATTCGGGACCTGGGTTGTCTAGTAACCATATCCTACTACAGAATCACAGGTCACCAATCTTTTATCTGTACCAATCTTTTCAAACATTCATTGAATGCAAACACAACTTAAAAATCAAGTAAATGTTTGCATTCCAGATTTACTTTTAATTTTTTATAGTTATTCACGTGATATATTTTATGTTCCCCTCTGAAACATTTCTGAAATTTGGAAAATGAAAACCAAAGCATTTTTCTTACATTTGACTAACTTAATATTGTATTCCATATGTGCTAGAAAGATGTCACAAGAAAAAATGAGTTTAGTGGAAAACACAATGTTGTCTGAAAGTAACACTGACCTAGAGGCATAAGAAATACAGTAAATGAGGAAGGAGAGCTGGCAAACTTGGCACGCCGGTGATTACACAGCACATTCCAGTTTCCGTGATAAAATAGAGAAGATTCACGCTGTCTGCACATTCTGCACAGAGAGCTACTTCCTTAAATAATGTTCTAAACTGAATTGTGTACTTTACTATCTGATGGAGTTGTGCTTGCTTATGGAGCTCAGCAGATTTTAGTATTAAGTGAAAGTTAAAACTATTACCAAGCCCATTACTGTATATACAGCCGAACATACATTATGCTCTTTCCATCGGTAAACAAGTACCTGTAAAATGTCTGCAGATGGTTTAAAGGGACCTGTGTGAAAATAAATATGGCAGCTGCTGTTGTCAGCTTGAATGTAAAATAATTATGGTATTTTTCCAGATCCTAATTTATTAACTAAAAAGTCAGTGACCTTGAACAAGTACAAAGCTATGGAAGTCACAACACTCCATTGCTTGTTCAAGTCAATGATTCACAAACTAGTATTAATTAACACTATGATATACTAGCAACTATGATGACAACCCTCAAGACTTGTCAATGTGATTCACATCTCTTGACAATTCTATTTTCATTGTCAGCTGAAATGTAAAAGAATTGTGGCAATTATCCAGATCCTGGTTTATTAATGAACAAGCAATTGATCCGGAACAAGCATAAAGCTAGTCAAGTCAGAAAACTACATTTTTGCTTGCTTGCTCAAGTCTATGATTTACAGGCTAGTATGAATTGGAATTTTCATATCTGGGCTGATTCCAATGTTTTAAAATTACGAATAAGCAGATAAATATAATGGGTAAGTTGTGAAATATTCTTCTCTCAAAAACTTTACTATGTTAATGTAATGCGCCTGGGCACACAATCACTACCAACTGCTGAAATCCACATAACAGACTGTATGGAGTAATCCAAAAACAAAGCAAGAGTCATACACAAAGATCAGTCCAAGGAAGAATGGTAAAAAGGACAGAAGACATGGCCAGGGACAATCTAGTCAAGTCAGGGCAAGAACCAAATCAGACCAGGTCACTCTTTGCAACAAAGATATATGCAGACTGACAGGTAAGCAACAGAGTAGTTAACACAGAATATACAGAGGCTAAAACAGGCAATAGCATGCAAAACAGAGTCTCATTAAATGGCCACCTGGTGCTATATTATTTGTGAACAATTGGCTGGTGAATCTCCTGCAGCAGGTTGGACTGCAAGAAATTCAAACTGAACATGACCACCTGAGCTGTGCTGTGTTAAACACAAATCCACATGGTGTCTGGGGGTCAAACAGCAAGTCATCCAGAACTGCATCCCACCACCAGGGTGGTCTGTACTGTATAGTGACTGGGATGCCATTTGGCCAAAACGTAGTTTGGATCCCTATGCCAGAACAGGCAGACATGCTTTGTCCATAATACCTGCTGTGCTGACACTACCTGCGGTCCCTGGGGTCACCAATGCAGGATAGCCCTAAAATCTATGTGCCACATCCCTACAAGAAAGATACAAAATAATTCCCTATTAGTCGCTAGTCTCCCCTCTAAACTAAACAATTGGATTTTTAAGGTATGATGCATAAATAGTTGATATAACAGGTCTTTATTTTATGCATATGACCATCATGATAATAAAAGCACAATCAAAATAAATACAAATTCAATAGTAAAATATATATATAACCAATACAAGTTAAATTCATGATTTACATACTGAGATTATTTTAGCATGATTACATATTTGATGCGTTTGGTCCTATCTAGGGCTTCTTCCACTCTACTAACTCTAACAATATCAAAATTATGTTAGTGCACCATAACCTGACACACTGGGGTTTCATTTTTCATTGTGGGACATCCAAAGTGTCACTTGGCAAATCTCAATCAATATGGAAATCCAGTTAGCTTGTACACTATAAGGGGTCTCTTGCACAGAGTGTATTGTTGCCCAGCCAGGAGGAGGGAAGAAAAACCACAGGAATAAAACACATGACCCAACCGAACAGGAGACCTCAATAACCATAGGTTCAAACCTAGTTGAGATTAAATCTGTAGGAGACATGATATAAGGATACAGCCACAAGAGAAAGTTGATCCAGAAAAGGAGAAATAAATCTGAGGAGCAATAACATCAAATAATGTATAATCAGCAACAAATTCCCATTACTGTAAAATCACTGTACCGTTACTGTACTGTTTTACCTATTGCTAGAAGTTGGCATACTACTGTATCTGACCATATCACTGGGTTAATAGTTATGGCTCTTAGTTAAACATCACCATTAAAAGCTGTCTGCAAAAACAAAAAATAAATAAAATGTAGCCAAATATATTCAAATTGAAAAACTGACCAACAACTGGAAAAATAGATGTTAAATATCTGTTAATTAGCTCATTGTGCCCAACATTTTTACTAACTAATTAGACATTATTGCCTCCAAGGCTAGAATTCTTTTTTTTTTCTTTGAGGACAAAAGTGTCAACCATCCTTGCAAGCTTTATACCAAAGAGATCAGAATTATTATTATCAGCCATATATCATTGATCCTAGTCCAGCTGGTCCCCTTTATTTATTTCAGTGGGTACAGCTCCTTTCCGTTAGATCATATCCTTCCTGTCTGGCAGGTCACAGCACCAATGGTTAGGCTTTTTTTCTTTATTTACTTTATTAACTTATTTAAAACTAAAGCCAAGTTAAGCAGTCTATTTATGAATGTTTATACACAAATGTCACACAATTTCAAGACAAGATTCCCACATTTTTCTCATTGGATTTACTCCTGGACAATCCTCACATGCTCCTTATTGTAAATGAGGCCTTGCATATTATGTAATATGCTATAAAATCACTGGATGAATATATTTTGCTGAATTTTGGACCTCAATTTATCTTCTATAATTTTTGTGTATTTTCAATTATTTTTTTTTTTACAATAACAATAAAAAAAAGAAAAGACAAAGAAACATACAACAAAGACCACAGTATATTAGATGAACGAGAATAATGCATTATAAATCACAATGATGCTATACATTTTTCGGCACAGGGAATGTACAATAAAAACATCTGCAGAACAATCACATATAAATAAAATATTCAGTGCATTCATAGGAATTACATTAACCCTCTGGGCGGTTTGAGCTTTTCGCGCCATTTTTTATGGTACAAAAAGCTTGTTTTACCGGCAATCGCGTGCTTGCCGGCTCTCCGCCCAGCCCTCTACACACCTCCGACGTCAAATAGATGCCGGCGGTGTGTGGAGAGGAGAGTGGCGCCCCCTCCATTAACATGGAGGTCTATGGTGCCGCCCCCCCCCCCCGCCCCCTTCGGCGTCACAGATGACGCCGAAGACACGGGGCCGGAAGGGCCGACGGCACACAGAGAGACGGCGGTTTTGCCCAAACCCCGGGCAAACCGCTAGGTATGTTAAAGACGCATTAATTAGAAAGGGAAACATGAGATGTCTAGACTCTGGGACTATTCTTATTTTTTTTTCTAAAACATTAACCGTTCTTAACAGCACAGTACGGGCAATCACAGCAGTGCCTGCCATTTCCTCCCTCCCCTCTCCACACAGCTGGTGTCATTAATGACGCCGGCTATGAGGGCTGGAAAGCCTACACCCCTCCATTAACATGGAGATCTATGGCGCTCGCACCCCGCCCCCTTTCATGTGACCATGACGCCGCACAACCCCGGAAACCCCTGGAAGCAGCATCACCGTAGCTTTCCGGGGATATGCGGATTTCATGGGAGCCCAGCTCATCCGGAGTTTGTTCTTCACACAAACTTTCATGAACGCTTGGGAGGTTAAATTTTATTTTACAGAATAAAATGTTTCAGTAAACATGTCTATCTCTACATTCATAAAAAAGTGGGTAACCATACAAGTAGTTTTGATAACAGCTTGAATACTGTTGCACATGGAGCTCTCCCATAAATATATAGTCTACAAAACAAACAGGAATGGTCTACAATACAAAACAACAACCATTAGAATCAAAATTAATTACATATTAGTAATTAGCTGGCCATAGACAGGCGTCCACCTTGCAAGATCAACCAGGAATCTGCCTCATGTCGGAACACACAGTAATCTGACATGCCAGTAAGTTCCCGGCCGATCCCGTGACTGTGGATGGGAACAGCAACCCCCATCCAAAGTAATGGCCGTCACACAAAGGGTGCCCAGCAGATTCTCGGCATTAGTGGCCAAGTGTGATGACGTCATCATGCACGGTCGATCGGCCGAGAGATCAGCAGCAAAATGACCCACCTATGCCCAGCACAAATCATCAGGATTATACTACCCTACAAATTGTACTTTCTGCCCCAATTTGGTATCAGTGTATCCCACCAATAGCTGGGGGAAGAGAGGCAAACACTTGAGGCCACACAAAGCTCATCTCCCATCCTTCTGCCATGTGTTGTAGACTCACAATCTGAAATAGGGCACCATTCTTGTTTCCTTCCCCTGCAGACATATAACTTCATAGGTCAGACTTCCTATATTGTTCATACTCCCTATACTTGATTTATTTACACCAGTGTACAATTCTTTAAAATCTCTTTTATACTAAGTATCTTTTTTTCTGTTTTTTTCTATAACTCCATCCCTCTAGTGTTTCCCTTTCATAAATGCCTAAAACTGTTTGCCCCTTCAAGGATACCCATTTACTCAATTTGTCTATACTTCTCCACAGAATTTACTTTGAATAAAATGTTTTTCCATCTGTTCTTTTTCTTGCTCTGTATTGTTATGTTATATGAAATCTTTTCAAACTTCAATAAAGTTTTCTTGGAAAAAAACGTGTATAGCATTTCATGTGCAGTGTGGTATATCGAAAATTAACATCATTCCCCAAAACATTTATAAGATAAAAAAACGTATTTATGGACCCAATAGATCCCATTCTAAAAAAAAACAACACATGACAACATGACCAATCTTCTTAATTTTACAACTTTCTTACAGAGGTCACATCTCCTGTAAAAAGCAATGCTAACATTTACTGTAGTTTACTGCTTTACAAAAAAATATTTCACAGATGTACGAAAAATAAATAATTTTAATTTTTTCCACCTCAAATAGCATTGCAAAGCAAAAACATGCAAAACAATGCTGTATACCATTAGTCTGGTACTCGGCCTACAGCAAAAAAGCTGTGCAGTTGCTGAAACGATCTTGCTTGCGCTTATGTGATATCCGAACCCTAAGGTAATATGCATTAAGGTGTTCGTTTTTGTTGCAAAACAAAGAGATTAGACGCATCCTCTGGTGATTATGCATATACTCTATTTAAGCCTTAATTCCTGCCATATGGAAACACAGTTTGTGTCATCTAATACAGGAATGTATAGTTGTTTATTGATTGTTTTGCAGCTCATGACATACAGTGCTGCTTGAAAGTATGTGAACCCCTCAAGTGGTGTAGATGTTTCTGTGTTTTAACCATGATTTTCTCATTCTATCATCACCAGTGTTTATTCATGAAATGTCAGAT
>CM070032.1:173500461-173542912 GCA_036250615.1 Ptychadena robeensis
TTATTGGCTAACTGAAATACATTAGAGAAGCAAGCTTTCGGGATATCGCAGATCCTTCTTCAGGCTAATACAATTCTGGTCTTTGAAACTTACATTTATACACAAATAACTTGGTCCATAATATTTTAACAAAAGAAACAGTTTTGGCCTTGACACACATGACTGATGGAGGTGAGATGTGAGGGTAGTTTAATGAGATATGATCACAGTTAGGAAGAGTTATTGGGGGTAATAGATAAGAAGAGTTCAGCCATGATTCACCTCTTCAGCAATTAAATGGTCCATACCTGGGAAGCAGAGAACTATGGCAACATATGGTATTTCTGGAGAAACCTAAATAGCAAATAGTCTTTAATTATCAGAGATTAGGCGCTGAATGGGCTAATTGACATAAAGTTAGTCAGTCCACATTGTTCAGTGATGAAGAGTTCCATCAGGTTTTGAGAAAGAGTGGGGGGGGGGGGGGGGTTATTGTGAGTGTTCTTTGACATCAATTAAAAGTTTGTAGTGGCACATGAAGTTGTTGTCCCTATTTTAAACCCGATCTCCAGAGTTTTGATGTTATTTATGAATTCCATTCGGGCCTTCCAGCCCTGCCGTTCTGGGTGTGCAAGGCCCCAGTCAGGGAACCAGAACCCTGACTCTCTGGTCCTCTTTTAGCTCTGCTGGTCCCATCTAGCCGTCTGTTCTCTGCTGGGGGCCAGTTTCTGCGCAGAAAGGGGCTCCGACAGGGGACAAGCTCGGTTTTCGTGTGTTGATAGGGAAAACCGATGCAGGTTCATAGATTGCAGAGGGTTGAGCCGTGTCTCACCAACATGCGATCCTGTAGGGCATTTGTCGCACGCATCATTCGGTACCCCGACCATTGGAGGCATCTGCCGAGGAGACACGGTCCCTGTACTCTAGACTCCCTGGGTCCTGGTCACTGGTACTCCTGTTCTGGCACCTGTCGTATGAGTCCACAGGTCCTCACTCTGCTCTGCTGCAGGGGCGAATGTTCCGTTCTGTGTGGGGTGTCCAGGGAACTTCTACAGTAAGTTGTTCGTAGATTTGGGTGGTGTCTATAGGCAAGGATAGGTCGTCTCTGGAACATCTTTCCTTGAGTCTTTTGTCCTTGTGGAGACTGGTTGTAGCTCTTATCATGATCCACCGTAACACTTTCCGAACTGGGGTTAAATGTGACACGGTCTTGGGATCCGATTCTTTTTTCATTTTGCTTATTTGTAAAAGGTTTTTTTGAGGTGGTGATCTCTGTAATGGTCAATGCTTTCTGGATTTTTGTGGCCTTTGGTTGTGTCCGTATTGGTACACCTGTTTTAATGAAGTTCACTCATGAGTTATCCAGGTGCCTTTCTGTCTGTGTCCTCCGAGCAGATCCGATGGTATCTGATAGCTTGGCTGTATACAACAATTCCTTTATATGTTTAGGATGGAAGCTGTCATGCCTGAGGTAAGTAGGGTCTGTCTGTGGGTTTTCTGTAAGATGGAAAAAAAAAATGGTCTTGTAATGTAGTGTCCAGTCGAACGTATAGATTTTAGTGTCCAGGAAGTTACCTTATCTCGATGTTAGTAATAATTTGAGTTTGAATCGTGGGTGAAATGCCATTAGTTCCTGTGGATTGAAAAAGATTTTTTCCTCCTCGCTTTCAGTCCAAATAATGAGGATTCATCTATGTAGCGAAAAGTAGGCCATGGGTTAATGGGACACACATCGCTTAGGAACTCCTTCTCGATTTTTGGCCATGAATAGGTTTGCACTATTGGGGGGCAAAACGTGAACCCTGCCACCCCCATCTGTTGTAGATAGCAGTCACCTGCCCAAAGAAACGTAGTTGTGGGTCGGATAAACTTTTATCAACTGTGAAATATGGTTCTGCCAGGCTTGGTTCAGATTATTTAAGAAAATGATGCTTCTGAATCCCATCTCATTGGAATGTTGTGTATACAACGAGTCCACATTCCATCGTGGCTAAAAGAGTTCCTTTGGGTACCGCAACATTTCCCTGGAACTGAAAAACATGCGAAGAAACTGCAACCAACTGGACAGTGACTCTCTTCTTCTGACCACATGCCAAAAAGAAATCTATTCCTCAAGGCCTAAAATTCGGATCCCACTCTGAATCGTACACAGCATATTTGCAGAACTCTTTGTACCAGACGCTCTGAAAGACTGCGGAATAGGTGATCAAAATTTGCTACAAAGCCTTAAAAGAACTGTGAGAAGGCAAATAACAAAACAACCAGATTGCTGGAAAGTGACAACACTTGGTATGAATATACTTTACAAGCTTTCCTTTCTTTCTACAAAAGGACTACAAGGAATTTTTAATCACCAACAAAAGAAAAAGCTCCAAGATTTTGGACTTAAAGAGCTGGACAACCTCAACCTAAGACACCAGAACAGCAGAACTGTGTTAATCAACTGTCATCAATAACAAACCGACAGACAAGACAGCTGTTCTTTCAAAAGGACTGACATTCTGCCCAGCGAAACCATGGACAATTCTTTATGCAGGTGACATGTAGAATTCTTCACGGAACTGCGGCTAAAAGACTACTTCATGATCACGATGGGGCCCATGAACACAAACTACAACAAATTAATTGCAACAACTCAACAAAAATTTCTGCATGGACCCCAAAACCAGGGAATGAACCCCACTCTGTGAAAATACATTACCAATTGCAGACAAAAGGGTGACGGATAAATTCTACACCAAGAGAACGTCCGGTAAAAAACCTTTCAACACTGGAACAAAAAGCACTCATATCTTTAAAGGAAATAAGGATATTATCATAGCCACTGCATACAAGGGGGTTGGCATAGTCCATAATTGAACAAAACGGATGTACGTACAGGGAGGCACAAAGCATTTCTCGAAACAATGTACACTATGCCAAAATTAAGGAGAGATCCCACAGATCCTACAGGAAGGAACTCACCACAATGTAAAAGCCCCTAACCCGCCAATTAGTAACACATCTCAACCCCAATAACCGAGCACAAAACAGGCTGCTTTTACATGCCTACCCAAAATTCATAAGGAGGGAACCAGGTGATGCCCATCATTTCAGTTATTGGAACACTTACCGACAATATCCAGTCTGGGTTGAAAACATCCTCAAACCACTCTGGTCCGTGAAACACCCCGTTTTTACAGACCACCAGACCTCTTAAACAAACTGGCTGCCATTGGACCGCTACCCCAAGGAACTATTTTTAGCACGATGGATGTGGAATCGTTAACACAACATTCCACATGATTATGGGATTGCAGCATGCCATTCATTTTCTTATAAACTGAACCAAGCCTGCAGAGCATAGATTTCACGTTGCTAAAGTTTTACCTGACCCACAACTACTTTTCTTTGGCATGTACCTCTATCTACACAGATGGGGGTGGCAATGGTTCACTTTTGCCCCCCACTATGCAAACCCTCTTCATGGCCAAAATCGGGAGTAGTTCCTATCGATGTGTCCCATTAAACCCCATGGCCCTACTTTCGACTACATAGATGATTCCCTCATTATTTGGACTGAAGCGAGGAAAAGCTTTTTCCAATTCCCCAGGAACTACATGGCTTTCCACCCCCCGATCAAACTCCAAATAATCACTTCAACATCAGAACTTACTTCCTGAGGACACAACTATATGTATCACATGGAAATACCATTACAACTCCATCTACCGAAAACCCACGACCGCCCCCCTACTTAACTCATGGCATGACACTTCCATCCTCATGATAAAGGATCTGTTGTATCTCCAAGCTATCAGATACCACTCGGATCTTCTCGGAGACACAGACAGAAAGGCCCCACCTGGATAAACGCATGATTGACTCACACCGGGGTACAATCCGACACAACAAAGGGCACAAATCCCAAAGCAGTGACCACATTCCCGGCCAAACCTTTTACAATATACCAAAATAAAAAAAAGAATCGATCCCACTAGTGGTCCATTTAACCCATTTCTGAAGTGTACGGCGGATATGAAAGAGCTACACCATTCTCTCCACAAGACAAAAGCCTCAAGGGAATATTCCAGGAACGGGACCTCTCCTTGCCGATAGACAACCCCCAATCTACGACAACTTATTGTTAGAAGTTCCCTGGACACCCCCAACCAGAACGGGAACTCTCCCTGCATGCAGAGCAGATTGAACCTGTACTCATATGACAGTGCAGACAGAGTACCAGAACCAGGGTAAACAAAAAATCACAGTTGGAGTAATATAGTACAGGGAACGTTCTCCTGCAGATCCTCCATGTGGTGTACCATAATATCGTGCACAAAAAATGCCTAACAGGACTCTATGTTGGTGAGACAGGTCAAACCCTTCGCCAACGTAGGAAACCTTCATAAGTTTCACTAGCACCACCGCAAAATCCATGTCCCTGTAGGAGCCCTTTCTAGCAAAACTGGCCACAGCAAAGAGATCTCAGGGTATGGTCACTGATGGGGAATTTGTGAAAACACAAGAAGAGAGGCTGATGGACTGTTATTCATAAAAAAATTCAAACTCTGGAATTGGTTTAAATAGGGACACACTTCATGTGCCCACTACTACAACTTTAATTGATGTCAAGACAGTCACAATAACCTCCCCCCCCCCCCCCTCTTCTTCAAACCTGATGGACACCTCTTCATCACGGAACACTGTGGACTGGCCTACACTTGATCTCCAAACTTGCTGTATTTATCGATGGCTAACACGGTACAACACTCTACTACATCATACTTATAGATATTCCCAAATCAAGTTTTCTCTTTGTAGTGCAACAGTCATGTGTTGATCTTGATGACCCCCTTTCTAATCTTATGTAAGAAGGATATAACCCTGTTAATGATAGATATTATTATTTAATGTTTTTTTTAAATATACTCAATAGTTTTTTCATGAAAAAAATAGAATGCCTATGTCCATATATCTCCTGCCAGGACTTTGTAGTTTACAGATATACACTGCAAGGCAAAAAGAAAAAAGTTGCCACCTGGATTTAACCAAGCAAATAAGTACAAGCCTTCTATTGGATAATTACTGCATGTTCAGCAACAGTATGTGCTCCAAGGATGAGGTCAGCTGACTACCTAAATATACTGAATGACCAGGTTATTCCATCGGTGGATTTTTTTCTTCCCTGATGGCACAGGCATATTCCAAGATGACAATGCCAGGATTCATCGGGCTCAAATTGTGAAAGAGAGCATGAGACATCATCTTCACACATGGATTGGCCACCAACCGATTCTCCCATTGAGAATCTTTGGGATGTGCTGGAGAAGGCTTTGCGCAGCGGTCAGGCCCTACCATCATTATGCAAGATCTTGGTGGAAAGATTAATGCAACATTGGATGGAAATACAGAAGCAGAAGCATATGGAAACAATGCCACAGTGAATGTGTGCTGTAATCAAAGCTAAAGGTGGTCCACTAAATATTAGAGTATGTGACCCTTTTTTGGGGGGGAGACTTTTTTGTGACCAGGCGGTATAGATGATGCAACATTTCTAGCATAATCAAGGTATTTTTTCTGTTTTGCCACCACTTCTTAGGGCAAAGTGTAAGACAGTAAGTGATGTGCCATACCACCAGAAACGTCAAAAAAAAATAAAATATAGTTTTCCTTTTTAATGGTTGTCAATGGCATGTTTGATGGTTATGATGAGTCATAGATTCTTTGACTTAGATTAAACTCTAGTTAACTGACCATCTTTTTCTAACAAAGATTGCTTCGTCAAACATCTGTTCGAACTAAAGAACATATTTTGAGCTTTATATTGGTATGAGAATATTTGTGCAGGAAAAGATCTAAATATAGCTAAATCATCTGCTTAACTTGCTAGCATGTACTTAATCTTCAAATTGAGTGATGGCCGAGTTTACTCTGGACATGTTTAATAAATGTCAGCTGCTTTTCAAACATAAAACCTCTTGTAGAATGTTCTTGACCAGATTTTTCCACTCCACTGGTGCACTTAAAACTGTCATTGCCCTGTAACCCCAGTGTTGTAATGTTTATGATTTTTAATTGTAGAAAGTTCTGGAATATACCATTAAGAATTTATTTTACTGCGGCACTATAGAAACATAAATGTTATGTTCATCCTTCCTGCGGACATTACGATAGATAAATTCCACCACAAAAATGACAATGACAAACTTTATTGTTACCATTAAGAAACTTGTAGGCTTCTTTCCCAAAGTTAAGCATTTTTAACTAAATGGAATATAGTACCTTATAGATCATTATGAGGCATGCTAATTTTTTTTAAAAACATACAGGCATATAATTTACATTTTTTTTATCAAGCTATTATACTAGTTATCGGACACAAAGTCTGAATGCATGTTGTGTTCAATTTGATTCACAGCAGCCCTTTCTGTAGACCACTGTTCATACAACTGTTCCGTAGATAAGGCGCAGTCACCCCCTATGTGAATTAGTAAACATATTAAATATACACACCTCCCCACCACAAATGACTCACCCTCACTAGCGTATTAGAAAGTAAATCTTTTAACAGGAATTCTAAATCTGTTTGCAGCAGATGGCGATAATGTGAAGAAAAATTAACTAATGGATTAAGAAAATAATAATGGTTTTATTTATATCTTATCTCCCACTGAAAAGACAAGTATAATTAAAAACAAATACAGTTGCCATTATTGCTAAGTCACCCATTCATCAGCAAAGACAAACAGCTGCGCATATTACAAAATACATTATTTTTGTTTTTACTTATTGCCAACTCTAAAGGTAAATGAGCCATTGAAAAACCTTGGAACACCATGAGCATTTAGGGAAATAGTAATAATTATAAGAGCAAACTGTTCAAATGGAAATAAGAGCATATCTATAATAATTATGAGCAAAAAGTAAAACATAACACTATAAATGAACTTTTTGAAGTGCTATTAAAATTTGGAAATGTATTGTATAAATTTAAACTAAATTTCTATTGGGACCAGAAATAAATAAGACAACTGTATCAACTATTCTAATAGAAATGATAAGAAAGGGCATTTTCTAGCACTAAAGTAGGTAAAGACGTAATAGATAAAGTTTCTCTTGTATTTTACTGCAATCCTTTGGCCTTAACACTCTCATGACATCTCTCATGACATCCAAAAAAGAGCAGAAATTAAAGCCAAATGGCATATTAATAATTGTCAATAGTAAAACCAATCATATACACATTCCTCCCATGCTGCACATCTTTTCTTGCACGTCTTTAAAAACCTCTTTAAAAACCTTTAAAAAGTTCCCATTTTTCTTAGTTTTGATTGTGTTTAAATTGTTGCTAAGATGTAGAAGAGTTGTTTGTTTAATGGAAACATCTTATAGTGAACTATTGAGCACTGCAATGGGAGTTGTGATATCTCTTTGTTACAGGTTTCCTTTAAAAATTTAAACTTTGAGTTTCATTTAAAAGGTCCCCTCTACATGGAAATATGATGCCGACATCCCATAATACATACAAGCTCATAATTATTCATTCCTGTGGCAAATTTTGACTTAAAGTTATTTTTTAAAGTTAATTCCCCCCTCTTTTTGGCGGGAAATTACATAGATGTCTCCCAAAAGTTAATACGACGATGGACAAGAGGCATTTTTGTGGAAAATATAATTTTTTCAGCTGGTATTTACATTTGAGCAAAAAGTGTCATGACAAAATTATTCATACTCTTCTCAATAATCAATAGAAAAGCCTTTATTGGCTATTACAGCAATCACACGCTTCCTATAATTGCAGACCAGCTTTTTGCATGTCTCCACAGGTATTTTTGCCCATTCATCTTTATCAATGAGCTCCAAATCTTTTAGGTTGGAGGGTCTTCTTGCCATCACCCTGATCTTTAGCTCCCTGCACAGATTCTCAATTGGATTCAAGTCAGGACTCTGGCTGGGTGTCAGATCTCCTGGGTGTCACGGGTGGACAAGGGGTCTCCCAACGGCTCAAGGAGGAGTCTAAGCCCCGGCTAGGTCTTCACCCAGAGCCCCTCTAATGGGAGATAGGCCAGACACCCTAGTGGTGGCTGTTGGTTCCTGCGGCTAGCCAGGACCAGGTCTCCTATCGCCAGGGATTCCCCGGAAGACTTGGGGACCACCCAGTGCAGAGAGGCGAGAATGTCCAAGATACAATCAGTAGTCGAGGGTAAGCGGCAGACTTCGGAAATGATAGTACAAGCAGCGTCAAGGGCCTGTAGCAAACAGCAGAACGATAGACAGGCAGGGTCAGGTTTGGAGAGGTCAACGATATCCAGGGACTAAGCAGGGTCATACACGGGAGAGCTATCAGGAAACACAGGGTTTAGGAGCATACCAACTGTAACTAAACAGCACTGGCATCCTGTGAACACTGAACTTAAATAGCCTGGACACCTGGGAGAACCACCCATGGGGGCGGGGTTGCTAGAGAACCAATCAAGCAGCATTCCCCATATAAGTCTATTGGGAGTGCACGCGCATGCTCCGAGGACGCTGGCAGCGAGGAGCTGGTGTACAGACTGTGGGTGAGTGCCCTATACCACACAGGGATTGTGCCAATCGCGGGGACCTCCGGAATCCTGCCCCAGGACCCGTGCTGGCAGAAGTGGAGGCTGCAGGACCAGCAACCCTCCGTGTGGTACCAGTCGTCCCCTGTGGGTTAACCCCTGATGGTGTGGTAGGTCTCTGACAGGAAGATCTCTAACACTGGGCCACTCCAAAACATTAATGTTGTTGTCTGCTAACCCTTTCTTCACCACTTTTGATGTGTGTTTTGGGTCATTGCATTGTTTCTCTGCAGACTGCCTGGCGTTGTCGTTGAGAATCCTCATGTATTGCTCTTTTTTCATGTTCTCTCTTGTCCATTTGCTGAAAAACACCCCCAAAGCATTAGGTTCCAACCACCATGTGTGACAGTGGGGATGGTGTTCTTTGGGTTGAAGGCTTCTCCTTTTTTACACCAAATGAAAGAAACGTCATTGTGACCAAACAATTATATTCTTGTTTCATCACAGAAGTCTTCTTTGTCCAGATGAACATTTGCAAACACCAAGCAAGCTTTTGTGTGCCTTATGTAGAGAAGTGTTGTCCTGCTTGGTCTGCATCCGTGGAACCTAGCAGTGTGCAGTGTCCGTTGGATTGTCTGCCTTGAGACATTGCCACCAGCAGAGCCCAGGATGGCCTTGGTGGTGATCCTTGGATTTTTTTGGATTGCTTTTTCACCTCTCTCACTGTCCTCCTGGCCACCACAGGTGTCACTTTTGGCTCCCGACCACGTCCTCTGACATTTAGAAATGGCCGCAGGTCCTCACTGAGCTCCTTCGTCTTAGCCATGACTGTCCACAAACCAACTGCAGAGAGCTGCTGTTTTTCACCTGTTGAGTTGATTAAACAGAGTAATTAGAATAGCTTGGACTATTTGTAATGGTATTTATACCATATAAAGTTCTAACTTTGGATTTTCCCAGAGACTGTGACAGTTTGTGAAGGGTATGAATAATTTTTGTACATGACACGTTTTGCTCAAATGTAAATAAAAGCTGAGAAATGTTTTTTTCCCCACGAAAAAAGCCTCTTGTACATCGTCTTATTATCTTTTGGGAGACACCTATGTTATTTCCTGTAAAAAAGAAAAATAGGATAAGGTTAAGAGTAGAGGATTATAGTCCTCATTCCCTACACCAAAAGGTAGGATTTTCCCCTACATATGGTAGGGGCCAGGGGACTTTAATGGCCAGCCAGGAATGTAATTATGTATCAGTTCAGTATAGGTCTACAAACTAAATACAGTACAGTATATAAAAAGTGGGTTCACATTAATAAAGAAAACTATATAAAATAGAACGGTGTCTCTGTGGTTTTAATGTCCATAGAAGGTTTACAAAAAATCATAATAGCTAGACATTGAATATTGATCTGTCCTTTATCCGTTTACAATGGGATTAGAAGTAGTGATGAGCAGCATAGGCAATATTGAATTTGTGGTATTTTGCGAATAATCCTACTAATATTTGGTTCTATATTCGTGAATATTCGCAATCACACACAGTTGCGACTCTAGATTCGCAATTATTATCGCCTGGTAATTACCTTTAAAATGAATGGTCACATATATTCACAATCCATGCCCATAAGCATCCCAATGTGAATGTTCGAAATTGCGAATATCCGCCGCCATATTCACGAAATTTGTGAATTCTCAAATAGCTGATATTCGCCGAATATATTCGAAATTCGAATATTCGAGCTCAACACTAACTATAAGTGGCGAATCGGCCAGTCCATATAGCAGGTGATCGGATTAGACCCCAACATATGTTTTATATCCCTTCATCAGGGGGTCCATGTTGATGCCTTATAAATCTCACAATTTGATCCAGATGGTATTATAGGTATCTAATAGTTTTTTATGCCACTAATTTGCAAGTCAGATAATGGGAACGTAGGGACAACCCAGCACACGATATCAGATAGCTGGTTCAAAAATCGAGTATAAGTTGAATAGGTTCAAGGATCCATAAAGATCCGTGTTTGGGTGCATTGGAGATTAAGGTGGTGCTGGTGTTCCCCTCTGGTGCCAGCAACATGGACCCCCCCCCCCCTTGTTTGAACTGTTAAAAAGTGTTTTACCAGAAGGTCAAGGATGGGGTGTTATACATGGACCACAGGGTCAACATACACCTGGATCCAGGCTCCCAAAAACACATGGTGCTCACGTATTTAAAATCTAAGCACAGGCATTGAAGTCATTGAAGTACAAATGACATTATGTTTAATCTCTGTTTATTTGTTATATTAATGAAATATTATTATAAACCATTAAACAATTAATGGCCTCAGAGAAGATATTTCTTAAAAAGTTTCAGAATAAAGCAGGTAATACGATTGGAATAGGCATATCAATGGAATAAAAAAGAGAACATGGTGAAATAAAAAATCAGTAGAATATGACTTATCTGTGTAGTCTGCTAATGCATTCGTAAAATGGAAATTGTTATAATGCATAACTTATAGTCATCTTCACCGTACTAGCAGCCCATAAAAAAAATCTAAAAAGTCTTCATACATTTATACACCTGAAAAAACATACAAAAGAATATTCTGTGGGTAAATTGGGCATATCTTCCCATTATCTTATTATCTTTATGAAAACTGGCATGTGCTCCCTACATTGAAAAGCATATGCTGGAACCTATGGCATGCAGAATCCTCTCTACTGGCATGCATAGTCGGTAGGGAGAGACACAGACTGTTTATCACATGTCTGTTTCTAATTGGTAGGGACACGAGGAGAGGGGTGGTGATTTTTTCAGCTCGAGTTACATCTTATCCTGGAGTTGGTGAAGTGTAAACAAACAGACAGCAGTGCGATCTTGTGGCCATGCTGCTAATTTACCAGGAAATTCAAGGTATTAGTCTACTTTTGTTGAACTTTAATAAAAGATGTTTATTGATGGACATATTTGACTATATGCACACACAGATTTTTACACAATTCATTCACCAAAAGATTGCATCAGTCAGTCGCATGCATACATACAGTTTAATTTATTACAATTTAATTGATCTAATTTGTGAAAACATTGCAGAAATGTGTATTGCTGTTCCCAATGTAGCAATCACAGCTGGTAGGAAAGCTGATCTTATTGTGTCGGACATTCAAAGAAATTGCTGACGTTGTTAAAGCTTATTAGTTAAAGAGATTTCAGCACACAAAAAGGCAAATATAGTATAGAAATTTTAAAAATATTGTTATTTTTAAAAAAGTCCTCATTGAAGAATTAGTGCAAGGCCTGTATGCATATAAACTAGAGTAGGCTTGTTAAGTATAAAGATGGTTTCTGTAGAGATGTAGAGAAGGGTTGTGGGAACATTTCAGAAAGCAAGTATTGCTGTAGCACAGGGGTCGGGATTCTATGGCTCGCTTGATGGCTGCATCTGTCCGACAAATCTTTAACCCCCCTAGCGCCATGACGAGCTCAGCTTGTTTTAAAAAACAAACTCTGGGTGAGCTGGGCTTGCATGAACTCTGCATACCCCCAGAAAGCTGCAGCGTTTATCTCTGCAGCTGCAACATAATGTTAATAATGTTAATGGAGGGACATCGGCTTCCCAGCCCACATTGCCGGCGCCCTGGACAGGGGCAGGGGGGATGGGAATTTTAATGATTGCAGGTGCCTGGAGCGAATCACAGCTGTCCTCTGTAGTTTTAAACATATTGTTTGGCTCTCACTGAATTATATTTTAAAATATGTGGCGTTCATGGCTTTTCTCAGCCAAAAAGGTTCCTGACCCCTGCTCTAGCACGTAAAATCATTGTATAAATTAAGTTCAAAGTCAAGTTGAAATTTGGAATTGATGTGTAACTTTTCATAATGATACCATTTTCAGGGGCTTAATAATGAACTTACAAAGTCAGTAAGTCTTAATTCCACAACAATCTCTAGTAACATAAAGCTTCGATTTGAAATACAATAGATAAAAAATTATAAATCTGAAAATCAGTAATCTGAAAGTGCTGGCTAACGGTACCTTTCCACAGTGTTATGGGCTCCGTCGACACCCTCTGTGGTAAGCGCATTCTTGACGGGGATTCATACAACATGTTTCCACAGCGTTGAGCCAGTCCACTGGTTGGAAGGTCAACCTCCATGCGCTCAACACAGGGGGTGTCAATGGACGCCATAAGACCGTGGAAACCTACCCTAACTGTAAATTATTGTGGAAAATTGTTACCTCCAGGGGGTCACTCACCATACAAATCTGGCTGTACAATCATTTCACAATCGGATTTTGTTTTACCACAACTATGTAATATGAAGACCTTTTTAAATGATTTAATCTTTCTGTATCCAATCAGAGAGGCCCCTGCACTACATTATTGTTGAAAGATCTAAGGCAAATTTTCTTAAGAACGTAAGAGTTCTTAAGATGTGAAGCTTTTACAGGATCTAGGATCAATCAATGACAGTAGGCGTGTGTCGTATAACTTTTACTATACAAAAAGGACTATAGTCCAACAAGGAATGCAATAAAGAAAAAGGAAAAGGAAAGCCTGACAGTTTATCTGAGAATCAGAGTTCTACACCACAAGCTTAACATGCATATCTGTAAATATACACTGTGACTATGACAGCAGTGACGTGTGTTGTCGGACGTAATTTTATGGATAAGACCTCTAAATATTCTGATGGCTCAGGGCTTAAATGATTGGTAATTAAAAGAATCCATAAATTCCAAAACTTTTCAAGACATTCTACCACAAAATATTAGGGTATCTGTCTAACAACTTATAGTAAATCTGTCCCAAAACCAGTAAATTACCAACAGGGACACCGGTAATTGTTTTGTACAGTCATATATAAACTAAGTTAGCTTTGCACCTGAACTCTGGAGCTGAATGACAATAACTTTTTATACAAATATAACCTTAAAATAAGGAAAGGGAAATGATCAGAAAAAAATAAACAATTTTATTTGAAGACTTATATAGTCAGTTCTAATCCACTAATCACTAATCACTGCCAGACCACTAAGATTAATTGCATCTATACCATCTACTACAGTGTGTCCCTAAAAATAAGTTGTCATTTCCTGAGGCACATCTCAATGTCAATTGCAGTGCTAATTATCATGCCCTATCCATGGCAATATAAGGTGAATGTGTTGTTCTTCTAAAAGAAAAACAATTCTAAGGGATATGCTTTCTTTTCTTCTTTTTAAACCTTTTGATCTACTGCAAATATAAAAATTATGCGTTGTTTAAAAATGGCACATATTTACCAAATCTAAAATCAATTTTTACAACTGTTTGGTAATGAATAACAATATAATAACTAGAATATAGAGATGGTCGAATAATCAAGGTGAGTCGAATTGATTGCAAAGCCCCCCTGAACACGGTATCAACACCAACATCGAGGCAGATGTAGAGAAGGGTTGTGGGAACATTGGGAAAAAATATTTTCTAGCATATGTAGTTTTTGCATACATTGAGTTCAATGTCAAAGTTGAAATTTCTTTATTTACATCATTTTTTTAAAAAAACTATTTGTGTTAGAGCAATACATTCTTATTGGCAGTATACCCCAAACCCTTCTCTACAGCTGCAGTAAATTTGCTGATGATACCATGCTCATGGGCTTTGCAATTAACTCACAAAGTCAAACTGGTTGAACTTTAAAAAAAATATTCAACCATATCTACTAGAATATTGTCTCAATGAGACTAGGATCATAGTAGCCTAGATTCAGTATACTGTTTAAGAGGTTACCGCAAGACTAAATTCTTAACTTTTCTGAAATACAAGGAAGAAAATGGAGGGGACAACAAAATGCACTGTAGGTCAATAGGTGGGATTTTAAAAGAAGCTATCACTGGGAGATTATGTAAACTACCATTCCTGCAATTATTCTAAAGAATGCTGGTGATGATGATTATGTAAATCTGATCATTTGGTATCAGTATGCAAAGTGGCTTTATGATAAACTGGATCTATTTTTATGGCAAACAAAGGGCACCTTTAAGGAACAGGTAGAGGTGTTGAGAGTTGGCTAACATCATTTAAGGCATTACAAGTTGAGGCATGAATTCATATTGTTAACGTCTTTTTCTTTTATTATAAGAGCGTCAAAAACATAAACATTTTAAGAGATAGTACAAAATTCTAACACACACAAAACTTGAAAAAACAAAATCAAACATAACAATAAACATACTTACAAATTATTCACAGAAATAAAAAAAACTATCAACACAACTGACTTTATATACAAGTAAATACAAAAGCACAATATAAACAAGACACAACAAACAGCACTATACGTTCCTGTAAAATCACATCCATTTTGCAAAACAAGTTACCAAATGTTGTAATAGAAGTTATTGTGAAGTATTGAAATGTAATTTGCTAATACAAATTGATTTGTAAAAATAGTGTTTTTACAGTAGGAATGATTGTGTAAAATTCCTCCACACATGCCAGCTCTTAAACAGCAGCTCACATCATCCCTTTCAATAAAACATAAGAAGGTGTGATGGAGCCATGATGGGAGAGGCTAAGCATATGGTGCCAACAATAAAAAGGAGCAGTGACATAGTCCTGTGGTGTTATGATCAAAATGGGTGACAATATTGTTCCAAATTCAAGAACTCGCTTCCAACATAACCACTATAATCCATGCTGCTACACCGCAATTACTAGAAGAATAAGTAAGGCCATGGCAAGAAAATAACTGGAGCACAGCAGCCTGCAGGCTTCACTAATACAGCTTCACTGTTTTTGTATTTGGTGGGGAATGCACTGTAAATCAATATATTACAATTAGTAAAACTGTACATTAAAAGCTAGCATAATCTAACATAATTGCAGGTGTGTCTGTTTGTCACAGTAGCTTAAAAGTAGCTATAAAATGGCTTAATAGTTTAAATGTAGAAAATAAAGGATCCTAAATGTGTAGAAAAATAACATTATTTTTATATAGAATGTGTAATTGCAAAATAAACACAAATATGATACATTTCAGTGGACAAGAGAGTATATTTTTTCAAATCACTTTGTCTGGTATGTCAAAATACATTCCTATGTTAAACATGTCCTTGTTTATTAAAGTATAGTCTGGGGTAGGTTAAGGATTTGAAATGGTCATGTTTAAATCCAGTGCTGTCAGTAGGCATTTAGTTGATGGGAAGTGACCGTGCAATAAAAATTGGCCATTGCAGCTTGCCCTCTTGGGCTGGGTGGACCTGTGGACTCTGCCTTGTTTACCCCTCCTCACATCCCCTCGTTTCACTGGGTGTCCCTTGTGAGTTGTGACAGCTGATATATATGTATGGACGCATTTCTATTGTCCTGATGAAGCCCGGAAAATAGGGCGAAACGTAATGTTACACGTCTGTCTGGCAGCACATATCTGAAAATCGGGTCGGCTGTGGCATTTCAAGTATAAAACACTTTTCTTAAAATAAAATTGATGTAAAAAACACATTCTGGACTGTGTCTGACAATTAAAAGTTCCTATTTGAGCGTACTCCATGTTTTCATTATCTATGTAATAGGGGATGGAAACAACACAGGTTGTCTACTGCCTTTACTAGTTTCAGAAGTGGCCATGCAGATCAAGCCTTAAGAAGTTAGCACTGGGGATAGAGGTCTATTGGCCATTCCACATGGATTATAAATAAGATATCTAAGGGATAAGGGAAGGTTCAACCACATTCATGAGTCTAGAAACTACCAGCCACTATAAGCCAGGGTGAAGTTTCTATGGCTTACTTATTTTATCCAAATAAAAAATGTCTTAAACTGGGCATAGACGGGTCGTTTTCCTGTCGACTGCTTAGCCGACCAACTGGCCGTGATGACATCATCATGCATAGCCGCTAGTGCATAGAATCATCCAGGCACCAAGGAATCTGCCCGTCTATGCCCAGCTTTACCCAGCATCACACTTTTTATTTTGTAATAATCATACATACGGTTATATGTTATTGGTGGATTAATGTCAACAAAACGTGGGGCACGTGTGAGCATTTCTTTTATTTTCAGAAGTTTTATTATCATTTATATTTTTCACATGTCCCTTCTTTTTAGTATCATACAGTTATATATAATTAAAATGTTTTTGTTGTTATAGTAAGGAAACCAATCCATTGGTTGGTTAATGATTTACAGGGTTGAGTGTGGGTCTTCTTGACAGAAAAGTAATGTGATAGGTTGTATGTTTTTGTCTCTCTAATCGTTATTTATAGCAGTTATAGTCATATCTCCCAACTAACTCTGGGCACTTATATAAAAATTTTTAACATTTCAATCCAGGTATTTCTTAAAATTTGCATGAATCATGAAAATCCTGTATGATCATATTCAAAAGATCTTCTAACACGATGCATATTATCACTCTAATAGGGTTTGCATTTTTTGCGAAAAGTTTTCAAAGTCTTTAATAAATTCTTCTATAGGTTTCTCTTCATATTCTTCACATTTCTTACACCCATTATTCTGTAAGAGAAGAATCATACTTTTTACATTTACTACAAGCTAGCAAACATGACACTTAAGTCAAATTTATCAACAGCATCCTAAGGGCAGTAACATTTCATTATATATATATTCACACACACACACACACACACACACACACACACACACACACACACACACACACACACACACATACACACAAACACACACACATACACACACACACACATACACACACATAGTGGACCCCTGATCTACAAACTTAATTTGTTGTTGGTTGTAAGTCAAGATTAATGTTCACATGGAATGGAAATAATGGAAATGCCCATAATGCACTCTGTCTGAACCTCCCAAAGCACCCTTCACCTCACCTTTTTATTAATAAAAAGGTGAGGTGAAGGGTGCTTTGGGAAGTTCCTATAGCATAATATAATATGTGTCATTTACCCAAAACACCAATAATTTTCCTGGTGCTCTTACCCAATAGTCAAAATAAGCCTAGTTTACCAGAAACAAAAATTTGTAATCACCATTCAAGTTGACACTTTTGGCTTTTAGGATGAGAGAATGAAATGGAAGGTGGTTATTGTTTGAACAGAGAGTGCTCTCCCAAAAGAACATCATGAATCTATCCTAGGAAGTGTATTTAGCCTTTTGTAGATTGCAGAGATTTCCCATTATGACATGTTGCACTTATTGAGATTTGTTACATGAAAGCCACTCTCATATGTATCTTAATAATTTGCTTTATCTTTTCAATTGTTATTTTTTTCTTTACCTTCCTTCTGTCTAGCTTGCTTCTCTGACATTCCAGGACTTGTACAACTGCACAGTTGTAAAAAAAAGTTTTGGCCTTGGCCATAATTCTGCTTGTCATGACTGGTTGTAAGTTTAAACCAAAATTTTGATTGTAACTCAAATTGTTCAGCCAGTTGTAACTCAAGGGTCCGCTGTTTATATACATTTATTTGTCTAACCATTTATCTTTGCATTTTTTTTAAATTTAACCCACAATGTGCAACACTTTACAAAAAAAGTCAGTCTCTATAATCAAGCCATGCTTTATACTTACTAGTGGAAAATCAAGCTCCCCATTGATCTCTATATCATGAATTGTCTTAGTTAAACTTTGTGCTGCCTCTTCATCTCCTATTAGTTGAACCTCTTCCACAACTACTTTAAGTTCTTGAACATAGCAATGCAGTATGGACTTTTCACATGTATCCTGCAAACAAAAAAAACCCATAAAACTTTAAATATTGAAAACATATTCAAACCCAATAAAATACCAATGCACAAAATAAATGAAATCTCTAATGCAATAAATGTATTATTATTTATACATTGGTTAGATCACTACCACACATTGTATCATATTGAATACCGTAGTTAAATTAACAGTGTTCTTTTATATTTTATCCAAAAGTGTATTTTAAAAATGTAAATGGGCTCATAATGTCTTTTTACCATTTTAAGGCTTTCTGTAATGTGTGAAGTGAAAGAAATATGTATCCAGTAAGAAATAATATGCTTTTAGGTACAGAGATATCTCACCAAAGCTGAAACTGAATTCTTACCAGTAGGATGGGCTCCTAGGATTGACTATATACGAGTGGTGGCCAACTGAGTTGATATGAAGGGCCACAAGTGCGGCCCTCAGCATCACTAAAGGGCCGCCTTTAACATTTTCAATCTATACTGATTTGTATAAAAAAATTTAATGAATCAATGACAGCATGCACAGCTAGAAGACATTATTTTTAATTTTTAAATAACAAATTTTTTTTAAATGAAACTTCATGCATTAGGCAACATTGTAGTATGGTAATGCACATTTTATGTCACATACATCGTTACGTGCCCCTATTCTCAGGTTATGTGCCGATATATTATTAAATCGTCCCCCATTCATTGGTGGAATAGTGGGAGCATGGGCACTTACCTGTCTGCTAATCCCCCGCCAACAATAGAGGAGAAGAGGCGGAGGCGTGGAACTTGCTCAGGCACCATCTGGGTCCCTGATTGGCTTTTACATAAGTTTATCGCCTCCCCTCTTTCCACTCTAAGAGGGATCCGGACAAGGACCTGTCAGAAGGGGGATTGGCGGACAGGTGAGTTCTTATGCTCTATGCATTTGCAGTTAGGTTTCGGGGCCGCAAGTGGAGGACTGAGAAGGGCCGCAGGTTGGGCACCTAGGCTATATACAGACAAAAATGTGGTGTGATCTAAAAATCAGTTCAGAAATAAAACCAGATTGCAATTTGCTCTATTAAAAGGTAGGAGAGCGATAAAGGAATAGATTAGAAAACTGCAAATATAGGTTGAGAAGAAAGAGAATTGAAGAAAACTGTGTACACCTCACATATGTACTCAGGGGTAGTGACAAGAAAAAACATTTGTATTACAGTTATCTATACAAATTTGGATAAATAGAAAAAAAACTAATTTCACCTTGGACACCTTCATAAAAAAGACAAACAAAAATACTAAATAATCAAATAATTTCAAAGTTTAAACACAGGTAAAAAATTGGGGTTTTCAAGGTCTGCAGAGAATTTTTAGACAAAGATGCCTGATTCAGAAATATATTGAAAAATATTTATACATTTATTGGTGAATACAAAAATATTATAGCATCATTCATGGGAACATCCAAGCGGGAACAGCAGTCAATCGAGAGAGAAAGAAAACACCCGCTTGGATGTTCCCATGAATGATACTATCATATTTTTGTATTCACCAAGAAATGTATAAATATTTTTCAATATATTTCTGAATCAGGCAACTTTGTCTAAAAATTCTCTGCAGACCTTGAAAACCCTCATTTTTGTGTTTAAACTTTGACATTATAGATACACTTCACCAGATGGGGGTGTCTCATGTTACAGCAAGGTCAAAAAATCTTTTTGTATTATTGTGGATAAATTCATTTAAGGACTATTGCACTCTGATATATTATTATACTAAATAATCAAAATCATAATTTTTCAACTTACCATTCCAAATCCACTTTTAGTAAGTGCATTAGGAAAGTATCCAAAATAATCAACAGACACTACAGAGTTCCATCATACAAAACTATATTATATTCTATAGATATTACTTTACTTACAGCAGTTTCTGCACTCGTACTGTACAGTTTTAATCCTTTATGCTGTGGTTGGAATAAAAATATAGGAAATGCAAATTAGAGCTTGGCAGAGAAAATCAGCAGAAACACAAATCCATTAATACTTCATAAACCATATACCTGACCAATGCATTCCCAACAGCATTCCAACATATAACATGCATTGTATCTTTAACTGTATAAATGTATATACTCCTCAAAAAATAAAGGGAACAGTAAAATTATTAGGTACCTCCTAATGCAAGACAAAGCTAGACCTCATGTGGCTTGAGTGTGTCAGCAGTTCCTGCAACTCGAAGGCATTAATACTTTGTACTGGCCGCCCTTTCCCCAGACCTGAATTCAATTGAGCACATCTGGGCTATCATGTCTCGCTACTTCCTCCAACGCCACGATGCACCACAGACTTTCCAGAAGTCAGGATATCATTCGCCACCTCATCAGTAGCATGCCCAGGAATTGTAGAGAGGTCATACAGGCACATGGAGGCCACAGCCTGTAGTGTTTTTTCCACTTTTACTTTGAGTGTAACTCCAAATCCAGACCTCCACGTCAGCCGGCAGGATACTCCAGGGGAGCCACACTACCATTAAGGATGGATGAGGATACCATGTGAGTAGTTGGGGACCATGTAGATGTTACCCCTCTCCTTGACCACTGTAGTAATTTTGTTACATTTAACCTTCGGTGACCCCTCAACCACTGTATACGACTCTCTGTCCATTATGCTTGGCTATTGTGCTCCCCTGCTGTTAGTGAGCACCCTGACATGTCATCTAATTTTCTCCATTATTTACTCACTTATTTTTGTATAATATGAGGACAGTGGCAATTCTTCACCTAGTCTTAAGCTAGCCATACACGTGTCGGATTCCATGGCCAATTGATCACTCACCCGATCGATTCCGGCAATCTCAGCGGGAATCGGAGCTCCGATCAATCAGCCAATTAAGAGTATCCGATCGCTGCATACCACCTTGTCCCACGGATTCCTGGACGATTCCGTGTCTGATCGCTTACTTCCCAAATGGCAACTCCCCCTGATGTGTGCAGAATCGGATCAGAAAGACCAACATGTTGGTTCTCTGTCGGATCCGATTCTGAGCCCCCGATCAATCGGACGCGAACGATCGGACAAGGTGTGCTGCACGCGATTCCGGCACGATCGTTTCGCGTGCACGTGCCCGGAATCGATCGTGCCGGAATCCGGTGGGAATCCGACACATGTATGGGGGCCTTTACTGTTGTTACCTCATTGCTAGCTCTGGCCAAATCTTTTTACTTAATTATTTAATACAAATTTTTCATTCATTAACATCTAGGATGTCTTATGTTTGTGTGTTCCCTTTATTTTCTGAGCAGTGTATATATATATATACATATATATATAACTCTGAAAAACCACATCAGATCGATAAATTGTGAAATTGTGAAAATAAAATAATTGAGAGAGGTCAAAAACAAAATTATTACCCTAAGGACTGCATAACAAAAATTTAAACAGTTTGATCATGCATCCTCACAACTGCTCAATATGCTCTTGAACATTCCATGCTACCTCATGGCATCATTCAAACCCCCTTTAACTTTTTTATATCTAGCAGCCTGATGCTATTCAATTTAAAGCAATCTGTTTGAAAAATAACTTTTTTTTCTTGAGCTGACATACAAAGCTCTGGCTCAACACACACAGATCAGTAACAGAGAGAAGATTTTCTTTATAACAGCTTCCCTGTCCCCTTTAATTCCCACCTGGCAGAGTTGAAATTTTTGAAACTAAAGTTCCCCATACACGGGTCGATTTCTCATTAGATTCTTGCTTGATCGATCGCCATGTGCACGTCGATCCATTGACAAAGAATCGTTCACTGTCCACCTTAAACGATCAATCAAAATGTTGTTAAAATCGATAGGTGAATGGATCGTACAGGAACCCGACATGTTGTTTTATTGGAATCGATCATTCGCTTTCAAAGTATGTTAGTGGTGGTCATCGACCAAATCGTGCCCTTTTTAGTATGACTGAATTATTTTCGATCCAGAACATTCTAGAAATCGATCTGGGAAAGTTGGATTGTCCAAAAATCGATTGTTCAAGGTGAGGTGTTTACTGTGAACAATCAAATCGATAGTTGATCGGGAAGAAATTGACCTGTGTATGGGGACCTTAAGACGCTCTGGTTGATGGTGCATCTGATCAGTCAGAGGGCGAAACATACGGTAATAGTAAGTAATTTGAACTCACAAGTAAATTTAATACTACTAGGCAAAATGGAAAATGTCTTTACAAACAGGTTTTGTTTCTTCACTTTTTATTAAGGACATACAGAAGAGAGATCATTGTGCAGAGTTTTGTTCTGTCACCTGTCATTTATTGTACCATAAAAGTTAGAAAATCAATAATGATTGGGCCCCTGTCTTAATGGTCATATCAGGTGAGTAAAGCAATAGTGCTGTAGATTTGTCTCAGTAGATTAAACTGGTAGATGAAAGGACAAAATCGTTTACATTACTTACATATTTCCAGTAAATACTTTTCCCCAGAGTCTAAAAAAGTAGAAAGATATCATTAAGAATTTGGGCCTTTAGCATTTATGTTACATGAAATAAAAAAAGATTCTCCAGATCTATTTTTTAAAGGTTAAGGACCGTTTCACACTTTCAGCTACACATACCTTGTGTTGTAAATGGAAGTTTTTTTATCCCTGCAATCAGTGGTTCCCAAACTGGGGGACATGGCCCCCCAGGATGGTAGCTGAGGTATTCTGGGTGGGGGGGCTGAGGGAGGGACAAGCATAAAGCCAAACATGGTGGAACTAGCTGCAGATACTAAGTAGAATGAAGGTGTGTCTGTGTTACTTTTGGTCTCTGTGTGCGTTTGTCTCTATGTGAATGATTCATTTCTCTGCATGATGTGACAGTGTGTCCCGTTATTTGCATGGGAAAGTGCTTGACAGTGCTTATATTGCACCTAGGTTTAGGTACTTTTTGCCATAGAGGCTCCTGGGAAACAGTGTGTTTGGTTTGTTATATGGTTCAGAGTGAGAGCCGTGGTTTAGAGCCCTGGAGCCGGCCAAGGGAAGGTCCAGGTCTGGGATTTGCTCACACAGAGTTCAAATGTGATTAACCTCCCTATCGCTTGAGACGAACCCTGTTTGTTCGCTGTTCAGGGTCGCCCCAACCGCAGGGGAAGCCGGCATCGGGTACACCCGATGCCTCCCTGGAAAGCTGCAGCGATTGTCTTCATCGCTGCAGCATTTCCGGGGTTTCGCGGGGGGCGGCACCATAGACCTCCATAGACGCTGGAGGAGCGCCCGGCTTTCCTGCCCACACAATAATGACACTGGCTGTGTGGAGAGCAGCGGAGGATAGGATTGAGTGACAGGCAGTGTACTTTGTACACTGCCTCGATTGCCCATACCGCGCCGTTGAAAGTGGCGCGATACGGACAGTGCGCTAGGGAGGTTAAAGAGTAGTCAGTTGCTGGCTGAGTGGGGGTGTGTATAGAGGAACTTACACAAGCTGAGAGCATGGACTGAGCACTCAAGGTACTGTAAGTACAAAACTGTTTTGCTGCTGTTCTGTACTCTATAGTGAGTTAGCCTACCTGAGTGAGGTAGCTAGTCGCCTGTTTTGCCTTTTTTAACTTGTTGACAATAAAGCCACAGGCGGATGCCTGAGTTTGTGTTCTAGGACAGTGTTTCTGCCTCATACTTCTGAGCCACGATCCCTCTAGCCCACGAGCAATTCCCCAACTTGCCACAATGAGTATAGTGTGTGTGTGTCTGTATGTGAATGTTAAATGTTTTGTATGATTGTTGTGAAAACCAATTACAGTTGGTACTACTAATTCAAAATGTCATTAGGACAAGAGAATTATATTAATGGACAATGAAGATACAAGTCTATCATAAAATGATAAGGCATGTACAACACAAAGCACAGATGGTCCCCAACTATGCACTATGGATTTTTGTGAATGATATCACAAAATAGCAAACAAAGAGGTCAACTGCAGGTTAAATGCACCTTAAAAATAAAATACTTAAAATATTGACATGTTTCAGATTGATTCTAAATGCAAACTGGATTTTCTTATTTACACAAGTGCTTTATTTGTTGATGATCCAAAAATAAAAAGGGGCAAATAATCTAAGCACGAAACAAAAATAAATTATACTTGCCTCATTAACAAATATCAGATCATTTCTTATTTGCACCCATTTCCTATTAGTTCTCACACTCCACCCAGGAATAGCATAGCTGAAGAAGAAAAAATAATACATGTTTCTGTGTTTAGACCTGAGAATATATGAAATTCTTACACCAGTCTTATCTGAGCGATAATAGATGAGTAAGATCACTAATGCTACACTATTCTGTTGATGTATGCATGAGTTCTACTTTAAATTCAAAGCCTATCTTCAGCTATATGAACCTACAAACAAGAAAAGGTTTCTGTTTTTTTTAACATAGTCTCTGTTGTTAAGTCAATTTTCAATTCGATGGACTTGTTAAATTTATATATTGACTGTGAATGCAATATCTGTTGATCAGGATTGGCATCAGGATTGGCATCAGGACAACTCTGTAAATGTGCTTGAGTGCCCCAGAAAAAGCCCAGATTTGAATCTGATTGCACATCTCTGAGGGATTTTATAATGACTGTGCACCAACTCTTCCCATCCAACCTGATGGAGCATGAGAGGTGCTGCAAAGACGAATGGATAACACTGGCCAAGGATAGGTGTGCCAAGTTTGTGGCATCATATTCAAAAAGACTTGAGGCTGCAAAGTATGGAGCAAAGGTTGTGCATACTTCTCTATATGTGATTTTTCATATTTTTTTTTATAAATTTGCCAATATCTCAAGTAAACTTTTTATGTTGTCATTATCGGGTCTTCTGACGTGTTCTGAAAATAATTAATTTAATCAATTTTGAAATAAGGTTGTAACATAACACATTTTTGGAAAAAAAGATGAAAAAGAAGTTTATCTTCTGCCCTAACCTTGCTTTTTCCTTCTGCCAACTCCACTCCTTCCTAGTCATGTGACTTCCTCCCTATTACCTCCTGAGACCTTTGCCCTTTTCTTCTGTCCTAACCAACTTACCACCCTTTCCTCTCCATGCCAGGGTGTACATTGCCTAAATTTGATTCCTTTGCAGGTATGAAGATTAATAATGTGCTCCATAATCTGATCACATGCTTACAAAAAGTACCATATACTAGTACACTCCATTAACATTTTACAACCTGACTCTTTTAATTTTATGCGCAATCTTAATTACTTTCGGTTGATCATTTCCAATTAATTAGTTTGACAGTTTTTAACTTGACCTGTCAACTTTCTAGGATTACTATGATTAATAGAGCAATAACTCTTAAGCTGGGAATAGACGGTACGATTTACCATCTATTCCCTATCCGATTCTCTGCACTAGGAGCTACGTGATGACGTCATCTTGCCCGCCCGCTTGTGCCGAGAATCGCACTCTTTATGCTCATTACTTTGGCTGGGGGCAGCCGTCCCCAGCCGAACTAATGGGATCGGGTTAAAATTTATCGTCCTGTCGGATAACTGTGCTATCCGACAGGACGGCTAAATTTTAGCCCAATCCTTGTTAGTTGCTGCATCCGATTCCTGCACGACCCGATCCCTAAGGGCTGCGGGAGCACGCATGGCATTGGAGGTCGGATCGTGCGGGAATCTGAATGTCTATGTCCAGCTTTACTTTGTTACTTACTTATAGAGTCACTTTTCTTAAATAATAAGTAATCGTAGACTGTTGAATCCTGTAATGTCATCATTGAATACAGAAAGTTTGGAGTTTAAGTGATTTTGGCTAACTAAATCATCCTGAAGAAGGGATCTGAGACATCCTGAAAGCTTGCTTCTCTAATGACTTAAGTTAGCCATCAAAGGGGATCACTCCAAACTTTCTGTATCATAAAATAAGTAGAATGGAGAGCACAAAAATGTGCCTTTGCATGCATTCTGCCACTACACATGCTATGTGTATATGATGCAACACATTATTGCTAAAACCATAGATTTAAGGTGAAATTCAAAATCAATACACCAAAGGCAAAATACTTTTTTTGCATTATTTCACGGTGCAGTACCGTATGCTGTATAATATACAAAATAGCACCACAGAGATGCAAGCGGGGCCTTAATCTGCATGCAGCAGAATCAGTGTTGGGTCAGGTACCACTCTTAGGATACATTCACCAAAAACAGAACGCAGCAGTAATACTTTATTTCTGCCCTGGCCTGTGTATCCCATTACTTGTGTAGGGGGAAAAATAGCCAAGAGCCCTTTAAGACATAGACATTCTAGTCTACATCAGTTTGTAAACTAACAGTGTATGTTTCTGCAAAATAAGTGTCAAAATACAAAAAATACCTGTTGACCCTCAATGACGTGACCAGTGTCCTGTACTCTTACTAGTTAGACTGTACTCCATTATCTGAGGATTACAGACACAGAATGAAGGACTTGTGAGCTTAAAAAATATAAAATTTTTGGTTTTAATGTGCATTCAAATATTTATCTTCACAAACCCAGTGTACAAAAGTCAGAGATTGAAAAAAAGAGTACCCCTGGTTTGGTGGATACAGGGATCTACCCTGGTCCGTAGAGAACGGAACCGACTAGAGCTGGCAATTGCGGGCAATACACGTTAGATGTTGGTTTAAAAGGGTCTTTATTAAATAGTACTAAAGGACCATCAGTATCACGTTTAAAAATATTGGCAATTATTGGTACCACACAGGGTCCAAAACAATTGTCAAAGAACATCTGAATGATACAGAGGATTACTGAGTAAAAGTGTTGTGGTCAGGTGAGACCAAAATTGTGCTTTTTGGCATAAATTCAACTGGCCATGTTTGGGCTTGTCCCCACATTAGCAATCAGCCATTTTATCAGTTTCAGCAATTTTAATCACACGCAACGATCGCGGGTGATCACTTCCATTTAGTTGAATGGGCTTGTCCCCACTTCAACTTAAGGCCGCAGGACCGAGTTTTTGATTGTGGACGGACACTATTTTTCAGCCCTGATCTCGCCCATAAACATGAATAGATGAATGTTCATAAATTGCGTCTCAATAAATTGAACGTGTCCCAATTCAATATCCATGATCAGTGTGAGTGTGATCAAGGGGGGATCGGATGCCAGATCGCTCCCGATCACTTGCCAGGAAAATCGCTAGCAATCACCGCCCCACGATTAAAATCACAAGAGATTGGTAAAATGAGGACAAGCCCCTTGAAGAAGGATGAGTGCTGCCTAAGATCTTAAGAACACCATCCCCACTGTCAAACATAGAGGAAGACACATTATGTTTAAGGGGTGTTTTTCTGCTAAGGGCACAGGACCGCTTCATTGCATAGAAGATAGGATGGATGGGACCATGTACTGTCAAGTCTTGAGGAGCATCTCCTTCCATCTGCCAGGGCATTAAAATGGGTCGTGGATGGATATTTCAGCATGACAATGACCAAAATCACACGGGCAAGGCAACAAAAGAGTGGCTCAAGAAGAATGACCAGTTGATCTGCTGGGAGATCGATGAGCATTCTAAACGTCTATGGGGGGCTTAACACTTTCTATAATTAATTAACCAAGGTTATTAGGGGCTTCTTGTCCCTAAACGAATCACCAGGAAAGTCCATACCCAATATTCATCTTCCGAGGTATGCATACAGATTTTCCTGTATAAATCGTTGGTTGTTATGATAAAAAATTTCAATGAAATATATCACATAGGAGACACACACAGTGATATTTGAGAAGTGAAACAAAGCTTATAGGATTTACAGAATGTGTGCAATAATTGTTTAAACAAAATAGGCAGGTGCATACGTTCGGACACCGTTGTCATTTTATTGATTCCAAAACCTTTAGAACTAATTATTGAAACTTAAATTGGCTTGGTAATCTCAGTGACCCCTGACCACCATACACAGGTGAATCCAATTAAGAGAAAAAGTATTTAAGGGGGGGGGCACTCTAAAGAGTAGCAAGATGGGGGTCTCACAGCAACTCTCAAATGACTTGAAAACAAAGATTGTTCACCATCATGGTTTAGGGGAAGGATACAGAAAGCTGTCTCAGAGATCTCAGCTGTCTGTTTCCCCAGTTAGGAACATATTGAGGAAATGGAAGACCACAGGTTCAAGTTAAGGCTTGAAGTGGCAGACCAAGAAAAATCTTGGATAAACAGAAGCGACGACTGGAAAGAACAGTCAGAGTCAACCCACAGACCTACAACATCAGTCAGAGTCAACCCACAGACCTACAACATCATCTTGCTGCAGACGAAGTCACTGTGCATCGTTTTCTCCGCCCACAGACAAAAGAGAGCTGCTTGAGGTATGCTAAAGCACATTTGAACAAACCAGCTTAATTTTGGAATAAAGTTCTGTGTACTGCTGAAACTAAAATAGAGTTATTTGAGCATAACAAGGGGTGTTATGCATGGAGGAAAAAGAACACAGCATTCCAAGAAAAACACCTGCTACCTACAGTAAAATATGGTGGTGGGTCCATCATCTGGTTAGGCTGTGTGGCCCATGCAGGGACTGGGTATCCTGTCAAAGTTGAGGGACGTATGAATTCCACTCAATATCAGCAGATTCTGGAGACCAATGTCCAGGATTCAGTGACAAAGCTGAAGCTGCACCGGGGCTGGATCTTTCAACAAGATAACGACCCTAAACACTGCTCAAAATCTACTCATTTATGCAGAGGAACAAGTACAACGTTCTGGAATGGCCATCTTAGTCTCCAGACCAGAGTGGTGTGAATTACAGAGGGATGTCCATGCTCGGAAGCTATCAAACCTGAATGAACTAGAGATGTTTTATAAAGAGGAATGGTCCAAAATACCTTCAACCAGAATCCAGACTCTCATTGGAAGCTATAGGAAGCGCTTAGAGGCTGTAATTTCTGCGAAAGGAGGATCTACTAAAACATTTCTTTTTTTTGGTGCCCAAACTTATGCATCTGACTAATTTTGTTTAAATAATTACTGCACACTTTCTGTAAATCCTATAAACTTTGCTTCACTTCTCATATATTACTGTGTGTGTCATAACAACCAACAGTTTTTATCGTAACGACCAACAATTTATACAGGAAAATCATGAACATTGACAACGTTGCCCAAACATACACACCCCACTGTATTTGGCTACCGGGGCCAATTAACAGCTACAGTTTAGGAAACTTCAAGTCAATCAGCTGTTATGCCACATCGTGTACTTTACATAAAGAAGTACTGTATATAAACAAGAGTTTAGGTCTTCCTTAAAACTTGTTCCTATAAACCCGTTCAGTTGAAAAGTGTCAGTCTTCTGAGTTGACTATTTAATGCATATGGTAAACAGAAAAATATCTGTATTTGTGTATAAATAATGACATTTGTCTTTTTGATTTCTGGTCCTATCAAACAACACAAAACACATGTATTTTATAACACTTATAGTTAAAGGCTAACATTGAAAAAATTGTAAAATTTAAAATGGTAACTAGATAATAAAGTCTAACCTTTCCTAGTGCAGACAGCGGTTTCATAATGTTGCCACTTACCTGAAAATTAAAATAACACTTATTATAGGAACAGTCCAGAGATACATTTATTGGTACGAAGCCAGGGTAAGGTTAGGCCATGATCTATGATAGTCATCATGAAGAAAGAGACACAGATGAGAAGTCTTCTAAAGTTTCATCCAGTAAGGCTGTGTTTTGTGTGCCAACTGAAACAAAAAAAAAGGAAGAAAAAAATAGTATGACTTTGTAAACAAACTAATAGCGTTATAATGAAGTGGTGTACTGCAATAATGAATCATTTTCTGCCCACATTTTATTGCTTTTCAAACATGCTTATAAATGAATATAGTGGTGTAGACCTTGCATGACCCATTTCTCACCAGCAACCAATAAAATACAGTCATTTTCTAACTGTAATTTGGTAACGGTTGCTTTCTATTTTTAAGGACATACTATGAAACATAGAATTACTTTAAAATATTCACAGAGATCCTACATAGATAATTTGTTTATGAAGTGTATTTAATTTAAATACTAGTTTTGTGCTAGGAGGCTCTAAATATAACTATAAGGTTTAATGTTTAGTTTATGCTGCTAACACATAAATGCTTTTACAAATCTATCCTAAAGAATATATAAATAAAGTTGTTAGAGCAGTGGTTCTCAATCTGTGGGTCTCGAACCCCTTAGGGTTTCACGTGGGTCGTCCAGTTCACTGAAAGCATGATGATGTCCACAGGCGGGGTGGAAAGTTAGGAGGGAGAGTATTGCCTCCTCACTTCTAACTAAGAAGGGATGGGGTGTTACTCTGCCTCCTAAATTCCCACTCCGCACATCCTTTGTACAAGTGGGATGAGAAAAAATAAGGGAGAGGCAATGACACCTGATCACGCTGGAAGTGTAACTTCCGGTTTTTGGAATACACTCCCCATCGGCACTTCCACATTACAAATATAGAAAGTGACACTTCATAAAGTTACTTCTGGGGTCACAGATCTATAAAGCTTGAGAACCACTGTGTTAAGGCCCCCATACACGTGTCGGATTCGCACCGGATTCTGGCACGATCGATTCCGGGCTCGTGCACGCGAAACGATTGTGCCGGAATCGCATGCAGCCCACCTTGTCCGATCGATCAGGTCCGATTGATCAGGGGCTCAGAATCGGATCCGACGGAGAACCAACATGTTGGTCTTTCTCATTCGATTCTGCCCGGATCAGGGGGAGTTGCCATTTGTGAGGTGGAATCGGAGGTGGAATCGGAGGTGGAATCGCGAAATCCGCTCGGACAAGGTGGTATGCTGCGATGGATACTCTTAATTGGCCGATTGATCACACCTGCGATTCCCGGCAGAATCGCCGGAATCGATCGGATGATGAATCGATTGGACATGGAATCCGACATGTGTATGGCTAGCTTTAGAGTGTGATAGGCTATCCAACCCAGAAGGCACTGTTCACACAACAAGCTGGAAACCATAGCCATGGGTGAAAACTTCTCATCTGCAGCTGCTTTCATTCTCCCATAGGAGTGGAGATGGCCATTTAGGAACGTAAAGGTGCCCATACACGGTTGGATATTTCCATTTGATCCACTCGATTTTTAAGTTGATCGAACGGAAATTGTTTCCTGCACACCTGGTACGATCAAACAAAAGTGATCTAAAAGTAATCGGACATGTTGCTAAATTTTAATCGATCGTATAAGTATCTGACTTTTTTCTAGGTGTTTTA
Source organism: Ptychadena robeensis (assembly GCA_036250615.1). Taxonomy (NCBI): domain Eukaryota; kingdom Metazoa; phylum Chordata; class Amphibia; order Anura; family Ptychadenidae; genus Ptychadena; species Ptychadena robeensis. The sequence continues at coordinate 173,531,867 of CM070032.1, forward strand.
ATCTGTTGGATTGTAATTAGAATCGTATTTAGAATCATAATTAAGATTGTTTTTGGAATCGTAACTATGACAGTAATTAGAATCAAATTTGGAATCTCAATTATGATTTATTACGCATGCGATCCATAGAAACATCGTAAATCAATCGTGTTTAACACACACATTGTCTGGTGGTACAATCAATTGATGTTAGACTGGTGCACGATCGTAAATCCGGATCTAAAGCTAGGCATACACGGTTCGATTTTAACATGATCGATCTTCCATTTCTTGATCTTGATGTTTTCATCATACACCGATCGTAATTAAATCCAAAGCAGTACCACAGTGAAGGTTTGATCCCCCTAGGTGCCCATACACGGTTGTATATTTCCATTTGACCAACTTAAAAAGATCGATTTACACCTGGTACGATCAACCAAAATTGATCTAAAAGTGATCGGATATGTTGGTAAATTTTAATAGATCATACAAGTATCTGAAGCAGTATCACATGGAAGGTTTGATTATAATTTAACCAAAATGGCCAATTTTAGTTTCGATCACAAAACACAGGAAAGAGTCATGGAATACAATCGACCCGACCAACAAACAAATTGCTACGATTTGAGTTCAATTGTTGTACAATGGTTGAAAACTTTCCAACATGTCCGATCACTTTTTTATCGATGTATCGATTTATCGATCGAACCATGTGTAAAGTATAGGATTTAAATACAATCGATATAAACTTTGATCCTTTTAGGTCGGTCGAACACTAAAATCGAACCGTGTATGCCTAGCTTAAGATCCATAGTGTATGGCTAGCTTAACAAGAGGCGCATGTCCTAGTGCAACAAAGTAGAGTTGATCTTTCTGGAATCATTCATACTGATTCATCACTGCTGATAGTTGTGCAGAACTATATATTATTTATTTGTGGTGGTGGCCAATGACCATCTGCCTACCGTGAATATACAGCATTGCGAATATCCGCCGTCATAGTTGCGAATTCTTGAATAGCTGATATTCATTGAATATATTCGCAATTCGAATATTTGAGCTTAACACTACAGGGAGTGCAGAATTATTAGGCAAATGAGTATTTTGACCACATCATCCTCTTTATGCATGTTGTCTTACTCCAAGCTGTATAGGCTCGAAAGCCTACTACCAATTAAGCATATTAGGTGATGTGTATCTCTGTAATGAGAAGGGATGTGGTCTAATGACATCAACACCCTATATTAGGTGTGCATAATTATTAGGCAACTTCCTTTCCTTTGGCAAAATGGGTCAAAAGAAGGACTTGACAGGCTTAGAAAAGTCAAAAATAGTGAGATATCTTGCAGAGGGATGCAGCACTCTTAAAATTGCAAAGCTTCTGAAGCGTGATCATCGAACAATCAAGCGTTTCATTCAAAATAATAATCGTTTCATTCAACAGGGTCGCAAGAAGCGTGTGGAACAACAAAGGCGCAAAATAACTGCCGAACTGAGAAAAGTCAAGCGTGCAGCTTCAGAGCCACTTGCCACCAGTTTGGCCACTATTTCAGAGCTGCAGGCATCACTGGAGTGCCCAGAAGCACAAGGTTGTGGCAATACCAGTAGACTTTGGGCCAAGGTAAAAAAGGCTGAAAGACACCACCACTGAACAAGACACACAAGCCTGACACGTCAAGACTGGGCCAAGAAATAGCCAAGACTTATGTTTCTAGATTTTATATGTACGGATGAAATGAGAGTGAGTCTTGATGGGCCAATGATGGGGCACGTGGCTGGATTGGTACAGGGCCGAGACTCCAGTCGCAACTCAGACGCCAGCAGGTGGAGGAGAGTACGGGGTTGGGCTGGTACATCAAAGTTGAGCTTGTGGGGGGGGGCCGTTTCAGGTGCGGATGGCGCAAGCTCACTCCCGTCCTACGGCCATTGTTCGGGCAGACACCTTCTTCAGCGCAGTGGTACGGAAGTCTGCGCATCCGTCAGAGAAAACAGATTTCATGCGGACACTGCTCCATCACACGCGTCCAAGGTCTCCACAGCGGGCTGGCAAGAAAGGGATAAAGAAGAAAAACTAATGACCTGGGCCCTCCTTGTGTCACCTGAGCTGACCCCATTGGAACGCGTGGTCCATCTCAATGTGTGATTTACACCAGGAGGGATAACAGTACACCTCTCTGAACAGTGGCTGGAGGCTGGGTTGCTTCTGCAGCCAATGTTGATGGTGAACAGAGCTCAAACACTGACCGAAGCCATGGCATGGCAGCCTTGAGTGTCCCTTGCAAAGAAAGGTGGCTCACTTGGTCACGGATTTGTTTTGGTTTGTTTTAGAATGTCAGAAATGTATATTTGTGAATGTTGAGGATGTTATTTGGTTTCACTGGTAAAAATAATAATTGAATGTTATAAATTAGTTTTTTGTTAGGTTGCCTATAATATGCACAGTATAGTCCCTGCACACCAGATATCGCCCCTAAAACTGCTACCACTAAAAACACAACTAAACTCCTTCCAAAAATATTCAGCGTTGTATTATGAGTTTGTTGGGTTCTCTTGAGAACTGGTTGTGTTGTTCAATAATAAAATTATTCCTCAAAAATACCACTTGCCTAATAATTCTGCACTCCCTGTAGTACTAATCATTGTATATTGGGAAAACCCCACAAAAGTGCCCATTAAGATAACCTCTGACCTAGCAGTCTAATGATCACTATTTGTCCCCTATAAAAATGCATAGTATAGTAGTATTAATATTATTAGTATTGGTTACCCACCTGCTATAGGGTTATAGTGCATTGCTAAATGATGACAATGAACAGTAATAAAGATGCTGCAGATAGACTGAGGTGTCTGTGTGGCAATAATCTGACTTCTTTATAAGGCTTTAGTCATATGATCTCTGCAAAGAGGAGGAACCGCCAGCCTGAACTGTGACCCCCTTCTGCCAGCCTACATACAGCATTTATTTAATCACCTTTACCCACTTTTCTATCATTCATTTCAAGTTGGTCCTGCTGGAACTTTACACATCTACAGCACATAGGACCCAAAATGTGCATTTGTAAAATAGAGTTTATATTTTCTGAATGTGTATCAACAGAATTCTTAAAATGAAAATGTAAGTACGTTCCCAAAGGCAAGATGGTAACGTATTAACAGATCAATACAAAGTTAATTTTAAATAAAGTTCATAAAAAGTCACAATGCATGATGAACTGACTATGTAAGCTCAGGTAGGAATACATGTCTTGTTAATGCTTGTGACGCAAGTAAAAATGTCAGAACAACCTTTAGTAAATTAGATCAGAGTATGCTGTTATCATGGATAGTGAAAGTGATTTCATCTAAGTGCAGCTATCTTGGCTATGTACTAAAAACAGTTGAGTTCCTTAGCTTACCGTACACAATATTAGAAAGTATCCCTTGACCTATTAGATAAAGATCCCTTTTACACAAGCAGTACATAGACTAAGCAGAATGTTAAATTAAATATTCATACAAAATGTTCGAAGTTCAAGTGATGGCTTTAGTCAACAAAGTCCAAAATTTCTGCAGTGATTGATGGCTATTACAAACGAACACTTTACCACTAAAAATATATAAAAATGCAAATTCTGCCTCCAGGACCCTGTCAAAGGAGTAGCCGGGCTGTGGCACAGAGGGCACTCTATACCACATGTGATTGTCATACTAGTGAATTAGGAGATTCTGGACAAGGGTCTACCAACTGATATAAATGTACTGGGTGGGTGTTAGTAACTTTTGACACAAACACTGTTAGTTCGCTCACGTTTAAGGTAGCTGCAAGATGACTCAGAATTTAGGTTCCCGACCTATGACCCTAGCACTCTTGCAAGGTCCAGATTTCTGTACCAAAAGTGCACCATAAACTTGTTTTATGTTGTAGGCCTGTAACTTCCCAAATATGTCCGTACAAGGGTCTAGTAGACATCTTTAACATAATAATGTTTACAACGCAATTTGTGTACAAAAAAAAATATTATCAAAAGGTATCCTTTTAATGATAAAAATTTTATGATAAAATTTCTAAAATACTTCTTTTATTTATTTATATGGTAATTACATTTTTATTTCAATTGGAAATTTGTTTTATGGTTTTTATTTACTTTGAATTGTATTGGATACAGTTATCACTGTTTCCAGTACAATTCCCTTTGGCACCCTCTCTCCCCTGGTGTGATGAACACATCAGGGGAGGGAGGGTTAATTTCAAAGGGGCACATCTGGGGAATCAGACTGAAACAGTTCTTGTGCAATTTACTTTTAAATCTCCTGCCGCCGCCCCGATGTAATGTCATGGGGGGGGGGGGGGGGACATCGGCTTTAGTGAAGAAGCCAGTTCAGATGATCAGAGCCATCCGGACAGCATGAAAATATGCGCTGCCGGACAGCCCCCTCTCATCCAAAGCAGTACTGAGAGGACAGCGCTGGACGAGATGGTGCCGTCAGAAACGCTAGGGGGGTTAAACTCCCTCTTGTAGTGAATATTCTTCCTCTGTCCTGGAGATGTACAGACACCACACTCAAGCTTGGTGTAAAATTCATCTACTATTTAGTTGTGGCACAGATTTTTAAGGTGTATTATCTGGAAATTACAGTACAGAATACATAAGTCAGTTTCAAAGTAAGATGGATCATATAAGACAATACATGAAAGGGATCTTCTATCTCTAATTAATTTGGTTCTATGCTAATATGTAGTGTCATGTGTTTTGAAGTTCTTGAGTGTTTGGTGTGTTAATATGTAATTCACTTAGCTATGCATCCAGGTCCATATGTAAACTCTGTTTGTAGTGATAATGAATGTGTTGTGGGCATAGACGGGCATAGATGGAATTCCTGCCCGATTCGTCAGCTAGCTCCAGCCATTTTGTTAATGTAGAGCACTGTTCTGTATGGTAGCCTCCCTGTATCCCATGCTGCAAATTTTTTTGCACCACATAAGATACTCCATTTGATGAGTCTTATCAGCCGGAGCGAGCAAAACATACGATACTAAACTTCTACCAAATGATCAAGCATCCATTTATTTGCTGAAAGTAATGATGAAGTAAAAATTCCACAATAATGAAAGAAAACCATAAGTTCATCAATTATTACACTGAAACTTTGCTGTATTTTAGCAAAAAGAACATCATCCCCCGATAACTATCTTGTTGCTATGGTTTTCTTCTTCTTGCTTCTTATGCTTAGTTTACTCTTGTCTTTAATCATAGTGTGCATGCTTATCTATTGTGTTCAGGAGACTCTGATGACTTAGAAAAAAACAGAACAAATGGCTTCAAGAAACGTTACCAACAAAAGGCTAAATCGTTTTGTTCCTAAATAGAGATTTGAGTACTCATTATTTTGTTGTTATTTTCCACCCTTTGGGTGTATTCACTTATTTTAGAACTGACAGTCTCATGGGGATACATTTCTGAACAACTGTGTAATATTACTATCAGCATTCCTCATAAATCCTGAAACACAGAATTCTGAAATCTGCAATTGCAATCTAGCCCTTTGTCAGAGATAGATCTTGGACTTCCTGTTATTTATCACCCATGAGAATTGGTAGATTATAGAAAAATGTAGCTTCTGTTGCTAAGGAGTAACAATTAATAGGGTTACAAAATAATGTGGGACTACAAGTCCCAGTAACCCCTTTATTCAGCATTATTTAACCCCATATGACTGAAAGCATAATAACAATGAAGTAACAGAAATGACACAGCAACAACAAAAACAAGCCAAGTTTAAACTTGTATTACATATGTTATGTATTTCTGAACTTGAATTCCTAGATATGTTCTGCTGAAGCCAATATATTTTATGGGAAGAGATAGTGGAGCTGGCCAAACAATAGTTAATGTGAAACCACAAAACTCCAAATTACCAAGCAAAATCATTACTGGGAGTTCTCTCTGTCTGTAAATGGTATACTACAACATAAATAAAAATATTTGTTAATTGTATGTTTATAGACCCCCCATACACGTTTAGAATGACGAAATCACGCGCGGCCGGTCGTGCACACGTCCTTTGTGTGCAGGCATTTACTTTGGATGTGCGCATGCGGCCCTTTGAGCGTTGTTCAGCAGCCCTCTTCAGTCCTCTACATGAATCATAGATTATGTGCCCCATAGATAGCATCAAAGGCTTTGATGATGATATATATCACACAAAATGTGCATTACCATAGTACAGTGTTTCCTAATGCTTGAAGCATAAATTAAAACTAGTTTTGTTATATAAAATCTTTAAAATAATGTCTTCTAGCTCTGCCTGCTCTCATTTTTTATAAAATGCTTATAAAAATTAGTATAAATTGAAAATGTTATGTGCGTCCCTTTAGTGAAGCTAAGGGCCGTACTTGGGGCCCTCCATATCAACTCAGTTGCCCACCACTGATGTGGACCACCATTAGACGCACCCCATAGTTTTGGAGAGAAAATTTAAAAAAAAATAACATCCACATATAAAGTGAATTTACAGTGTGTTCAAACATATTAGGCAGGTCTGACCCATGAAGTATTCAGGTCAGTACCAGGAGGAAAAATGTTGTTCTACTACCTCCAGCTAAGCCAACAGGCCAGTACCAGGAGGCAAGGCACTGCCTCCAGTGAAGTCAAAAGGTTAATATTAGGAGGGAGATTTAAGCTCCAGCAGAGTGTGCAGGGTGGAAACGTATCCCTTGTCTCTACACTAACAGTCTGAATCCTTTGACCAAGTTATGAAGAGACACATTTTACAATCTGACAATAACAACTTACCCATAAGCACCTATTTACATATGGGAGTGTCACATAATTGTTTTTATTGCAAAGCAGAATGTGCATCTAAATACACATCAAAATAGCATCAATTCACCTAACTATTACACAGTTATTTACATATGTGAGAAGCTTTGTTTTATATATATATATATATATATATATATATATATATATATATATATATCCACAACAACACACAGTAATAGCTGAGTGAGGTGTGTATTTTTACATTAACATTCTGCATTGTAGTAATATAAATATCATCTCTCCTCCCATATATAAATAGATGACCATGGGTAAGTTGTTAGTGCCAAATTGTAAAATGTATCTCTTCATAAGTTGTATATATAAGTATATATACAAATTAAAGTAATAGCCCTGCACCCTAAGCTAGAACTAAGACCTCCTACTTGGCAATAGGCTTTTTGACTTGACTGGAGTGAATCGAACACATTCCAGCCCTCTGGGATGCATAGGTAGTGTTCCCAGGATGTTTGGTATATGCACAGACATTTTTCAATTAATTTTAATTGGAATAAGGGACTTATTATAGTAAGTATGTTCATTGTTTTCTGTTTTATCAATCTCTCACATCGCTGCAGAGGAATTTATGCCTCCGCTTCTTTTTCAACAGCATTACTGCTGAACCCGACTGAAAATATGGACCCAGCTTCCATTATCATTATTCGGAAGAGTGCATTTATACAAAATTATATCGTTTACCCAGCTACTGTACCCCTTGCAGACTATCCCTATACTGATTAAACATAAAGATGCCCAACTACTTAAACGGGCCTTAACACGCTTTCTGTGGCAGGATAAGAAACCACGCATCGCATATAAAACATTATGTTTGGCCAAACAAAACGGGGGAGCAGGGCTTCCAGACATCCGCCTCTACAATTTAGCATGCCTGTTCCGACATGCGCTAGACTGGATTAAAGGAACGTCCTGGTATTCTAACTTAACATTGGAAACTAAGATGACACATCCATGGTCTCTGGTGAACACTCTCCATTGCCCATTACATAAACTGCCAGCTCAATTTAAACAAAATATTCTACTTCGAGACACTATAGTAGCATTTAGGGAGATCCGTAAGCTCTATCATTTGCCTAGTATAGTTTCCAAATATTCTACATTAACTGATAACCCCTTATTCCCCCCAGGAGTAGGCCGTACTCCATTTGCCACCTGGAAATCCAAGGGCTTAACATATATACGTGACTTAATTGACCCACTTGCACATACGATTCGCCCTTGGCCCTCCTTTCAATCGACATACGACTTGGACCAGACACACCCACTTTTTTTAAGACAAGTTGAACACTTTTGTGCTCAGCTCCCGATTAATCTCTCTTCTCTCTATCTGAACACTAAATTTGATGACATAATGGCCTCTCCTACCCACGTTATCTCCTTTCTACATACCTGCCTTAAGGACAGTCTCGCTAACACTCTGGCAAAATCTAGTGTCCCCAACTGGCACAAAGACTTCCCACACTCAGAAATATCCAATGCTCTGAACACTGGCTACCAAACGATCAGGAAATACATGGAGGCAGAGTCTTGGAGAGAAACCCAATTTAAAATTATACACAGGGCGTTTAAACTGTGTGTCAGACCCCCCGTAACGAATTCTATAGATCAGAAACTTCGCCCAACTTCGAAGAGGAGTGGTCAAAAATGACTCCAGATCATTGTGCAGGTCTGATCTGCAACTACAGGAAACGTTTGGTTGAGGTTATTATCAACCAGTTATTAAGTCCAAAGGTTGACATAGTTTTTCCACCCTGCACTGTAAATGTTTACATGTTATGTTCAATAAAACATGAAAACATATAATGTTTGTGTAGTATTATTTTAAGCAGACTGTGTTTTTCTATTGGTGTGACTTAGATAAAGATCAGAGCACATTTTATGACCAATTCAGGCAAAACTCCATGGAATTCCAAAGGGTTCACATATGTTTTCTTGCAACTGTAAGACAAGGAACAATATCTGAGGTAGCACATATTTAAAAGTTCATTTATATTTCTGGTTTTTCTTTACTTTCCCAAAGTCCTACAAATACAAATGGACAAATGCAGGCAACATTGCACTTCCATATACATGTACATATACACATTCCAGACATGTTTTTAATTAGTTTAGTTCCCCAACAAGTGCATTACAGTCCCAGTTGTCCTGATTCTAACGTACATTTGCTTTCCTCAACTAAATTAACCAGCTTCTAGATGTGTTTTTATCTATAAGACAGAAGCAGTTTAGAAAACAAAACACAGGAGCTTCATTTAACCTCCTTGGCATTACATGCAGGTGACACAACATGAATCTTATGAACCAAAGAGGTACATAAGAATTCTGCTTTTGAGTTTCCCGCATTTCCCCTTTTGACAGCTGCACTTACTGACATCCCCAAAACAACAGTGCTGGGGCAGCTGGATTTGAGCCCAGCATGGGCTGACTGCTTCTGACAAGTTTTTTTTTAACCCTGGAATCAGGGTAAATGCACAGGTTAATGGAAAACCTCAATGATAAACAGGGATAGAGTTTAAGACATCAATCTTGCATTATCTGTGATTGTTTCAACTGGACTTTTCTGTATGGAAGATATTTTGTAGTTTAGAAAAACACTTTTTAAATTTGATGACATTTCAGGAATATACCAGAGCATTTATATGCAGACAGGTAGTGCAAAGTTTTTATTTGAGTTACCATGCGTGTTCAGCTAATAATGACTGGATGAGAGGTGGAAACGTTGTGAAACATCCCTATCCAAGTCACTCCTGCTTGGAGTAAGCAAATTTGCATAGGTGATACATGATTACATAATACAATAATTTACATGGCTAAAAGTCATGCAAATCACTTTATACATTGATTATAAAATTGCCAACCATGTTAAAAATTATATTATACATGGAAGACAGAGTTGAAGAATCCCACCCAAGTTTAGGGATTGTTGTTCTAGTTTGTTTTTATATGTTGAGCCATTCATTTGTTGAGTGATTGTTTTGTCTTGTCATTAAACAGGGCTTTGAATTGCTAGCTACACTGTACTGAACATGTGTAAGGCACATGTTCCAGGCTAGACTCAGGGGCAACTAAACAGCCTCCTTTGGGAAGATACCCTTCGTCTAACGCTGCCTCCTACCTTTGCTACCAGGCCTGGAGCAGTTTTAGCCTACCTGGTCTCTCACACATACACAGGGGACCCTGTCCCCTCACAGGTGGTTGCACTCATCCCAATAAAGATTCCCAGGCACCATAGCTTGGTTGTAAGAACTGGCCACTATTGATTTCATCAGTAGTCAGCAGTGCCATACATGCCAGCTATCCTGGGAGAAGCTTTGCCTCAGCAGCCTCTCTCTCCCTACCCCCCTCCTAAGGCCAGGTTATCCCCATCCCCAGTGGGGCAATGGGGTAAAGGATCAGGGGTCACATCTCTGAAGTGACTGTCTTCAGTCCACTGACCAGCAGTGTCCGTCCCCACAGGGCTTGTGTCACCGAGACACCTCCACCTCCTGTGGGCTCTCAGGACACACACGGAAAACCCTAGGTCCACCCCAGACTAGACTTTATATAAACTAGGCTGGCCCTCCCAGAATGGCATGTCATGTTCAGAATCATCTAGCACATTCCTAAGTTTGATTCATTTACATCCTGAGCCAGACAGACACCTGCTCTTCCTGGTAACAGCACAGATCACAGTGTCCTACAGTAACCCCGCACAGCACAATTTACTCCTAAACACAGGTTGTCACATTCACAATGCACTTTCCTACTCCGTTACACTTGCACTGCTCATGTTTGAATCTGGACTGTTTGATCTGAACACGTTACATGTACAAGCTTCTAATTTCAATGCTGAATTTGGGAGACATGTGGATACAATAGTTGTTAAAGATCTGAGCTTTTCTGACACTCAACCTACATTTAAGATAACTGTGTAATTATATGCCTCTTTGTGTAGTGCTATGCCTCTATGTCATGTATAAGGCCTTTTTTTTATTGACATGACATTTTATGACATGCTGAAAGTCTATACTGGAAAGCCTTTGACTTTCAAACACTTTGTCTCTAGAATCTGTGCATAATCCATATATCTGAACCAATGACTTTTAAGCATAACACTTATTATTGTTATCCTATAGCACAGCCATGTTTCTGTCTTTAATAGTTGTGTTTGTAATTGAAATGGGTGGGTTTTAAGACAAAGGTTCAAACAGGAACATATTTAGTGAAGGATTAGTTCTGTTTGAGAGTAGTGATGGCCGAACTGCCC
>CM070032.1:173543012-173562651 GCA_036250615.1 Ptychadena robeensis
GAATATTTAGTCAATGATACATATTATAGAATTGATTCAGCTGAAAGTCACAGCAAGGACCATGTTTGTACATCTCTAGATGTCCATAAATGCACAATGTAGCTGCCCTGAGCTAGAGATGGTGGTACAAAGTCCGATAAATGGAATTTAACTTTTCTAGCTGTTGTAAATGGTCTGTCACCTTTTTATTGTAGCAGCTAGTGAGATCACTCAACATTGATATCATCATCATTTAGAAGAAGTCACTCTGCCATGCTAAGCAAATGAGTCCATGACCGTGGTATGTCTCCCCTTGTTTGCTGTCAGGATAGCAATCCTTTGATTCTTACCAATTTATATAAAACTCCTCCTCTTAAGTGTGGCCTTATTGGAAGGAAATTCTGGGGCACTAGCCAGGCTGAAACCTTCAAATAAAATAGTTTAGCATCTTCTACAAATATGTGGTTGTTATAGGTGAAAGATTCTGTAACGTTGTGTTATAAACAACAGGAACACATTACGGCAGTAGTTCCCAAACTGGGGGGTGCAACTAGGGGGGCAGCTGATGTAGCATTTGGATCCCTCTATGTGAGAATCCCTCTGTCAGCCAGAGAAAGGGGGAGGGAGAGAGATCTGCAGGACTCAGCTGCCTATTGGCTCTCCCCACTGTCAGTTCTCTTCTTCCTCTGGGGATTGCACACAGTCCACCCACCTTCCACTGACACCAAACCTGAAAGGTGGACAAACAGGTAGACAACCAGCTGCATACAGTAGGTAGAGTGTATGTAATTTGTGTGTCTCTGTGTGAAAGATGAAAGTTTCTGTATGATTGGTGTGTGTATATATGATGAATGTCTTTGCATGAATGGTGTATGTGAAAAAGGATTTGCCTTTTAAATAAAGTTTGAAGGCCAGTTCACACTTACCAGCTATGGTACACAGTTATGCTACCGCGTCTGTCCCCTTAAAAAGACCCTGTGTTTCTGCATTTTGCTGGCCCTCATTCTGAACCTATGTAATTTTAATGGGGGGGGGGGGCTTGATAATGTCTCTATATAGAAGCAGAGGGCCCTGCAGGGAAAGTTTGGGAACTACTGCAAAGTTAATCCCTTTTTTTTTTTAGTTCCTTGAGGTAATAAGTCCTGTTAAGCTCCTTTCTGAAAGGTTCCTGACTCTTTCACTGTTGTCCTTCCTCCACCTCTGTTCTGATTTTATTGGTGGGATGTAGAAGCAAATTAACGCTTTTTCCATCTAGTTTTCTCTGCTCTTTGGATCTAGCTTAGCTCATACTAAAAATTCACTAAATATGTATAAAATCACAACAAATAGCTTGGATAGCAAATATCATCATCGTTTTAAGCTTTAATCACTCACCCGCTTCTGAGCCCTTTTTAAAATAATTTTGGCCCTATAACATTTTACTGCGAAACTCAAGTGAAAAATGTTGAGGGTAAGTCCCTAACTTAGGAAGCCTTAATGCTTTTGCAAATTATATTGTCATTATTTCTTATTTATTTCTTCATTTTTAAAGTATACAACCCAAAAAGATTACCAATATGTTATTGAGAGTTCCTAATTTTCTAGGTCAGTGAGTATTATTCACATTTAGCAGTCCACATATTCAGTCACAATGAGTGTGAGGAACATAATGCAGCATTTAAAGCAATGGAAGGAGCAGAGACACTATAAATAGTCGACATTGACTAAAATGTATACAATTCCAAACAAATTTTCACTAGTTTGACATTAGTTTGAAATTTTTTTAAAAACAATATTTCTAACTTCCATTGAACTAAATAATATAATGCAGGGACAAACGTAAGTAATCCTCTGGAAGACCACTAAACATCTGCACATAAACATTGCAGACTTGAAAATTTCAAATACAGCTGAAAGGCGTTCCTTACAGAATATTCCCGAGGGGCAACTGTAATAACTTGGTTATGTTAGCAGGAAATATTTGGCATAGTAATGGATTAATGTTACTCATCTAAAATGACTTCATACTTCTGATTCGACATATCTCAATCACTGGTGCTTACAGGTGCTTTCACCAAAAAAATGTTTATTAAATCCAATGAATGTGTCACTCTTAAAAAATTATATATAACCATTGCTTTTAAAACACATAAATAAATATCCAATATCCATGAATCATAAAGCCAAAACCGGTCCCTAGGAAAGAATGATCAAAATCACCAAGAAAACCACATACTACTATTTTCTAATTAATACTACTCATCTTGAAGAAGTGACATGGTTTTCATGAAACTTGTTGATGTTTATGTCCTATACTAACCTTGAATTATTTGATAAAAGATCAAACATCAAAGTTAGGTGCTTTAAACTATGTTTCCACATCCGTTGCAACCCCCTCTACTAAGCGTATTGCGACGAAGCACATAGACTTTACCTGCTCGGTGGATTCTGTGTTTAGACATCTGCCGATGCAGAGGCTCAACGTACTCCACTACGTTCAGCCTTGCATCGGTGGAACGTCTCGGCACTGTGAAGACACAGCATCCGCCGAGCAGGTAAGTGAATGCGCTCCATCAGGACCTCCCGCCAAGCAATACTCTTAGCGGAGGGGGTCCCAATGCATGTGGAAACCCCCCCTAAATATGAGCCTTCTTTTTGCCAGGGAACCAAAAAAAATACCCAGAGAGATAGCCACTACAGAGGAGAAGTCTGAGCAACTACCGCTAGTCTAGGTCATCCTGAGGCTAAAACAAGTGAGACTATAAAAAACACCCTATTGAGTAGGGACAATGTCCAAACTCCTTACATGCTGTAATTATCTGATGGTTGTTGGTTGAGGTCGATCTATTCAGGGCTACTTTCTCCATAAGCTGAAAAAGTAAGTGGAATATTACATTTAAGTACAGACCCCATGTGTCGCTTTTAATCAGATTATTGATAAAAAGTTTTTCTTTTTTCTGTTTCTTTTTTCTGTATCCTCTGACACAACCACTATACTAATCTGGAGGCAAAGAGGAAACATATCGCTCTATCTACATACACAAATGTATTCTTTTATCAAGCCAAAAGATGCACATTTAAAGCCCACCTAAACTGACCTGATGAACTTTATGTCCCTTGCTGGCCAACACCCTATTTTTGGGACAATCTGCCCTTAAAACAGAGTCCCTTTTTCAGCTGCGATAAACAAAACAAATTTTTTTTTTACCTATAATGAGTAAATGTTGATTATGTAGCAACTTTTCTTCTGCCAGGCGCGGAGATACTTGGGAAGGGAACCATCACTGGTAAAAATGCTGCTCCCTTGTTAAGTCTTTGCAGATATGTTCTCAGCAGTGACTATTCTTAGAACTGCGGATATATCAATTCCTGGAACCATGACAAGGACAAAATGGAAACAGTGAGTGTAAAAGGAACAGCAGGTAAGTATATTTTTGGGGCATTGTGGAGCATTTCTCCACCATCATGCCAACTCAGAGGTACATAAAAATGTCATTCAATAGTTTTTGTTCCCAGTATAGATCCACTTAACCTGTCTAAACTCTCAGCCCCGTTTTTTTTGCAAACAAACTCTGACTGAACTGAGTTTGTCTCACCCGCTATGGGGGTTAAAAAAAGATTAGCTTGGTTTTTATTCATCCGTATGCACAGCTTCTAAAGTATAAGAAGTAGTGAGTCCAGCTAAACTACGGTAATATGTCTATGTTGAATGTCTTCCATATACATACTAAGCTTGTTTCTTTCCTGTGGCTAGAATAAGACACCCATTCTTCTGACCATTCAGTGAATTCAACACACAAAGTGAGAAGAAATTTAATAACCAGGGGTGCACATAAGTGGTACTCTGGTACTCAAAAAGGGGCCAAAAACCAGCTATGCATACCGGCATTATTGTTACAAAGCTCATATGTGTGCTAACAATTTGAAGGTGCTCCCTGCCTGGGCGGCCGCAGCTAAATGTTTACAATTTATGTCACTTGGATAACTGCATATAAATATGAATAACTATGAAAGGTTGCAGTAAGGGGTGTGAAATTGGGAATGTAAATTAATAATCCAAAAAAAAGATTGGACTTCTAAGGGTGTTGGAGATCTGGGTGTTGAAAGTCAGTGAAGGCATATGTAAGGGTAAAATCTGACAAGAGAAAGGCACTGTGCGACAGCTCGAATATGACTATAAAAGGTTGACATTTGGACTGCTGGTAGTCTCATCGGTTAGTTACTATGTCAGAAAATGTCAGGGTTGTACTACTGAGGTATGAGATCTGGGGGTTCAAACATGTTGTACTGTGAGAGTTACATTTACGACAGCTAATTGGAGGCTCAATCAGGAACAGGGAGGTCCATCTGCAGCAGAACCTACCCTTTAAGAAGCTGATGCAGAGGACAGTGAGGGAGACAGTGAGGACGACCCCATACATATGTGGTGAGAACCAAACACCCTCTCCTGGTACTCATCTGAGGAGCTCACTAAAAAAGTTATGTGCTCCCCTGGTAATAACCATACATCTCCATAATAAGAGATATATAGAATGCCAGTCTGACTTTGCCAGGCACCACCTCTAATTAGGATATTATACTTGGGTAGGCAAACTCTTGAAAACTGTAATAAACAATATAAAGTCTACAGTAACCTACAAATGACTTTATCTTCCATTGATATGATTGATGTATAAAGATTCAGATCAGATTGGATGCTATGGGTGATGGGTGAAGTTTTTTAACTTCTACCAGTGGGTACACTGACTGCAAAATAGGTGTCGATAAGACATATGAAAATCCCACTTTCCTGTTTCTTTTCTTGTTTGTTAATGTTTAATGGATTGGCACTGAGACACATTAATATATTTGTTAGGGGGAAAAGACTATCCAAATCCACCCATAAATCTCTTGACATCAGCTTTTATTGAGTAATACTTTTCACACATGTGTTACCCTGGTTCCAAGAAAGCATCAATGTGACAAGTTACTATTTGTAGTAAACTGACTCCTGTTTTGTGTTGTAGAGTCTTGAACTATAAAAGCTCCCCTGGCCTTCAATCAGATCTACGAGTGGTGATAATATGTTGCTGCTATATAACTAAAGAATATAAGTGACTTTATAGAAACTATGGCATAACCTTCACCCTCAGGCTAATCATTTCAGCAATCTGTTCTGTCTGTACTAAGAACAGAGACACTTGGAAGAGGCAACTTTCTGCTGTATAGCAAGACTCCACCAAGCAGGATTAGCCAGTCTTTCCACCCTCGTAAGTTATTGTACAGATCATGGAATTTTTTTATTCAGGCTCGTGAACTTGCCTTAAGGGCACCTGATTCTGCAAGCATGTACACTGTTTCAAACATCTTTGAAGGCCCTTAAAGCATCCTTAAGTTCTAGTCTGGGGGCAGGGCCGCCGTCAGGGGGGGACAGAGGTGACTCCCGTCCCGGGCCCGGGCAGCTAGGGGGGCCCGAAGGTCAGCACGTAGGGGCCCCGGCGTGCTGCCTGATAGGTACGGCAGCCTCTGTTCACTGTGCCTCTGCACAGCTTAGACTGCCACTGTGTACGATGCGCTGGCAGTCCAGGCTGATAGGCTGCCTGCACCGATCAGGAAGCACGCCAGTGGGGGGAGGGGGGGTGCTGTTGGGGGGATCGTGGGGCCCGCTCCACATGTCCTGCCATGGGGCCCGGACATTTTTGCTGTACCGGGCCCCATCATTTCTGACGGCTCCCCTGTCTGGGGGTACTTAATACAGATACACATGGATCTTGCTGCAGCATTAATGAACATGTGCATTTCCAACTGAAGGCAGCAATAACTAGAACTGGTTGAATTTTTCAACAAGCTGACTTTGTGAGCCGATTGCAAAGCCTCTGAAAATTATATAATTATCAAAATTGCTGTAGATGAATTGCTCTAGCACATGTAGTTTTTGCATAAATTAAGTTCAAAATCAAAGTCAAAATTTTGACTTGACTTCATATTTCGATCGATTTGTTTATGATCATATGTAGAATTAGAAGTACGAACGTATCTGGGACCAGAATTAGATTTGTATTTAGAATTGTATTTACGAAACGTATTTGGAATCATAATTTCTATCGTATGAGCGTAGATCAATCGTGTTTAACTCGACTACTCTACATAGTGGTTCTATTGATCGATGTTAGACTGTCATATGATCGTAAAGTCGCACAACACGATTGAATCTAAATAGAAATAAAAAATAAAGTTGCACCCAGTGTGACAAGGGGAGGAAAATACTTTCCCTATGTCACCAATTTGAGGGATTTTCACGGCAAAAATGTGTGATTAGAAAAAATCAAATGTACAAACACAATCACATTTATGTACGTATAGTTCTATTTTACAAAGTAGCATGGACAAAATACATTCCATATAGATAAATAAACTATACACTTTGGAGAAATCATATGTCTTTGGTCTCGACGCGTTTCGCGAGGTTTACTCGCTTCTTCAGGAGATATACATATGAAGACCAACTTGAATCATAAGTCGCTGAGGATGCAAGAGAGAGTTGGCACAGAGTAAGTGGTGTTCCAATTTAGAGAAGTTTAGATTGTATAAATATAGCCGTGTCTCTGGTTCGGGACTTAGCCTGTCTATGATACCCACTGGACTGGACTGTGACCTGGAGCACCCTCGGTCCGGCGCAACACCGCTTTTTGGGGAACGGGGGGCCAAGCAGGGCGGGCCGATACGGTTAAAGCCGTACAGAGGAGAGGGAAATACTAGAAAAGAAAAAGGAAAACAAGAGAGAGGGAGAAGGGGGGGGGGGGAGGGAGAAGAAAAAAGGGGTTATACACAGGAAACGGGAAAGACAGCTAGATGTGAATTGTATGGTGAATGTTTGTTTGTGATTGGTGGGTGCATGGTACATGTGAAGATTGTGTGAAGTCTAAGAAAGGTAATGGAAATCAATGTGCACCACATGGGCATATCGATTTCCGTTTAATGGGGACCCGTTCTTCCCAGCTTGCAGCACGTGCGAATAACAACATATAATAATTCCGAGTGAGGAGTGCTGGCTCCGCCCCCTTCAGCCTGACAGCGGATGGCTGTGCAGGATGCAGCAGCAGCCATGAAGACTCATGTCTTTGTATAAAGACTCATGTAATGGAGATTGAATGGAGTTTTCCAACATGTTGGAACCCCGTTCAATCAAGTTTCTTCAAGCAGACTCTTTTGATCCAGCTCGAAGGAAGGCACACACGAGTAGATTTGTAAACAGATTAGAGAACAATCAAGCACCTTGAGCATGCAAGTTGATTGATTGTACTGAAATCTTTTTACAGATCTTCCCGTATGTGACTAACTTTAAACACTGCTGGGTGTTCCTAAGGAATATTGGCTGCTGATCACAAAAGCTACATTCAAATTGACCGTTTCATAGAAATCTTTGGTTTTATTATGTTTTTCTTAAAATATAGGCAAGGCCTATAAAAGTGGCTTCCATGTCCATATACTGCTTATTGGATTAGACCTTATAATTACATTGCCTCAGTAACACAAGTAGGTTAGATATTGTAAATATTTTCCAAGGAGATTGGTGAAGGTCGATATGTCTCATTGATGTGGTAACAGTCACTATACATTAAGCAACATGTGTGGTGAGTATATGTTAGTACAGCAGAGACAGTCAATGACTGCTCCTGTGAAGAAAGCACATCATTTGTACTTTGGAAGCTTGGCTCAGGAGTGCTAAAAAGACAATGCCATTTGACAATGATATGGCGAGACAAACACAGACTAACCAATGCAATCTGCAGATCTGTAACTTGAACATTATTTTAGGTTTGTTTATATTTTAATGGAGTACCCAAAAAAGACCACTTTATATTTAACTTAAAACTAACTTGTTTACACCCCATAGTGGGCCAAAAAAAACAATTTTAGCAGGAACTGGGTCTCAGGACCCATAAGGGCCTATTTTTTGCAATAATTTGGTAAGGGAAGAAAGCATTTGACAGACTGCTACTTTGTTTGACTAATGTTTCCAAATTCTATGATTTTTCTACATTCTAACAACAAAACCAATTGACTTCCCAAATCTGCCTTTAAAAAGCAGACCCATGCCACATGACAACAGACCAGACCTGTGAAGAACCAGATGAAGAAACTTTTAAATGTGATCCGTCAAGAGAAAATTGCTGGGTTCAAGACAGCAGGAATGGTGTTTGCTGTCACAAGGTACGAAGATTTTTCAAAGATGCCAAGAAGATATAACCAAATTCTTTACAGAAGTAAACTGCCTCTGTGTTGATGTCAAAGGATTGTTTATTGCATTGGCATGTGGCCATTTACCGCAAGATTGGTGTCTCTTTTAATTTAGCAATATTAAGCCTCAAAGCTGTTTTGTTCCACAATGGCAACAGTCCCTTCCATACTTGCTTATGCAGGACACATGAAAAAACCCTAAGTTTGATAAACACCTGGCATTTCACCTACTCATGGCTATCTTTCTGTCCGACCAGTGCTATCTTGCTGTCACACACTATATTATACTATAAGGAGCAGCTCAAACTATTGATAACAGAACAACAAAATGCTTGAGTTACAGAACAAATTGAAGAAACGTGTTCAAGTATTACGCAACCATTTAGACTTACAAAGGCCTACTTTTTACATGAGTATAGAAATAAAGCCAGGCATAGACGTGTCGATTCCCAGCCATAGTTGCGGGTGATCGACCAGCGTGCGCCCTCCCGCCGAATGCATAATGGGCGGTCACCCTCAACTACAGGGGTGCCCACCTTGAGGCGATCCATCCTGCTGGTTCTTTTTGTGGCTGATCCTGTTGTAGAGGATGTAGAGTCCCCCTCCAAGTAAATTGGCTACAATCTGATGGGAATCCCCTGTGTTAGTGGAGCACACAGGATTCCCGTCAGTTCTGCAGCCGACTCCTCACAGCGTGGTATTGTCACCATGCTGTAATGAGTCTCCAACAAGCCGACCATGGACTGAGGTGTCTATGGCCGGCTTAAGACTTACTAGTTATGCACACCATCCACTAGTTTTGATGTCTCAGAGCATCATTGGGTGTGCAATCAGAATACAAAAGGATGCGACTTCGGATCCATAATTGTTCACTTCTTTACATAGCAGCATCTCTGAGCTGAAGATAGTTGATGTCACAGAAGGGAAAATGCTTGTTTTATTTGTAGTTGCAGAAAGGGAGCTATATTATTTTGACTTTATAACTAAGGCAATGCCTGAATATTTTTTAGTTTTTTAGAAATTTTTATTGAATTCAGAGATTTAAAACTGCAGTCCCAAGTTTTGATCCTTATGTGGTGAAATGTGTCCCTCTTTTTCAGAAGGTTGGGAGGTATGGTGTTAAACATAATTTTTAAGTCATGCTAAACGCAGTAAATCCTGACTCCTGCATAAGAATGTATTGATTGACTACTGTAAGGCCTGTCTAGTCCTACTAAATCATGGTGTGCTTTCTGTAGTTCTTCTAGACCTGTGTAGTAATTTAGCATGACTTTTTGCCTCTGTGCAGGAAATCTTCTTTTCAGCATGCAGCCAATAGTAAATGGATCTGTCTGGCCCATTCTAAAGCTCGGGTCATGTGCAGTGCAGTACATTCCTGTGTTAAGGTATGCCCAATAACCACAGTGGAGTGTAGGCGGGAGAGCCCTTGACTATTTGCCATATTTACCAGATTGCTGGAAGTGAGACCCTCTTTGGATGGATCACCCACCCTCCCTACCTGAGTGAATGTGTTCAGCTAATTATTAACTTAAAAGAAGAATAGTAAATAAATACACAAATAGATAAATGAATAGATACAGAACAGATTCATGTAAATGCATATACTTGCAACCATTCTTTACAACTAATCAAGAGGCTAAATAATCTTTGCATGCATGCCTCCTTTATGCTACCCTCACTGCCTAGGCTGTGTTTGACAAAATTCAATGTCATTGCTAATGAGAAATTTACCAGCATGTATTGGCGGTCATCTCATTAGGAGCATAATGGTATCCATTTCCCACATGTTACAGTCCTGCAGTTAAATCAAGTAGGCAGCATAGCCCTACTGATCACAAACTGTGAAATACATATACCCATACTGAAGCCTAGTGCTAAACACATCCTATTGAATGACGCCTAGCCCCTAGCAATGTTTTGCAACATGTTAAGCTAGACATACATGCATCAAATTTCTTAGATTTGATTGGCTTGTGTGAAATATCAACTATCGATCCATCATACCAGCACACCAGGACGATCAATTCAAACCAATTGATTCCTTTCCAAAGTCTTGTGTGCATGCTTCATGGTACGATCAGATAATTAAACGTTGTTTTTGTTGAACGTTGTTTTTGTTGTTTGATTTCTATCACTGTTCAATTGATAGAGCCAGCTTATTAGCAATCAGTCAATTGACCGGAAAAATCAAACCATGTATAGCAACTTTTACATTGACTGACTTTATACACATTTACAATTCACATTTACAAAAACCAAATTAAGTACATTTAAGGGTAATCAATGATCAAGGCTTTAGTGCAAAGAAATAAACCTAGTCCCCAAACATATCTGAAACATGCACAACTATGAAATACTTACCCTTTGTGCATGTGCATGTACAAACAGCGTGTTTAGTAACTAGCTGCTATGAGTATGCAAAAGTAACTTGCTGTGACTTACGTCTCTATACATTCCATCTGGCTGAAGAACAGGAACTTCGTTTAAGATCAGGAACTGTGACCCAGTATCAGGATATTACACAAAGGATATATTAAATGCCATTGTGCCGGCTTCCTGCTGCTTTCAGTTACGCTTGTTTGCGAGCTGGGAAAATGACTGGATATGCATTTCTCTTTATAATAAAACAAAACTTGCAGCAGTCTCCTTCCCTGTGTGCTGTTAAAGGGAAGCTGACAGGCTCGCTCCGCCTCTACATGCCTCTTTGTGACATGCCCTTCTGCAAAGAAGAATTGGAGAGCTGCATGTTAAGCTGTTACATTTCCTTACTGTTAATATGTCTGATAATAAAAGTTCAATATAAATCCTGGACATTGTGATGTATGGATTGCAAACCATTGCCACTAAAGTCTTACTCTATACAGAAATAGAATCATTACTTACTGTAATATGATATCCTAACCCTCTGTCAGTAAGCAGCATGACTTACTCACTCCTTTTATTGCTAATATGTCTAAAGGTACACGCGTCCAAGCAGTGACATTTATTGTTTGACAATTGATTGCTTTTTCTCTGCAGAGCAGGTTGGAAAATTTCGACTTTAGAAATTTATGCAATTTGTCAACCAACTCAAACCTTTCGGATTCTGGAGCTTGTGTGTGCACCTTTATCTTCAGAACTGGAGAGGCATTGAGTTTAAGGAATCAGTTTTGCATCTCAATGGTGTGTCATATTACAATTATTTATACTGTAAATGCCATTCAATTTTTGTAATTACACGCGTTGATTAAACAAAAAATTTTCCAACAAAAATTGATGCATATATGGCTACCTCAAATGAATACTCCATTAATAAGCTCTTTGAGTGAAACGCGTCGGAGGACAGGGGGTCCAGAGAAGAGGGATGATTACACACTGGATATACATTAACTGTATGGATACTGAATAAAGCAAGAGGATTTTAACTTTGCCCATGGAGTGTGGATTGCTTTGTCCTGCTTACTATTAGAGATGGGCCGAACTGTTCGCCGGAGAACAGTTCGGCCGCGAACACGGCATGTTCGCCGTTCGCCTCGCCGGCGGACAGTACGGGTGTTCGACCCGTACTGTTCGCCGGCCAGAAGAAGGTCTAAATTCTTCCTCCGGCAGGATCACAACCTGTGTAATCCTGCCGGAGGAAGAATCTTTTCACTACAGAAGCCGGTCTTGTAGTGAGAAGACCGGCGGAAAAACCGGATGTGACGTCAGTGACGTCACATCCTGCGGCCGTAACCAGGAACTATGCGTTCCAGGTTGCGGTCCACGGACCGGATGTGACATCACTGACGTCACATCCGGTTTCTCCGTTTCAAATTCCCCGCCTAGAGGCGGGGAATTTGAATATGTCCGCGAACAGAGCGGACGGCGAACATCTTTGAAGTTCGACCCGCCCTGTTCGCGGACACCCCAGGGAGGGTTCGCGCCATCACTACTTACTATGGCTACCTCAAAGCCTGGCAGAAAATCTCAAATAGAAACCACCCTAACAGGACCAATTGTCCCAATATTCCCAAATATGGGGTTTAAGGCAATGAACATTATTCAAGTATATCAAAATATTATAATTAAAAGGTCTTTGTTACTAGTAGACCAATAAATACATACAATTGTGATCAATAGAATAAGTAAAAGATATAATACATATAGTATAAATATACAATTAATAAATAATAATAATAATATAGAATAAGTAAAAACAAACGCAGTACATCCAATTCATTCTTCTATTTATAAAAACAACATAGATTATGGATTCAAATTACATATTCAAGGAACATACCCCAAAACACGTCCCTCCGATGCGTTTCACCCTACCAGGGCTTCCTCGGGAAGGAAGCTCTAAGCAGAATATAGTACAATATGTCAGTAGACATGTAAGTATTACAATCAGATATTCAGATAAGTTGTACTTATGCATTTGCACAAAAATTACATAAGTACAAAATTCAAACGCTAGACTTTCAATGCATAATGATAATAGCAAGCAATATCACTGGGTATCTATAATATTCTCTTACAATGACTAGAAATTAATCCTGGTGTAAAAGTCCATAAGAAATGAATGTCTGATGTAAACTGACATCTTGTACTATACTTTGATTAGTGTCCCCTCCCTGAGGAAGCCCTGGTGGGATGAAACCTGTCTGAGGGACCATCCAGATATTTCTATTGATGTAAAGTGTTTTTTTTTATATGATCCTGGATTATTTAATTTATGGAGTTTGTGGAGTCCACCATTTATGTGTTTTTTTGCTCATTGCTCACTGCCTTAAAACCCCTATTAGTGAATATTGTAACGATTTGCCCCTAAAGGTGGTTTCTATTTGTAAATTATAGGGTATGGAACACTTTCTTTAATTTATTGGCCAACTTTCCAAAACCAACTACCCATATAGGTGACATCTTATAGTTCTAGGACAGATATCTCCTTGATAATGATAGGGAAAGGGGAGATCTTGTAGATCTGACGCAAAATGTACATGTCTTGGGATTTCTCCTTGTACTCATGCATGACATTCTGTATCTAATACTGAAGGGTTTAAATCAGGAGCATTAATAACTTACACTGAACCAATGTTCCCTGATTAGTGCACTAATAATTAGATGGAGTATGTATGGGCCAGGACCACTGTGACATTTTAAGTACTCTCCTTCTCTATCAGTCATACTGACCATTAATGGTGTAATGTGAC
Organism: Ptychadena robeensis; assembly: GCA_036250615.1. Lineage (NCBI taxonomy): Eukaryota > Metazoa > Chordata > Amphibia > Anura > Ptychadenidae > Ptychadena > Ptychadena robeensis. Next base: position 173,556,362 of record CM070032.1, read on the forward strand.
CTTATAACATGGAATTTCACAGTCAGGTTGTAAAGTATATGATTAGCTTAAGAAGTTTCAGAGCCAAGAATCTTGCTATCTTCTGGTATATCTCATATTTATGGAACGTGCTAACTGCATGAAAAATAATGATATAGCTGCAATAAGAAGTTTTACACCATCATATGCCTTCCCTTGTGTATGAATGAGCTTTCTCTCTTCTCACTGCTGTTTAATTTTAGGTCAGGGCTTCACTTAAATTTGCGAAATGCAGCAATATTTAGTGGCCATGTGTTCTGTATGTGCCCCATTTAAAATTTTGCCATAGTGGAGCAGAGCCCTAACTCTGGCTGCATTGTAAAGATCAAACATTATTGTTTTTTTTTATATTACTACAGTATTTCACGGCTAAGTGTCTACTGCAGAGAGGACACTTCCCATTCTGATGAATGGGCTAGTGATCACTCCACGATTTAAAAGCCGTGGCATGTTTTTATTGTGGCTTTGCACAGTGTGGCCTGAGCCGCATCCATTGAACATTAATGGATGCATCTGTGGGAAGTGGAAAAGCCGCATTTGAACAGCAAAAGCCATCTGGACACATGGCCTACAAAAAACATTCAAAAACTTTATTATTTAATTGAGGTTAATCAATTTAATTAAATTGAGGTCACTAGACCGATGTTTCATATACTGTATGTCCAGCCTTTGTTGCTCTCTGCATTGTGAAAAAATATATCTTTCTATTAAATTAAATGAATACATGTTTACTTTTCCATTGGAATGTTGGATCCTTGAAATGTAAATGCACAGTAAAGCTGTGAACACACGCATAGATATGGGCCATATACAGGGATATTGGACATGACCGCAAATCACGGTCGATGTCCATTGCTTTGCACAGGGACAGCGTGGTCTCCATGCAAAGCAACCTTCGGAGCTGGAGACACAGCACGTGCTGCGCCTTTAGCTCCATCCAGGGGAATCCAGGAGAGGAAGCGAGTACCACTATCACCCATCGACTACATTGTTTACCTACAACCTACTGCAGCTGACCGGCTGAAACCAGCTACTTATCCAACAGTGAAAGGCCCCCTGTTCCTTCCATGTTTCCACCCGATGATCCGGACCTATACGAGGCTCTATCCTACAAACTGTCTGAATACACAAACACCTCCTGACGAAGGTTCCCGAAACGCGCGTCGAGGTGCTTTGAAGACCGTTACTGGTATTTAGTAAAACCATATTTTCTTGGAATCGGAAATCGTTTGGTCTGGAGATCTCCATATGTTGGATCCCATTCCTTTGGCGTTTTTAACCTTTTGGAATAACCATCTGGAATCTTTATTTACTCTTGCTGATACATGTTGGACTGACTGGATGTTGACAGCTATATGAATGGTATCTTCCTGCTGTCACATCACATACTGTTTGTTGTTTTTTCTTCATTTATGTATGGTCTAAATGTTTACCTCATTGATATTTTGAGACCTTTTTTACTTTTCTAATATTGTTTAAATCCTCCACATGGAGGTAATGTATGTAAAATAGGGTGGCCCCGTCAAAGTCCCCCAGCTTTGCTTTATAGCAAGGGAAAATCGATGGTGGGTTAGGCCATTATTTTTGACCTCTCTCCCATTTTTTGGTATAAATACTGTAATTTGGGATGGGGGCCTCATCCCTATGGGGCTAAGGTGACACATCCCCTTATCCAATTTAGCTCCATCGATGTCGAGCAGCAGCAAGATGACATCATTGCGCTGCTGCCCAGAACCTCGAACAGCTCATATATCAAGCCATGTGTTCCCGGCTTTAGTTTTAAAAGCTAAATTTAGACAACCTAACTTTAGTCTTTATTGTGACTTTTTAGGGATCTTTAATAAGGAGTAGTGGAGATCACATGCAAAGCACAGTGGCCCCACCTATGGGAGATGGATGTAGCTTGGCCATTGTGCCCACCCAATGTCCTACACCTGATGCATTAGGGTTAGCTTTTCCTGGATATCAGTTGGTAACAGTCATCAGTGTGTCTTCTAAAAAAAAAGCTATAAAAGAAAGATTAGCATCAGTGACAGTTGGTGTAATAATAATACCCAAAGAAACTAATCTGTGTCTTTGCTGACTCTATTACCTGATCCAACGTTGTTGTTCTGTCCTCACTAGGTTACCATGTGGTCTTTGAGCAGCTCAACTGCAGATAAACCCTCCAGTTCTTCAATGACCAGACCTATTTAAATAATGTAGAACTTAATTGCTGAGAAATGGGGTGGGTGATGCTATAAAAAATATAGACTACATACAGCAACCAACATGAGGTACAGTATATACAGACATACTATAAAAACATCATAACTGCATATATAAGCTAAATGGCTACAAGATAGTGGTAGATACTGGTTATTATTAATGTCCATTCCTTACCGGTAATGCAATCATAAAGTAGAGAGAAGCCCTAGAGTTTCGATAAATATGTGGTAGAGAAAATTGAAGTTGGCTCCTGGAAATGTTTCTTCTTCCTCAGAATCCTCAAAATAGAGTCCAGGGTACATCTATTTCCTGTTCCTGGTAGTGAGGTATATAATAATATTCTTTGGGCACTAGATGGCGCTCACTAATTAACATAGCAATAACAACAAGACTAAGGTCAAATAGATAACTGATATAGGAGTTACATAACAAAAGTATGACAATAGTATTTAGGCCTAAAAAATTTTCTTAACCCTCTGGTGCATGAGAATGTAAAACTGGATTAGTTTGAATGCAAAGGACAACATTTAAGAAGGTGAGGATTTTTCCTGATCCTTTGGTGAAGAAATAAGAATTCTAGCTACAAGAGGTGCTTGCAGTCCAGCCTTACTTTTGGTTGGTGATTCGTATTTTAGAGGAAGTCGTCCTCACATGCCTTTGCATACAATGGGTACTCCAGAAACATGGTGACAATAACGAAAAACGCAAAGTTTTTCAATGAGCAAGCAAGGCAAAAGTTGACAATGCAAGTGTGACAACAAGTGCCATTGAGATTTTTACAATCTAAATATTCTAGGCCCAAGGTGTCCAACCTGCAGCCCGGGGGCCACATGCGGCCCTTCGGGGGGTCTTCTGCGGCACCCTTGGTTCTCCACTTGCAGCCCCCAAAACTCTTAATGCATAGGGCATAGAAACTCTAAGAAAGTCTTTGCTCGTAATCTTCTTAGAGTGAGAAGAGGAGGAGAGGTGAGGGACTTGCTCTGGGTCACTGATTGGCTTTCATGTAAGCCAATCAGCCTGCTTAGTTGGATGAGTCGGCAGACAGGTGCCTGTGCTCGCACCATTCCACCAACGAGCGGGGATGATGTATAATATATGATGATGTTTAATATATATTGCGGCAGATAACCTCAGAAGGCTTTGATGATATGTAGGAGGCACATAACGTTTGATGATATATATGACACAAAATGTGCATTACCGTACTACACTGTTCCCTTATAAAGTATCATTTAAAACAAGTTTTGTTATTTAAAATGAAAAATAATGTCTTCTAGCTCTGCCTGCTGTCATTTCTTCATTGAAAATGCTTATATAAGTCAGTATAGATTGAGAATGTTATGTGCGGCCCTTTAATGATGCTGAGGGCCCTCCATAACATTTTAGTTGCCCACCACTGTTCCAGGCAATCAAATAACAGAATCTGTGGGTTATTCTGAGCCCATGATTAGCATGGTAAAGTAGCAAACCCATAACAGTAATTCAGTCCCTGCATTCCATTCATCTCATGGCTCAGGGCCAGTACAAATCCTAGATGAGTCTAATAATTTACTAGTATTATTGCAGATAGTAAAAGTACAAAGTACAATTATACATACAGTCGCTCGATATTCGCCCCCAAAACAATTATAAGTGATTGCTTTGAGTGGCAGCTTTTCCAATACTACAAAGAAGCCTGTTCTTATTCAGGTAAAGGGTAAGCAAAAGGAACATTGCTTAAGGGAATACAAAAGAGGTCATTAGTGTTCAGCGATGCAAATTGCTAAACAACATAGTGGGACACGTATAACTTATGCTGGATTTTCACAAGATGATCGTGAACAATGAAAATCTAGCACGTGTACAAAGCTACAGTTCCAATCTACAGAAAATAATCTAATGCCTGCCATACACCCACAGACGGGTGCAGACAGACCAGCTCAGATGAGCTCCGGAATGCAAACATGATGACGTCATCACGCTGCATTCTGTTGCATTCTGGGGCTGCTTTAGTCGGCCGGGCACCCATTGTGTGCCGGCCATTAGCTTCAATGAAGACGCCGGTCTTCATTGAAGTTAATGGCATCGGCTTGCATCAGCCAGAGAACATCTGACATGTCTGTTCTCTGGCCGGCCAAGCAGTGGGGCGCACGCCTGTCGGTCAGCGGAAAAATTGGCCGCTTATCGGCGTGTGTATGCCAGGCATAATGCTAGTGTGATGATGGTGAAGCTGTTGTAACAACGGACACAATGACCATAGCAAGCATGCCATCTGTCTTATGTCAGATCCTGTTCTGTTTACCACTAACCCAGAAATCAGGGTTAAAGAATCATTACACTGCAGAATAGCATCTCTAGCAACCATTCTAAGCAAAAAATAACTGCATGCTACAAATATATAGCTTTCTTTTAAAATAAATATATTTATTGAGGAATATCCTGACGAAAATGATCAGTATAGGGAAAATTAGGCTTTGAACACAAGTGTAGATATGGGTCAGGTCGATGGTCGCTTTAAGCACCGTGCACGCTCACGGCCATCTATCTGGCCCATATCATATGCGCCCATCCCTGTTTTCGAGCAGGACCAATCAATCCTGCTCGAAAACAGGGATATCAGACATGACCGTAAATCACGGTCAATATCCGTTGCTTTGAATGGAGACTGCGGGGTCTCCATGCAAAGCATGGGCTCAGCTGGAGACTCCAGTTTCTCCAATATCTGAAGTCTTCGCGCTGCTGCAGGGAACCTTGAACGGCTACAATATCTAGCCATGTGTTCATTTGCACAGCCATTCTAGATTTATCTGGCATTTCCACATTTAGCGTGACCCATAGTTATTACATGACACCCAAAGTTATTTCAGACTTTCAGACTGGTGAACTCCTAACCCCAAACCTTTCATGCCCTGAGCTACAGACCCCCCCCCCCCCCCCCCTCTTCCTGGTCACATCTTCTCAGGCCTCAGGTCTCGGTTGCTGTAATAAGGTGATGTCCCGACACAAGCTGGCATAGTGTCCAGGGATAGGGTACAGTCCATAGGATACAAACGTTACAAAAGTTGATTGACTAACCCAGGTGGAGAGGTGCTAATGTCTTGCCACAGCAGGTGGAGAACAGTCTTTTATCCCAAAACTCTGTTAAAGGGGTAGTCCTTCCATGTCAGCTCCTAGCCTGGCAGGAAAATTACACTTTTATGACAGAGATGATCTTTGCAGTCGCTCACACCAGGTGGTGGAACTGGCAAGACCCTTGACCCTGCTTATCTGTCATATTTATAACCTTTATGACAAATTCAACACCTCCCCTGTTACAGGGCAGAATCCCATACTGTACAATACTGTACAGAGAAATTACAGAACATATTAACTCTCATTGCCAAGTTAACCTGGGTTTTTCTAATAACTTTTGTTAATAGATAAAACTAAAGATAGGTAACGCTAGAAATAGATTTCTTAATCATAGTAATTTAGGATTTTGCATGAAACTGACATTTTGATAAAATATGTATAAGGTACAGATAACCCTGAACTTTAAATGTTGTAGTTAGTTCAGCAGTGCTGTATCAGCAGGCATAAAAAGTAATGTATGGGTGAGCCCAAAGCATGAGACATCCTAATCTGCTCCTGTTATCCAGGGCCCGGTGTTTCAGGGTTCATTGCATTCCAACTAATACATACAGTGCTGCTTGAAAGTATGTGAACCCTCCAGACATGGTCACTGTTTGTGCAAAAAACATTTAAAGAACCTTATTAGACATACATCTAAATCCCAATTTGTAAAGCACACCTTCCAAATAGTAGACACACACACAAAAAGAGATATATTTTCATTATTTACGTAAACAAAGGAGGTTTATGTCCCAAAAACTGAAAATCTTACATGTGCATAAGTATGTGAACCCTTGTATTAGTAGCTTGTGGCTCCTCCCTTTGCAGCCATTACTCCAACTAAACGTCTCCTGTAACCACTAACCAGAATCTCACATCTGCTTATGGGGATTTTTTGCCCACTCCTCCTTGCAGACTGGGCCAATCCAGAGTGCGAATCCTCTTTCTCTGAAGCCATTCCTTTGTACTTTTGC
>CM070032.1:173562751-173583527 GCA_036250615.1 Ptychadena robeensis
AGAAACATCTACACCACTTGAGGGGTTCACATACTTTCAAGCAGCACTGTATATAAACATGGGAGACACAGCGACTAATGATCTATTCTTCCGGTTTCCGCATTGTAACCCTGCCCAACTGATCACACGCTGCCTTGAAAGGCGCAACTCTCAAACAGCAGCCATAATGGCGCCGGCATACGCCTGAGCGGGATTCATTTTCTCCAACCTTAGCAGAATCTCAAGTGACTACAAGGTATGCTCTTCTGCTTAACCCTTCTCTGTGTAACTGACCGCTAATGGGACTATCCTCTCTGTGATAACTTGCATACCTATACGCTTATCCCACAGTGGACCTTAATATTGCGGGGATCACCCCAGTACAGTTGCCAGCCACTGCATTCGGCGGCTGCCGGGCTGGGACTCGCATGAAGTTAACATCCAAACTTCCCAAGTTACGAATGTTCAATACTTATCACTGTCTATTGACTGAGCACTTAGTTAGCTCTTTTATATATCAAGCTTTGCCAGACCAACATCCCCTACCAACACCCAGGCATGTTCGCACTAGAACTAATGCACTTTTTAGTGACCTGCACCTTACTCTCTAACGTATTAATTTGAATCAATTTTAACAAAAGTAATTTCTTCTTTTAAAGTGATCATGTTGCCCTGATATTTAAGAGGTGAATCCCACATGTTAAAACCATGCTACTCAATTTTTAGCCACTATATTGGCTGAATCCAACTATTATGGTGCTTGTGCCGAGTGATCAATCACCAATGATGAAAAATCACACACACGAAAATTTTGCTGTTAGAGCCTAAAGATCCACTCTACCACACAGGCTGTGAAGACCTGCTAACTCTAAGAGATTCTACACCGGCTGCCCTACATGTTATTGGACTGACTTACGACCCACACTAAGGACGTAAGTTACAAAACCGCAATGTTTGATCCTCCCTCCTTATATGTCATTGACTCTTTGCACTATCTCTTGCAGCAATGTTTGTATTTTTTTACAATTATGTATTCTCATCTGTTATCAGGACTATCAATCATACTACCTCACTCCTCCCTGAGGAAGCCCCTGACTATTGGGGGAGAAACGCGTCGGATTGGCGCCCAGCGCCCGGAGTGATGTATACCTCTTACCATATATGACACATTTGACTTTGACCTTTTATGTTTTTGACTGAATCAATCATGTAATATTGACTACTACTTTTTAATTATGTTTCAAAAATTTAATAAAATCATATCTTTTTTAATGTAAACACACTTATGCACTTTATTCCCCCATGTGCCTCTAAAAGTCCCGGTTAACTGATCTTGTCACCAGACGCAATTTTGGTTGAACAAGTTCTAGCTAACCACCTTTCTTTTTTTTTCTTCTCTAATGATCTATTCTTTTTAGATCTATTTGCAGATCCTTAGAAGCTGACTTCATATGTGAAATATTATAATAACAGAAATGATGAAAAGGATCAAAAACATTTACATTAGCACGCAAATTGCAACAGAGCCAAGTCCACACTCAAATGTTGGATTCTTGTGTGGATTTGGTGTATCATGGACTAAAGTTTTCCCTGGGTTTTTTAATAAAGGTTTTATGTTTTTAAAAGAATCAAACATTTGAGTGCGGACTTCATAAACATTTGTGCAGATTGTCTACTGAAAGGCGTTTTGAGAAGTATCGAGAGGAGATCCAGCACCGGATGAATTTGGTTGGTCTTTGATAATTACATTTAACCTGAGAGGAAGTCTGTGTGTGCACACTATGGATGTGGGAGCCCAGAGTGCAGATCTACAAACCCTTTGTTGAATATTTGGAGAACATAAGCTGAAAAATTGAAAAAATTCATTTTTTCATTACTTAACCCAGTGTTTGCCTATAGATACCAAATATCTGACCCCCTCCCTTCTTCCTGCTTTCACCTAAGTTCCTCCACCCTCTCTGATTACTGTGCCAGCTTGAGACTAATGCCATTATTGCATTTGACACCCATTGTGCCCCATATGATCCCCCAGACTATCACCCTCACCACCATTTGTGCGCACCCTGTATATCAACTATCCCTTACCTATCCTTTGTACTAAATTTGACCCTGCTTGGAGCTAAGCTCTAGCCCAACCTTTAAGATTGTTTTCTACACTCAGTCTCATCTCTCTGTGCATTAGAAGCTGAAGGTACCTTTCCCACAGAAAGTGCTGCCAGTAACATTACTGGGTCTAAAATAGTGTTGTTAGGGAATATTCAAATTGCAAATTGTTATTACGAATATCGGCAGTTCAAGAATTTGCGAAGATCTAGAATATAGTGCTATATCTTTATAATCGCCAATATTTACAATTTTTCTCATTAGTACCCATGATACCTCACTCCTTGTTGCTGTCATGCTGAAAGATGTTCATTTTTCTAGCAGAAGCCTGAAGGTTTTGTGCCAATATTGACTGGTATTTGAAATGGTTCAAAATTCCCTCTATCTTAACTAAGGCCCCAGTTCCAGCTGAAGAAAAACAGCCCCAAAGCATGATGCTGCCCCCACCATGCTTAACTGTAGGTATGGTGGTTTTTTTGTATTGTATATCATAGTGGCAAGGCGAAAGCCTTAACTAACAAAGAAAAATATCCAAGCCAGGCTACATTTTGCAAAAACACCTCACATGTCTCCCAAAAGCACGTGGGAAAAGGTGTGATGGTCTGATGAAACCAAGGTTGAACTTATTCGCCATAATTCCAAAAGATATGTTTGGCGCAAAAACAATCCTGCACATCCTCAAAAGAACACCATATCCACAGTGAAGCATGGTGATGACAGTATCATACTTTGGGGCTGTTTTTCTTCATCTGGAACTGGGGCGTTAGTTAAGATAGAGGAAATTATAAACAGTTTCAAATACCAGTCAATATTGGCACAAAGCATACATCCAAATTAACAAAGAAATGGCTTCACCAGAAGAACATTAATATTTTTGGAATTGTCCAGCCAGAGCCCAGAACTTAATCCAATTGAAAATCTGTGGGGTATTCTGAAGAGGGCTGTGCACAGGAGATGCCCTTGCAATCTGACAGATTTAGAGGTGTTTCTGCAAAGAAGAGTGGGCAAATCTTGTCAAAAGTCAAAATGTGCCATGCTGATAGACTCATACCCAAAATGTGCCATGCTGATAGACTCATACCCAAACTATGCCATGCTGATAGACTCATACCCAAAATGTGCCATGCTGATAGACTCATACCCAAAAAGACTGAGTGCTGTAATAACATCAAAAGGTGCTTCAACTAAGTATTAGTTTATGAGTGTGCACACTTATGCAACCACATTGTTCCATTTTTATATTTTTTCTTCCCACCACCTAAAAGATTTCAGTTGGTTTTTCATTTGAGTGATACAGTGTATAGGTCACATTAAAGGTGGGAAAAGTTCTGAAATTATTTATCTTTGTCTCATTTCTGTACAGCACAGGAACCTGACATTTTACCATGGGTGTGTAGACTTTTGTATATCCACTGTACATTCTCTACAAGGTTTGCTTTTCGGTTGTGCACTCCCTCCATGGTAGTTGCTTGTCCTCACCATATTTAAGCCATGTAATATTTTTTACCTTACAGAAACTACATTGTGTTAACTTAAAATAAGATTTGACTAAACTATGTTAGGTCTCTTACCTTCCTTTTCAAAGTTTCTCTCAAACCCTTCAAACTGAGCAGATGTTGAGATATTTTGGAAGGTTATAAAAAATAGAAAAAAAATTGTTTTTGTTTTTGTTCATACAAATTTGAAAAGGGACATTAAAGATGGAAAATGATTAAGGGCCCCCATACACCTTTAGATTTCTCTGTCAGATTTGCTTTAGATCTCCTATTGTTTTCCAAAAACCATGTAATATGAGGGACTTTCTAAACCATCAAGTCTACCTGTGTTCATTCGCAGAGAACCCGGCACTATATAGTTGTTAGTAGATCTAAAGGATATCTGACAGAGAGATCTAAAAGTGTATGGCTAGCTTTAGTTTCGAATTGTTGTTTTATAAACTATAAGGAAGCCAGGTAGATCCTTACATCAAATACAAAGGGATTTGTCTTAGCTTTGTGTACACATGAATGCTTGTATTGTCCAGGATCATACCTAATGTAATGCATCTTGAAACAAATAGTTTGGACAAAAGTCTTTTGTTAGAGCAACAACTAGGGCTAAACTCATAAACTTATTTAGCAGCCTATACATAATTAGATTTCCTGTTTTACAGAGCAGTCAATAATTAATCAAGTGTAAATCTTTATTTGAAAGTACCTCAATCAGTCAAGACAGAAAATGTCTAATGTACTGGAAGCACGACTGCTCCAGTAAGAACTTTGAATTTCTTAATTCTTATCAATCCTGATATAAGGACATCTCATATGAAATAGGCCATCTTGTATGAACTACGACATCTCATATGGATCATTCAGATTTCCTAATATGGACTTTTCACACAACTTATGTTTCTTTCTACTTACTGAATCTCAATATATATGAATCTTGTGTTGACACCTCCATAGACTTGTCTCTTAAAGAAACTATATATGGATATGGGCCTTCGAATTGTCTGACTTATATGTTCCTCTTCTGTGACCACGGTCTGTCTACTAGATAACATCAAAGGTCACTAAAGAGGGCGTAATAATATGTTAAAATATGTTAAAGTTGTCCAGAAGGTATATTCTATAATGATTGGTTAATCTCCATATTGATAACTCCCAATCACTTCCCACAGTAGGAGTTCTTTTTCTGTATATGCAAATATCCAATGTCTATATAAACTCATGTATTTCCGCAAATTGGCAGAACGATCGCCCCTGTATTGTTCTCCTCACATGTGATAATAAAAGTTATTACTTATCTAACAACATGACGGTATCGTGTCAAGATTCCTCGTCACTAATAATCATACAAATCAATTGATCAATTTGTATTCAAACTTTGTGAGCATTTAAAAAATCGATTGAAAGTTATCATTTGTCTTTAGCATCTCTCATTCAATAAGTGATATGGGATCAGTGGGGTAGGAACCACCATTGCTCCTAGCTGCCTTTCTTTTTTTTTCTGTCCATGCCTGGACCCCCTCCCCCCATCCACCAGCTGATCGGCCAGTGTCCCGTCGAAATTACCAACATGGGGAGCATTTCCAGGGGGAGCTAATATAGACTGGGGAGTCATCCAAAGCAGTGCCAGTGATGGTGCAACATAGATGGGGGTATGAATGGTGTGACATAGATGGGGAAGCTCATATCGATGGGTGCAGCCAAACACCATTTCTTCTAGAGATATGGACCCCCTGTGTCGCACCATCCATATCGAAGTTCATGCAACCTTCATGTTCATGACATTCTGTGCTACAGGGGGAGCAGATCTTGACGGAGGGCATGGAGAACGGGGTAGCATTGACACAGTAGCCGGCGTAGGTGACAGGTTCACGGGCACTGCTTTGGATGGCTTCCTGGTTGATATCAGCTCCCCCCTAGCCTATACCTCATTAGATGTGCTCCCCCTGTTGGACAGAACATCGGCAGGGCTGAAGTCGGGTGGGAGGGGAGCAGGTGAAATGGGACTACTTGTTTCACCTGCCCGCTCCTCACAATGAATTATCTGCCACGGAGAAGATCCTTTACTTGCAGGAGATCCATCTTGTGAGATGATCCATTTAGTAAGCAAAAGATCTCCTACATGGCAGACAGAATCATACCACAGGTAGAGTCTGCAAGGAGAATCCCGCAGCTGTGTCAGAATCCCCTGCCTTCTTGCAGCCTCTGACCCCCCTTCCTCTGGCTCAGACAATCTCATATGCAGCAGGCCCCTTTTTATGAATTTGAAAATATAAATTATAAAAAATACTAAATTGGCAAGGGGTGGTTACTGGTTGTTCTCACTGCTCGCACCTTTCCTCTATTTCGGGATTTTTCTGTTAGGTTCTTCAAAGAAATACTCTCTTAATAATTGTTTTTGATCCCACTTGAAAACAGGGATGGCTCTCGAATGGCTCTTGAATGAAGCAGTCATTGATCTGGCCCATTACTTCACATGTGTTCCCTGTTGTGAGAGGCAGTGATTCAATCAGGCAATGTCCAAAAATACCACCCTGCCCCTCTTCACCACCCCTGGAAATTAGCTCCTCTTCCCTGCTGAATGATATTGGGGCACCGAAAATTATGCCAGCCCCACCACGATGCCTTAAACATCACTTAATCAGGAGAGTTGTTTGTTTCTCCTTTGACAATACTTTAGGTAAATTGGCATTTCTACATTTTAGGTGGTATAACATGATTCAATATTTCCTTGCTGAAGGAACTTATCTTTCAATATCTTTCCTCCTCAGTCTCCCCCTCTTCATTCATTAGATTTGGTTCTGCTCTGTGTATGGCATGACACTAAACAAACATTTCATTAGGATGTTGATAAGTTGTGAAAGAAGAAGGGAATTGCAGACGTATGGAAATAATCACAAAGGTCTTGGGGAATAGAAACAAATACATGTGGCAAGCCAGAAAAAGAGAAATTTCATTAGGAAAAAAAGGAACAAACTAACTAAACTTGACTAATACATCAAGATCATTTATTATAAATCCTGGGAACTGGTAAATGATATTTACTACCGTATATATATTGCAATCGATATTGCACCTGAATTAACCCCCTGAAGCCTGGCAGATTAAGATGAAATCTCTCATATGATTTAAGGGAACAGCAGGTAAGTATATTTTTTTTTGAGTGCTATGCCACATCATACAAGGTCAGAGGTAAGTCAAACTTAAAAAAAAAATTATGTATACTTTTGAGATTGTGAGTATATATCCGCGTAACCTCCTTGGCGTTATGCCTGAAGCCAGTATGGGCGCTGTTTGATCATGAATCAAATTGTGCCCATGCCGTGATCGCCGTGATCGGCTCACCGTGTGCCATTCAGGTATAGAAGCATAAGGATTCAGCTCGGGAAGGGTTACCCTTCGAGGGGAACGAGTGGCCAAACCGGCCCGTCGTATGCGGGGTACCGTCTAAATCTTGGATTAGGTTAGGTATTCCTATTTGGATATCAGGTAGAAGGTCCCCTCGAAGGGTAACCCCTACGGGACTTGGCTGACACCATCTCTTAAAGATATCGCATGTTTATATACACCATCGAATGTACCCCCTGATGAAATATATTATGAAACGCGCGTCGGGGTAGATTCCTGAGCTGAATCCTTATGCTTCTATACCTGTATGGAATATACGTTTATGCAATGAACCTATGCATTACTTATTGTAACTTACTTATTGTATACTTATATGCGACATATCAGCGTTTTCCCACGATACAATGTACCCCACTTTGTGCAGATTTATCTTTTAATTAAAAATATTGCATTATTGCATTTAACTGTTATTTATTCTTCTACTGTATAACTATTCAATACTCCCTACTTACCTATAAGTCTGTGGCCTAAAAAGTCCCCCTGCCCTCGGGCTCATACCCCCAGGGAAATTTAGGTGCTGAGGTTATTGTACACCCACCACCTCCATTTTTTCTATTTCTCCATGCAGCTTGCAGATGAGACTTGTACTAAGAATTTGAAATTCTCTAAGCATCCAGCCAGCAAAATCTATATTTAGGATGTTCCAACTTATTTTTCAAAGATAATTAATAGAAGATGAAGAGTCTATTACCACATAATTTTCTTTCCAAAGTGTCACATCTTATAAAAGTATTATTTTTTTTATAATATATAAATATATATAAAAAAATATATATAATACTACTAACCGCATTTCACGTATAAGACGCACTATTTTGGGGAAGAAATTAAGGGAAAAACCTACAGAAAGATTGTGGGCTTTCAGAGGTGCAATTCCATATGTGCATACTAATAATCTGTTCATTAAGTATCTACATAACAAATTACAAGTGAAGTGAATGCATTACCTTCTGTTCCCACAGTCACTGCACATGCGCTGGATGTCCTTGTGTTGTAAAACATCACTTTGTAACAGCCTGCACAGTGACTGTAGGGAATGCAGGCAATATATTCACTGCACTTTCAATTCCATATGTGCAAACTTAATGAGTGGCTCATTAGTATGTGCATCCTGAATTGCAAGTGAATATATTACATGTTGTGTTCTTCTGGGCATATATAAGCATTAGGTGGGTATACAGCATGTTTGATTAGAGAGGAAGCATTGATGACAGACTGGAGACCCACAAATTCATTCTGGGCTCTAAATCCTGCCTCCTCTCTGCTGTGACATGCTGCAAACAGGTATTTACTTGGGAGAATGTGCAATGCTGCCAGCCAGTGATTCACAGAGCAGAGTGTGAAGGGCTAAGAGAGGAAGCATTGATGACAGACTGGAGACCCACAAACTCATTCCGGGCTCTTAACCCTACCTCCTCTCTGCTGTGACATGCTGCAAACAGGTATTTACTTGGGAGAATGCGCAATGCTGCCAGCCGGAGATTCACAAAGCAGAGTGTGAAGTGGGGATAAAGACTGTCTCTGTCTCTTGTCAGTACCCCTACTCCCAAGAAAATACTAACATATACTAGAGAGAAGGCACTGCAAAGAACCCATAATGGGACTCTTGTTCTATGTGAACCCTGGGTATATCAAAGCCTGGAGACCCAGAGCCTAATTCTGGGCTCTCAACAGAGCCTCCTCTCTGCTGTGACATGCTGTAACCAGGTTTTTACTTAGGAGGAGGGCACTGCTACCAGCCGGAGACTCACACAGCAAAGAGCACAGTGGGAGAAAGACTAGCTCTGGCTCACAGTTGTAGCCCCCCTCCCAAAGGAGCACAGAATGGGCTTAAACATGTGTATTTGCTCTATAAGACACACAGACATTTTCCCCCAATTTTTTGTTAACAATAATTTTTCAAACACCATTATGAATCTAGCCTTCAAAATGCTACCCTCAACACCAATCAAAGTGGCATTTACAGAGCAGAAATAATTTTAAATTAAGTTAAATACCTGTCAGCTTTCAATTGTTGTATGTCTACATAGTACAGATTTATCCTTCATGATTGTTCTCATCAAGAGAATGTGGGGGGGGGGGGGGGGGGGGGG
The DNA here is from genome assembly GCA_036250615.1 of Ptychadena robeensis. Lineage (NCBI taxonomy): Eukaryota > Metazoa > Chordata > Amphibia > Anura > Ptychadenidae > Ptychadena > Ptychadena robeensis. The sequence goes on from CM070032.1 coordinate 173,571,822, forward strand.
GGGGGGGGGGGGGGTCTGCAGACTGTGATGTTCCTGGTTTAAAATGACTGGAGCTAAAGGTAAGTAGCTTCAATGTGTAGTTGTTTAGGTATTTTCACTGCATTTCTTGCAACTAATGCCCTTTGTTGCAATGTTCTGCCCAAACAATTAGAGCGCTTGTATAGGTGTTTTCAGGCTTCTGCACAAAAAATGCCCAGATAAACACCATTATGAACCTAGCTTACAAAAAGCGCTACCCTCAACACAAATCAAAGTGGCTGCTATGGACAAAAGGTTAGTTTCCTATTCTTTATCCATTATTTAATCCCATTGTTTGTGTAAAAAATATAAATCCAACCAATATGTATCCAGCTTGCATACAGGAACAATCAATAAGATTGTGCACAATAGAGTTATATAAGGCCAGTTTTAAACAGTTTTTGTTGTATTTAGCAACTTGTGCACAGTATGATATATTGATAATTCTGCCATGGAATCACCTTTGGGGAGGATATTGATCAGAGAATTTGCGGGTGTCCAATTATTTCAGTTTTTTAAGTCTTTAATATATTATTGCTGGTCATTAGCACAGTGGTTTCGCAGTAGGGTTTTACATTGAAGTAACAAAGCTAAACATTCCAGTTGTTTCACAGAAAAGAAACATACAGGCAATTAAGTGCTGCAATGCAGATATTTACAACACAGAAACACAGCTACATTATACTTTAGAATATTTTACTTTAAGGTGTTTTTTTTATATGTGTGTTTATATATATACACTGTGTATATGGAGTGTTTCACAAAAATTAGTACACTCCTTACATTGTGGAAAATAGTTTATAATTTATGAAGATTTGATACAATGGAAAGTAGTCAGTGTACAGCTTGTAAATTTGCTGTCCTCAAAAACTTGGTAAACCTAAACTGAAGTGAGTACACCCTGTAAAAAAAAAATTTCCAAATTGTGCATAATTACCGTAGCAATTTTGAACAGTGACCATACATCTACACTATATTTTCGTTAAGTATTTATATTGTGTTCTTTGAGTTCTGTTAGTTTGTTCCTTTTTTTCCTAATGAAATGTCTATTTTTCTGGCTTGCCACATGTATTTGTTTCTATTGCCCAAGAGATCTTTGTGATTATTTCCATACGTTTGCAATTCCCTTTTTCTTTCACAACTAATGCTAGCCATACACATGCCGATAAGCGGACGATTTTTAACCTGACCGATGGGCGTGCACGCTTGCAGATCCCTGTCGCCCCACAGAGAACGGACATGTCCGATAATCTCTGGCCGGCGCAAGCCGATGGAAGCCGATGCCATAAGCTTCAATGAAGACGGCGTCTTCATTGCAGCTTATGGTCGGCACACAAAAGGTGGCGCCGACTGAAGGGGCCCCATAATGCACCGGGATGCTAACGTGATGATGTCATCACGTTAGCGTCCCGGAACATATCGGGACAGGTCTGCCTGCACACCATCGGGGTGTGTATGGCAGGCATTATCAACATCCTAATGAAATGTTTGTTTAGGGTCATGCCATACACAGAGCAGAACCAAATCTAATGAATGAAGAGGGGGAGACTGAGGAGGAAAGATATTAAAAGATAAGTTCCTTCAGCAAGGAAATATTGAATCATGTATTCCCCCCTTAAATTTAGAGAGTTTGGAGTTCAAGTGACACCGTTTATTGGCTAACTGAAGTCATTAGAGACCTGAATGTATAGCCTGAAGAAGGGATCTGCGATATCCCGAAAGCTTGCTTTTCTAATGACTTCAGTTAGCCAATAAACGGTATCACTTGAACTCCAAACTCTCTATATTTATTGATGGCTAACACGGTACAACACTCTACTATCATCTTAATGTAGAAATGCCTATTTACCTTGAATATTGTCAAAGGAGAAATAAACACATTTCTCCTGATTCAGTGACGGTTAAGGCATCGTGGTGGGGATGGCATAATGGGCAATTAATTTTTGGTTGCCCAACATCATCCAGCAGGGGAGAGGAGCTCATTTCCAGGGGTGGCTCTGGGATGACATGCATTGTGGTAAATAGTTTATAATTTATGAAGATTTGATACAATGGAAAGTAGTCAGTGTACAGCTTGTAAATTTGCTGTCCTCAAAAACTTGGTATACCTAAATTAAAATTGTAAATAAAAAATTCCAAATTGTGCATAATTACCGTAGCCATTTTCCCTCCCTGATGCCATGTGACTTGTTAGTGTTATAAAGTCTCAGATATGTATGGGTAGAAGATGTGTTAAATTTGGTGTTATAAACACTCTGGACACAGGATGTTCAGCATGGCATTTCATGTCAAAGAACTTTCTCAGGATCTGAAAAAAAGAATTGTTCCTTTACGAGATGCCAGAGGGTATAAGGAGTTTGCCAACGCTCAAAAACTAAGCTGCAGAACAGTACAGACATATAGAGGTTAAAACTGGACAGGTTCCTCTGAGAACAGGCCTCACCATGATCCACCCAAAAAGTTGAGTGTACATATCCAGTTGTCTTTTGAAAAAAGATGTATGAGTGCTGCCCGCATTGCTGCAGAGGTTAAAGAGGTGGGGGGGGGGGGGTCAACCAGCCAGTTTTATAACCATACGCCACATGCTGCATCAAATTGGTCTGCATGTCATCCCAGAAAGTAAGAGACAGTTTGGTGGAAACCAGCAAACTAAGAAAATATATTACTGGAAGTGTAGAATTATGTACAGTGGGTCAGCCTGTTATTGGGAATCAGGTGCAGTTCCTTCTGGATCTTTCCCATGATCTTTCTGGGGTCAGACAGTATAGGAACTTGGCCTCGCACTTGATGAGCTCAGACTGGGCTGATGAGACAGGAGTAGCTGAGGTTAAGACATGTACCCAGGCATTGGCCCCTTGACTGTTTAAACCAATATGCAGGCAGCCAAAGACCAGAGTGATAGTCAGACTCTACCATAATCAATGCAAGATCTTGGTGAAAATGAATGGAACAATGAACACTGGATGGAAATAAATCTTGTGACATTGCAGAAGATTATCAAAACAATGCCACAGCCAATGTGTGATTTAATCAAAGCTAAAGGTGGTCCAACAAAATATTAGTGTGTGTGACTTTTTTTGGTGGCAACTTTTTTTTTGACCAGGCAGTGTATATTAGCACTCATACTGTAGTTTGCTGTTATTCATATAATTGTTACTTGCTGAAAATATATTGTGCTACTCATGTAACTCTAATGTTGATCAGACACATGCTGTTTAAAAGTTTGGAAATCCAGTGCTGCAAGTCAATGTATATTAAAGAGTACCAGGCACCATCTTAGTCTAAGGCTAAGTTTACACTGGCGGTTTTTAACCGCCAGGTAAACGACCGTTTAGCGTGGCCGACGGGCGGACGCCACGCTCTGTTGTGCAGACGACTACAGGAAGTCATTATCCCATGGCTGCGGGAGCGCACTGGCGGTTTCCGAGCTGCAAGCAGCTTGGGAATCGCCAGTGTAAACTTAGCCTTACTTTGGCCATTAAAGGTAGTAATTGGGGTTATTTTTATATCACTGACCAATGACAATTGTTTCAGCTGTGAGTTCAGGATTTTTTGACACCACTCCAGTTATATTTAGTGTCCAAAAGGAGAGCTAAGTGGCCTGTAAGAGGATCTGCATGTTCAATTCTTTAAATAAAGGTATTATTGGTCTGCATGTCATCCCAGCCTCTTAAGAGGATTCACAAGAAAGCATAAAAAAATAAGAGACAGTTTGGTGGAGACCAGCAAACTAAGGACATTTTACTGGATTACTGGAAGTGTAGAATAATGTACAGTGAGCCAGCCTGTTATTGGGAATCAGGTGCAGTTTCTTCTGGATCTTTTCCATAATCTTTCTTTCTAACTTGATGAGCTCAGACTAGGCTGATGAAAAAAGAGCTGAGTTTGTATATAAAAACAAAGGAAAATTAGCGATGACAGAGTTGTTATTGAGTTTGCAGAATTTTGTGTTCAAATTTTTGGCATATACCCTAATGTCAACTCTATACACTACTCTTAAAATTTGTTTCTCAACATATGTGATTAACTGTTTGGTGTACTTTTTGTTTCAAAATGTTATCCAAAACATACTTTTGGTTCTTTGCATTTTCAAGAATATGTCCTCTGCACTGAATAATAGTGGAAGTAGACTATAATAGGTAACAAAGTCAAATCCCTATGTGCTCTTATCCCAGCCCTACTATTTTCTGCATAAAAAGCAGCCCCTTGACTTACTAACTTAATTCTTTTGAAGGGTTGGTTGTAAGTCAAGTTGCGTTCTGGACCTCCCAAATTACAACCTTCCTAATCTTTTCATAATAAAAAATGTTGCAAAACATATGTAACATACAAAAAAACACCAATAACCTGCCATCTGCCTTTCATTTATCCAAACTAATAACAGCCTTTGTACTTTAACTGTTGAATGTGCTTTCCATAAATTAGTCACTCATTTAGCAACACAAGTTTCCATATACAAATCTTTCCTTTGTAAAATTGTTGAAATCGTGGATTTTACCATAATGTACATTTTGGAAAGATCTTTAACACACATACCACTCTAAAATTTCTGCAGATCTCTTTCTTCTGTAATTGCCCTTTTATCTCTCTTTTCGTCCATCTGTCCTACCTTTTTTGGGGCATTGATTCACTGCAAATGCACTGATCATCCTCAGCACAGAGGCAAATTCCTAGACACCTATGGGGTCTCCTTGCTTACACCCCCGTGTATGTTCATATATCTGGGTTCAGAGGTAAGTTTCTGGACACCTCTGTGGTCCCTGGGTGCAACCCCCCGTCAATACTGTGTACTGGCTTTGTACCTGAAACCTGAAAGTCGTGAGTCAAAACTTTGGTCGTATAATGAAATTAAAATTTTAGTCATATCTCGAGGGTCCCCTGTATTGTTAATACTGTACTACCAAGTTTACTGTTCAGTGGAACACAACAATGTTTAATGGCCTATTGCAGAATGGTACTTTCTAGATATGAACTTTTGGTTTACTTTATGTGTAATAGAAATATGATTTTTTTTTTTACCTGAAAAATGTTCAGATTCTGTTTTATTACTTTTGAGTTTGTTTAAGTTAAATCCTTTAAATTTTCAGATTTTTTGCTGTGTTTGGAGGATGTTTCCAGATCCAATACTGTCACTGGCTTCTCTATACAAGTCGTGTAAGACACCAGAGTAATTGAATGTGGCCTTTTCGCTCCTCTGCTGTCAGAAGTCTGTTTTAATTACAAGATGTGCTTGGAGAATTTCAAAAGAACAGTAACTGAATTACTTCCCTTCTTTCATTGAGCTAAAATAGCCCTTATGTTGTAAATTATCAGCTCAATGCAGTTATGGTTAAAGAAATTAATTGCAACCTCCCTGTGAGACCTACAATGATAGGAGAAGGTATTGGAGATATAAATCTGCAAGTGGCACTTTATTTTTATGTTCTGAAAGTGACCACTGATTTCTACCTAATGTTCTGAACATGCTGCTGACCTGCCATCTTGTGGCTGCACTGCATAACCATAACACATGGCAATAATATTTAAAGTATAAATGTGATGCAACGCATTGTTAACATTTTAGTTGGTTGTCCACTCTAGCTCATGGCTGTTCAGTAAATCCTCAGAGTTGTGTTGGAGTGATAGCACTAGTCCAATACAAGTATAATGCGATCTACTGCGCAGGTGTAAGCAGGAGAAACATTGCCAACAGCTGGAATGTAAACAAACATGGGCATGGAGGACCCTTAATCTCTATATATATGGATCTGCAAGAGGGTAAGGGTGGGTAACAAGAAGTAAGTATAGGAGGTATTTTTGTTTGCATTACCCACCAGTATGTGCCTAGAATTGGAAAGAAGTGTGGTTAGCTTTCAAGTTTTCATTATTTAGTTTACCCCATCAATAAATTAGATTTCCATAATCAATACAGGGATTGCATTGGATACTATGCATTGGATCCTAAGGGTTTTACCCAAGATACACAAACATTTTGCCTACCTACAAATTACACATTTAAATAAAAAGACTTTACATCTTGGTTAGAACAAATGGTAACTACAGGGTGGACCATTTATATGGATACACCTTAATAAAATGGTAATGGTTGGTGATATTAACTTCCTGTTTGTGGCACATTAGTATATGTGAGGGGGTAAACTTTTCAAGATGGGTGGTAACCATGGCAGCCATTTTTAAGTCGGCCATTTTGAATCCAACTTTTGTTTTTTCAATAGGAAGAGGGTCATGTGACACATCAAACTTATTGGGAATTTCACAAGAAAAACAATGGTGTACAAGTTTCTGTCCACTTATAAAATGTGTTCAATGTGCTGCCCATTGTGTTGGATTGTCAATGCAACCCTCTTCTCCCACTCTTCACACACCGCAGGAAAAATGCTAGCACAGGCTTCCAATATCTGTAGTTTCAGGTGCTGCACATCTTGTATCTTCACAGGATAGACAATTGCCTTCAGATGACCCCAAAGATAAAAGTCTAAGGGGGTCAGATCGGTAGACTTTGGGGGCCATTCAACTGGCCCACGACGACCAATCCACTTTCCAGGAAACTGTTCATCTAGGAATGCTCGGACCTGACACCCATAATGTGGTGGTGCACCATCTTGCTGAAAAAAGTCAGGGAACGTGCCAGCTTCAGTGCATAAAGAGGGAAACACATCATCATGTAGCAATTTCAAGGTCTCCTGAACTGACCCCCTTAGACTTTCATCTTTGGGGTCATCTGAAGGCAATTGTCTATGCAGAGACTCTGCTATCTGTTAACCCTCACCTGCCTTGACTCTTCTGTTGCCAACCCGAACTGACTGACCGGTACCTGTTCTGTCAGCCCTGATACTTTACCTGTCTGACAAAGCTATCGCCTTAGCCCTTGGTCCCACACGGTTGCCCCTGGTTCCAGCCTGCTGACAACACCTGTGTCTCTGGTACCTCTCCCTGGTGTTCTCTGGACCAGCTGCCTCATGTTCCTACTATCCCTCAAGAGGTTGCGACCTGGTGTTCCACACCATCCGGGGTATTGTGAAGAACGAGTGGGTTCACTTAGACAGCTCCCATAGAGGAGGTAGGACTTGTGGCAAAGTGGGTCCACACCCACCGGTCTGTAACAATAACATGAACACTTTCATGTCCTGGGATGATACCATTGGTTCCACAGTGTTCCGTTCAACCAGTAAAGATAACACACTAGTACCTGCATGGAAAGAATGCAGAATTCTTAAAAATTATGGATAAAGAATTTGCACACGATCATAATAACAGCTGAGTTTGCCCTTCTGCACTCCAAGGAAGAAAGTACTAAACAATCTACAGCAAGCGCCTATTAGATTTTAATCCTGAAAGTACACAGTAAAAAGGAAGCCAGAAATGGAAAAACATATTAACAGAAATCATATATAACAGAAACCATGCTGACCTGCACCACCACTCAAAGAAGGAGAAGAATGCTGGTACCTTCCATCCTTTGGCATGTATCCCCCTCAAAAACCGAATCAAATAAAAGTAGTGTTAGATTCCAGCTGCCAGCATGAAGGTGTTTCACTCAACATGCTCCTCACTCGACCCAACTTTAACAATGGTCTTTTAGATATGTTGATATGCTTTAGGCAAGAATCTGTTGCAATAACATCTGACATACAACAAATGTTCTATTGTTTCGTTGTTAAGGAAGACAATAGAAACTAAAGGTAGGAATACATGCATAGATTTTTGCACAATCGACAATAGATTCGATCAGGATGTTCTATATTTTGATCCAATATTGATTGTACCTATATCAAATATTTACACTGTATTTTAGTTCGATTTTTGAACAAGTTTTACCAACATTTCCGATCAACTTTCGATAGATTTTTTGTTCGATATCATTCACTTTTGTTCAAAAGTTGGTCGAACAAAACTTTTGTTCTGTTTTAGATTTTCGTTCCAAGGATTAAAAATCTATTTTTGAATCTATCAAACAAAAAAATCAACCCATTTATTCCCACCTTAACTCAGATTTCTGTGGCACAAAAACAATGAAGTCAACGAGGAGGTCACAGATTACCAAATGACGGTTCATGTATTCGCCAATAGCATATGGATCTGATGCTTGTCAACTAATTGAAAAAAAAATTTATGTAGATAATGGACTTAAGTCTTTACCTAGAAGTGAGGAGGCAATTGACAATTTAACAAGAGATGCTGTCAGCAGCTAACCTCAGACTTCACAAAATTGTTTCTCACAACCAGATAGTGATGAATGCATTTGCTTTTTATGATCATGCCTGGAACTTGAAAGATCTCAGTTTGGATCTGACATTTCCCCAATTCAATGCATCATAGGTTTGCTGTTGAATATTCTCTTTGTGTTTCAAGTATCAGCTTGTGACATACCTTTCACCAAATGCGGAGTCTTATCGGTTGTGAACAGTATCTATGATCCTCTTTGATTCATAGCTCCAAATATCATTCAAGGTCAAATACAGCTTAGACAACTTACCACTAAGAGCATAGATTGGGACACTCCATTACCAAATAAGAAACAGAATATGTGGGATATGTGAAAAAGTGTCAGAACAACTCCAGGTCCCACACTGTTATACACCTGACTCATTTTCTGCTACTGTCAGTAAAGAAACTATGTTTTCTCTGATGCAGTAGAAGCCAAAGTTGCTGTAGAGGACTGAGGAGTTCACAACAAACTACAACAAAGGACTGAGGAGTTCACAACAAACCAAAGACAAGGTTACCCCAGAAACCTGCTCATACCATACCAAGACTGGAACATTGTACAGCTGTCTTAGCAGTTGAAATTGTAGAGGTCATTAAAGATAAGATGGACATTGCAATTGATTAATTTGAGTTTTACACAGACAGCAAAGTAGTTTTTGGATATACTGTATACAACCAAACAAAACAGTTGTATGTATAAGTAATGCCTGCCATACACACCCCGATGGTGTGCAGGCAGACTAGTCCCGATGTGCACCGAGATTTAAACGTGATGACGTCATCACGTTTGCACCCTGGTGCATTATGGGGCCCCTTCAGTCGGCGGCACCCTTTGTGTGCCGGCCATAAGCTGCAATGAAGGCGCCGTCTTCATTGAAGCTTATGGCATTGGCTTTCATCAGCTCGGGCCGGCCAGAGATTATCGGACATGTCCGGCCGAGCTGTGGGGCGACAGGGATCTGTCGCCCCATGTGGGCACATGCCGATAAGCGGCCGATTTTTAACCTGACCGGCGGCGCGAGCGCGCACGCCCGTCGGTCAGGTTAAAAATCGGTCGCTTATCGGCATGTGTATGGCTAGCATTAGCAACAGCGTCTCTTGTATCAGTATCAAGTTTCTGAACTCCTGAACAATGGCATCACATGTCAACAGATCTGAATCCTGCAGATTGTGGAACACAAACTTCATCTGCTGAAGCCCTTTACAATACATGACCAATGTGCGTGCACACTCGTGGCCGTCAGTCGGCAACAATGGATCGTGTGTGCCCACAAGCTCGGTCCGCCAGAGAGTGGACATGTCCATAGATCTCTGGCCGATGCCATTAGTTTCAATGGGGGCTGGTGTCCCCATTCAAACTAATGACTGGCACACAAGGGGTGCCCACCGATACTCTAAACAATGGAGAGCAGCGTGATGGTCACGTCATCACGTTGCTCTCCACAGCTCATCTGTCGGCCCCCACTCGTTACATGTGTGTTGACCTCCAAGATTCTTAAATCAAGAACCATGTTTAGTCTATGATAGCTCCATGTTTGAGTTAATTGACCCTGCATTTGACAAGGAAATCAGACCTACAAACATACGCTTTATACTTCTGTTAACACAAAAACAAGGTTAAAGTCACATGGATTTTAGCGTTTCCTAAGCTGGACATCTATAGTCCACACTGTTGCTCATTTAATTGTTCAGTGCTATATCAAAAGTACTTCATCAGAGTGTCAGGGTTGGGATATTTGCACACAGCTTCCAGTGTAAGAAATTCAAAATGCAAAGGAAATTATCATCAGGTATGTGCAACAAGAAGTACACTGCTCAAAAACTAAAGAGAACATGAAAATAAGACCTCCTAGATCTGAATGAATGAAATATTCTTATTAAATGCTTTGTTCTTTACATAGTTGAGTGTGCTGACAACAAAATCACACAAGTATTATCAATGGAAATCAAATCACCCCATGGAGGTCTGGATTTGGAATCACACACAAAATTGAGGTGGAAAAAACACTACAGGCTGATTTAACTTTGATGTAATGTCCTTAAAACAAGTCAAAATCAGGCTCAGTAGTGTGTGCCCTCCTCATGCCTGTATGACCTCACTTCCACACCTGGGCATGCTCCTGATAAGGTGGCGGATGGTCTTGTGAGGGATCTCATCCCACACCTGGACTAAAGTATTCCCCATCTCCTGGACAGTCTTTAGTTTACCGTGGCGTTGGGGGATGTATTGAGACATGATGTCCCAGATATGCTCAATTGGATTCAGTTCTGGGGAATGCGTGAGTCAGCCCATAGCATCAATGCCTTTGTCTTTCAGGAACTGCTGACACACTCCATCCACATGAGGTGGCTGCATGGTGTTGGGCTGTAAGCACCACCCCCACCTGCGGATGTCGGGCCCTCATACCACCCTCATGGATAATTTTGCAGGGATCTGGCAATGCTCCTCGTGTTCCTGCTTACACAAAAGAGGGGGTAGTGGTCCTGATGCTGGTTTGTTGCCCTCCTACGGCATCCTTCACGTCTTCTGATGCTAACAGACACAGCAAACCACAGCTCCCACTGATGTGCCATCCTGGATTAGCTGCACTACCTGAGCCACGTGTGTGGGTTGTACACTCCGTCTCATGCTACCACTAGAGTTAAAGCACCACCAGCATTCATAAGTGACCAAAACCGCAGCCAGAAAGCAGAGGAACTGAGAAGTGGTCTGTGGTCATGACCTGCAGAAGCACTCCTTTATTGGGGATGTCTAGGTAATTGCCTATAATTTCCATCTGTTGTCTATTCCATTTGCACAACAGCATGTGACATTGATTGTCAACCAGTGTTGCTACCTAAGTGGTCAGTTTGATTTCACAGAAGTGTGATTGACTTGGAGTTACATTGTGTTGTTTAAGTGTGTTTTGTTATATATTGGTGTAACATGTTATACTTGTTTGTTTGTTTTTTCAAAATCTGAGTAGTGTAGGGCTTCATTTTACTGTGTTCCCATTGAACATTTTCAACTGCAAATTCATGTATCTTTCACACAAAATAAACATGAACACAGTTCTGGTGTCAGATTATTCGTCTTACTTATAATATATGACTAAAACATCTGATCCAATATAATGTCAAGAAGGATCAGGTGGAGCAGGAATAATGTTTGACATAAAGGTTGGTTAGATAAATAGGTTAGATGCAACACATGGCAGATATTCTTTTAAGAAACTATTTACAAAATAGACCTGAGTATCTGCAGTATTATATTAATGAATCATCTCTGCTGGAAATGTTGGTTTCATGCTGAAACATGCACAAGTACAAAAACATACAAGTGAATTTTAATCAAAGCGCTGCTGTATTGTGCATTGTTGTGCAGATTTTAGTAGTCTTCTTTTTATTCTTAAAACTCTTGAGATTTCCTCTTTATGAATTATCTGTCAGGACCCCGCTCGGCAGCGTTCCCTGTCGCCCCCTCAGTCACACAGGTCCTCA
>CM070032.1:173593599-173605106 GCA_036250615.1 Ptychadena robeensis
GCCAGAAAGGGTCCCTTTGTTTTTTAAAATGCGCCTCCCATTGAAGTCAATGGCGGGTTCGCCGGGTTCGCAAACGTTTTCGCTAGTTCGCGTTCATGAACGCGCAATTCCGGGTTCGCGCCATAACTAATGGGGGGCTTAAAAGAGTGGAGCTTATGAGTCTGGCTGCATAAAACTACACTTGCATGTTTATATTCCAATTGAGAATTTTGAGAAAGCCAACCATCCTCATTATCTTCCTCACACCAACAATTAAGTACAGCGGTGGTAGTATCATCAATTATAAAGATGCATTTCATTAGTCAGAAATATGATAAATGGCGATAGCTTGAAGGGAATTCAAAATTTTAACCTTTTTTAGTATGTTTAAAGTTCTGACACTGCAGGTTTACTATCTACAAGGACAAAACTGCTTCTTATGACTTTGCAATTTAAAATCTCATGTGCAGGTTCAGAGGTTTGACCTGGGCTGGGCTGGCATTGTGTCTAGGGAAAAAAAAATGAAAAAGGGACTTTGCTGACTCACTTTCTTTTCATATCAAGTCATATCATAAGCTCTACAGGAAACTTAATGCCACTCCTGTGTACAATGCGCAAGGCGCCTTAAGATGTTTACATGCCATCATGTTTTTGTATTTAGTAAGAGAGGAATCATAAATCTCAGGGCAACCTGGTGCTGTGAGAAAACGATGGATCCAGACTGGTCTCCTGTTACTTTATATATTTCTTGATAAGCCTCTCTGATGATTGGGAAGAATTTGAGGGGTCATACACGTGTCGGATTCGCACCGGATTCCGGCACGATCGATTCCGGGCGCGTGCACGCGAAACGATCGTGCCGGAATCGCATGCAGCCCACCTTGTCCGGTCGATCAGGTCCGATCGTTCAGGGGCTCAGAATCGGATCCGACGGAGAACCAACATGTTGGTCTTTCTCATCCGATTCTGCCCGGATCAGGGGGAGTTGCCATTTGTGAGGTGGAATCGGAGGTGGAATCGCACACGGAATCGTGCCGGAATCCGCTCGGACAAGGTGGTATGCTGCGATGGATACTCTTAATTGGCCAATTGATTACACCTGCGATTCCCGGCAGAATCGCCGGAATCGATCGGATGATGAATCGATTAGACATGGAATCCAACACGTGTATGGCTAGCTTTATATGACAACCCTAATCTCCTCGAGAAATAGAGTGGTTCAACTGAAGTTTTTTCACCTTATATACTATACCCTATTGAAACTTCATGAATTATGCCTGGCAAGTTCACCTGCTTGTTTGCGCTGCTCCCTGGTAGGTGATTTCCTACATTGCTTCTGGGAATGCCGGTTTATCAAGTCCTTCTGGACACATGTCTTGAAATATTTGACTTATTGGATTTCACTAATATTACAGATCCCAAACTCTCTGGTCTCCTAAAGTTGGAAGGTAGGTAGGGTACTTTTTAATGCTATTTTTTAATGCTAAAAAATGTATCCTTATCACTTGGAAAACATTCTCCCCCTACCCTAGGGGAATGGCTTTCATTGATAAATAAGGTTGTACCCTTATATAAAATCACATATGAGCAGTGGGGACATCCCAACAAGTTTGGTCAACTTTGGGGCGCATGGATGGAGTATCGCAACACAGTTCCATTACCCCCAGTGTTGACCGAGTATGGTAATTGCCAGTATAAACGAGGTATTGTGTGTTATTTTCTTTATGTTTTTCTTTCCCCTTCACACCAGACTTATAGTACAAGACGCTTATGCAACACAACCAAAGAGACGTTGGGTGGGAGGGTTGGGGGAATTTTCTTTATTGCACTTGTCTTTGTTGTTACAAAACTGAAAAAGTTCAATAAACAGATCTATATAGAAAATAAATAAATCTCAGGGCATTCTACAAAGCCACTCCTCATAGATATGCTCCATTAGTCACAACAACAATCACCATATCTAAAAAAAAAATACTCATGTTAAAAAAGTCAAGGTGCTAGCAGATGCCTTCCAACTGCCCCTGCTTTGCTCAGACAGGTCCTAACAACTGACGGTCCATTCCGTCTACTGTTAGATCTTGACACTAAGCACTATTATGGTACACAGGATAGAGGAGTATCCAGGTCCTAGGAAAAGGATACATCAGGAAGAGTCTGATTCATATTTCAGCATTAACCAGACCAAGCTGCTACAGGTATGTATAGGCTTTACTAAGTGTAATTTATACCTGAAACTGCTTTTTGGGAAGACAGATACTTTTTAATGTGACTCTCTCCGGAATGTGTAGAGTGCCTTAAAACCATCCCTCAGCAAACATTGGCATCCTGCTATACCATAGGGACTAATAGGCTGGTATTTTATTGTGGTGTGTGTGTAGCGCAGATAACACACAGCTATCATTTCTCTGCAAGCTGATTAATGTACTAAACAGCACAGCTAGCCCGACAAAAACAATATACCATTTCCAACTGTACATTTTGCTCTCAGATTACTGTGGTAATAATCGTATGACTTGAGTGATAATAAAACATGAAGATCCCAAAAGACAGCACAGATCCTGTATTACAAGCTAAAATATGTCCCTCGGTTAACACAACATTGACCCGATGAGTAGAAGAGGAAACTTAATCTGAAAGCAGCAAGAAAACTTGGAAGTTAGTTTTTGCTTCTATAGAGAAAATTTAAATGAATCCATTGCGTCTACAAAAAATTCAGTTTTTTTCATTAAAAAGGTGGAAAGTATTACTGATGTGGGGGATCGATTGGCTGATTGTATAATATTTTTTATTCTTTAATGTTATGTTGTGTAGTTATGCTATATAGAGGTTATATACCCATATATTCCTCTGTCTGTATTCTTTCTGTATATAGCCTGTTGGTCTGTTTACTCAAATAACATCTTAGACATGACAGTTTGTTTTCACTGCTAAAACAGCAGCATTTTCTAATTCTGCGTGTAACACAAGGGCAGAGAAGCTGCAAGATATTTGTGAGTTTTTGGTTGGGTGGTAGGGAGACTGACATGGATGCAGTTACCTATGAGAGAAAGAGATGAATGGTTGCTCCTGATAAGGAGAAAGTGATTTGGTTTTTAAAGCTGGGTACACACGTGTAGATATGAGGCAGATCAATGGCCGCTTTGAGCCCCGTGCACGCTCACGGCCATCTATCTGGCCCATATTATATGCGGCCATCCCTGTTATTGATTGGTCCCCCTCGAAAACAGGGATATCAGACATGACCATAAACCATGGTTGATGTCCGTTGCTTTGCATAGAGACCTCAAGGTCTCCATGCAAAGCATCAGCTGAAATGGAGACACAGGAGTGCTGTGTCTCCATTTCCTCCGATATCTGACAGCAGGGTGATGACGTCATCTTGCTGCTCCCGGGAATCTCTAACGGCTCCAATATTGAGCCGTGTGTTCCCTTCTTTAAAGTCTGGAAGGACACTGAATCAATTGATCTCTAATGTCATCTCTAGTGTTGATCGTGAGTATTCTAATTGCAACGTTTTTTGTGAATATCGGCACTTTGAGAGTTTGTGAAGATATCAACTATAGGGCTATGTCTTTGTAATAACAAATATTTAAGATTTTAAACATCAATACCCAGAACTACAGTGCATTGTGCTTACCTGACAACTTGTGCAATAAAGGTAATCTGTGGAAAGTATAATGCATTGCGTTCAAAATATGCGCATGTACAAATGCCAATTTGCACAATGAAGGTAATAATGACTGGACTTATAGTGACCACGAATTCTCGAATTTACAAAACTATTGCAAATATTAGGCAGAAAGTTCTCAATATGCTTTTACAAGATGTTTATTTAGATGCCAAAAAATCTGAATTAGAATGAAAATTACATAAAGGATGAAACTGATCAAACGCAGCATGTAATTTGCATACTAATATCGTTTTATTAGTACAGGATATATTTTTGAACTTTCAACTCCAGACACTGCAATTTCTGAAATACACCCCAAGACAGCCATCTCCTTACTTAATCACCGCCACTGACGATACAAAAAGCCTGTCGATTCATCCAATAATCAACACACCCATATATCAACACACAAATATGACTCAATGAAATCTATCAACCTACTTCAAAAGAGATTGATTACTCTTAAATAACTTTCAGACACTTTCGCCTTTGAGCTTTGAAAGCCCTTAGACCAGGGGTGGGCAAACTTAGGCCCGGGGCCCATTTAGCATTCTTTTCCGGCGCTTTGTCATCTTGCTGAAAAGTTGCTCCCCTCCACTTTTTTGGCCCAAACCATCACCGCCCACATTCACGTTGATCAATCAAGTGCTGCCCACCCTGAACGATCGACCATAAAAATAGAATTTGACCAGAAATCGGATGAGACTTTGATCCAACATGTCATTATTTTTTTGGTTGATCGTTTGTCCACCGAAGTACGTTGGTAGAGATTTGTGTGATTGACCAATAGCTCCCTATGCTGCAGCCTTTCCAATTAATCGATTTTAAGGAATCAATCGTTTTAGGGATCGGCTCCTGTCAAATCAACCCTGAAACGGATTCCCACGGTGGTGTGCCATCGATTGCAAAAAGATCAATCGCCGAGAATGATCAATGCAGACAAATCGAGGTGTCTATGGCTACCTTAAGACATCTAGGACCACTATAACCTAATTAATAACTGCCATCACCAGTGCTTTACAAGGACAGCAGAAAAACAGATTAGGTTGTTTAGACGCAGGAATATACCTATGTACATGTACCTGTGTATGCATGTTATGTTCCTTGCAATGGATTTTCAATGGACCATTTTCTAAGCCAAAAAACCCAATGGGTTCTTAGCACACATCAGCACAAATAAAGTAAGTGCCATGAAAATATGAGGCTAGTCATTTTTGTTGGAACTGCTTCCATAAAGAATGGGAAACACACACCAATGGGACAAAAATGCAAAACAAAAAAAACATGCAAGGAGGTATTATTACCAGTGATATATAATTCCAGGTACCAGGGGGAACTTTTACGCTTACTACAGTATATTCTGTCCACTTTCTTAATGTTAAGGATATGTTTTACAACCTTTTACAGTGATTGATTGTAATCTTCCATTTGGCATTTGCTTTGTGATGACCAATGAACCGCAACACAATAATTATACAACAGATGCAGTGTATGTATCACCCATCACCTGTACTTTCATCAGCAGAAACTGTTCGCTGATGGCTATATGTTTGACTTCTAAAAACTGTGCAGTTGCTCCCTTAAGATGTAACCTGGCAGTATAAATTATGATCACTTTATATCCAGCAGGTGCCCCATGCACCTGGTATACAAAGCTTCATTTCCATTTGTCTCTTATAGCAGATGGCATTAATCTAAAGGGAATATGCAGAATAGAACTTTATTTCCGCAGCAGCTGAGACTTTCATTTAGCAGCTGGGTGCCTGCTCCTTCCTGGGGAAAATTTGTCCTAAGGAGGAATGAAAAAGAGAGGGAACACTCCAAGACATAATTAAAATAGGTTAAATTGTTTCAACAGAAGGAAATACAAGTGTAAACACTTTTTGAAACAACAGTAGGGGTTGAATTGATGATCGTAAATGGTGAGTGGAACATGCATGAAGGCCTATGTAATTATCTTATACTAGCGCTAAAAAAACTTCCATTCTGCTTATAATTTCTCTATTGGGAAAGTTACAGTAACACTATTTACTGTTATTAGAGGATGTGTAATGCTCCTGGGTGCACAATCACTACCAACACTAGATATCCAAGTAAAACTAGCCGTACACCTTCAGATTCTCCCTCGTTATATGAGGGGCCAGCTGCAGCGTGATGACGTCCAGCCCCTCAGAGGATCTGCCATCCCTATCCAAAGTATTGGGATCGGATGGGAACCTACCAACATGTTGGACCACCCTGCGATCGGACATGCGGGACATTCCTGGCCAATCTCGTCCATGATTTTTGGATGAGCGATTGCCGGCTGATTGGCAGGAAGGTGGTCAGTCAGCTGAAAAATCAGAGGGAGGGGGAATCTGCCTGTGTATGTCTATCTTAACAGGCTTTATTGGGCAATCCAGAAAACAAGCCAAGGGTTATACACAAAGATCATTCCAAGAAAGTATGATACAGGGGGATAAGGCAGGAGGTGTGGTCAGAGACAATCCAAAGTCAGGGCAGGCAGAGTTCAAGCAATTTCAGAAATCAGGCTCGGTCACTAATAGCAACAAAGACAGGTAAATCAAACACAGGAGCACACCCAACTACAATACTACACACAGGCTACAACAGGCAATGGTGTGCATGACAGATCCTCAATATTGGGCAGATTTTCCACTCACATTATGCCACCCGGCGCTATTGGATTAGTAAACAATTGGCTTGTGAATCTAGTGCAGCAGATTGGGCCCACCCTGCGCCAGGACCCCTGGACTGTACTGTACTGGACACAAACATATGGTCTCTTGGATGCAGTTTGGCCAAACAGAAGTTTGTCCATAACGGATGTCTCCATGCCAGAGCAGGGAGGCATGTCTGTACTGTGCTAAAGACATCCATATGGTCTCTGGGGATGCTGTTTAGCCAAAAAGTATTTTGTCCAGAAGGGATCCCTCTGCCAGTGTCTGGAGACATGCTTTAGCCATGCTGCCTGCAGACCTGGGGTCACTGAGGACCATGCAGGATCACCAGCAGGGTAAGTACCTTACAACATATCTAACAATCTTTTTTTTAACAATAGAAAAATAGTTTTGGTAGGTGAAAGTACTTTGAAATATTAGCCTCTCATTTCTCCCTG
This sequence comes from Ptychadena robeensis, assembly GCA_036250615.1. Classification (NCBI taxonomy): domain Eukaryota; kingdom Metazoa; phylum Chordata; class Amphibia; order Anura; family Ptychadenidae; genus Ptychadena; species Ptychadena robeensis. The sequence continues at coordinate 173,600,367 of CM070032.1, forward strand.
CCCCATTCATTATCCAAAGCATTTTTAGTAGGGTTTGACTACTCAATGGCTCATATGGAAATTGAGAGCAGCAATCAAACACCCACAGCAGCCTGGCAAACGACCTGTCAAATTTATTCAGGTGCTCGTGGATTATTTTGATAACAACCCTATGACAGGTCTATCGGTGAAAGTGGTTGCGCTAATTACTCGTTTATCGGGCAGTTAAAATAAGGATATATATTGGGTGGTTGGGTAATAAGGATATGTAGACCAAAGCACAAGAGATAAAGTACCTGATTATTTTTAGTGATTTCATGTTTAAAGGCTCCCATACACTGATCAATCACTGTGCGTGTTCATGGCGATCGATCTGCGATCAATCGAGTTCTGCCCACCCTGAACGATCGACCAAGCGGAATCGACAAAAAATTTGATCGGACATTGAACCGACATGTTGGTTTTTTTTGGTCGATCATTTGGCTATCAAAGTACATTGGTGGACCCACAGCTCCATATGCAGCAGCCTTTCCGATTGATGGATTTTGTGGAATTGGCCATTTTGAAGATCAACTCATGTACAAATCAACCACAAATCAGATTCCCAAGGTGATGTTCCATTGATTCCCGATCGCCTGGAATGATCAGATTGGGAATCGGTCAGTGACAAATTGACCCGTGTATGGTTACCTTAAAGTTGTTGCATCAGTATCTTTAGTATTATAAATTATGAAAACCTCAAATACATTCCCTACCAAAATATCAAAATACACATGTGTGTGTATACATACATGTATGACAGCAAAATTGTAAGGGGGATGAGTAATCATTTTAGTTTTTTGTTACATCACAATTAAAGGATCGCCAGACATATTTCAACAAGTATAGGTTGATCTTGCTGCTATTCAAGGAATGGACCTTCTCATAAGCCTAATATGTTTCTAATGACATGTGTAGGTTATGTTCTCCTTATTGCAGGTTCCATATACTTATAATATCCATGTTATTCCATACTAATTTCATAACTACATAATCTCTAGGGTTATTATTACATTTCACGTAGGTCAGTATTTGCTCTTCTTGCTCAAATTCTTGTCTTGTCATAAGGTTAGCATGCTGCAGCCGGTTGCTCAGAGAATCAGAGGGCACCCTTTGTGTGTCGGCCATTACTTCAGATGGGGACCCATTCTCTGGCCAATCGCGATTTGGGCCACATGGATCGGTTACTCCAGGTGGCCATCTGCGAACTGTGGGTGATTTTGCGGCCGACGCCAAACATGCACGCCAATTGATCGGCCCTAAATTTGTCCGCGGATCTAGGATAAAGGATATCTGACAGAGAGATCTAAAGGTGTATGGCCAGCTTAAGACATTGGTAAATGTTGCTTTACAGTACAGTCTACTTAGTCATTTGCACAGACAGAAATATAACAGTAATGCAGTGAGAAGGAAAACCTTATATAATGAAGGTGCAATCTCAATACAGACTGAAAAGGAGTTGACCTTACCACCTATATCAGATTGTTTAAAATGCTGGAACATACATTCTCACAAGGTTAATTAAAAAAGGCACCAATTTCATTGTAATCGATAGTTGTAAATGGGCTTATGTGGTGTTCTGTGCCTAGGCATAATAATCATTGTTCTGGCCATTTCAATAGAATTAACACATCCTACACAGAAGCATTTATATGATACAGACGTTTTCAAGTACAGTGGACCCTTGAGTTACAATTTAATACCAACTTAAGAGTTAGCACCAAAATGTTATTTTTCTTTTACATTCAAAGTCTTGACTTACAACCAGAATTACCGCCAATGCCAAAACACGTTTCCCCTTGTAGACAAAAACCCGCAAAAATCAGCAAAGCATTTGTAAAATGCTCTATGAGACCAGATATGCATGTTACAGGCAGCTGGCCCCAAAATAGCAAGAAAGGACCAAAGGAAAGCAGAAAGAATAGGAAAAGTAAATAAGTACAACTGAAATGGAGAAGGAAATTGTGAATAAATATGAGAGTGGCATTCATGTGACAGATCTCTCTAATAAGTACAGTATATCACATATCAACCATCTCGGTAATCCACCAAAGTCTACAGACTCTTCCAAGGAGAGAAAGGACACCAAAGAGCTAGGTTCCTGATGTTCTTATAGGAGACTCTCTTTCCAAACAATAACCCCCTTCCATTTCATCCTTTACTTCTGAAAGCCAAAGATGGCAATTTGAGTGGTGATTACGCATTTATTTTTTCTGGTAAGCTAGGCTCATTTTATCTTGTTGGTGAGAACACCAGGAAAATAATTGGTAAACTGGTAAGGAAGGAGTGGCTTCGTAAGAAGCATTTCAAGGTCCTGGAGTGGCCTAGCCAGTCTCCATATCTAGAACCCCATAGAAAACCTTTGGAGGGAGGTGAAAGTCTTTGTTGCCCAGTGACAGCCCCAAAACATATAGGAACAAGGACACGAGGCGCACAACCTAGTACAACAAAATAAGGTACTGTAAATGGTTAAGTAATATGAAATAAAATAAAAGACAAGATACTCGCATTCAAGGAGGTTTATAAGGATTGATCTCTTTGGGCCATGTGCTTTCCAGGATGACCAGCCCCTATGTGTGGAAAATAGCCAAAACGCGTCCCATGCTGGAGGGCTCTACAGGAACAATGGGACGCGTTTTGGATATTTTCCACACATAGGGGCTGGTAATCCTGGAAAGCACATGGCCCAGAGAGATCAATCCTTATAAACCTCCTTTAGTTTTGAGCGGAGGCTCTTTTTCAACCATAGGGGCAGCCCCTGTTGTTCCTGTTGATCTCTCCAGCATCTGTAAGCAGGAAGTTATCTCATCCCTAACCAGGAAGTGAGGTCATCCTGGAAAGCACATGACCTTGAGAGATCCATCCTTGTAAACCTCCTTAAATGTGAGTATATTGTCCGCCTTGTGGACAGTTCGCCAAACACTAATAGGCAGCCTTTCTAGTGAAAACTGATATACTATATAAAAGATCAATGGCCATTTTTTGGAAGTTCAGATGGTCACCATCTCACATCTGTTGGCAGCTCAAACGTTACATTTTGATTTACTAGTAAACAAGAGTTTTCTTTGATCTTCAACAGTGGATAGTCAGAGCTTTCAGCCAGAGAAGTACATTTCCATCTCCTTTTTCTATTATATTCCTGCTGTGTCATTTAAATGAGCTTTAGCCTCTCAGCCATTTATAAGAGAAATTAGAAGTGACAGAGTGTTACAAGGTACTTGACACTGGGAGTGTGAACAGGGAGAGTAATTCTATTAGCGGATTACCATTATTTTATTCATCCAATCTAAATACAGTCATAACCCTTCACATCGCAGGCATTGTTCCTTGCAATATGAAAAATGTTGCTATCACTGTTCCAAGTTACTCAGGTGATTCTTTGTGCTGCAAGAGAAAATCTCAACAGAGTGGAATATATATTATCAACCTGCTATTTAAACAATTATCCTGTTACAAAAACATACTTATTACATAAATTAGAAATAACAATGCAGATTCTTTTATGAGGTCAAAGTTCTGTTACTCTAGAATTAATATCTTTAAAATATCATGGATGATTTGACATCTTCAGCTCATATTATCTTTTTCAATAGACCTGCAGTGGTACAATAACAAGACCTGTTGATCACCCATTTAGGTATAATTACATACTAAGGTCTCAGGTCTCCATCAACAGGTGGTTAAAGACACCCAAGGGGACAACTGTTCTACTGATAGCCAGAGGATAAATGCAACATTATGGTATATAGATCTAGTAAGAATGAACTTTTAACTTATTTTCCATGATGAATACCTATACCTTTCCTGCTGTCCATGATACACGAATGTTGCTTGATTGGGGGAACCAGACACTTGTGAGGTCAGCAATCTCCTGTAACCAGCAAAGACCTCAGTGGTTGCCCACAGGAGAATTTCTAGTGTATTAAGCAGAGTTCTGGTGGTATTAACAGTAGAGCAGGACCACATTTCACAGTCCAGTTTCAGAGATACTGTGTGTTTGCATAGATTTCATTTACAAGAACTAAGGGTCCCCACACACGTCACGAGCTGCGGCCGATTTTGCCGCCGACTGATGTGCGTGCGCGCTCCCGGTCGATTTTTGCAAAATCAGCCACGAACATGTCCGTAAATCTCTGGCCAATGGCATTAGTTTCAATGGGCACCAGCATCCCCATTCAAACTAAGGGCCAGCACACAAAGGGTGCACCAAGATTTGACTATTCACCACTTACATTTCTGATCAAGTTGAACATGTGGTATGTTCTCTTGCAGGGATTGCCATACCTAGGCCACAGAAAACCATTGGAATTTTTGTTTTAAACCCATTGATAAATGGTTTTCAGAAAGACTTACTTAATTGCAGGTACATGTTCAACATGATTGACACACAGAACCGCCATCCAAAAATCTTCAGGGCCCCCTACCACTCCCTACGGTTTGAGGGCTCCAGAGGATGCTTACCCAGAGGTGCCGTCAGGGATTTAAGCAAGAGCTTAATAAACATTTAGGGATGAAAGAAATCAAAAGTTGGATAGGTAGGTAAGTAGGATGCCAGAGATGGACTAATAAAACACCTCAACTAAAGCTTGATTGGCAACATGATTATAAAAGCCGTCCTTCTTTTCTCCCTCTACACCTCCTCTCTTGGCAAACTCATCTCGCCCTTTGGTCTGCAATACCATCTATATGCTGATGACACCCAAATCTATCTTTCTACCCCGG
>CM070032.1:173611696-173625076 GCA_036250615.1 Ptychadena robeensis
CACCTCCAGGCTGTGTAGGGGCTATTTGACTAAGAAGGAGAGTGATGGAGTGCTGCGGCAAATGACCTGGCCGCCACAATCTCCGGACCTGGTTTGGGCTGAACTGGACCACAGAGTGAAGGCAAAGGGGCCAACAAAAGCTACACACCTCTGGGAACTCCTTCAAGACTGTTGGAAAACCATTTCAGTTCAAGAGAATGCCAAGAGTGTGCCAAGCAGTAATCTGAGCAAATGGTGGCTATTTTGAAGAAACTAGAATATAGAACAGGTTTTCAGTTATTTCACCTTTTTACATAAGTACATAACTCCACATGTGGTCATTCATAGTTTTGATGCCTTCAGTGAGAACCTACCAATGTAAATGGTCATGAAATAAAGAAAACACATTGAATGAGAAGGTGTGTCCAAACTTTTGGCCTGTACTGTAGGATATATATATATATAAATAATGTGTGTTTGGATTGTGGTATTGATATAAAGTAGGAAAAATATTTTAGTTGTTTCGAAACAAAATTGCAAAATGCGTCAAGATCGACCGTCCACATATTCTTGTTTGCATGTACATGTTCATGTTGTTGAAAGTAATACTACTGAATGTTACACCATTGGGTGCAATTTATTGGTATTATACTGCAGTTATGCCACCTTTTAAAGTATTTGATTCGATCATGGATTCCCATTTATGACACACACATAAAATTAATGCATCCTCTCTTTTGAATTATTGTACAATCGTAAAACCCTAAAAGTCCCAGAGTGTCAGACTCCAACTTAGTGTGGAGGATAGGCAGCAGTTCTATCCTCCCTGTCCTGTTTTTATATGTATTATTGAGGTATGTTGACACATTGATATATTCAAAATGTGGAGAACGAATGACATATAAGGATATATACATATTTAACATAATGTTTATTTGACAAGGTCACAGACAGAATTATACTGTTCCACCATGTAATGTTTGAACAGCACAAAGTGGTCCCAAACTACCACCATTTGTTTGCCCTTACGTAGCCCCTGAGCCATTGCTTTTTCTATTGACACAAACATTGGTGCACTATTTACTTGCATTTACCACAGAGCTAGAGGAATTGTTTATTTGCACTGAAGCTGGGGCATTTTTACTCTTTCTAAGCCGCAGTCTGTCCTTACTGAAGTCTCAAGAATAGCAACTTTGGGTTTCTGGTTTAAAACCACTAAATATGTTTTTATTTAGTTGGTAAGTATTGCAGATAATGGTAAGTGTAAAGAAAGACTTAAGGCTTTGACTCCACTATCTGTTGAAACAATGATATGAATGCAGGGATGTTAACGCAGTGCAGAAACCACCCATTGACGGCAATGAGAAAATGAGAGGGCTGTCTCCCATTGGTCCGAGCCTCTATCATGTTAATGTCGACGCAGTCTATGGAGTAAAAGATGCAGTAATACAATAACATATATACTACATCCACATCTATCTGTCCTGCTGTCTTAATACTTATTCAAAAAATGTTTCTATATACTGAATACCTTATAATCTAACCTGCAGAATAACCCATACTTTTATATACTCTAAATAGTATATTGAAGCTTATAATCTCTTAGCAGGCTAATGTATATTAAAAGAAAATCTAAATCCAATCCTCAAATATTCATAAACTTTAACATGAAAAGGAATTTCATATGTGATTTTTTTTGAATTTGCAGCTCTCATTAAAAAATCCTGTCGATCTAACCTAAAAAGGACCTTATTCAATTTTGTTAAAATTGCAATTTTTCTTTGATATCTTTACTCTGATGGAGAGTACAAGTGACTGTCAGCCAACACTGCAGTGACTGCGTTTAAAGAGATGAAACCCAAGATGCAAAAAAGGATATGATGTTTATCATTCATAGTGTTAAGCAAACAAAATATTGGCCAGTTCGGGTTTAGACCAAATTTAATCACACACATACAACGAGGCACTCCTGCCTTATTCAAAGGTAACTCAGAAAGCAGTAAAGCTACCACATTCTCATTACAGTGCACAATATTTAGGTAACTCAATCTTGAGACTCTTCATAATGGGCGTACCCACTGGCATATGTCCTGCCTAAGTTCAAGTTACTAAATACGTCGGTGGCCTCCGTATCAGAGTCCTTTTCTCCTTCTTCATCCTCTTCATCCCCATCTTCATCATAGTCTTCCTCTTCTTCCTCCTCATCTTCATAGAATGAACTGGTACCACCAGATGCCAGATTCTTCCAGTAATTGTCATAACCAGAAGCTCCATTTTCATCATCATCTGCTCCACTTTGTCTACCGAATTTGAGCGTTCGTGCTACAAATAAAACGACATGATAATTGCTTAGAGGTGCATCCTGTGGCCTCAGTACACTACTACTGTATGTTCTGCATGGTTGACTACCACTGAGTGAAATGGCCTCAGGCTGTTAATACAGCCAGTGAATTCCCCATTAACTATGCAGGCTTAATGCAGTTCCTCCTGCCTATTTACCAACTAATACATTTAAAAATGTCCAGGGCAAATTCCATGAAAGATACAAACTTGGCACTGAACGTGCACTTTGGCAGTATAAGCTCCATGAAATATACAGAACATTGCACTGTACCTGTCTTCAGCTCAGCTATACAGCTAATTTACAATGTAAGGTTTATGCAACAAAGGCTTAAAGCACTGCAATTCAGATAGCTATACATCTTGAACTTGAGTGTAAGTTCTAGGACATATAAATTCTGTCATTCCTCTCAAGTAGCTTTAATTTCAAGTGCAAGAGCTATGAAATCTACAGGCTTACTACTCTACTTACTGCCCTAGATCTACATCTGCAAGTTTCTAGTGCAAACATCATGAAATAAACATGATTTATATATTGTGGTTCTTGCCGTCAGCCTACCTATACATCATATGTCTGCCGTTCTAGCGCCATGAAATAAAGTATTTATACTGTGTGTCCTTGCACTTTGCTACACTTTAGTTTAATTGCAAGTTCTATGAAATATACAGAATTTGACTGCAAGTTTCATACAATGAACTAAGAAGAATTCACTTACTAGACATGCTGAGATTCTTTGTCTGCTGCGTTTCATGGCCACATTTGGGGCAGGGGGGCTCCTTGCCTTTCTCAGTCTTGAAAACTTTGCTTCGAGCATGATCATCACAGAAACACGCCTGTCCACAAAGAGAAATTATTTACAAAGTAACTTTACCAGAGAGTTAAACTGATTAGGAAGTAGAAAATGTCTATAATCTATAAAATCAAACAATTTAAACTCAAATACACAGTGGGTAAAATTTTTTAATTTGGACAAAGTCACAGGCCAACCTTGGGGGCACACATAGACTACAAACAAACTTTACAGTCTGTGCAGTCCATGTTTCTAGTGTGTATAGTGTGTAGCTCATGTGTGCCCCATCTCAGTGTATGTATAGTACTTTGCCTTCCCCCAGACCAATCCTGGTACCCCTCGCCCTAACTATGCCTTCCCTGCAGCACCCCTACCAGCTGCACTCACCATGCCCCTGCTCTCCATCTATAGAACTATGGATCCCAGCTTACTTTAGCCAGCAGGCGCTCACTGTGACATCACTTGAAACCAGCCAGGACTAATTCTCTACTCCCAGAGTGGGATGACATAGAGGCCACTGGTATATGGTCAAAATTTTTTTGCTTGCCAGAGTGTGACGGCTATGCTGTAACTGGTACAGAATTTTCAGAATTTTTCTTCTGCCCAAGTAATATCATTTGTCAATATTAGCCATAATTACCTTGCAGCGAAGGCATGAATGTTGACCTAAACGATTGCAGGAGGCACCTGTTTAAATGGATAAAAAAAAACAATTATTTTGTGAACAAAACCCAAAGAACAAAAACACAGTAAAAGATTCTTAGCAGGCTTCCTCAAGTGTCCCTTAACAACATCAGAAAAGTTACAAGACAACCATCTCAGTATAGTTCAATAAAATAACCTCAGGAAAACCATTAATATAACCATGAAAGGTTAAAACTAGGGTAGTGAAATTAGAAAAGCAAGTACTCTCCGTGGTAAATTACTAGCCCCAAAAAAAGATTGGACCATAAACAAATACCACCACTCATGTGTTGGCCAACATCCCAAAAGCAATCAATACTAAACCTGAGCCAAATGATCACATTTGTGGCCCTGGAAATGTCCTTACTCGAAGGTATGGTCAAGGGGATTTTTAAGGCCAAAGATACAACATATACCATAGTGTTACAAAATGGTCAACATAACAAAAAACAAAAGAACTGCATTTAATAATCCATTAAACAGTCCATCAACCACATGGGTTTCAGCTATAAATAAGCAGGGTGCCATTTATAGCTGGATTGAACACAAAAAAATGGATCCAATTTGGGGTAAAAGTACGATTTATCAAACCAGGGGTGTATGCCCAGCTTAAGGTACACATACAGGCCATTTATCACTTGGGATCTGACCACAGCCAATTAAATAATCAGGATTCAGAAGCTTAATAATTGTAAGAGATAATAAACTGAATGTGCTAGTGTTTATCTGACATAAAGTACACACTTGTGTTGTATGATAACACATTGGAATTCCAATAAGTTTTGATTTATGAAACACAGGTGTGAGTAGTTTGGGGATTGCCTCAAACCCATTACCAATGAATATATAAAAATGGTCAAATCTGCTTTTGTGTAAAAGATCTAAGGTTAAATTTACACTGTCGTTTCTCCGGCTGATGCAGCCAGGAAAAAGAAGCAGTCGCTCCGGCAGCAGCTAGTGAAACGACCTGTCACAACAGATAACGACCCCATGACAGGTCACTGGGGCTAAAGCCCGAAAACCATTAGGCAGACGCCTAATGTCGCATCCGCCGGTCGCCTGTCTTAATGTATCGTTCTCTGAATGACCGTGTAAATTGAGGCTAAAGGTGGCCAAAATGTGTCTATCACTCTGTGTGATTGAGCAGTAAAATCATTTGGATAGTTTGAAAATTAATTCCTTTCTTTTAAATGCGATCAACCAAGTGTGACAAAAATCAAGAGCCATCATCAGCCATGAAGAACATTTATTCAGATTTTGAAGAAGACCTTTCCAGAAAGGAATCAAATTGAAGTCATCAGTTTTTCATCAGTTATACTGTATGTACTGTATAGTACCACCTGTTGATATCTGAATTGCACTATAATTTGGTACTATAATTTGATTTAGAAAAATGGCATGTGTGTATGGCTAGCTTAGGACTAATATCACTTGCTATTCTGATCTACCCTAATCTCATCTGCACTATTTACACAATTTATTTATTTTAACCAATTTCCATTAGATCTACCAACAACTAAGTAGTGCCGAGTCCTCCCTGCTATAATACACAGTGATTGGAAGGTTTAGAAAGGTCCTCATAGTACATGGTTTTGGTAGAAGAAAAGTTGGTTGTACAAACATTGTATGGTAGGATTGTAAGGTGTATGGGGGGCTTAACACTTACATTTAAAAGTCTCTGCCTCCAAGACTTGGCAGCTTGCCTGGTGTTCAAACTGGTCGTCTTCACAAAGGAAGTTGTAACAGAAGGAGCAACTGAATATCCTGCCACCTGTAAAAAAGATCATTGTAAAGCGGATGTGCCTGGAAACCCTAAAACCATTACAAATAGCAAAGAAGCAGCACACTAACGAATATCAATAAATTCAGGTTTGTGGTTTTACTCTGAAAAACATTTGTTTATTGGGGGTGGGTAGGTAGATTCAGGGAAAAAAACAGCTAAGGATACAACAAGTGAACGCTTCAACTATTACTAGTTTAGGTTTCTTAGCAACTGGATAGTTACAAAAAACACATCTAAATACCTTTGGAATACACAAATTGGTAAAGCATGTAAAAATTAGAAGATGTTGAAATTTGTTGAAAAGAAGTTTGTATTACTTAGCCACAAAAACTTATGCAGGTCTGTACACAACATTAGTTCATCCTCCAAGTGCTAGCACCCTGATCATGTATCCTAAAGATTACCTGTGCTCTGCTTATGCAATAAGTGTATTTAAAGGGACCTACCACCATTGCTTAAATAGAACTAGAAGTGCCGATATAGGTAGATATGTGTCAAAGAAAAAAAACCTGTAAAGGTTTTTGCAGCCCCTCCTCTCTCCCTGTCTATGATTACTCCTCCAACAGTTTATGTTTTACCCTTTGTAAGCTCCAGGTTTTCTGCTCAGCTTTAATAAAGGTTGCTGTATGGAAAGATAAGTGTAAACTAGGTTGCTATTTTGTCCTAAATTCATAAGCCAATCAGGAGGCTTTCTAGTTTTCACACTTTTCATCTTTGGAAGCACTATTTCTATTTCCCATGTTAAGTTACACTCCCTAATTCTTGTATTTGCTACTATTCAGCCTGCCAAGTTTCCAAGTCCTGCATATAAGTTTCCCATTGTATCTTCTTGACTTCTCAGCTACTTCTAATCCAGTATTTCTGCATAAATATTTACATAGTGTCCTAGCAATGTTACGGGCCTCTCAAACACAATTGGATTGTCTGTCTTAAGCTGGGAACACATGTGTAGATATGGGCCAGATCGATGGCCAATTCGAGCGCCGTGCACGCTCACGGACATCTATCTGGCCCATATCATCCCAGTTGGGGATGTCGGACATGTCCGTTAACAACGGTCGATGTCAGTTGCTTTCAACGTCAGCTGAGCAGGAGACACAGCAGCACGATGACATCCTCACACTGCTGAAGGGAACCTCGAACTCCAATATCGAGCCGTGTGTTCCTTGCATTACTGTTTGAGTGATAAATATTCACACAAGCTGCCATATAGTTTTCAGAAAGGTCTAAACACTATACTAGCTTCAATCATGTGTCCCTGTGTTTCTATATTTAAATAGCAGTTTACCAACATGCTCTATGATCCGAGTATTTATTGAGACAAAGCTATGCAAGTAACCGTTAGAAGATCCTTTGGCGTAGTCACATTTTATTTTGAAGAGGTTAGGCTCCAGGTAGTGAGGGTTCTGCACAAAATTACAACCTTCCATTGCTGTATAGATTAGGGAAACAATGATTGGAAATAGCTCTGCAGTATAGTCAAGATTTTTTTTTAGGAACTGCAATGTAGCACATTAAATATTACATTTTCTTAGTAGAGACTACAACTATCTCTCATGGCTTCATTATGCATCCTACTTTCAATAATAACTGGAAGCCAAAAAATATTTCTGGAATATTACAAACCCTGACTCAATGAGAGGTCATTTTTAAAGCAAGACGAGTCACAAACTAAATATTCAGACCCTAATGTACGAGTATTTAACTCTGGCCCATATGTCACATGCGTTCTAGTGTTCTGCTTTGCAGATTCAATCTATACCATATTATTTGGAATATAAGATACACTCAAAGTTTTGGAGAGAAAATTTGGGGGGGAGAAAGACAGAGACCCAGCTATTCACATATCAAGTAAATATACAAAATGTTCCAGCAAAGTGTCCAGGGCTGGACCACACAGTATTCACTCTGGGGCTTAACCTTTAGGATGTGTCTATACACTAGCAGTACCTATTCTCTGACACACTGAGCCACCAATGGAGAGACAGATTTTACAACATGGAACTGAACAACTTACTCATGAGCAACTATTTACATATGGGAGGAGATATGAGTGTCACAAAATGTATTTATTGCAATGCAGAATGTTAATGTAAATACACAACTCATGCTATCTCATTGTAAAATGTGTCTCTCCATAAGTTGGTCAGTGTGTTCAGAGAATGGGTACTGCTGGTGCTGATGCAGATAAGATCTCTTCTTGGCAATGTTTTTTTGGCTTGGCTGGAGGGAATAGAACACATTTCTGCCTCCTGGGATGCAGAGCTATTGCTCCCAGGATTGTAACTAAAAAAAAAAAAAGTGTCTTTTAGTTCGAAAAATATAGTAATTTTTTTTTTTTGTCCATACGACAAAGGTTCATCTATGTTTCTAATCTTTGTTCGTTGTTTTTTGTTCCTCTTTGTTTGGTTTGGACTCCCCTGCTCTAGACTAGATGTTGTTCCATAGATTCCACAGAGGAGTGTCCATATTCTCTTCAGTAGAAACCAACATTTCAATCTACATAAATAATTGCCTTCTTGCCATCACAAGTACAGCCTTCCTCACAAAAAGATAATCTCAGGAACCAGAGGAGCACACGTTTAGAAACGATGCAGCTAACACACTAACATGTACTAAGCAGCACTAACTTATTTGTAAGGCAATGGTGTTTTAAATCAAGCTAGAAAGATGCTTCTCTCTGGTCTCAAAGCAATAAAGAGGTGTTTGTTAGGAAACAATAAGCCTTTGTAGAGAGAAATACGGGAACTATAATTAATGACTCACAAAGTCTACCTGCCAAGGTGTCACTAGGACACACATGGCAGGAATAGCCAGAAAACCTTACTACTATGGCTCAGATATTATAAGAACAATCAGTCAAATAATCATTACATTTCAATAAATGCCAGTAGGGCAGATTTGATTTAAATCAAAGTAATGAAAAACACAATTTAAATCACAATTTTTATATACTTATTATTGTAATTATATATTAAGGTCTTTTTCTCAACTCTGTTCATGTAATAACATTTTTGCTGTGAAGAGGCATGTGATCTCTGCGGAGTCAAATTCAGTTTTGAGAACTGCAAAAGTAAACCAAGCATCTGTGATACCTCATGGAATTTATTTACCAAAATAACATACAGCCTTATTCTACAAAATTAAAAAAATAATCTTTATTTCATGATGGAATTACCTTTGGATGATAATGTATTTTCCTCAAAAAGCATCTGATTTAAATAAAAAAATCTTTGATATGTAAACGGGACGCTGACTGGGGGGTTAGCCCTATAGGACCTCAGGGATCCCCTTCCCATTGGGGATGTCCTTGACCCACAAAATGCATTACTTTTTATGATTTAAAACTCCACTTACAGTATGTGAGTATACATATGTGTATTAAATGTGTAATTTTACAGTGATCATGATAATTTCGCTTGTTTTTTTTAGTAACAGGGAAAACAGACATCTCCTGAAAAAGCTGAACGGTGAAACGCGTCAAGTTATTGTTATTCCCTATCCAGCACATCAATCTCTATATATACACCTATATTGACAATCTGAGTGCGAGTACTATGTTTTGAGAATGTATATGGTTTAAATCGAAATTGATCACCATGTATTACAACTGATGAAATGATCAGTGTTCTCCCCAGAGGAGATTGGCCGGGCGGCCCGCCCGGGAGATTTTGGTCCCCGCCCGGCACACAGCGAGCAGCCTGACAGGCGGCGCCTCCCATTCTTCAGGAGCGCGCCACAGCCACTGAAAGACTCCGGCCCGCGGCACACTACCGGAGCCGCGGGCCGGAGTCTTTCAGTGGCTGCGGCGCGCTCCTGAAGAATGGGGAGGCGCCGCCTGTCAGAGGATTTGTGTGCTGCCGCTGGCCGGCAGCCTATCAGAGGGCCGCCGGACCGGAGCAGGCGGCGCGATGACGTCATCGCGTCATGACGTCATCGCGCCGCCCGGCTAAAAAAAAATTCTGGGGAGAACACTGATGATGTATACTATATTGGCCAACCGTTGAAGTATATGCACTATAGACACAAGTATTATATTTATACTATAATAATAAATGTTTTATATTAAACTGATGACTATGTTGTCGGTAATGGGTGCCTAAAAAGTCCCCTTCTCTGAAGTCCCTAGTCTTTACATTGGAAAGTGAAAGGACTGGTGTTTAATGCACCTGCCCCTCACTCTCACTAAGGTTTTTTTCTGTATAAATTTAAATTATGGGATGTGGCACATATATACAAAAGGAACAGGGAGCTAGAAAATTTTTACATGTTTAAACATTGATATGTATCCACCCTGACTGCCAGGTAAACAGGTTTCTTCACTAGAAGGTCAACATCAGCAACCCGTACATTTCTAATAGTACATCTTGAACATACTTTTTGTTTGTGTTCTCAGGCCTATAGCACAATATCCCTTCAATAGCTAATACAGCTTTCTGTACAAATGAATGAGCAACTGCAAATATATTTTAGAAATATTTATGAAATTGCAAGAATATGAATTGAACACCAAAGAGACACTTGGCAGGCATGGTGTATTGGAAGAGCCTCTTGTGGTTAAGGTACACACACCGCCCCTGTTTTAACCACACAGAGTTAGTAGATAATACGTTTTTGATCCCGTCTCGTAAATGTGGTTTGCCATTTGGACATATTTGTCTGTATTTATCCATTCACATGGAAACCTAAAAACATTAAGTGACAAGTTTACGCACTCATTCCAAGATCACATTTAGAGTGTAGACAGCTGGGGACTGAACCCAATAGTGGCAAACAGAAGGTTTACTTAAGCGTTTACTAATCCTTTTAATAAATGTTTTCATTGTTCTTGGTTACTGTTGTCTCTTGAATAGAAAGAAATGGGAAAACCAAACATCTTACAATATTCATGAGATACGTTCTGACTTTACATATACTTCAACGCACATACAGTCTTCTGTGCACATACAGTCTTCTGTGCACATACAGTCTTCTGTACACGAGATCACAAATGTACATGTGGATGCCAAATTAAAAGTATAGCGACCCTTTCATAGAGATGACCTCAACCAAGCATTTTGCTTACTTTTAGATATGCAAAAAAGCAACTCAGCTGTCAATAAGCAGACTATAAATTATTCATGCTGCACTTTAGCAGCTTCCAAATACCAAACTAATATTTGGATATGCCATTTGACTCAAATGCTAAGTAGCGATACATTTTTATGTAGTCCTAATGTATGAGCATACCGTGGTCCCAGACTGATCGTTCACATTCTATGCAGTCGGCAGAGGCGAGGGGGCAGCTGCATGCATGGACACTCAGGCACTTCCTTCCATGGCACACCCAGGCCTCACAGAAATCACAGATTGCTCCCTAGAAAGAAGGACATACAGAAGAAATGCTAAAATATATTTACAATGCATACTTGTACATTACAGCTACAGGCAGCATTAAGTCTCTGGAAACAATTCATCGTTAGGTAGAACAAATATTTTTAGATAAAACCAAAAGGTGGCCATACACAGTTCGATATTTCCATTTGATCAAACAAGAGATATGTAATTCGATTAAACGAAAATTGATTCCTGCCCACCTGGTACGATCTGACCTAACCAGGGTGGACAAAAATCAATGATTCAAAACATTTTTAAAAAATCTGATTTTCTTGGTTTAAATTTTCAAAACTAAATAGCTTTTTGAGGAAAATAGATTACCATCCCAAGGTTATTCCATCATGAAATATAGATTCGTTTTTAATTATGTAGGATAAGGCTGTATATGTAAAATTTTTGGGGTAAATAAATTCCATTAATCCATTTACAATGTCATGCTCTTTCAGAGGTTTTTGTTAGATTTTATAATCCATAAAACTACACTCTCACATAGAAATCATACTGGACATGCGCTCTATAGTCCGACCGTAAATCCATCGTGTTTAACTATCACACTGTGCGGTGTTACGATCAATGTTAGACGGGCGTATGATCGTAAGATCACACAACACAATCTAATCTAAGATCAATCGTGCAAAAGTCGACATGTATGGCTAGCTTAAAACCTCCTGTGTGATATTCTAAGGGCCTGTCTTCACTACATTTTTAACCTCCCTAGCGCTCTTGCAAGGTCCAGATTTCTGTACCAAAAGCGCACCATGGACTTAAATGGAATGTTTTTTTTTTTATGTTGTAGGTCCGTACCTAGTAGACATTCTGAATAGAATAATGTTTGAAATAATTATGAAAAAAAAAATGTATAAAAAAGGCATCATTTGAATGATAAAATCTCAAATACTCTTTTGGTAGGAAAGATTTCAAAACAGTATGCATTCATATTTATGTTTTGTTTATAATAAAATTATTATTACAATTGGAAATTTGTGTTTTGTTTTTTTACTTTGAATTGTAATGGATACAGTTATCATTGCACAATTCCCTTTTGGCACACTCTCTCCTCTGGTGTGATGAACACACCAGGGGAGGGAGGGTTAACTTCAAAGGGCATATCTGGGAAATCACACTGAAACTGTGCATAGAAAATTGTTTCTTGTGCGGTTTACTTTTAAATCATCATGCCCCCCCCCCCCCTCGGGGTGGGGGGGTACATCAGCAGCACTGCAGAAGCCAGTACAGATGATCAGAGCCACCGGGACAGCGCAAAACATGTAAAAAATTTGGTGCAGACATACCAGTGATGTGACTGCAATCTTGTAGCTCAGTAGAACAGCTAATTTTGTGCTAGACGGCTTTTACTTTCCCTCAATCGCCCCATTTAATCGGCAAGTGAGGGGGTGACAATATGACATGCCTCAATGTAGTGGTTGGAAGTGACAAATGCATTATTTTACAACAAATCCTCTGAACTCAGCCTAAACAGTTAGTAAACAGGTTGCGGTGGCCCTAAACAAAATAAAATACATAAATTATATACATTTAAAAAAAAACTACACACACACATTTTTCTCCACTGTAGCACAAGCAGTGACACCTCTGCTCTGGATCATCAAATGGAAAGAAAAGACCCTGACCATAGGTTGTATTCTCCGTCAGGTCTCTGGCATACACATATGTGATACTGGCCTCACGTTCCCTGCTTCCATTGGCCAAGACAAATACAGAAACCATAGTATCTGGAAGGGTGGTGTCTTCTAAAATAAACATCACTTCCAGTAAGTTATCTTTTATACACAGCAGCTCCCGGCTGTGTGGTTTTATGGTCACTTAACTTCAGCAATGTAACATTTACAATAGAAGATACTGTCATAGGAATCAAAAAGTACATAATATTTTAATGATAAGGTTTATACATAGGGATATAATAAAAAAAACTATTATGTGGTCCTAAGCAGGTTCTAAAATGATTTACACCTTACTTACTACACATTAACACACAAAAATGGAGCTAAATGGAGAAGCCAGGTCTAAAAAGATACTGTATATACTCGAGTACAACATACACCCGAAATATACTCCAGTCAATAGTGACATTTCATTGGCAGGCTTTTTCAGTTATTTGCTAAGTCCTGGAAACATGGTCTCATCACCAAAAGCATCAAATTGCAGGGTGTTGAGGGATTTTTTTATGTATTGCTCTAGCTTATAGGTTGACGCTCCAGGTCGCAAGGGGGAGGCGCACCATCAGTGGCGTCAGAGGGGGGCTTAAGTGACCCAGTATGCATGCTTGTTGACCTTTTTCATGTGGTAGGTCACTTTACACTATCAGGCAGCCCATGCTGCTTATAATTAGGCCAAACACTGCCCCAAAATAAAATACAAATTCTGACAGCTGGAGCTGTACGATGTCGCGCCCGCCCTGTAGTGCGG
>CM070032.1:173627902-173643543 GCA_036250615.1 Ptychadena robeensis
CAAAAACACTAAGCAGCTTGCAGAGTTTTTATTTTATTGCATTAAGTGAATAGGCTATAAGTGGAATTTGGAAGTAGCACTTACCGCAGTGGGCACACATGGGAAGTTTCTGCACATTACTGCAGAAATAGCAGAAAGCCCGGTTCTTCTGTCGCCTTTATTGGACACAGAAAAGAAAACAAATGTAACCCCACGTTTACTTAACACAGACAATATGTTTAAAGAAAAAAAAAACCCAGGAAGGAAAAAGCTAATAAAAACACACAACGTACCTCTGGCATTTGTCACATTCCTATAAAAATAAAGAGAGAAGTACATCAGAAAACAAGCAAGCATTTATATGACAATCCCCCAACAGTGTTTACTTAAGCTGCACTTTACGTTCCGGAAAAAGAACGACTCCCGTGGTGAAGATTATTGTACTCTACCATATACGCTTACCAGGCAAGTCTATGCCTCCGTCAGTGCAAGGAAATGTAAATGTGCTAAATTATTCCTAGGCACACAGAGTTATAGCTTTTTACACCTGCTTATAACAAGTACCCAAAGGACCCATGACACATTACCGCAGTCAGGGGAGCAATACGTATGATGACTGCAGCGCATCAATTGTGGAGGCTTCATACAGAAAAACAGCCACTGTAACTGGGATCGATTCGGCCTGTCTAGGAAAAAAATAACTTGTTCTCTCTCCACGGACCATTGTTATTATTTTTCTAAATGCCACCACTGCACATTTTTTTTTATCAAGTGCTTTGTTACCTTTTATAGAACTGGAAACAGTACAAGAGTCCGCCATAGCAAACCACTGACATCCTGAGGTCACCTTAAAACGAGCCAGTTTTGCTATGCATTTCAAATGGGGTTTCCAGGGAAAATCTGCACATTTACATATATTTTCTAAAGAACTTAAAAAGAACTGTGAAAGATGTGCATTAGGTGCAGTGTACACATGCTTACATTTCTGCAATAGGCTTTAGAGATTAAAGGACAGATACACTTTAGGGAGAATTGTTTCTTCTTCGCAGCATGTAAAAGCTCCAAAACAGTAAAAGCTCTTTAAATTTCTATTGTATATTATAAAACATATGTGGGAGGTAGACAGGCTTCAATACAAGTCTATGGAGAGTCTACTATGTAGGGGTGGATGAACAATTAACAACCCCGAAATCAAAGCTGACAGATGTGGGTTAGCTTGGCTTAGTAGAGGAGGAGTAAAGATAAGTACTCTGTGTTTTAAAGTACGTTATTTTGCGGTGGATAAGACACACCCCTATATAAAGCATCCATACAATGATGTGCAAGTCTCCTCCTGTCCATAGACATCATTTAGGAGTAGGAGGGTGGCAGAGAGAAGGGAGTGCATAAGCTGGAGTTGGAGGCAAAAAGAGGTAGGTGATTGTGGAGTAGCCAGCTTCCTCCACTCTGAGCAAAGCAAAGAATAGCTGGCTGCTCAACAGCCACCTTTCTTATCTCTGCCTCCAGCGAGGTAAATGTAAATAGTAATAGCCAAATATAGCTAAAAAAGCAGGGAACTGGATGCTTATGCTCTTTATTTGTGCTCTGTGGGGCCTTGACGATTTACACTTTTTTCCCCCGAGGGTAGGGGAAGAGAAGAAAGTGGTTACTGAGCAGACAGCTTTTAGTGAAGAAAAGCTGGCTGCTCTGCGCTGCAGTTATAGCCACACGAAGCAGAGAAAAGCTGGCTGCAAATCACTACGGTCTGGGCATTTGCTCTATAAAACTCACAGATCCAATTTTGAGATTTTGACTTCAATATAAGCATGCTGAGAGTCCAAGATGTTAGGCCTAGTCAAAAATGCCCCAAAAAATATGCCTGAAAAGAAAGCTGTGCATTTGTGGCACTTCTTATGCTTTTCAATGTATGTATTAACATGTGTTTATACAAACTAACATTTAACTATATGGAAATTGACCAGACATGCTGCAAATTGGCGCTAGCACACATGTGGGGATGTGGGGACACGTCCATTAAAAAATCAGAGTTGGAGACTAGGTCATAGACTCTGAAATCAGGGTAGTATGTGCAGATCAATATAATTAATGTGTTAATGAAGCCCTATGAAAAAAAATGTACAAAAAGTTACACTTGACTCATGTGTTTCTTGGCACTTATTGTATTTGTTCTTATTTTAAAATCAGCTTTAATATGTGCCTATGTAGTGAAGGCTACCTTAGTTATGGGGACTTTATGGACTATGAATGCAGTCACTGCTGCATGTGCATCAAGAAATCCCTGTTTTGCACCTGCATGCGAAGCAAGTTGCTTACCCAAGTACTCTTGGGACATGTAGTCCCAGGGAAGGAGGCCTCATATAAACAGGTACGCACATTTCCCAAACAGAAAGTTTGCAACAGCCTTGGGACAGGAAGGAACATAAAATAATGCAAAAGAGGTGTGGGGATTTTTTGTCAGTTGGAATAGTTATTGTTTTAATGAGTCTTGGGTCCATTATCTATTTGAGACCTAAAGCTAGCCATACATGTTTCGACTCGTGAGCGATCGATCGCCCATCCGATCGATTCTGGTGAAGCCACAGGCGTCGATCGATCGCCCAATCAAGTCTGTGCCTACCACCTTAGGCCACCGATTCCTGGACGATTCTGTTCCCGATCGATCGCTTCACAAATGTCAACTCCCCTTGATGTGTGCTCAATCGATCAGAAAAGACCGACAGGTTGGTTCTCTGGCCGATCCGATTTGGGGCCAAGTCGATCGGGCGGGGTCAATCGGTCAATGTGGGCTGCACTCGATTCCTCGTCGATCGATCGGCGTGCACGCGCCCGGTGATCGATTGGCCAGGAATCGTGTGGGAAATCGACCTGTGTATGGCTACCTTAACACATCCTAACACAGAAGTTATTCAGTAAAACACAAAGAAATCAGAAAGAAAATTAAAAGAAATCAAAAAGCTATGGATAGGGAAGAACAGAAAAAGTGCAACTGATTTCACTACATCTATAGTTTCACTCAAATGTCACTCTATGATCTAAGAATTCCTGACAGTGCCGAGGATCCTTCTCCTGTACGAATATACAATGACTTCGTTGATTGAACTCCTGACATTCAAGCTTATGAGGGTACTGCATGCTCTGGGTTCCTGGAATGCCTATCCCTCATTATCTTTAGGTCTGCCAGTAGTTTGACATCATTTTAAAATCTGATTTAGAACTCACTGACAAGTGTTCAGACTTGCTTCAGCCCGGTTTTTCATTTACATAGATTAAGCGCAGTTATGCAGCCCATTGAATTTTAATAAACTAAGGTCTGTGTGTGTTTATAGGAGTGAATATACATTATGTTCGTGCAGAGTATGCAGGACTTGAACATGCTGTATACTGGTATTCTGCCGCAATGAAATGGCTGTATACATTTTCACATGGGAGGAGGGGCAATGTTGAGAGCCTGGAATAAATTTCTGCAAGTAATTTTTTAAATGTACTTCCTCCCAAAAAACTTGCATCTCATTGTGTGTGGAGTACAGTACTATAGTGTGCAAAACAATACCAATTCAAATAATAATTAAATCCTCTGTGCTTGCTGTGCATTTAACCACTGGTCTATTGCCTGCCATTACCCAGTAAAAGTAGCTGTATTTGAAGGTATAAGGAAATACGAAAGCTGGGAATAGACGGTACGATTTACCGTCTATTCCTTATCCGATTCTCTGCACTAGGAGCGGCGTGATGACGTCATGTGCAGCTCATTACTTTGGCTGATGGCAGCCGTCCCCAGCCAAACTGATGGGATCGGGTAAAATTTACCATCTTGTCGAATAACTGTGCGATCTGAGAGGACGGCTGATTTTAGCCCAATCCTCGTTAGTTGCAGCCTCCAATTCCTGCACGACCCAATCCCTAAGGGATGCAGGAGCACGCACGGCATCGGAACGTGCAGGAATCGGAACGTCTATGCCCAGCTTAACACACTCCAGTGGCTTCACAATTCATATGGGAACAGTGCTAAGTATTATCAGAATCATTTTGCATTAACCTCCCTAGCGAACCCAAGCAGTTAATGAATTGGAAGAGCGGATATAGAGAAACGTCGC
This sequence comes from Ptychadena robeensis, assembly GCA_036250615.1. Classification (NCBI taxonomy): domain Eukaryota; kingdom Metazoa; phylum Chordata; class Amphibia; order Anura; family Ptychadenidae; genus Ptychadena; species Ptychadena robeensis. Next base: position 173,631,976 of record CM070032.1, read on the forward strand.
AGCATTTCTGGGTTTCCGCACCCACCGCGATGATGTCCCAATGACATGGAGGGGCAGGGCACCATAAAGACCTCCATGGTCTCCCAGCCCACATTGGGGAATTTTAACCAGACTACTTTATACTCTGCTGCAATTGCCCATACGTTTGTTCCCCTTTTAAACCAATGGGCGGAGTTATACTAAACCTACCCAGGCATGTTAGTTATACATCAGTCTGACAATCAATAGGAGCCTCCATTGTGTTTATGTCGATATGGGCCTTACGCCAATACGATGGAGCCTTGAAGTGATGTGCGGGGGTCTGTGAGACAGCTCATTGACTTCTGTGGGGAGCTGAGCACTGCACTGAAATCCCTGCGTTTAATGCAGGCATTTCAGCACGTTGGAGTCAAGTCCTTACCTATAGGCAACCTTACAGATTAGTAGTAGTAGTAGTAGTAGATCCAGAAGTTAAATTGTTTAACTGGGTTATTTGAAGATGAATTCTTTGTTTCTAAACTTGTTTAACCAAGTGTTAGAAATCAAGTGTAAATATAAGACATGATCGGTCAGGTTTAAAAAAAATTCAATTGTATCTGGCAGGATTTCTAAGTGTTAAGTTTAATTTGTTTCCCCATTAGATTTTTTGAGAATGAGCACACATCTTTATCTTCATAACTGGCAGGGAACCCAGTTTAAGGAAATGGTTTTGCATTGGTCACACTGTATGCTAGTAAGACTGATCAAAATTAGACTGATAGACAATATTTAGATAGCATAGGTTGATCACATTGAAAATCGAAAAGTTAAAAGCTAAAAGTGATGTGAGGATGGCCAATTTAAACATCTTCTGATCGAAGTGTGCAAGTGACGTTGGGCCCTCATACAACCCTCATGGAGTGGTTTCTGAATGTTTGACCAGACACATACACATTTGTGGCCCGCTGAAGGTCATTTTGCAGGGCTCTGACAGTGCTCCTCTTGTTGCTACTTACACCAAAGGGGAGGTAGCGGTCCTCATGCTGGGTTGTTGCCCTCCTATGGTGAGCTACTGGCCTGTTTCCTGGTAGCACCTCCATTCTATAGACTACGCTGACAGACACAGTAAACCTTCTTTGCTTCAGTCCAGGTGTGGGAGGAGATCCCTCAGGAGACCATCCACCACCACATCAGGAGTATGCCCAGGCATTATAGGGAGGTCATACAGGCATGTGGAGGCCACACACACTACTGAGCCTCATTTTGACTTGTTCTAAGCACATTACATCAAAGTTGGAACAGCCTTTAGTGTTTTTTCCACTTTAATTTTGAGTGTGACTCCAAATCAAGACCTCCATGGGGTGATAAATTAAAATTTCCTTGAGAATTGTTGTGTGATTTTGTGTCAGCACACTCAACTATGCAAAGAACAAAGTATTAAATAAGAATATTTCATTTATTCATTCAGATTTAAGAGGTCTTATTTTGTGTTCCCTTTATTTTTTGAGCAGTGTATTATCTCTTTTGTGCTAGATTTTGTGCAAATGTTATATTACCCCTATGGAGACCAACTGGCCCTCAGCTTGAGCTAAAGGTTGATAAGTGACCTTCTTCTCTCATGTCTACTGAAGATGAGGAAGATTGGCTATCCATCAAAGACTTCATTTTACATTACAGTGCAAGGTGAAGCCGTTATATAATGTTAGGTCTCATGCTTTGAGGCTTTCAATAAATGGGCATTACATTTAGTATTACCAGCTGCAGAGAAGGAGATTCCGCTAACATTACTTGCTTTCCTTGACAGTCCTTTTAACATAAAAAGGTGATGATCAGAGTGGCAGTAATACGGTACCTTGGAACTGAGGGGGAGGAGACGTGTGACAGATTAGAAATATTTGTGTCTGGTGTGATGGGGTTTTCTTTATACACAAAGAGAATGAAGACAGATTGTATAAGTAACAGTTGAATTATTTGTTTTTAATGATAAACACAGAAGCTTACCATAGAAGAATTACAAGGGTGTTTGGCAAGATCTACAGTGCCTCGAGCGGCTCTCAGCTGTTTCTCCCTTTCTTTGCGGCTCTCCGCCTTCTTACGGGCGCCAGTCTTCTTTTTAGGCATTTTTCAAACCCTATCTGTTAAAAGAAACCATTTATAATTAATTTATAATCGGGATGATTTCATTCAAATTTACATCTATTCTCTGTAACAACCTCATACCAAAGATGGTGGTAGGAGGTTAATGAGAGTAAGGCAATGAGCCCACTACTTTCCACTATGAAAAAGACATGCAGCGGCCGATTTGTGAGCTGATTGCAGCAGTGCACCCTATTAACCTCCTGGGTGTTCTCCCAGAGTTATATTGGGGCGAGTTTCTCTGCTGATAAAACTCACCCTGAGATAACTGCAATAAAACTCATCTGCCCGCCGAATTCCCTCGATGATTTTGGCATGCTGGCATTACCATGCGCGGTAAGCAGCGCCATTGACCTCCGTGTAATAGAGGAGGTGTTGCTTCTTCACAGCACACCTCCTCCATTACAGGAGCAGTGTCTGGGTCTCCAAAGGGCAGAAAGAAAAGCATGCCACATGCAGAATGTCCAGGTTAATTAGCACAACATAGACAATGATCATCAATGAACGCGTCTCCAGCAATGATCAGAATGGGAAGTGTCCTCTCTGCAAGCAGTGGACACTCGCCCTAAAAGATACATGTAAGCAGTCCACTCTAGATAACAATAATGGTGAGCAACCTTGTGTAACAGATATTATACTAAGGTAACAGTTAACAAATATTTACACTTTATATATATTTTATATTTTACATTATTATTTATAACTGCCAAAGCTCAACCCATTGATAAAGGTGTAACAAGCCTTTCCTTGACATATCAAGCCTAGGCAGCAACCAAATTCTTCTATTTGAGAAAGCACATGTACAGAAATATTAACAGGTTTTTGCCATAAAGCTCGAAATTGAGCTCAGGTGCATCCTGTTTCCCCTGATTATGCTTGAGAGGTTCCTGCAGCTAAATTGGAGTGGCCAGCCATCTAAACTAAGGGACACCCACACCCGTAACGAGCCGCGGCAGATTTTGCCGCCAACCAATGTGCGTGCACCTCAACGCTCGTTGGCCAGTAAATCTCTGGCTGATGCCATTAGTTTGAATGGGGACCGGCGTCCCCGTTCAAACTAACGGCCAGCACACAAAGGGTGCCCGCTGATGCTGTGAGTGATGGAGAACAGCGTGATGACGTCATCAAGTTGCTCTCCACAGATCATCTGTCAGTCCCCACTCGATACATGTGTGGGGACCTTAAGTGATAAAGGGAGAAAGGCGTTAGTCAGGGAAGTGACCAAGAACACAATGGTCTCTCTGTCAGAGCTCCAGAAGCTACTTCTTAGTAAAAGGCACATGGCAGCCTGCCTGAAGTTTGCCAAAAGGCACCTGAAGGGCTCATGGAGCATGAGAAACAAAATTCTCTGGTCTGGTGAGAAAAGGATTGAACACTTTGGTGTGAAAACCAGGCATCGTGTTTGGAAGAACTTGAACAATACCATCCCTAAAGTGAAGCATGGTGGTGGCCGCATCATGCTGTAGGGGTGGTTCTCAGTGGCAGGAACTGGAGACTATTCAGGGTAAAGGGTAAGGTGACTGCAGCAATGTAAGAGATATCCTGGATGATGCTCTTGAACTCAGAATGGGGAAACGGCTCATCTTTTAGCAGGACGACGACCCTAAGCACACAGCCAAGATATCAAAGGGGTGGCTCTGTGAATTTTCTTGAGCCCAGACTTGAATCCGAGATATTAAAGTAGCTGTGCACTGACGCTGATGGAGCTTAAGAGGTGCAGCAAAGAGGAATGGAATTGCTGCCAAAGGTACATTGACAAAGTATTGTGTGAATACTCATGTGTATGTGATTTCTGCGTTTTATTTTTAATAAATTTGCCAAAACCTCAAGTAAACTTTTTTCAAGTTGTCATAGTAACCCCTCAGTGCAGATGTGACATGGACGAAGTAATATATATATTTTACATCCAATCACATGGATCATGCATACCACCAGTGCTGGGGTGACATGGTAATATAAATATATATTCTACATCCGGTCAGATGGATCCTGCATACCACCAGTGCTGGGGTGACATGGTAATATAAATTTATATTCTACATCCGGTCAGATGGATCCTGCATACCACCAGCGCTGGGGTGACATGGTAATATAAATATGTATTCTACATCAGGTCAGATGGATCCTGCATACCACCAGTGCTGGGGTGACATGGTAATATAAATATATATTCTACATCCGGTCAGATGGATCCTGCATACCACCAGTGCTGGGGTGACATGGTAAGTAATATAAATATACATTCTTCATCCGGTCACATGTATCCCGCATACAGCCAGCGAAGAGAAGTCGTATAAGGAGCGAGGCCTGGTGATCGGACAGTGGAAGTCTCAGTGAAGGAGAGTGTGTGACAGATGACGTACCCACCCGGGTCACTTTGTGTTACTCTGCTGAGCTCTAGAAGCTAGCTTCGTGCACCGTGACATACAATATTACCCCAGGAGCCCCGGTTACCGGGCATAGTACCGGGGACAGACATTACGTACCTGGCAGACGATAATGTCAGAGCCAGCATGCACCGGAAGTGCCACACTACGCACAGCTGGCAGACACCTGAACCGAGATCCCGGCAGCCCACCCTTCTAGGTCACACGTCACTCTAGTACGACAAGCCAATGGCTGGCCTGATCTCAGCTTGCCCCGCCTGACTCTATACACCGAGGCCATTGATAGGCTGAGCTCCTCACTCTAATTCTCCAAGCCAAAGGAGGGGTCAGACACTAGAGGAAGGTTGGAGCTAATTTTGTGTCTTCGATTTGGTAGACGGCAAGATGTCGCTGTTTATAGCTCAGCTAGACTAGTATTGTGTAGTGCTACTTTATTCAGTATTATACGTCTATAGTAATGTGAGACCAGCATGAAGGATGCTTATTTACCTTTTTTTTTCTTCTCTCACCCTTTACTCACTGCATCGTCTTTTTCTTGTATGTATGCATTTTTTTCATATATCTCTGTGATTGTATTTGTTTATATGAAAATGTTTAATAAAAGTTAATACTTTAAAAAAAAAGTTTGGCAGGGGACAGCACTAGCATCCGTGCATGATGACGTCATCACGCCCGCTAGGTCGGCTCGGCAGTCGACGGGAAATCGTCCCATCTATGCCCAGCTCAAGAGATATATCGCTACCTTAAGTCAGCCACAGACAGTTAGATTGTCTGGCTTATTTTTCGGCAGACCGGCCTGCATGATGACATCATCCTGTGCGGCCGGTCGTGCCGTGAACCATCCGCGCACCCTTTGGATGGGGACGCTGGTCGTTCTAAAATTTATGGCCGGTTTACGGGCGAATTTAGATTTAAGCTTCAACATGCACGGTGGTCGATCTGCGGCGAAATTGGCTGCAAATCTAACCGTCTATAGCCAGCTTAAATCTTTAAGCGGTTTTAAACTAATAAACGTTAAATACACATGATACTCACCTGTCAGCAGTTGGAAAGCATGGTAAAATGCTACACCAGCATCTAAACTACTGGTGACCAGAAGCCACACCAGAGACGAGCATCTTTCCCCCCGCCCCCCCCCATGCGTCGATAAATAAAATAAACTTTGAGTTACCTCTGAGCTGGTATGGTGGTGTAGCATTCCACAATTCTAAAAATATATACTTACCTGCTGTTCCATGAGAGACTCCATATTTATCTGCCAGGCTTTAGGGCAGTGGTTCTCAACCTATTTAGATCTGTGACCCTGTCTGGCACCTTCAGGTAAGTGTCTCCTCCCTTATATTTTCCCACTTCGCTTGTGCAAATGATGGGAAGTTATGAGGACGAGTAATCCCCAATCACTCCTAAGTTAGGAGGGAAGGGGCATTTCTCTCCCCATTAACTTCCAAAACCGCTTGTGAGCATCAGTGCTGCTGCTTGTCTGATGTTTCAGTGAAGTCGGTGATCCCTGAGGGGGTCCCGACACACAAGTTCAGAGCCTCTGCTTTAGGTGTTAATTAGATGCAGTATTGCTAGTGGCCACTGGGGTCGCTATATAATTTCCAGAAGGAGACATCTATGTATCTAGTTTTCAACACATAGTGTGATGACATTTTCTGTCTGCGCCTACTCTAAAAGTAGCCATACACGGCCTGATTTGCACCCGATTTTCTGGCTGATCGACCGCCGTGCACGCTCCTGCCAATCGCCAATTGGCTGAAAATTGAGTGGCTCTAACTGGTGAAATCGACCAGGAATCTCCCGCATGTCGGTTCCCACAGTGATCCAACATGCCGGTAAATTCCCGTCCGATCCCATTACTCCCCGTTCAAAGTAATGGCTCACAAAGGGTGCCTGCCGATCAGCTGAGACCTGCTTAGGTTAATCCCTCATCTATAATGGGAAAATTGCCTTTTGTATGGCTACCTTTAGAGATGTCAGGTTCTCCCTCCACTGTGACCCTGTGTAATCAGAGATGATGAGGGACTGGTCCTTGCTTTCCTCCGCAGTGCTGGCAATGTGATCCCCTTCTGCTAGGCTTCCTTGCATTTTGTTCTGCTGGAAAACCTGTGCAGGTGAAGTGTACTGAAATTACCAGTGAAATGGGGCTCTTTCACACTAAAATGCAGCATATTTACTGTGTTCTGGTGCTGGCAGTTCACTCATAATGCAGTGTTCATTGCTCATACACACTGCATGCAGTTTTGGACACTGGAGGGTTGAAGTTCCAATATAAGTATATTGAAACAGCCGACATGTGCACGTTGCATGAATGCAGAGTGTGTTACAACCCAACGCACAGCACAGCATGGCAGTGTCAATGTCAAATAATAACAATTACATTCCCATAGAACTGTTCATAAAACATTTAAAAGACACACAGTGCAAAGTATTCACAGCGCATAATTGTTTTAACATTCCTTATGTTACAGCCTTATTACAAAATGGATTGTATGGGGGTTTTTCTCAGAATTTGTCACACAACATACCATAATGAGAACATATAAAAGGTTTACTTGAGGTTTAGGCTAATTTATTAAACATTTGTCCTTCAAGATAATCCTGCCTGGAAGCTCTACAGACAATTCCTTCGACTTCATGCTTGGTTTGTGCTCGGAACTGACAACTGTAGAACCTTATATAGACAGGTGTGTGCCTTTACAAATCATGTCCAATCAACTGAATTTACAACAGGTGAACTCCAGTGAAGCTGCTGAAACATCTCAAGGAAGATCAGGGAAAACAGGATGCACATGAGCTAAATTGTGAGCTTCATGGCAAATGCTATGAATGCTTATGTACCTGTGCTTTCTGTTTTTTTTTTATTTTAACAAATTTGCCATAAATCTTTCTACACATTTTCAATATGGGGTGTTGTATGTATGTAGTTCTGTGGAAAAAAAGAATTGAATAAATTTTTGGAATAAGGCTGTAACAACAAAATGTGGAAAAAGTTATGCGCTGTGAACACTGTACGTACCAATTATTTTACTGTGCCACCATCCTCACTGCTGGAAAGTACTCCAGACTTTCACCCTTCTCTCAGGAACCCTGCACGATGCGAAGCAGATGCAGGGTAAAATTTTTGATTGTCACTCCTAAAGCCCCCCATACACCTTGCAATGTTACCATAGAATTTCTGTACAATCAACTTTTCTTTTACCAAAACCATGTAATATGAGAACCTTTCTAAACCTTCCAATCACTATGTATTCTATCAGGGAGGACCCGACACAACAGAGTTGTTTTAATGGAAATTGTATGGAGTGATCTAAAGGTGTATGGGGGGCTTTAAACAGTTGGTAAACCGAACTTGGGCTTATTTACTCAATTAAGCTGTTAAAGTGGAAGTGGAATGGGTCAGCACTTCCAAATTGCATGCAGCAGTTGGATATAACGCAATGCACAGTGCATTACAACTAGAGAATTTTTCTTTTTGGAAAATTCAACCATTTTGACTTTGTGACTTAATTGCAAAGCCCCTGAGAGAATGGTCCAGGGTATACTACAAAAAATAAAGTATTGCTCTAACACAAATCGTTTTTGAATAAACTTCAAAGTTTATTTATGCAAAACAACATATTCTTTTCTTTAAATGCTCCCACGACCCTTCTCTACAACTGCAGCAATTTTGGTGATAACTTCATGTTTAGTGACATTGTCATCAACTCACAAAGTCAGCTAGCCTATAGTAAAAGAGTAACAGTATTTTCAAAAAAACACCACAAGGGGGCGCTAAACCATCATAATGAAACTTCAGGAAAGTGCTGGTCACTGCAGAATCATTATCTTTCTGTAGCATGGTTTCATGAATTAGCAGATTTCCAAAGTACAGTCATTTGAGTTAACTAAATGCTAAAATATATGCATATGCAAGTCTTTATTTTATAGATATATATACACACATATACAGTGGACCCTTGAGTTACAACCAGCCTCACTTAAGACCAACTTGGGTTATAGACATATTCTTTTCTTTGACTTACAACCAAAGATTTGACTTACAGCCAGAGTTATGGCCAAGGCGTAATATGTTTCTGCTTCCATGGTGGCATTCAGGTGACCTGATGTCACCAATAACTACAGCACATGGAAATGGACCATCTCACTGATCTACAAAAGGCTACAAAGCCGGATTCCTGATGTTCTTATGGAAGGGGACTCTCCTTTCAAACAATAACTACCTTCCTTTTTATTCTCTCTTCCTAGAGCAGTGATGGCGAGTCTTTGCCCAAACTGAAACCCAAACCTTATATATTTATCTTAAAGTGCCAGCATGGCAATTTAACCTGAATTACACACATCATATACACACACGAAACATGTAAACACACACTCTACTTTCTTAAAAGATAGAATAGGAGAGGGTATGGGGAGCTGTGTGCAGTGAGAGCCCATAGGCTGCAGTTCTTTCCTCTGTGCTGGCTGACAGCTCATGTGCCAACAGAGAGGGCTCCGAGTGCCACCTTTGACACTCATGCCATCACTGTCCTAGAGGAACCATGAAGGTTATGGTGAGAAGGGATTAAAGGAATAGAAAAGCCCTCAACTCGTAGCAAGTCAAGCTTTCTTAAACAGAAGGTATGTACCTGTTTTAAGAAGGCTTGACTGTGCTATATTCTCTTCCTGAAAACCAAATATGTCACATTGAATGGTGATGACAAATGTTTGTTTCCGGCTAGGCACATTTGAACATTTTGAAAAAATTACACATATTAGTTTTACATATGGGCAGTATGGGCAGTTGCCCAGGGTGGCATTCGTCCATACTGGCCATATGTTAAACCCCCCGTCTCCTCCGCGCGCTGACACCAGGGAGGGGTTCGTCAGAGCTCATCCACCCTCCGTCACAGCAAAACCAGCCCTCGGCCTCACATGCCTGATGTTCATCAGGCATTGAGCGGCATTTGGGCTCTACTTCTTATCGCTCCCGTTGGGGAGAGGGGAGGAGTAGAAGAGACTCGGCTGACAGAGTCTCCCTTGGACTGCTCTTGCATATTATACAACACTTTTTAATATGAAAAGGGTTGGGAGGTTCAGAACACATTAGGAGTATTTTCATTACTTCATATGGTGAAAAATAGTTCTGACTATCCAAGAGAGATTCTACAGCATGCAGTGTCTCCTCTCTGCCCACCCCTTCTTCCTCAATGGGAGCTGTGCATTGATGACAAGTTCACTGAGGGTAGTGGCAGTGTAAGGCCATGTGTCCACTACTATGTACATCCAGCGCAGGGAAAAAAGACACGTGCCGGCCCATCTGCCGCCGGATTTCCTGTGACTTTCGGGGAGTTTGCCAGCGGCTCAGGGTGCCAATATTAATTTAGCATTTTTCCACCTCTTTGGTATGCTGTTCGAGCGTATACTGTTCGGGAGCTGCTTTTCCGTAGGTGTGCCAATTAAATAAAGCAGAGTGGACATGTCCCATTCATCTTTTTACCTGTTGTGGACATGCGTCCACTGTACGAAAAAAGAATTAGATAAACATAGTATGTAGTAGTGGACACATGGCCTTACACTGCCACTACCCTCAGTGAACTCTGACTTTGTAAGATTGTAAGGTGTATGGGGGCCTTTACAGATGTGTTCTCTTTCACATGATTAGCAATGTTATAACATCCTCCACCTATCACATAAAAAGTATGGACAGGGGATATAGAAGAAAGATATTCTGAGAGTTTGTGACAAAGGAAGCAGTTTCCGGAATGTTCTACTAGGGCTGGTGTGCTGCTGTCAGTGTTTGGACTAATAGTGAGCTATGGCTCTGATGATGAATCACTTATATAAGATTAAGAACCAGATACCACAAGAATCTGTTTACCCATACAGCACAGGAAACCCTATCTCGTAGTTTTCCTGTGCACCAGGAAAATGTGTCTCGCTGCTTTGTGGCAGAAACAGAAAACCGACTATACAGAGATGGAAGGACAGACTCCATGCAAGATCTGCTGAATATGATTGTGCTTGTAGTTTTGGAGAAGTTGTATTATTATCCATTATATAGCATAAAAGTGAGAAATTACTATCCTATGGGCAGCCTGTGTCCTGGTTAGACTGAACCTGTCTGACCAAGCTGTTCTGTGTGGTAGACGTGCCTTCATCACCTGGGGTGCTGGTGTAACAGTGTTTATATTTGTGTCCCAGCTATGTACAGTATGTGCCAACCTGGAGACCAGTTTTAAGGCCTTATAATGTACATATGTCACAAGCGCAAGTAGAATGCAACAGCTTGTTTTTTTAGCTCCATGTACATTCACTGAGGGTAGTGGCAGACAGGTGCTTAAAAAATATTTAACCCTAGTGCTCTGCTGAGGTCCAGATTTCCATACCAGAAGCGCACCATAGACTAAAGAAAAAAAAAATTTAAAGGTATTATTTAAATGATAAAATCTCTAAAATACTTCTTTTGTATGATAGCTTTCAAAACAGAATGCATTTATATTTGTTAATTATTTATAAAAAAAAAATTTTTTTTATTGAATTGGAAATGTGTTTTTTTTACTTTGAATTGTATTTGATACAATTATCACTGTATCCAGTACAATTCCCTTTTGGCACCCTCTCTCCCCTGGTGTGATGGACCTGGTGACCTGGTTAACTTCACATGGTGCACATCTGAGAACAGTTTTCTCCATAAAAAACTGTTTTTGTGCGACTCACTTTTGAATCCCTGTTCAGAAGATCAGAGCCACCGGGACAGCGCAGATCGGTGTGTTTACGCTGCCGGGGCTCCAATCTCCGCCAGGCGACCCGTCTGGTGGTGCCATCAGAAACGCCAGGGGGATATCGCACGATACGTAGAATTGTGGTATTGGAGCAGTGGAGAGAGACTCAGTACCGCATCTTCATTCGAGCATACAAACCGCCGATACGGTTATTGAGTCTCCTCTAGGAGTCAAATCTTGGCTTTCAATATGCCCTAAATGCTCACTCTCTAACCCCACATTGGTCCACTGTTTATGGTCCTGTTCACTGATACGCAAATTTGGGGGGGAAGTGATCGAGCTTCTGTAGGCTACCACTAAGGTCAAGGTGAACAAAGATCCGC
>CM070032.1:173652201-173663202 GCA_036250615.1 Ptychadena robeensis
AGGAAAATCTCCCCAGCAGGAAGATAGCAGGCTCTGGATTTAACCCTTTCCTCCTCCATGTAAACATAAAGTTCTGCCTTGACACAAGTAATGGCGGGCTCAGCGTTGCCCTCCTCGGGGGTGTCTTTATGTTGTTGTGGCCGCCATGTGTGAATGTTTCCATGCAGTGACGTGGTGATACACATGTTATTCATGCTGAGTCCCCCCTCAGTGAGGTGACTACCCCTCCATGTCCTCGGCTCCTCCTCTGCAATACATTGCACACCGAAGGACGGGCCGCTCTCCATGAACCCACACAAAGGCTGCAGCGGAGCCCCCTCGGCTCGGAGCAGGGCAGGCTGAAGCCCCGTCCATACCGTACACCGAGGTATTAGTGCTGCTGGTGAGGAGAGGACATACAGCGGAGGAGGAGGCGGCGGGGGAGCTGACAGCCAGGCGCAGCCAATGAGAGCCGAGTCTCCGGCGGTGACATATGCAGCAGGCAGAGTTGCTGGAGAGACACGGCTAGGAAAATAAAGATGGCAATGTCTCTCATTCAAGCGTGCCGCAGCCTGGCTCTGTCCACCTGGCTGCTGTCCTACTGCTTCGTCCATCTGCTGTGTATGGACTTCACGGTGGCCGAGAAGGAGGAGTGGTACACGGCCTTCGTCAACATCTCCTACCACGACCCGGCCAGCGGCACCAACCGGACGGAGAAGACGGAGTGCGGGAGGTACGGCGAGCACTCCCTCAAGCAGGATGCCTGGGGCTTGGCAGTTATGCCCCCTCCGCAGGACAGGCTGGCCTGCGACCCGGCCACCAGGTTCCCGGTGCCAGCCTATGCCAGCAGATGGGTGGCCCTGATCCCCATAGGGAACTGCACGTGTAGGGATAAGATCCGGCACGCCGCTCTGTACAACGCATCGGCGGTCCTCATCTACAATGTGGGCTTCGGCAATGACACCAGCACCATGTCTCACCCAGGTCAGTGTATCCACTGTGTCATGGTCATCCTCGGGCTCTGTGTGTGCAGGCGAGCCGCTGCATCCTCCTGTAGTCCTCATCACACTGCTTCCTATGGTGCCCTGGTGATGGGGGTACCAGGGGCATATTCTGCTGTGCCCGGTGTACCAGGGACATATTCTGCTGTGGCCGCTGTACCAGGGGCATATTCTGCTGTACCAGGGGCATGTTCTGCTGTGCCTGGTGTACCAGGGGCATGCTCTGCTGTGCCTGGTGTACCAGGGGCATGTTTTGCTGTACCAGGGGCATGTTCTGCTGTGCTTGGTGTACCAGGGGCATGTTCTGCTGTACCAGGGGCATGTTCTGCTGTACCAGGGGCATGTTCTGTTGTGCCTGGTGTACCAGGGGCATGTTCTGCTCTGCCCGGTTTACCAGGGGCATATTCTGCTGTGCCCGCTGTACCAGGGGCATATTCTGCTGTGCCCGCTGTACCAGGGGCATATTCTGCTGTGCCTGGTGTACCAGGGGCATATTCTGCGGTGCCCGGTGTTCCAGGGGTATATTCTGGTGTACCAGGGGCATATTCTGCTGTGCCTGCTGTACCATTACATCTGTCTGCACTGTGACACTGATCTACCTGTGTACATTGTGTGGCAAACTGCACTACTGTCTGTGGAGGTGACATTTCATCTTTGGGGATGCAACATTAAACTTCCGCCTCACCAGGTGACACAGCCAGTGCTGGCATACATGACAGTGTTCTTCTGTATGTAGCAGAGACACTAGGTGTGTGTTCAGGTCATTAATGGGTGACCCCAAACATTTATTTAACCTGGTGTCGGAGCTCATCTGTCTATACCAGTGACATTGCCTTCTTGTTCAGGTCATACTCTATACCCCAATAGGTGACACTGGGGTGTCAGACTGATCCTCTTTCCACCAGTGAAAGTTTATTCCAGATGTGAGCAAACTACGACTCGTGGGCCATATCTGACCATTTAGTGAGAGGGAGAGAGAATGAATGAATATGTATGAATGTAATATGTTTACCTTTTTACCCAAGGGGCCGTTTTTTTGTCCGGCGACTTCTGTCAAATTTAAAAAACCATTGCTTCCCACAAGTTAAGAGGTTTGCCCACCCCAGGTCTATGCAGTGAAGTATGCCCAGGTCCCAGTAACACCTCTACCATACACTTTATCCTCCGATGACGCATCACCTCTGTAAAGGTGACCCCATGAACTTGTGTCTGCAGGTGACACAGATCTTGCATTGCTTCCTGTGAAGGTGACACTGTTCTGCTACATCTCCATCATCTAGATAGGTGACCTTGTGACCACCATTTGTCTATAGATGGTGTATAAGACAAGAGGACAGTGTTGAATATCGGTGACGAGTATTCTATAAAGTGGGTACTCTTTGATGTGCCAGGTGGTATACCTGTACAGATGGCATCAGAAGCTGCAGCCATAACACATGCAGACTACTAACTATGGCCACAGCATACAGCTCAGGAATGTTGTGTAGGATGAGATTCTTGTGTGGACAGGTTAGGAATGACCTCTATATAGGAATACTGGACTATGCATGTGTCTTCCCATGCTGGTAACCAGTGAATGGTTTGTTGTTGGGAGTAAAATATCTTGCATATAAGACAGACAGACATGGCCAGACAATGTGTATACTTCTGCAATAACTTATGAACAGGGTTCTGTCCTCTGCTGTGCAGCACTCACCCCATCTGAAGCTATTTGTTCTAACTGTGTAGCATCTGATTGCTTTGTATGACGGCTAGTGATCTGTGTGCCTTTTGTGGGAAACAGAACTTTTTAGACTTGCAATGCAACAGGTTCTCTTTATTTCTCCCATTCCTGCCAACACATACTTGTCTTCCCTTGGCCTCCCCAACTTTTACCTTCAACCATCCAGTATCTGGTGACTTTACAACTATCAGGTTTTGCTTGCTTTAGCTGCTAAATAAACCATTAGGAGTGTTCAGTGGTATCTCAAATCACATTCACAATGTTTGCGGCATGTACAGGGCTTCTGGTGCTGTAAGTGTCATTTATTCGTAGTTGGCTTTATTGCGTCAACCCCATACAATGGCCAATGGTGGGTGAGATGGAGAATGTTGCATCTGCCCCACTGTTGCACTTCATGATGGACCATACCACCGTCAATAATGGCATGAATGTTACAGGAGGGGGGCTACATAATGTATAATGGGCTTCTCTGACGTTTAGTGACTATTTGGCTGGGTTGTCATAGCTTGGTGCAAGGGGTTTTAAAGTTCATAAATGGCAAAGCTCATCATCTTCTGCGATACTTCGGTGTCCATTGTGGGATGATATCATATGTTAAACAATGCATGGTACCCTGTGTGCTGCAGGAAATTACAGCACCCTGCATTTGCAGATGCATGTTTCAGCTCATCCGTTTTGAATAATCTCCATTATCCCCACGTATAATGCTGGTGACCACTGGAATTTTAATGCGTCCCTTACGTAATGGACACGTACACACAGATGTGTACGTGACATGTTGTGTCAATTTGTGTAACCACACTGACATGTGTACAGACAAAATAATGGGTCTATTGAAAAAGTTATTAATACTTAATACATCATGTTAAAACAGTGAGGTGTTTAATGTTGGGGGGGGGGGGGGGGGGAATAGTGTTTATACTAGAGCTTCCCTAACTCTAAATCGAGGCGGTGAATGGTTATGTGAATAGGCCCTCCATCCAGAGCTGTTAGGTAAGTTGGATCAGCTCCTTGATTTTTAGACCTGTCATAGGTAGTACTTTTTAGCAGAAATAAACTCGGCCAACTAATGCAATTCATTTGAGAGAAGGAGCAGTAATGCTAGGTTTAGGCTATGTTCCCACTCGCGATTAATCGCCTGCAGAATCACCGGTGGGCGATCGCCAGGCGATTTTTCACCTCTACAACAAAAAAAGAAAACACCTCCATTATAAAAAAAAATAAAATAATTGCCTCCATTGAGAATGAATGGACGCGATTTTTGATCGTCTCAATGCGCGATAGCAAATTGCCTCCATTCATGTCTGTGGGCGCGATCAGAGTAAAATAATCGCGACCACCGGCGATCAGAGCGCAGGGATTTGAACACAGCCCCAATCGCAACCACACACGATCTTATCAATGGGGAAAAGCCCATTCAAAATAGTGTAAGCGAAGATAGCCTCACACGGTCACTTTCCAGGCTGCTGTCAGTCGGCAGGAAAGCATCCAAGCGCTCCTGTCTGCAAGTGCCTGCGAACTTCAGCAGGTGCTCAGGTGCGTTTAGATAATGTCACCATGACCGTTCTAAAGCCAAAAAACAACCGATGAATGCCTCATGTTGCGCTCATAGGGCTAATCGCTTGTTTACCGGGTGGTTTGTAACTGCCTCTGCAAATGAGCCCTAATACAACATCACCACATCATATAGCATTGTAAAGCAGGAAGACCATAAAGGTCAAACATGGCTCTCCCTTGGCCATATGTAATTACAAATTCTATGGTAACTATTTAAACTCTCCTAAGATCAGGCTCTTTTGCAGGTTTATAGAGTTAAAAAGTAAGCAACAAAACCATTATGCAAATGACATCATTTTCCTAATGGATGTTGTTCTATCAGAAAAGAAAATAACCAGAACTAAACCAAAATGTTTGGAAGCTGTGGTCTGCGCATTCAGTTGGAGCTCATTCTATTTATAATGTCTCACAGATTTCCCCTAAAATTACAATGCCTGTATTATGATCTATATTTTATATTATATTTCACACATTTTGTTACATTTCTATTGAATGATTCAAGAAACAGACTTCTTGTATGGGGCATTTTCTATCAACTAAACCGTGGGTTCTAGAAAGCTGGGAATCGAACCCCGGCCGATACTTTAGACGGCAATCAAATAGGAAAATAACGATATGTCCGTTCTCTGCTTGCTCAATATTTTGTTGGGATCAATCGCTCAAGGTGGGCAGCGCTCAATTCCTGAACGCACATGGCGAGCGATCAAGTGCCCCTCCAATAAAAATTTTTTTCTTAATGCTATCCAGAACAGATAACTTTAGCTGCATCAAAGTCTGATTAAGTTATATCCCTACTTTAGCGATCTTGTAGGGCGGTGATTGCTAGCAATTTTCATGGCAAGCGATCGGGCACGATTGCACCCATAGTGAATGTATGGGGACGCGTTAGAAATTTATTAAACGCGTTCATTCATGTCTATGGACTGATTGGGCGTGATTATAACTGCGGCCTGTGATCTAAAACGCGGTGAGCCTCTTTTTAGATTGAGACCGATCATGGCTGTGGGGAAGAGCCCATTTAAATGCATGGGACCGATCACTGCACCACGATTAAAATTGCGGGTGATCGCGGATGATTGCCAAAGTAGGGACAAGCCCTAATTGCATCTGTCATTGTTTCTGGAGACACTTTAAACCTTCCAAATGGCTGTTGTAGTTCATTATAATAAATGTCTGCTAACAGCAATATTGGATATTGTGCCTGTGACTGAAATTATAAGTTATATGTCAAGGTGTTCCCCTTTTCAGAAGTAGAATAGTCTTCTTACAACCAATCAGATTCAAGCTTTCATGGAAGCTCTGATTTATATTTGCAGGAAGCAAGCTCCAGGTTGTCGTCACAATGTTAATGGTCCAATAGCATCATATTATTTACTAACTTTCTTTGTCACAATTTTCCTGTTTACTCTTCTGCTCTATGTAGAAAATAGGTGGTCAGGAAAAGCTGTGTCCATAGTCCACATACCTGGTTTCATCCATGTATAATAAAGCCTTTTCTAAAGGCCCCCATACACCTTACAATCTTTCCATACAATTTCTGTACAATCAACTTTTCTTCTACCAAAACCATGTAATATGAGGACCTTTGTAAACCTTCAAATCACTATGTATTCTATCAAGGAGGACCCGGCACTACAAAGTTGTTGGTAGATCTAAAGGAAATTGTATGGAGTGATCTAAAGGTGTATGGGGGGGCTTAAGGAATTTGTTGGACTGATCATGTTGTATTGAATTCTAACAATACACTAATAATAATATATTGGTGTTTGCTATGTGTGAATTTGTCTACGTATGTCTGCGTTCACACTTGTATGGGAATAGGAAATTGAGGTCCATACTTCTATCACTGGAACCTTCGAGAACACAGCCTTTGACATCTAAAGGCATTAGGCGTACTGGGTCTAATATTAACTTAAGAAATTTATAGAAATGTATACTGTTTGTTTTCTGTCTCACAGTGAACCTCCACCAAAATCTTTCAGGTTAGAGCTGACTCTATCATGTCCTCAAGGCCCGCCACAGCTAGATACCATACAATATATATATGGAAGTCCTCATTTGCCAGGACACATAGAGCTTTTCAAGTGTTTCCTCTGCCTGCACTGTGTGTGTTAGTAGGCTTAAGCTGCCAACCCACATAAACAGCTCTGCAGAGAAAAAAAAGAGCTGCCCGTGTGTGTGAGCGGGGCTGAGGCTGCCTGTGTGTGTGTGAGCGGGGCTGAGGCTGCCCGTGTGTGTCACATACACAGCTCTGTAGAGGAAAAATCTGCCCACTGCGGATCGCCCCTGCCTATGTACAGTGGCTTGCAAAATTATTATTATATAATTTTTTCCACATTTTGTCACATTACAGCCACAAACATGAATCAATGTTATTGGAATTCCATGTGAAAGACCAATACAAAGTGGTGTACACGTGAGAAGTGGAATGAAAATCATACATGATTGCACACATATTTTACAAATAACTGCAAAGTGGGGTGTACTTTTGCAAGCCACTGTATGTGAGCAGTACTGAGGTTGCTCAGTCACTCTGCACAGTGCAATTAGGATGCGGGGAAGCTCCCTTAGTGGCAGTTTACTGGGATCAGACACTCCGCTGCATAGGGAGTGTCCTTTTACAGCAGATCATCTAATAGTCCACAAAATATGGTACTTTATTCAAATGTAAAAGTTAACGTTAAGCAGCTTCCTTATTCTTCTCCTAGTTTAGTGTACAGATTTCTCTTTTGTACTAGAATTGCTTACTCTTCATTTCACTGAACATGTTATCTTGTATTAATAACTGCTGCACTTCACCACAACTTGCCTTAGCTTTGCAAGAACCACAAAGCCAGAAAATCGACATTCTTTCTTTTTTTTTTAGCATGTAAATTTTTTTTTTCATCAAGGAAACACAACAGCAATACAATAACATTAATATGGGTGATACAGTGGTATACTCAACTAAGCTCACAATCTGATAAACACCGAAGGGCATCGTTGTACAAATGGATCCAGGTAGCGGCATAACATAGCTCCTATCTGCAGTGAATCTGCATCCCCACTGTATCCCCCAAATCAACACCTCCCTCCATACCCCTACTCCAGCGCCCCACCTTCCGACCCACTAAAACTCCTCCTTCCTCCCAGTCAACAAGAACGTGTTGTGAGTTGTAAAGGTCGTTTCATAATGCAAAAAGAAAGAAACAATTGTGTAGAGGATACCAATCTGTCGCTGTCCCCGAACTACCCAATGGAGAGGGTTAAAATACTTCCATGCGGCCCTGAGAGTAAGGGTCCACTCGCCTGTCCCGGGTCGCAGGTCGCTGAATCGCAAGCATCGGCAGCCCCGTTTTTGTAGATAAATTTAGGTACCTCGGCTTATACTTGAGTATATACCGGAAGTGTTTGTTGATACTAGGTCAATTTTTTGGCTTTTCTAAGGTTAGTGTTTGTATTGCATACATTTTTAAATGTCCATCATCAAGGTAACATTACATTCACCTAGGATATTTTTTTTTTATAAATATAGCAATACAAAAATAGAATAAAAATTTTATTTTCTTAACATCTAATTAAAATGACCTTAAACAAATATTATTTCAGGAGAGAGATAGCATGGGGATGGTGATGTTTGATTTCATGCGGTCAGCTCCTAAGTTCATGGTAATAAGGAAGAATAGACCATGATCTGAGAGTTGCACTGAATGTGAGATTTGTTTGTTCTTTGTGTACATCACATGAATGCTCCGCCATTTCTGGATGGTGATGAAGGATTAGTATGCTGGCCACATACGTATAGATTTCTGCACAATCGACGATGGGATTCCATAAACAAATCATATTGAATGTATACACTCTATTTTGGTTTGACCAAATGAAATTTCTTTCGGATGTACTAGAACAAAATATTCAAATGTTTTTTTTTTATTTAACAGGAAATAGCTTCATTCAAATGTACTAGAATAGAATGAAATTATTTGACATGTTCGATTTTACATTCGATGGTTACTAATTCGATCACAAATAACATGTCCAATAACTTTAGATCGATTTTAGTTTTTTTGTTTACTTTTTGTCGAACGAACAAGTTTTTCTGTACTCCTCCATTTTTGTTTGATCGAATAAAAATATCAAACCATGTATGGCCACCTTTTCTCACATGCATTGCCCAACTGGGTGACGCTAGTAAATGTATTGTTGCAAAAATATATACTGCGCCCATATTTAAATTAAATATGTATATTTAAATTAAATTAGTATCTTTCAGATTTAGAAAATCCTTTAATTACAAATGAAACTCCCATATAAACTTAAACCTTTAGTTCAGGAGGTGATACCAAAGACCTATGGTCATGGTATGGTAGTGTGCCAGAGCTGTACAAGAAATAACTGCTTTACTCTGAAGCATAAGCCCCCCATACATGTTTCAAATTCTTGTTGATTTCCCGTCAGATCGACCGCGTGTGATGACGTCAACACGCGCGTCCAGTCGTGCCAAGAATCGGCCAGACACCCTTTGTGTGCTGGCACTTACTTTGTATGGGGAATGATGGTCCCCATCCAAAGTAATAGGACCGAGCAACACATTAAGTCCCCCATACACCTTTAGATCACTCCATACAATTTCCTTTAGATCTACCATCAACTATGTAGTAAAATGGCCTCCCTGAAAAAATACATAGTGATTGGAAGGTTCTCATATGACATGGTTTTGGTAGAAGAAAAATGGATTGTACAGAAATTGTATGGTAAGATTGTAAGATGTAGGACGTGGCTGTAATGTTTTAGATCGATTTGTGGGACAACACTTTCGATTTGGCAGCAGCTTGATCATCGTGAGCATACACTACGGACGAACTACTGAACAGGGCGCAAATCGAAGCATGTATGGGGGGCTTTAAATGTAGAAAATACATAGTTGGAGGAGTGGGAGCTGTATGTATTGTTATAGTGAGCTTTAACCTTCCTTTATCCCTCAATACTTTGTACTGATCGGACCTCATCCACCCTCCACCTTCACAGTTGCATACTTACAAAGTTCCAAAGCACCATGGTACCATGTTTGTTGGATTCCCTAGAATTAAAATAATAGCTGTTTTTACCTCCATTCCATTTATTTCTATTTTGTAAAACCACTCAAAATCCCCAGCATGAGCTGTAGAATGCAATACCGATAAAGCAAAAACACTGTGCCTGATGTTCATACTGGAAAAGTCGGCTTTGGTAAATGACATAGGTCATGCTGTACAGTGCGCTGGTATAGAGAAGGATCCTCTAAATGTTCTAGTTGTCCTGTCACATAACAAACTGCACCATTTCCAATAATCTGGATAAAACTTTGCAACTACATGTTTAATCGCAAAGCATGAATAATGTTAGACACCCGGATCACCAACTGAATGGAAGCATGCACCAAATCTTTTCTTGTGTTGGCCCAACATTTCTCCTGTTCATTGTCTGGTTACATGTGACAGGCTGACATTTTCTTTAACTGCCCATACACAGCTCGATTCCCTTGCAATCGTTGTACGATCGATTGCAGTGTGCTGATGCAAGAATGGCAGTACAAGCGCATGATGATCATTTGGGGAATACCTGCGCACCACTTGGGGATATCGATCCCTGGCTGATACTTTGGATTCACATAACTTTCTTAGTGAGCTCCTCAGATGAGTAGTAGGAGATGGTGTTTGGTAATCACCCCATATATAGGGTGGTCTTTTCCTCTGCGTCAGCTTCTTGCATGGTAGGTTGTGCAGCAGATGGACCTCCCTGTTCTTGAGTGAGCCTCTGATTAGCTGCCTACATCTACAGGTCACCAGCTGGCTTTGGGTCAAACATAGCTCTAAATATAATAACACTGAACCCCGAGATCTCATACCTCAGTAGTGACATACCCCTGAGACTACCTGCAGTCCAAATGTCAACCTTTCATAGTCACATTACAGCTATCACACAGTGCTTTTCTCTTGTCAGATTTTACTATAACATATGCCTACTATTACTTTCATACCCCAGATCTCTTAAAAGTCCAGTCTTTTTTCCTCATTTTCACACCCCTAACTGCAACCTTTCATAGTTATTTATATTTCCTTGCAGTAAAGCCCCCCCATACACCTTAAGGTTGATCCATACAATCTTCATTAGATCAACCAACAACTGTGTAGTATAGTGGCCTCCCTGATAGAATACATAGTGATTGGAAGGTTTAGAAAGATCCTCATATTATATGGTTTTGGTAGAACAAAATTTGATTGTACAGAAATTGTATGGAAAGATTGTAAGGTGTATGGGGGGCTTTATCCAAGTTTGTAGCAGTCCAGACTTCTGGGATAACATGTTGGAGTGGAGGGATTCCTCCCATCTTGTTGCATGTGATGGATCCAGTGCAAGGAGAAGCTCCCCTCAGCCCTGCATTACACCCAGCAGTCGATTGGGTTACTTGTGTAAATGGGGGTATTTCTGGCATCCAGAAGAAGATTCATGGCATATGCCCTGTGTTCAACACAGGGATTTTGTTGGAGCCCTATACTTCTTTGTGAATAATTTTGCCTTGTGGTTCGAAATTCAAAATACTGGCAACACTGTACAATGTATATATAATCATAACCTTTTGACTTAAATACAAGTAAATATATTTGCCTCCCATTTTGTTATTTTTTGTTATTTTTTTTTATTTTGATAATTTAAGTGGAGGGTTGTATTTTCCATCCTTAGGGCTTGTTTCCATTGCGTTGGGACCCCGTGTACGCTTAG
>CM070032.1:173711079-173725737 GCA_036250615.1 Ptychadena robeensis
TTAGAGGAGGTAGGACACGTGGCACAGTGGGTCCACACCTGCTGCTCCGTGACAGTTATACAGTTAAACGGCTCATCGTTACTTATGCCTGCCATACACATGCCGATAAGCGTGCGCGCTCGCGCCATCAGATCAGCGGAAAAATCGGCCGCTAATCGGCATGTGCCCACATGGGGCGACAGATCTTTGTCGCCCCACAGCTCGGCCAGCCAGAGAACGGACATGTCCGATAATCTCTGGCTGATAGAAGCCGATGGCATTAGCTTCAATGAAGACCGGCGTCTTCATTGAAGCTAATGGCCGGCACACAAAGGGTGCCGGCCGACTTAAGGGGCCCCATAATGCACCAGGGTGCAAACGTGATGACGTCATCACGTTTGCATCCCGGAGCATATCGGGACTGGTTTGTCTGCACCCGTCGGGGTGTGTATGGCAGCCATTAGAGTTCCATGTTATCGCTTTGCTTGATTTTTATTAACACATCATTTCTATGTGAGCATTGCCAGATATTCATACAGATTCTTCACTGATATGTTCCTTCCCTTTTTTGGGGGTACCTGTTCCTGTAGTGTAACAGCACTATAGACATTGATACTCTTACATCTGTCTCTGTATCTCACAGCCCCACGTGGCTCCATTATTTCATTAAGTCTGTTTTCACACACTGTCCTTTGACCCATTTGTCAGGAATCCAGGCACTTGCAGGCTTCCTAATAATTCAGTGCACTCTCGTGGGAAGTTTGTCAGTGGAATCAGTTTTCTTTTCAAACTACTTATTTGTTATTTCAAGCACACATGCTATGATTTTCACTGGTTGCTCTCCTCTGGGATGAATCCACCAGAAGCTAACCTCCTCAGAATCTAGCAGCATATTCAAACAGCAAATGTTTGATGTGTGATGACTTAGTTTACTTATTTGTTTGAATTATTATAATATTTTTAACAACTGAACTAGTACAGTGTAGTAATTGGTATACATTTCTTCAGTCCTTGAATATGCACAAATTTGTCAACTAACTGACTTTGTAGTTTATTTGCAAAGCCCTTGAACATGGTATCATCATCAAAAATTGTGAGTTGACCTTAACATATTTTATTGGTATTTTGGTACAATGCTCAACAGCTTTGCAATTACTCCACAAAGTCATATAGTCTAATTTAGAAAAAAAAATTATTATTTATTTATATAGCGCTAACCTATTACGCAGCACTGTTCAATACATTAGAGTGGACATACAACACAGGATAGTACATACATGTACAGGTTATGACACAGGAGGACTGGACGACCCTGCCCGGTCGGCCTTACAATCTAATAGGTAATAATAAAAAGCTTATCTCTAGTTACTCATACCTCCAGATTTATCAAGTAGGGAGCGATAGATGAGCTGTGGAGAGCAGCGTGATGAAGTCGCTCTCCATCACTCACCGCATTGGCGGCACCCTTTGTGGGGTGCGGGACACCATTAAAACTAATGGCATTGGCCAGAGATTTATGGACATGTCCATTCTCTGGCCGACCGAGCTTGGTGGCAACAGGGATCTGTCCCCCCATGAGGGCACCCACGACTCGGCCTGCGACGGTCGACAGCAGAATCGACCGCCGCTCGTTGCATGTGTGGGGACCTTTATTTAGTGGCTTCACTCCAAAGCAGAGCAATTGTGGAATATCCACTGGTTCATCCTGTCACATATATGTAGAGTTCTGACATTGTGTGAAGCACCCAGCAACATAAGGAAACTCAATAATTTAGTGTTTCAACACAACATCTTCTGCGCAGCCCTAGAGGTTACTTAAAATACAAAGCAAAAGTTTTGATTTGGAACACAATGGACATGTCATTTTTTTCTTTAAAAAGAGTCCTCCTCCCATCCTGAACTTCTGCTAAACATTGGAAGAACACACTGTTCTTACTGTAACCCTTTAATATCATTAGTAATATGCAGGGCTGTGGAGTCGGAGTCGAGAAGTCGGAGTTGGAGATATTTTTGGGTACCTGGAGTCGGGAAAGGAGTCGGAGTTTGAGGAGTCGGAGTCGGGAAATTTATCGACCGACTCCACAGCCCTGGTAATATGTCAACCATTAGTTTGTGAAAACAACAATGGCAGCTGCTGGCAATAGCTAATTTTCCAAAACTGAGAAGAGCTTATGACGCCAAAGAAAGGCAAGATCTTGCTTCTAAGAATAGTTCAGAAAAACTTTTATTAAGCAAAAGAAAAGCAGCAACCAGTGAGCTGCTATTAGTGCTCTTTTCCGCTATATGTGTTACTTTGTGTACCAGCAACGCCTCTGTAAGCTTGAACACTAACAAGGATGTTGCCCAGTACACAGGACAGGTTTGCACATGCTCTTCATTACTGCCTCCCATCCACTATACGCATTGTGTTCAGGCATAAAGCAGCAAACACAAGTGTGAGTGAAAGAACAGTCTACTGCGAGGTAACGCGTAATTGGTGCCATCTGTATCTGCCTTGACAAAACTTCTAAAACAAATGACCTTTTAAAATAAATTTTATTTATACAGGGCTGTAACTCTTTACAAGTGCATGTCTTTTCTAGTGATGAGCAGGTATTATTTGTATTTTAAAAATAACAAAAATTTTCACCCAATATTCACAGTAAATTCAAGAATTTGTGGTCTCCAGTCATTATTACCTTCATTGCGCAAATTGGCACTTGTACATTCGCATATTACAAACGCAATGCATGGTAGAGCCAGGTACTGATGTAAAAAATCTCGAATGTTCGCAATAACAAAAATATAGCACTATATTAGAGATCGTTACAAAGTCTCAAATTTTTTATTTGAATAGTTGCGATCAACACTAGGCTTTTCTGTGTAGCAGTAGGCACAAATGAGACATAACTCACATAACTGAAGGTGAATGTAGGACTTGTGGTCTAAATAACAGAAAAGCAGATAGTATCATTTTCCCTTCCTATAACCCGCTGATGCTGATGGGAATTGACCAGTGTGTATTTTCATACAGGTCATTTTCCATTAAGGCTCATGGGCAGCCATGCAGAAGAAAGAGCACAAGCAACATCATTTCTGCTGCCCACTTTACCCGTATTGGGTATATTTATTAACCCGGCCAAAGATCTAAAAAGGGCAGATTTTTGTTCATGTTAAAATGGGAACCTGCAAAAGTACAACCCCAATATTTGCAGTGGAACTTCTGTTTCCTAAGCTAACCTAGATGCTTATGGAATGGTTATAGTAACCTGGAGTGAGTCCTGCCAACGATGAGGTGCAGGAAAACAGGTCCGCTAATACATAAATCTAGGTAAAACAGGAATCTAAACGATTCTCCTTCTCCCCGTCAATAGTAATAATTGAGTAAATTTTGGGTATATGACCTTTTATATACACTAAGCCAATTCTACAGCTGAAGAAAAGACATTGAAGTGGGGAAAAAAACCTCTTCAAAACAACTAATCAAGTCCAGTTGAATAGAACTGACTACTACTAGCTATACAATGACATGGGTACTTGAAACCCTTCACAGATGTTCAGGGTTAGCAATTGCACAATAATAACAGCAGGGTTATTTGTGTAATAGGACCGGCCTGATTTCTGAGCATGTTGGAAATGGCTTCTAATTGACAAAGACAATTCATACAAAATTATCTATACTGCCTTTTGCTGGCTTGTGTTTTTTTTAGAATGTGTTGCCTGGCTTATACAGTGCATCCAGAAAGTGTTCACAGCGCATCACGTCTTCAACATTTTGGTTATATTCCACAATTTTGTTCCTCAGAATTCTACGCACAACACCCCATAATTACTATAGGTTTCAGCAAATGTATTAAGAATAAAAAAAAACTGAGCAATCCCATGTACATTATTCCAGTATTCCAAGTGTTTGCTAAATACTTCTCCTTTGGCAGCAATTGCAGCCTTAAATCTTTTTGTATATAATGTCACCAGCTTGGCGCACCTATCCTTGGCCAGTTTCGCCCATTCCTCTTTGCAGCACCTATCGTGCCTCATCAGGTTGGATGGGAAGCGTCAGTGCACATCCAATTTCAGATCTCTACAGAGATGTTCAATCGGATTCAAGTCTGGGCTCTGGCTGGGCCACTCGAGGACATTCACAGAGTTGTCCTGAAGCCATTTCTTTTATATCTTGCCTTGGCTTTCACCATGCACCTTCAAGACGAAAAGGAAAGTTGGAAGAGAATTACGTTTCAGAAATGTTGTGATGGCATTTTTTATCTACCAAACTGGGTCATTCCTTGCAACATGAATGTCCCAAAATAAGGGACAAATACAGGAAGTGATGTCTCAGACGTCACTTCCAGTATTTGGTTTGTGGCTCTTCCACATTCCAAATGCAGGACTTAATTGACGTCACTTCCGGTATTGTGAGGCCTCCCTACCATTTATTTGTAGGCTGATTTAGGAGGGAGAAGGGGTTACTCTCCCTGCTAATGTCCAACCCCACACATTATCAGCACAAGCCCTGATTTCAAAACCTGGGATTTAGTGGAATTGGGATGTGATTGTTGTGAGGTTTTACAGTAATTTAACCACAGAAAAAGAAGCTTTCTACTTGTTCTAGGGCAGTGGTTCCCAAACTTTCCTTGCAGGGCCCCCTTTTCTATTTAGGAACATTATCAAGCGCCTCCCCCCCCCCCCCCCCCCCCCCTCCCTATTCAAACACAGGTTAAGAATGAGGTGCAGCACCCCCCTGGAATACCTTCGCGCCACTGCCCCCCAGTTTGGAAACCACTGTTCTAGGGTTTGGGGGGACTAAACATCAAGCGTTGGGGTCCAAGGATTGTGAAATACTTAAACCACCAGAAGAAATGTAGGTTGAAAATTAGCTGGCTGTTTTTGGTGGTAAAAACAACCTTAATATATTTTGTGAAATTCAGGTGTCATTTAATTATTCAGAACAGTCCTAGTTTCTTGGTGTGATGCTGCATGCTTTTGCACATTTTAATTACAGCCAAGGCAAGAGCAGAAATCTGTTATGCCATTGTAATAAGAACACTTGTTACATTTGCTGGCGTAACAAATACACTTTCCTTTGTTTCGGAATATTTTTAATCATTTACGTTCCTTGTCCTTTCCATGCACAAATAATAGTTGGATCTTGGTAGCCACCAGAAAGAGAATTTACAACAGTAAAATAAACCGCTAAATCTAATGCTACCTGTGCAGCATCCAAGGTACCTGTGTCCTCTGATGTGTGTGCTAGATTAACCTGCCATCCATGACACCTCTTGTGCATCCCTATGTACAGCAGAGGATACAGGCATCCATCATATCTAACACTGGCCATGTCTACAAGAGTGTAAACCATTAAAATGATTAGTGACTTAACAGTCAAGTATTATTAGAAGACTTTGATTTAACAATTTTCTAGAGACTTGATCACTAGGCTGAAAGCCAAAGCCTTTTAACCCCCCTGCCGTTCCTGGCGGCACCATCTCGTCCAGCGCTGTCCTGTCAGTACTGCGCTGGAGATGTAGCTGCCCAGCCAAGATCGGAGCCTTGGCAGCACAGATTTACCATTCTGCCCTGCTATTGTGGCTCTGATCTGCTGGAGAAGCTGCTGGAGGAGAGAGAGTGCCAAAAGGAATTGTACTGGATACAGTGATAACCAATTTCTAATTGTAACAAAAATTTTATTATAAACAAAATAATAAATATAAATACATACTGTTTTGAAATCTATAATACAAAAGAAGTATTTTAAAGATTTTATCATTTAAATGATACAATTATGTAAAAAAATATATATAAAAATGTATGTTTCAAACATTATATTCAGGTTGTCTACTAGACCCTTGTATGGACATATTTTGGAAAGTTACAGGCCTACAACATAAACAAATTCAATTTAAGTCTATGGTGTGCATTTGGTACAGAAATCTGGACCTCAGCAGTGCGCTAGGGAGAATTTGTCATTTTATCAAAGCTATTATATTAAAGCTTCCACCTCCAAATCTACCAGAGAATTAAAATACTTTATAAATCCTAAGATCCCCCTTCCCTATGATGGGCCATGGGGGCAGCCCCAAGGGAACATGGGAAATTAGACGTCATTTCTGATGTCTACTTTCCCATGTCCCCATGCGCCTACAGCAAGCGGCATCTGAATTGGGTGACACAGAGGGGCGGAACGTTACCCGCTTGTTAATGATGTGCAGGGTGTGTAGTTAGGAGGTAAAGTAACGCCCCATCCCTCCTAACTTACTCTCCCTCCTTACTTCCCATCCCATTTTTGAGCATCAGCGCTCCTGCTTTCAGTCAACAAGACGACCCCTGTGAAATGGTTGTGTGACTCCCAAGGGGGTCACAACCCACAGGTTGAGAACCGCTGCCTATAAGCCCAAGGCGCTACAACTACAATGATGTAGGCCTTAATTTTAAGAGTACCCCACAATGAACTCTTGACCAGGAAAATCACTTGCTGGGTAAACAAAACTTGAGTAACTTCTATCCTGGAAATTATATATATGATTTTGTTTTTTGCTAGCAATCATACTAATAATTTATCCAGTTTGCAAATGTCTGTTCACTTTAAATACCATATCAAGTGCTGATGAAATAAGTAAACAGGAATCAGACCTGATACCTAAGATATATCTTGCCAATACTATACAAGAGGCATGTGACTGCTGAGCTTTGCAGCCTCTAAGAAACCAGCGTTGCCACCTTTTGTATCTTCTCTGCGGTGAGTGTTCATTGTGCCTTAATGGGAATATGCCATTGAGATTTTAAATACACTTATGCTAGCCATACACATGCCGATAAGCGGCAGATTTTTAATCTGACCTACGGGCGTGTGCGCGCTCGCGCCATCGGTCAGCTTAAAAATTGGCCTCTAATCGGCATGTGCCCACATGGGGCGACAGATCCCTGTCGCTCCACTGCTCGGCCGGCCAGAGAACGGACATGTCCGATAATCTCTGGCCGGCGCGAGCCGATGAAAGCCAATGCCATAAGCTTCAATGAAGACGGCGTCTTCATTGCAGCTTATGGCCGGCACACAAAAGGTGTCGCCGACTGAAACGTCATCACGTTTGAATCTCGGTGCACATCGGGACTAGTCTGCCTGCACACCATCGGCGTGTGTATGGCAAGCATTAGCCTTCTTTGAGGACAATGCATGTTGAGGACTATTCATACGACTGTTTTGATTACTTCCCGTCACCGCTGGATAAATCCAGCATCTGAACACAATGTTCCCAGTCTTGTCTTTTAGCACCTTAAAGTGTTGGCTGTTATATATATGTCTGCATTTGAGGAAGAAACCTGCTGTTTGTCATTATTCAGAGGTCCTTTTATATAATGGACTGGACACGCTTCGTTCTTTGTGTTTTTTTGTTTAAGCAGAGTTCATTGTATCTAGAGCTGCTGTCAACCTTATATTTCCTGTACCGAAGTGAAACAAAATGTAAGACGTGACTCATGTTTCCTTAATACTTTTTTTTTAAATTGGAATTGTGATTTTCAATGTATGGAGATAAATAGACAGCAGCAGCCTTTTTTGTGTGGCTCACAGGCATGTTGATCATTTGAAATGAACCCTTGATTTCACATAAACTCTTGAGCTATGAACAGCTTTTGCAAAAAGCATGGTTTTCCATTACCTACAAAGTTGTCCTATTTCTAGTGATGCAGACTAACCTTTTATTTAAAAGGTATTTCGAGAAAGTGTAAGTAGATGTTAAGAGGGGCAGCTCTGTATCTTGGCAGCATTAATGCACCTCCTGTGAACTCATTTTAAACTTCCAAGTATTGTGAAACACATGTGAACCTGCTTATGGATATTTATTTGAAGTTCCATCATTGTATTATATAATATGCAATCTCCCCTTAAAATCGGAAGCAAAACTGTCTAATAGAGAGAAAGTGTAAACAAAATGTTTTATTATTGAAACCCGCACTGTGTGAATACACACATTATGTCCAGAAAAAAAATAGCACTAGGTGAATATCTTGTTTCCAAAGAGACTGCAGACCATTAGTCTGACCTCCCCCACAGCAGTGAGTGCAGGGCTGAAACTATTGTTATGTTGATATTCGCTAGGATTATAGCAACTGCTATCCCAGGGACTAAGGCTTTGTTTCCATTGCGTTGGGACCCCTCCGCTAAGCGTACACGGTTCCCAACATAACAGATAGACTTACCTGTTCGGCGGACAGGTCTGTCTTTATTGCCCCGAGCCGATCCGCCGGTGTAAGGCTGAACGTAGTCGAGTACGTTCAGCCTTTACACCGGCGGATGTCTAAACAGACCATCCGCCGGCAGGCAAAGTCTGTGGGATACGTCGGGACCCCTGCTAAGCGTATACGCTTAGCGTAGGGGTCCTGACGTACAATGGAAACAAGCCCTAACTTATAGGGACTTGCTTTACATTGGCAGCTCATCTTCTATTTACATATTCACTCAGGAGGTGAGGTGAATGTATATTATATCATTATCAATATACAGCATTTTCCATCCCAGCAAACCCAGCTGAAACTTGCTTTTAGCCCTTCTGTAAAGCATTTACCGCCATGGTAAATCAGGGTAATGGTCTGCAGTCCTGCATGGTCCAGCCCTGCTTTTACTGTTTGGTGAGTCATGCACTGGATTTGCTTGTTTTGATGCCATATACAGAAACAAATCTTTTTTATTTTTAACATCAATGTAACCTATACTTAGAGCCAGAATTACAAGACCAACATCCCAAGTCAAAACAGTTTAAACCAGAGGTAAGAGCAAAACCACCCTCCAATAGTGGCACCCTCTGACAGGCGTACCTGGCTCACTATAAGGGGACTTTAAATGCTGAAAAGAGTATTATCCATTATGGACAAACAAGTAAATATAAAGAGCTGTCATTGTTCAAAGTAATTTAACAAAATGTATTTGTAAAAAAACTCAGTAAAAGGAAATTCAATGCATTCAGTATTAAATACATTTTCTAACACATCTTTTTTTTTAGTTGGTAATAATTTAGGTCTGCAGAAAACATGATCTTTGCACCATACATATACAATGTAGCATGTTATGGTATGGTACAACTGTGTTAAATATATAGATATCAGCAGATTAAGCCGTTGATTGCAGTTTCTGCTTTCATTGACATGTGATATGTGTCAGTGACCATGTGGTTTCTCACTTTTTTCAATGAGTAACAATTACTTTTTTTTTGTTTTTAAGAGGCGGCTTGGAGATGCAGCAAAAAAAGCCATAAGCAAATTGCAAGTCCGAACTATAAAAAAGGGAGATAAGGTATGTGAAATACATGCGTTCTTACCTTTTCTTTGTGGAATAACATGGCCTGAACCTCCAGCAGTCAGATGGCCCATCATGAGGTTTATTTACGAAAGGTGAAGAGCACGTTCAACTTGTAATATCAATTATAAGTTTACAGATTAAAATTTAAATTCTCCTAGTGAATGTGGTAATAACTTATGTTCCAAGGTACAAAAAACAAAACTTGACCACAAGTTTTGTGCTTTGATATGATTGGATGATACGTTTTTAAATGCAAATTGGGGAAAGTTGTTCTCTTTCTAATAGCTATGACAGGGACCAAAACTAAAAAAAAATTAAAAATTGTGGGGACAATTATTTGTGGCTACATCTATCTGCAGGAGGATTTCCCTCACATTTCTGTTGTGTCTACATCCCAGGAATAGCAGGGAAATCTCCATAATGGCATAAAGAAAACCTGAACTGAGCTTTAACATTGCCTTTTATGCTATGTCATCAGAATGCTATGGGACACGAACAGAAGACCGTATGCATGCTGGGGTCTGTAGTCCCATCAGCAGCCTAAAATTTACAGGAAACTTGTAACTGCACTGATCTCGTATGAATGACAGCTGAACCCTGAGTTATAACCCAGAGTATTTGTGTGTGTGTGTGTGTGTGTGTGTGTGTTAGTTATTCAGGTTAAATTGCCAAATCAGCACTTTGAGATAAAGAAGTGGGTTTTGCGTTACAGTTTGGGACTCAGACTCTAAAAGGTTTGCCATCACTGTTATAGAACTTTGGATTTGACCAGAGACTGTGAAGGGTATGAATAATTTTGGACATGACATCTTTTGCTCAAATGTAAATAAAAGCTGAGAAATGTTTTTTTCCCATAAAAATGCCTCCTGTACATTGTCTTCTTATCATTTGGGAGACACCTATGTAATTTCCCGTCAAAAAAACCTTGCTGGTTGAATAAAAGTAACTTTCAGTCAAAATTTGCCAGGGGTATGAATAATTATGGGCTCGACTGTAGTTGGGTGACATCTTGGGGAGGAGTGGGTTCATAGAATCCTACCTATAGAGAAGATATTATTTCTGAGTGTTACACCAATAAAGAAGGGGGTGCTTGTTATTGCTGTCATTTACTGCAATGAAGCTGGAGAGGGGGTATTGCTGGTGACTGTCATGGCCACCAATAAAGGGGAGTGCTTCTCCATCAGTGATACTGGTAAAGGGAGCGTATTATTGCTGACACTGACAGCAATGATTGTGAGTAGGAGGTTATTCTTTCTGACACAGCAATAGTGATGACAGACAAAGGTGCCAGTATTGGTGGGCTGATTTTTTTATGGCTAACTGACATCAATGAAGTGCCTTCTGTTCTGTGACAAACACCACTTTGCAGTTTCCAGTCCAGTTCGGTTTGCAGTTATTGCCTGTTGATATTTGTATCCGCAGCTTTGGGACTATCCCTGGCTGACAGTCTGCTTTGGCTTTGTATCTTCTGTTGAGTTTGGCAACATCCTATGTGTTGAGCCTTAGAACTTCTACTTTATTGATACAGCTTTCTACATTCACAAAGAGGTATTTAACATATGTATGGTAGCTGTGGTAAAGAAAAAGTATAGGAATATGAATATCTGGAATACTATAATTGTATGTTCAGGTTATAAGGTTAAATTGTGCACCTAGAGAAAGGTAAAGAGGGTGTGAGGACGATATATTGGCTTTATATAAATACCATATATTACTTGCTTTTCTTAATGTTCGTTTATTCAAAATTATTCACCAAGAACATACCGGTTCATCCTGCCAATGCTGATGGGGTTCCCCTCTTTTCTTATTGATGTATGCCAGTGCTGTGTTACCACTGCTAAGTAGTCAGCTCTCTGATCTGTGTCCCCCAGTCATATGTTGTGTTATACATCACATCAACATTGACTGAGTAATAGATGTCATGTAGAAGTAACAACCACCCTCTGCTCTAAAACAGGGCAGGAAAAAAGATATGTATACTTTTCGGCTCATAAAACAACCACGTTATAAGACGCGTGTTCTGCCCATATTATTATAAGCCATTTATTATTGTATTGTATTACTGATTGCCATCTACTGGTCCTGTTTGTTTGTAGTTGCATAGTGTTAGGTTCCAATGGTTACCAAATAGTAAACACTGCCTTAGGAGACACTCTGAGGAACCTCCATTATGCATCACTCCTGTTAAGCTAGCCATACACGTGTCGGATTCCATGGCCGATTGATCACTGATCCGATCGGCGATCTCAGCGGGAATCGGATCAGCTCCGATCAAATCGCCCATTAAGAGTATCCGATCGCTGCATTATCACACCTTTGTCCCAACGGATTCCTGTGACGATTCCGTGTCGATCGCTTACTTTCAATGGCACTCCCCCTGATGTGTTGCAGATATCGGATCAGAAGACTCAACATGTTGGTTTCTCTGTCGGATCCGATTCTGAGCCTTTCCTCCGATCAATGGTCGATTTCGTGATTACTATCGGACAATGTGGGCTCACGCGATTCCGCACCATCCGTTTCGTCGTGCACGGCTCCCGAATCTATCGTCCCCGCTATCTGGTCTGAATCCGACCAGTGTATTGGGGCCTTTTTAATGATTTCTGTGTGACTCCAGTCTGGTGAACCACCAATAGTCTTTGTCCTCTGTTACTGTCCTCGTTATGCTAGTTTTATTGTATATTATGTATCCTGTAATTCTATTTGTATACAGTTTCACATTGTATTGAATTGAAGATTTGGATAAATTGAATTTCTCAACAAAACACACAAAGAGACGTCTTCTTTCCTTAATTTGAAGATTTTACAACTGTTTAGTAGCCTAGTCTTTATAGCAGCACACACATCGCACAGTGCTGTGAGGACAGTAACACACGCGCACCCTTTATAATTTGGATGTTTTTTGATGGCGAAAAAAATATTTGGCTTTCTCCTACTTTGCTAGCCAGAGCTCCGTGCTCCATCCGTAAGAGCAGGAGTTAAAGAGGTAGAGAAGCTGTCTTCTGGGTTTGCGTTTTATGGGGCGCATATAAATAAAAAAAAAAGTTGTATAGAATTAAGGTGCATTCAAAAACAAACTTCTGATATAAAAACAACCTACACTAAAAATACTTTTTCTGACAAATGACACTTTGTATGTAGGTGATTTTTCCACAATATACTCATTTACTGAACATGTCATAAGCCTCCTGGGAGCTCCTGTGTTTCATTTTTGTCTGGGGTTTAGTTTTTCTGTATGATCAGACTGGACTTCCCTTGTGGTATGGTTTCTCCATCAAATGTCTAAACATTAGCTGATTAGAGATAAAAGTAAATGGTTTGTTTTGCAAACATCTGTAATGTGACAGACCATGGGGATGGAAACAAAAAGCACATTAATATGTATTTCTGTATAGAAAACAAATCAAACATTAAATGTTCTGTTTTTTATAAGCAGTTAAGCCGATTTTATCAATGCATGCAATGTTATAGCTGTTGGGTTCAAACTGGCCTATACCAAGTTTAACAAAAGTAAAAAACATATTGAATAACATGTTTACTTTCCTTTGCACCACTACAATGGTGCAGAAGTTCTCCACGATCCTAACAAAAATATACTTTCATTGTGTTCCCTCGAGCCTTGGAAGTTTCTCACTGTAACCTCTGATATAAAGTGCACCTGTGATTGTGGTGGAATACCAGTAATATAGCTGATGTTCGTGTTGTTGTACCGGGACGTGGACATAATACTCGAACAAAAATAAAAAAAATCTGTCCAGTCAAAGAATCTAATCCACAAGATTCAATGGAGTGTGGAAATAGTTGGAGTCTTTAACCCATTGGGTTGATGTTCTCTGCAACATATTTTTGTAGGTATTTTTTTGTGCCAACAGATATAAGTTTTTCTTTCCAGCTTTCGAAGTTCCATATATAGTTCTACTTCTGTTTGTGTCCTGGTATTACTTTCATATTTAGATTAAACATTTGACATTAAACTATCCCACTGACTTACAGCATATTTAAACACTTTGAAGGGTAGATGCTAAATTAAAATAATATATATTGATGGGGAACACCATACGGACTCAACGATAAAATGAGGGGACTGATACATTAGTGAGGTATAGTGGTATGCATTCGGCAAACAACTCCCTAGCGGTATTGCCAAGTTTGGCTGGAAATAGATTTTCATGATTAAAGAAAGTCTTTACGAACCACACTCAGGATTGCTTACCTGATCCAGGCAAGCCATTGGCTATTTCCAGCTATGCACATCTGCCTCCTGCTTTATGGTTATAGGCCCCCGAAGCCACTAATGGTGGGATTTTGAGTTCCTATAAGGATACAATCAGCTTTGGCATAATTTTATGCAATTAAATGTCTTTAGAGTTATCTTCTATTTTGCACTATTTGCACCATTACAGCTTTATTTATAGACACTCCTGTCAATATCTTATGTCTTGGTTGGATGGATGGTTGGATAGGGAACATTATCGGACATTTGTCTACTATATTACATTTTTTTCCTAGGATTTGTAATGTTATCATTCATGTTATCATTCCTTTCCTCACTCCTCTGTATGGTGGCCACTTCAGAGGCTGTCTGGGTGAACTTACAAGAAGCTGTTAAATAGTCCTCACTTACTCCCAAATTCTTTGTCCTTAATATAACTAGAAGAGGTCTATTTCATTATGTTCATTTGTTGCACATTTATAACGTGAATAAAGTGAGTACTTGATAAACTTTTCTATTGTTGTCTTTCTCACAGGAAACTGAGCCCGATTTTGACAACTGTGCTGTATGCATTGAGGGATACAAACCCAATGATGTTGTCCGGGTTTTGCCGTGTCGGTGAGTTTATACATTGTTGGCATAGATCTTTGCAATCGAAGAAAAGTATGCCAAACTAAATATTTTGGTGGCTGAGACAATAAAAGCTTTTTATGTTTTCAGTGAAACAATGTTGGAATTAACTGACCCCATCCTCATCTTTATGGATGTGTATTATTATTAGGCTTATTAACCCTCTGGGCGGTTTGAGCTTTTCGTGCCATTTTTAATGG
Organism: Ptychadena robeensis; assembly: GCA_036250615.1. Classification (NCBI taxonomy): domain Eukaryota; kingdom Metazoa; phylum Chordata; class Amphibia; order Anura; family Ptychadenidae; genus Ptychadena; species Ptychadena robeensis. The sequence continues at coordinate 173,725,370 of CM070032.1, forward strand.
CATGAAAAGCCGTTTTCCCCACAATCGCAGATGGAGTACACTGTACTCCGCAATGCTTGCCGGTTCTCCGCCCAGCCCTCTACACACCTCCGGTGTGTGGAGAGGAGAGCGGCGCCCCCTCCATTAACATGGAGGTCTATGGCGCCTCCCCCTTCGGTGTCACAGATGCTAAAGACACGGGGCCGGAAACGCTCAGTGTGTCTGCGGCTCTTCTACAGAGCCGCTGGCACACAGAGAGGCGGCGGTTGTGCCCGATCCCGGCACGGGCGCAGTTAAAGCGGAAGTAAACTAAAAAAAAAAATCCCCCGCATACATTACACGGACATATTACACACCTGTCAGCAGTATAAATCTGTGAAAACTGCTAC
>CM070032.1:173738021-173749601 GCA_036250615.1 Ptychadena robeensis
GGGGGATCAGAGGGACAATAAAAATGACACAAGAGGATCAGAAAGGGTTACTAAAATGGTAATCTAATCTAAGTCTCCTGTGCAATTTTGATTGCCCCCTCTGATCCCCTGTGTCATTTTAAATGATCCCCCACCCTGATACCTCAGTGCCGTATTCTTCTTCATGGATGAATAAGACATCCCCCCAAAAATAAGACATAGGGCATGGGGAGCACAGTATATAGTAGAAATGCCAGTATTACATAGTAGTGAATTGATGGATTTCGGCTTATACATAACATACATCTCTTGCAACAAACAGCTTTTCATTGAAAGGCATTGTATACAATATTATGAAAAAAAAGAGAAAAGTCTTTTGTAACGCAGCTCTCATCGCCCAGGGCATAAACACGTGATTGATCATTTGTGCACTCAGAACGTCAGAAAGTTTCATAACTTAATGGTTACATCAATGGATGGAGTTTAATTTAGACAGTAAAATCACTTATTATAAATAAATATTAAGAATTTGTGTATTTTTGGTTATAAAACATGTTGTTAATGCTGGCCGTCCTTTCTCTCGGACACATTGAATTTTGTTGTCATCGTGGACAAAGGAAACACTTACTACAAGGACATTTTCAGATCCCCATAATTGAAAGGAAGGTAGTGACCACCAAACTTTAGAGACACAGGCAACAAGCAGAAGGAGGTGGACACAGACATGGATGAATCCGTTAAGGCAGTGGTTCCCAAACTTTCCCTGCAGTGCTCCCCTTTTCTAGATGGAAACATTATCAAGCCCCACACCCCCATTCAAACTACACAGTTTCTGTTTGAGAACCAATTTACACTAGCCATGTTTGTGTTGCAGTATTGTATACTAGTAATGGCCCTCAAACTTTATTTGAAATTTCAACTTAATTTGGTTTCCATCACCAATCATGAGGCATGCCTAATTTATGCACACACCAATCATACAGAAACATTTATAATTCACAAAGAGACACATACTACACTTATGCAGAGACATGAATCATTCACATGAGACAAACAAACGCACACAGACGCACACATAGACACATTACATGCACTCTACTTACTATCTGACACTAGTACCTCCAAGGCTGGCCTCCTCCTTGTTCCTCCCTCAGCCCCCTAGCTGTGCCCCCCTGGAATACCTCCATGTCGAGCTGTGTATGGCGGTCTTAAGCCTTCACAATAATATCTTGTACAGATTTGTTTTATAGAAATGCATTGTGTAAGCCTAAAGGTTTCTGCTCTTTTCACCAACAGCCAAATGCAGATTGCTTGGATGATATTACTCCAGACTTTGAAGGGTCAGTAGGACCACCTACCAATCAAATTACAGGAGCCAGTGATGTCACAGTGAACGAGAGCTCTGTAGGAGTTGACCCCATTGTCCGATCGGTGGGTCTGTTACAAATTATTCAAGATGCTGTTGTACTACCACAGGTCGGCGAGATCAGCTATACAGCAAGCAGTAAGTATGCTCCTCTACTATCCAGGACCAAGACCTGGATCATTTATATTTATATTGTTTTATTATATTCACTTCATGTGTTTTAAGGTTATATAATCTATATTTATCGTTTACTCAAATGATGTCTTGGAAATAATGTCTTGGACACAGCCATTCACAGATAAAGTGTATATACAGCATATACCTACAAAGTGTGCATGGCTGGGCCATGCAGTATTCACTCTATATTCTTTTAGCCAATTCTTCTTGGCTGAGCAGATAAAAGCCCTGCCTCCTCGGATGCTGGCCTTCTGACCTGACAGGGGACCCCAGGGTGCCATTTGATTGACTCTATAGGACGCACAGATTTTTTCCCCCTCGTGGCGCAAAAAAGTGCTTCCTAACTTGGGCAGAATGCCCAGGAGGTTAACTTGAGATGAGCTGAAAAAACTAACCCAGAGTTAACTCACTAAAAACTCACTTGCCCCCCGAATTCCCTCGGCAGTTCTGAGCATCGGCGTACCGGATGATACTTAAGTGCCTGCCCCGATTGCGTCACCGGTGACAATAGTAGATACAATATACCATACTAAATGATAACTTGATTATATGGTAATGTGTGGCTTCTGGCAATGCACTTTAGGACCTTTTTAGTGCATTGGCCCACATTATTAGTTCCCAATGCTGTAATTTAATCAAGACAAGATTAGTCACGTAGTACGCTGCCTAGGTTTGCAGCATTTCTATTTAAAGAAATTTTTAATATGAAACTTTTATTTAAAGTCCAAGTTTTCTGAACCATGGAATCTGATCTAAAAAGTGAGAATCCCAGTGAGTTACTGCTTGTGAAGCTGTAAACCAAAGCCATTTGTGTAGAATATAATTTCTATGAAGGGTTTTTGATGATCAATGAACGCTGTCATCAATGGAATGGATTCTAGCGAGTGACATTATTATTGCAGGCAGCGACATGGTGGATCAGCCCAGCTTGATCTTTACAATTTGAATGGTGGAGAGTTTTTGAAGTGGTATTATATTAACTAATGTGGAAGTTGGATTTTAAATCTATTGATCCTGTTCTCAGTGGTGATCAGTACTTCCATAGTTACTGCTCCACCGCACATCCATCAATGGAAAAAAAAAAAAAAGAAAATGAATTGGCAAGTAAATGCATGTCTCTGCAGTGGGTATCTGGGCAGAATAATGTTACAGCTCTCACATAATTCAAGTTACTGCATTTTCTCATTCTTTCACTGAGTGAAATGTATATAAAGCATATTCTGTATTTAGAATTAGAAGCACATCCGAGTCGGGAATTTCATCAAAGTAAAGAACTTTATTATATAGAACTTTTGCCAAATGCAAATAATTTTTGAATGGTTATAATAAAGCAGCTTTGTATATGTCAATTAGCTTTAGAAGTATAAATCTGAATTGAGCATTTCTGCACTCAGTGGCCTATAGAGCGTGCCCTTTACATCCCCTTCTTTTCGCTCTGTTTGATTAAAAACAATAGATGCAGTATCCATAACCAAAAACTAGTACAGACCTCAATGGGTCATTGAAAGATATGAAAAATGTCAGGTATTTACCACATTGTTAGGACTATAAGACACACTTTTTACTATTGTAATCAATGGGAAAGTGTCCCTATGTCGTAAAGTCCGAATAGGTAAAAAAATGTTTTTTTTGTAGTCCTAACCATCCTGGTTGCAATAGCTATGCATCCCAGGATGCAGAAATGTGTTCCATTCCCTCCAGATAAGCCACTGCCAAGAAGATCTTGTCTGCATTAGCACTAGCAGTACCCATTCTCTGAACACCCTGACCAACTTATGGAGAGACACATTTTACAATTAGATAGCATGAGTTGTGTATTAACATAAACATTCTGCATTGCAATAAATACATTTTATAACAAAAGACTCGTATCTCCTCCCATATGTAAATAGCTGCTCATGGGTAAAGTGTTGAATGCCAGATTGTAAAATATGTCTCTTCATAAGTTGGTCAGTGTGGCATGAGACATACAAATGACAGAAATTGAGTGTTTGCTTATACTGAACACATTTATGTCTCTGCACCTGAGCTAGATTTCTGGTGTTATATGGAGCAGCACTGAAAAGTGCTTTTTTCTTTAGATCGGAATGCTTGGGTGATGTCATCAGCAGTAGCATTACGAAAGGTTTTTGTTACGAACACTTTAAAAAAAATTACGATACCTAAAAATGACTTTTGGTACATCCTGCACTTAATGGTTTACTTTTCGAACTCCACATACTTTTCGAAGTTCCACACATATCATACCAGTAATACAGGATGATGCAATTCGTAAAGAAAAAAATATTTAACTACCAAATATCATGAAATAATATTCAACAATGTCACAAATGTGGTCACAGCTAAAAACGTTTTGTGTATATCAAGGGGTTTGTGACATAACACATGCCACACTCATTAGATCAAATTGAACTTGTAAGTTGTTTATATTGGCAAACTATCATCTTTTTGTTGTAATCAAAAGATAATGGACGTCTGCTTCTCACACTATGTGTGTTTTATGTTGCCTGTATCCCAGGACCCAGCCAGCGGAAAAATCTGAGGTCTATCTGCAGCAGTGAGGAATGCATTTAGTAAGGGTATAAGAGAGGCAAAGCTGTCTGTCTGTTTACAATTATAGGGTTAGCGGCCTAAAAGTAAATAACAAACATACAAGACTAGTATACTACACAGCTTAGGATGTCCATTGGTCTGATTTTTATTTACAGTGTTGTCAATAAAGGTATTGGTGGTCCTGGTACCCAATCCTTAGTACCATATTTTCCAGCGTATAAGACCAACTTTTCCAGTTAAAATAATAGAGTTTAGGATATACTCGCCGTATAAGACTACCCCTCTTCCAACACACACCAAATAAATTTCTTTAGTGGACGTGGAGCTAGGGCCTTACATTTGCCTACTCTGGCTTTTAACCCCTTCAACACTCTTAGAAGTCAAATCTTTTTAGGATTAGTAATTTGTATTCCCAATTTGAAAGCCCTAACTGCATCCTATTATTATTATTATTATTATTTCTATTATTATTATTATTGTTAATGTTTCTCTGCAGTTATCCATGGGACATAAATTGTATACATTTAACAACAAAAAAACTGGACAAATGTTGGCAATCTAAAAAATTTTACTTTTACAGTTGTGTATAAAGTATAAAGTGAAGTTTTTGTACAGATATTTAATGTGTTCTAGCTTAAATCTCAATCTCCCTGCAATACCAATTTCAGCCATGATGTCACTAGTGAGCACTTGCCGTCAGAGTAGCAGCACATAATCGGCTCCTTTCACACACAGCGGGGAAGGAGGGGCCCAAGGGGGATGCTACAATTTCTCTCTTCTCTGCCTGTGATTCAAATACATGGGCGCTGCTGTCAGGCAGTGTGGGGAGCACGGGGCTGGGCAGCAGACCTCCAGCCCCCCCTAGATGCTCTGTGGCCCTGGTGCCCGGCATATAAGACGACCCCCGACTTTTGAAAAGATTTTCCTGGGTTTAAAAGTCTACTTATACCCCAGAAAATACAGTAATATCAGTCATGATTGTTTGTTTTTTTACTGCAGACAACAAACATGAAAAATATCTGTAATACACAAGCAATTTCTGTGTATTTGTATTTGTTCCAGGCATTGCATATTTACTTGGTGGCTGAAATTTTAGTCTTCTCTGACCAGTGTACATTCCTCCGTACATTTAGGGAATCACCACATGCCCTTTGGTAAACTCAAAATGTGCCTTCTGTTTTTTTAATGTGAAATAAATACTTTTTTTCTGGCCACTATTCCATAAATCCCAACTCTGTGTGTATGGCTTATTGTGTTCCTATGGATATATACTCCATCCTATTCAACTCCTGTAGGGTTACCTTTGGACTGTGCTGCCTCTCTGATTAATTCCCTCTTTTTCTCCCTTTATTAATTTTGGTGGGCAGCCCCTTTGTTGTCAGGTTTGTCATGGTACCATTTTCTTTCCAATTGGGGGTTTGATGGTACTCCATGGGATCATCACAGATCTGGATATTTATTTATCACCCAACTCTGACTTACTTTATTCATCATACAACCCTGACCTTTACCCTTTAAGCATAATAACTACACAAATTACCCAAATGACCCTGATCAAGCAGGGGACAGCATATATAGTAAAAAAACAAACAAAACATAACTGAGAAAGCAATCATTTTAAAATGATAATTTGTAATTTAATATATAAATCATTCTTTCCTGCAAGAATATTTCTAATATCTGACTCCTGCTGCCTCTTATTTTCTGGGAATAGTTCTGTGAATCATGCAGTTACCAGGTAACATTTAAGTAAGAGCTGACACATTGCTGGGTGAAGTGACGACTATTAATTCCTTTGTGGATTCTTACAGTCACGCAATTACCTTTTTTTTTTTTTTTTTTTTTTTTTATATATGTAATAAGAGGAAAAGGGGTTTATTTTTTAGTGGATGGATTAGACACTGCTATTGCAATACACCATAGAAACCATTCTTCATGAGAGTAGTTAAACTATTATTTTAATGCTCAGGAATGTATCTTTCGTTTTTGGTAATGGTCTGGTTTTTTTTTTATTGATACCAAACAGATGAACAAATATATTGTGCAAACAAACCAAAATGTGTTCATTTATTTTGGTTATTTTGTGTCAACCGCTTCATGCATCCATATAGGGTGTGCTGGAAATCTAAGTTATGGAGCCATATACACCATGGTGCTGATCACCCAAGACATAACACATTCTGAGAACTACTACTGACAATGGCCTGTGTATATATATATATTATAGCATACAGATGGTTGAGAAATTTCAACTTGTTTGTTTGTGAGTTAATTGCAAAGCCCCTGAACATGGTATCAGATGTAGAGAAGGTTTGTGGAAATAGAAACCTCATCGGAGGTTTGCACAAACCCAGTTCAGGCAGAGTTTGTTTATAAGATTTACCTATGCTCAGCGAACCTGCTGATCAATTCTGACACCACCTCTTCACCGTCAGCAGTGATGACAAAGAGGCAGGTGGCAGCTCCATAGACCTCCATGTTATGGAGACAGCTTTAGTTTCCCAGCCCACATTGCAGGCATCATCAATGGTGCTGCCGATATGTAGAGAGAAAACCAGTACAGTGTACTCTGCTTTGATCGCATGTAGAACGATACAGGCAAATTGCTAGGGGGGTTAAGAAAAAGCACATAATGTATGCAAAAACTACAGAAAATTAAGTTTGAAGTCAATTTGAAAAACTAGCTAGCAATCTATCTATCTATCTATCTATCTATCTATCTATCTATCTATCTATCTATCTATCTATCTATCATATCACAATACAAAAGTTCACCCCTCACATAGTAGTGAATAGTTTGAAATATCAAGCTAAAAAGGCCATTCCCTGAGCTTCATAGCCATTTTCCCAGGATTCCAAGTTCTAGACAGGAAGCAAGTAGTACATTGTATGATGATAGATGTTCATATATAAATTATATTAGTGAGGACAGTGTACATGACAGCACAGGTAAGATTTCTATACATGTATGTCCCTTTCTATGGTCTTGTATTTGAGCCCATCTATGCTAAATGTTTACATTTCCTTCTGACTCCTACACACACATCTGTCTTACGTCTGTCTCCAGAAACCATCTCTGATTTATTGGAGACATCTGCTTATATTTTGTCTCATAATAATATGTGAACCTAGGGGGAGTTTGTACAGGAAACAAATGCAGTAACCTTTACATGTGTCCAATCCTTGTTGTGCAAGCAGAAAATAAAAGGACACACAAATACATCTGTTCTACATTTCAATATAAAATTATTGTATTATTTGCACTATAAGACTCACTTTCTCACACCCCCCCCCTCCTTTTTTTCCCTGACTTTAGAAAGCTGTCAGTGCCGCATATGTAAGCGGACTGAAGCATACACACTTTCCATGGACAAATCATCTGTCTAGATTCCTGTATGTGAGCAGCAGCTTCAGTTAGCTCACATACAGAAGCAAGGATGAATCCGTACGTATGTGAGCTGGCAGAAGCTGCTGCTTACATACAGAGAGCAGGACCAGGAGGCGGGGAATCCTTTGTCAGCTTCCCCGTCTTCTATAACTCCCACTTTTCCTGTTACTGGTATATTTATTGGGATCTTGTAGACCTAAAATACCGTATTTACTTTTCATTCAAATAGTTTTTTACCTATTGTTTATTGTTCATATTTTTTCTCTCATGTTCAAAACTGTATAACAAAAATAGCTGTTTTGCAATGTGAATTTGGCAGTAAAGCCTTGTGGTAATAATGCTGGATGTAGCATGCAGCTTTTGAGTTGAATGTTGACCGTGTCTACTATTTTGTCATGTTGCTGTGATGTATAGCCTGTGACTGGCCTGGTTTTGGCACATATGGAAAACCTCTTTCACTTTTTAATCATGTGACTACTCAATTTGCCTTATTTTAACGAAACATACTTTTTCTTTTAGGTGAACAGGAGCCAGTTATAAGCAGTGACTCTGACATCTCTCTGATAATGGCAGTAGAAGTGGGACTTTCAGATGTGGATCTTTCCACTGACCAAGACTGTGAGGAGGTGAAATCCTGAGCACGTCTGTTGCTGTTGTCCAAAGGAAAGACTTAGGAGATGTGAAGAGTTCACTTCTCTCTGGAGGTTGGGTTATTCCAATAATCAAAGACAAAAAAAAACTGAAAAACCACTCACCATCACCATAAGTCTCCGATGCACTCCATTGTGGGATGATCATGAGAAGCAATAGAGCCAGATGCCTGCCGCCTCCAGTACAGATGGATTTCCCTACTGTGTTCATATGGGAGCAAGTCAGACTGCAGGCTTCATTGATGTGAATGGTAGACTTGGAACTATAGTGAAATCTTCGATGCTGTTTTTAAAGAAAATGAGATATAAACTTTATAACCTTTTGTTGTTTACCCAGTTTTAATCAGTGTATTCCAATCGCAAATATCTTGGTCCTGATAGGAAATGTTTTTTTTCTACTTCATGGCTTTGCTGCCAAGTCAACAGGAGGAGATTGTGATGGTCATGAGTGAATGCCCTGCTCTTATCTGAAGAAGGTTATGATTACAGCATGGGCAACTGTCCCAGAAGCACTCCAGAAGAAAATGTGTGTTGAGAGGAACCTAGCCAGTTGCATGTGATCAGGCATTCCTCATGAACTGCATCAAGAATGCTAGGTACTACAATTACAGTCTGTAGGTCTCAGACTTGTGTGAATGAAATTGCACACCATCTATTTACATTTGTATTTTAAATATGTTGGTCAAAGTGTTTGACTTAATACAAGTTAAAAAAAAATATAATCCCCCATACATATGGTGGGGGAAACAGTCCTTTTCACTCTTGATGAAGATGTATACTGTATTGTGCATACACTACAGAGTGGGATATGTTTTTCAAAAATAAATATATATTTTTTCAAAAGAATACAACTATTGATGAATTTTGAAGGAGTGGTGATCTGGTGCTCTGAATTCCTTTATGATGGTTTTGTGACAGCATGGCATCTTAGGTTGTGAACTTCAAACAAACTGAAATGTACCATATTGTTCGCACTATAAAACGCACCCCTGCGTGCTGCTGGTCCAAAGGCATGACCACCCCTGTGTGCTGTTGGTCACACCATGGCTTCCTGCAAGCACCTCAGCTCTCCCGGCTAAAAGATCAGGGAGGCAGCAAAGCTGTCAGATGGGCGATCTCCTATCTGTACTGCATTGTTTATATCAGTGCAGCCTCGCTGATATAAACAATGAAATGGTAGAGACAGATGAAAGAGCTGCCAGCCGGTGTCTCACTCAGGCTGGCAGCTTTGACCGGCTGATAACACAATGCATAGGAGAGATCTGCCCGTGGGTGGATCTTTCCTCTGGGTCCATGTTAACTCTGTGTGAGCTGGGATGCTTGAGCTCAATTCACACATAGTGCTGATGCACATGGGAAACTTGGGCAAAAGCTGCCCACCTCACCCACAGCTCTGCCGGTCAGGGCTAGAGGCAGGGAATCTGTCAGAGGCAGCATCTCCACCTCTTTAACGCCTACTGGTAAAGCTCTGGCCAGAGTGGTAGAAAGCTGAAATATTTTTCATCATCAGACACTCCTAAGTATAGGGTGCACCCTATACATTGTAGCTTCCTATAGTCTGCGAAATACAGTACACAAATATTGTAGCTTGGATGTCTTGCTGATTTTAAAACGTTTTTTTCTAGTCACTAGATAAGACATCTACTGCCAGCAAATTTGGCGTGTTATCACCTTGGTGACGAAGCTTTTTCCCTGCCATGAGCCAAGATAATGCATAGCGCTTACCTATACATGTGGGATTGGTCACATTTTGTCAATTTACTAAATTTTACATTTTATTATCTTTATTTGTTTTACTTATTTTAACCTCCCTGGTGGTAGCATGAGCATAAGTAATCTTTTTAACTTCTCCGCCCAGTCTAGCCACATTCGTCCACGCGAGGGCCCCAATTGGTTCTCAGTCCAGCCCCTGTGTCAAACTTAAATGTGGCCTACGAATCAGAAAGTTTCCCCACCCCTGCACTACATCAAACCATGCATTGCAATTTACATTTATATACTATTAAAAGGTTTGTGGGATTTGCAGCTGCATTGCTTTTCACTTTCTGCTCATAAAATGTTCATTATTGTTTGAAGATATTTTTGATAAAGTGGATCTCTGAACCCATGTTTTTTATTAGATCAGCCATACTTATCCTTAATCTTACCAACCATATTCACAAGATGTCTTGCATTGTGCAGGAGTCGACATTTTTGACTAAAGTTATTGTCATGGTAAGGAGATAATCTTTGCAATTGTATGCTGCCTTGTAACTTCACTGGAGTACCAAGTACAAACAGGTCTAGCAGTGGATACATGTTAGCCTTTCAAAATGAAATGAAAACACCTGCAGGTAAGTGACATTAGCAGATGTCAGAGTTCTAAGCAAATGTCATATCTAATAGGGTTCCTACTCTATTTCTTTTGCTCTTGCTGTATCTGACCTATGGTGAGGCTGTGGACTACATCTGACATATTCTGGAAGGGATATTACCAAGGGGTGAAGTGCAAATAACCGATATAGCATTCCTGCCTGAAAACTTAAGAGAAATTGCTAAGCAAGCCAGATTGGATTAAAGCACCCCTAAACTCACCTGATGTATGTTGTATCCCTCACTGGTAAACCTCATATTATTGGGATGGTCTTTAAATATAGACCTGTAAGGATTTATTCCTGCATGTCCCTCTTTTCTCTGCAAAATCACTGAGGCTGTGGGACAGATAAAGCTCTCACATCAAATACTTTCATTCCTACTTTAAAAGCCATTGTATATGGCTCCCCATGTGGCCATCCAAACTACTGCAGCTATTTACTCAGAAGAATGTTTGAGCCATATGTGAACCATGGCTTTATTATTGTAGCTTTGTATTGTGGTAAATCTTATGTTACAAGTATGTGGATTAACAAAAAAATTGTATTGCATAATGTTGATGCTGAAAGGTACACTATATTAAGATGCAAAAATGATAGGGGGGACTCGGAAGCTACATTCACCACATCCGATAGAAAATAGGAAAAAAGGGGGTATGGGTGAACTAAACCCAAGTAAGAGGGTGGCCAACCCTCAGTGGACTTTTAAGGTGAAAAAAATGGGTTTACCAAAAATGGAGTTCCAGTCGAAGGAGTGGGATTCACAATATTTATTTAAGTCCTTGATTGTGCAAATTCGTATCAAATCTTGAAATCACAACAACATAAATGAGTAGAAAAGAGACGATCCATCAAACCCAGAGCGCGTCAAATTTGCCCCGGGTAGGGGGCAATCTGGGAGCCTTCACTAAGGTAGGAGCAAGCCACTATACCCTGCAAAGGGCTCTTCAGCGGACCTTACTTCCAGCTCATTTTGATGTATACATGATTTGGTAGCCTAAATGGAGGCTGATTGTTATGCTTTCACCCAGGTACTTATTTAACCCTTTGAAATCTCTATCTGCTGGAAACTGCAGACATATCAGTGTGGGACGGGAGGATCTGACTTCCACCAAA
>CM070032.1:173749701-173763581 GCA_036250615.1 Ptychadena robeensis
TGCTCAGAAGCTTGGAGGTCACGAGAGAAGGACGTCGCTGGCGGTTGATACCGTTACACCCCATATATACTATTATGGTATGTCTTTTTTAATGCAAGTTGAAGGAAAACCAGGTCAGCGTGTGAAAGCTACACATGGGGTTATATGGAATGCCCCATATATATTATTTTGGTAATGTGCCTCTTATCAAAGTAGTATAGTGGAAGCATAGGTGCTCAGGCACCATCTGGGTCGCTAATTGGCTTTCACGCCAATCGCCTCCCCTCCTCTTCCTGCTCTAAGAAGATCCCAAGCAAGGATGCCTTGGTGGAGGATCGGAGAACAGGAGAGTTCCTATGCATTAACAAGGGAGCTGCCGAATAATGCCCAAAGGGCCGCAGGTTGGGCACCTGGTCGCTACATGAACAGCAGTCAGCGTAGATACAGTCGATACCAACTGATGTGAAAATCACACCAGCTTGCAAAGAGCTGGAAAGTCTGATTATTGATGATGGACTTCTAGTTGCCCTTTTTTCAGAACCTGTATGCCTAGAGCCTTCTTTGACCTTAATGTATCACAGAATGCACTGTAATCCAGAAGCTTCCTTTCTTGCTTCTATGCCCTTCATTATTCTGGGTTTCTGTTGCTCTTTTTGCTGGGTTTTTTTTTATTACTGATGATTGTGTGTTCCTGATTATGTCTGTTCTTTCCCTAAGAGCTGTAACACACTGGAATCTGATCTAAATCTGAAACCTGTCCGTGTTTGAGCATAATATTCCAACATACAGACTGTGCGGTGGGCATTTACAGTGCTTCACTCAAAAACTGGTTTGGAAAATCATTCCTGAAGTGTGTTGATGTACAATGCTCCATCAATTGAAATTTAATGGGCAGCTAATCGCACAACAATTCCGTGATGTGCACAATGTGAAAGAGCCTTGACCTTCAACCTTTGCCTGACTATTAAATGATTGTTTTGGTAACTGCCACTAGATCTGTGTGCAACTGTGTCTGTGGGCAATAGGCAAGGTGCCATGCAGTTACCTAGACTCTGTGGGCCAGCACATTTTAGGGCACGTACAAACCTACATATTTCTGCTACATATATTGACAACCAAATGCAAACCTGAAATATTATTCTGAGGGTGCCAAAGGAAGTGTACTGGATACAGTGATAACTGGATCCAATACAATTCAAAGTAAAAAACAAAACACATTTTCAATTGTAATAAAAATGTTATAAACAAAACATAAATATAAATACATACGGTTATGAAATCTATCATACCAAATACGTATTTTAGAGATTTTATCATTCGGGTGATACCTTTTTATTAATTTAATTTATGTAATTTTTTTTTACATAATTGTGTGTTTCAAATATTATTATTATTCAGGATGTCTCTAGAACCTTGTACGGACATATTGGGAAGTTACAGGCTTACAACATAAAAAAATTCCATTTAAGTCTATGGTGCGCTTTTGGTACAGAAATCTGGACCTCAGCAGAACGCTAGGGAGGTTAATGGATATTTGCTGTTCTCTGTTTGAATCTCTTAGGAGAACAGTATATGAATATGAGAGAACTACAGTAGTGGCCATCACAACTAATCATTGATTGATTAATCAGATCAACAGAAAGAATTTAGCTTTCACTTATTTCAATGTCTCTTAATTTTGTATTTGAAATGTTAAAGTAAATAGCTGACACAAATACATCTATAGGGAGTTTCTCATTCTTTCTGTTGAAGAGCGTGTTTGTGCATATTGTTAACATTAAATGTTCCAATTTTACATCTGTAATGTTGTTGGAAACAGTCCTCAGGAGATGAGAACAGGAACAGAAGCTCCATTGGCACACAAAGTTGCTGATAAAGTTGTCACACAAAGTTGCTGATTCATTTAAGAGCAAATATAAACCCTAAAAAGTCATAAGCTGATGTATTGCAACTTACCAGCCATTAGATGTCTTTACATTAGTTTTCTCTTTTTATGCTTTTTAGCTTTCCACAGTCTGGGGTTATGCCTTTTGGGTTTATGACATAACCTTGCATTAGAAGTTATATCATTGTGTATGGCTTAAGTAGTACTATTCTATTTTGGAGGGTACATAGAACATACAGCGGATATAAAAAGTCTACACACCTCTTGTAAAATGTCAGGTTGCTGTGCCGCAAAATGAGACAAAGATAGTTTTCCACCTTTTAATGTGACCCATAAACAGTACCACTCAAATGATAAGCAAACTGAAATCTTTTAGGTGGAGGGAAGAAAGAATAAAAAAAATAAAATAAAATGGTTGCATTAGTGTGCACACCCTTAAACTAATACTTTGTTGAAGCACCTTTTGATTTGTTAAATTCGAATTTGATTTGTTAATAAAAGTCGAAATTTAAATTTTAAACTTAATTTATGCAAAAACGATTTGTGTTAGAGCCATACTTTTTTTGTAGTATACCCCCAACCCTTCTCTACATCTCCAGCAAGTTTGGTGATGATACCATGTTCAGAGGCTTTGCAATGAACTCTAAATGGTTGAATTAAAAAAAAAATTGACCATCTCTAATGTTTTCTAGCAGAAGGTTTTGTGCCAATATTGACTGGTATTTGGAACTGTCGATAATTCCCTCTATCTTAACTAAGGCCTCAGCTGAAGAAAAACCAGCCCCAAAGCATGATTCTGCCACCACCATGCTTCACTGTGGGTGGTGGTGGGTTTTTTTTGTGATGTGTAGTATTGTATAGTATAGTGGCAAGACAAACGTCTTTACTAATGAAGAAAAACATCCAAGCCAGGCTACATTTTGCAAAAACACATCTGCTGTCTGCCACAAGATGTGATGGTCTGATGAAACCCAAATGTAAACTTTTTGGCAATAATTCCAAAACATATGTTTGGCGCAAAAACAATACTGCAGATACAATACTGACAGTATTGACTGTTTCTGCAAAGTAGAATGGACAAATGTTGCCAAGTCAAAATGTGCCATGCTGATAGACTTCTATCCAAAAAGACATAGTGCTGTAATAAAGTCAAAAGGTTTAAGGGTGTGCACTCTTATGCAACCAATTTATTTAATATTTTTTCTTCCCTCCACCTAAAAGATTTTTGTTTTTCAATTCAATGTTACAGTGTATAGGTCACATTCGAGGTGTAAAAAGTTCTGAAATGATTTATCTTTGACTCATTTTTGTACAGCACAGGAACCTGACAATTTACCAGGGGTTTGTAGACTTTTTATATCCACTGTACCTACCATGTGATCCCTGAACTTTTCCCCTTCACCAGCTTAAAGAACCCATTTAAAATGAAGACTGGGTTGGGATGAGGACCTTCATGTGAGTTTGGGACATGATTGCTGCTATGGGTAAGGACAAGAATCTCCATTCCTTAACATCTGTGAAAAGTTGGGCAGTTAACCTCCCTAGCGCACGGCTGAGGTCCAGATTTCTGTACCAAAAGTGCACCATAGTCTTCAATGGTAAATTTTTCTTTATGTTGTAGGCCTGTAACTTCCAAAAATATGTCCGTACAAGGGTCTAATAGACATCCTGACTATAATTATGTTTGAAACAAACAATTATGTAAAGAGAAGAATATATATATATATAATATATCTGTTCATGTTCATAGACTCCATCAATCCTCCTGAGGAAGCGGCCATTTTCGCCGCGAAATGCGTCAAGGAATATTGATGCTTGTCGAATATTGTTTTGTTATGTGTTACATGTAATGTAATGTGATACTTGTCTGTACTATGCCCACATGTTTGATTTGCTTGATACTTTTGTATTTTAGTACTTCATTTGTGTTATAAATACCATTTTGTGTTATAAATGCCACTAATGTTACGCAATTTTACACATGCAATAGGAGGTTATTAAACTACCTCCATTGATTACGCTTTTTTGCCGTTTGAAAGTCCCATTATTAGAGTGTACCAGTCAATCGGTTGTAATTCACTGGTATAGGGTGCCACCACACACTTGTATTCGCAGTGTGTACCAGTTCTATTTTAAACAATTATGTAAAAAAATGTTATGTTTTTTTTATAAATTTTATGAGAAAACACAGAAATCAGGGAACAAAGCTATGCTGCTATGTACTAAATCTCGCCCAAATAAAGTCTCTGGTGCCCCACATGTGCCCATTTGCAGTTAACCCTCTCTAACCTGGTGTGATGGATGTGATAAAATCACACCAGGTTAGAGAGGGTTACTGCAAATGGGCACATCTGGGGCACCAGTGACTTTTTATTCTGGCGATATTTAGTACATAGAAGCACATTGAAATCAGTTTTCTACATAGAAAACTGATTTAATGCATTGTACTTTTGACTTTCCCGCCGCCTCCCCGACATGACGTCATTACGTCACTCGGAGGGGAGGGGGAGAAGAGACGGAGGATATGCTGCCAGCCAGCATGTCACATCGGGGACACCGGGACAGCACAGAACTGTAAATATGCGCTGCCTGAGCCCCGATGTGTGCTGGACGGCAGCATCTCGTCCAGTGCTATAGTAGCAGAAGCAGCGCTGGACGAGATGCTGCCGTCCTGACCACAGGGCGGTTAATATAAGGTAGGTATGTGCTTCTTGCATGTCTGCATAAAAAAAAAACTAACAGCTAAATTGACAAAGGATGCGTTCAGGTTCAAGTGTATATCATGTGTGCAAACCTATGCCATACCTATGTACACTATACAGGACACAATATTCTTAAGGGATTTACAAAATTTCACTGTGCCCATTACAAGTGATTTTTTTATTTAAGCACATGTTTTTGTATTCCAGTACACATTAAGACGTTACCTGGTCATTTTGCCTAAAGGTCTCAGAAACAGAGGGATACGACTTGTGAAGTATGCATATAAAATAATATGGATTCCCCATTAAAATCACAGCAATTTGCAGACTAGAATGGAAACTTTTTGGGTAACCTAAAATATCAACCTATGATTGTTGTATTTTTGTGTTATTGAATTATTTGGTAAAAAAAAAATGAATTATATAGAACATCAGAAAAGAGTCTTAAAAAGCTAACCATGTAACTTATGCCAATGTCTTTGAGCTGGCTTAAACATGACTATGTTTTTTGCATTATTGCTTTAAAGTGCCTAATTTACGCCTACATCAACATTGATAGAGGAGTTGCAATGGAATTTTTGTCATTAAAAGAAATCGCAATGCAGGACTGAGTGTAGTGTTTTTTAAATGATTTGCCATTTTTCCAGCTGATCAAGTTTACACACCCAAGGGAAATTTAAAAAAAGTTTAAAGTTAAGGTCCCCATACAGGTAAGGAGCCATGGCTGATTTTGCTGCCGTTCGATGCGCCTGTGTGCTGCAAAATCAGCCGCATATGCCCACAAAGCTTGGTTGGCCAGAGAACAGACATGTCCGTAAATCTTTGGCCAATACTGTGAGCGATGGAGAGCAGCGTCATCACGTTGCACTCCACCGCTCATCTGTCGGCACCCACTTACTGAGAGGCCCTTTAGTAAGTAGTGAGGTTAGCAATTTAAAACTTTCCTCTCTTCTAGGCCTATTGGGAGTGTAAAGCAGGGTACAGACAGCTCGATATTCGAGCCGTCCGATGTACCCTGCAGCAGGGTGATGACGTCATAACGCTGCTGTCCGATATCGGAGATGGTGGGGAGAGCAGAACTGTCTCTCCCCTGCTCTTCAGCCGAGCTTTGCCTGGAGACCCAGGCAAAGCATCGGACATCGCTGTATTAACGGTAAAGTCCGATAGGCAGATTTTATGGGTCTAATAGATGGCCGTGAGCACGCACGTCCATGTCTGTACCCTGCTTAAAGCTGGCCATAGACGTCTCGATCTATGGCCAGCTTTTAGCAAACTCCAGCTAGAGAACTGGCAGAAATCCTGTATGTTCCACTAACAAACGCGATTCCTGTCAGATTGTAGCTAACTCCCCCTCTGAGTTAACTGCCTCTGCTGCAGGATCGGAGGATCGGCATGAAAAGAACCAGCAGGACGGATCCGTGTGTGATCCGACCTGCCGGCTCTTTTGGTCAAATCCTCAAGGTGGGCTTCCTTGTAGTTGCAGCCGACCGACCTTTATGTGCTCGGTCGGCCGCAACAATGGCTTAGGAAGCCTGGTCTCCTGCGTTCTAATGGTCTGACTTTCAGTAGTGTACATCAGTGCTGTGTCCTTTAATTATATAGAGGTGGGTAAGAGAACATGTAAATAGGTAAACATTTTTTGGACACTCAAAAGTGCCAGATACCAGAAAGACAAATAGATTCCTAGTGATGTATTTTCTTTTTTTGTCATCCTTTTTTATTTTAATTATTCTATT
Organism: Ptychadena robeensis; assembly: GCA_036250615.1. Lineage (NCBI taxonomy): Eukaryota > Metazoa > Chordata > Amphibia > Anura > Ptychadenidae > Ptychadena > Ptychadena robeensis. Next base: position 173,756,004 of record CM070032.1, read on the forward strand.
TTAGTGTCAGGGTTACATAAAAGAGCACTGCATAACTCATTACAATAAGTCTGTTGGTGGTAAATGGCCCTCACAAGAGTGATCAATGGACAATACCACTTTACATAGAATATGTAGAAGATGGTGGGCACCCTTAAATTGATGGTAGGTAGAAGAATGCATTGGTGTTTCTTGGCATTGGTGTATGGAAATTCTACATTACTGGTCAATAGGGAGAATGTCATTGGTGGCCAGTAGGGTGAATTTAGACATCTAAAGCCGACATCTCATGGAAAGCAGTATACATCAGTTCATCTGCCTCTTCTGTAAGATACTGGTTCTGCTGAATAATAACAGTGGGACATTTACACAGAAAATTTGCAGCTAATACTTGAATAATTAATATACTGTATATGCTACTGCTATCCTTATTGGAGGGCCCAAGGCTTTGAAATTTTTCTAACATTTTTTGTCTGCAGCATGCTGTCATCAGCTCTTGCTATAGGATCAGTTAAACCCAATAAGAAGCTCAGCATTATGTGGCATTTCTTAAAAAGCCACAGTCCAGCACTGAGAAGTCCTTTGGCTGATGTGAAGTGTTGTTTGGTTTGGGGGGGTAGGGCTGAAAGTCTTTTCTAAAGCTAGCCATACATGTGTCGATTCCTAAGCGATCGACGATCCGATCGATTCCGGTGAAGTCACAGGCATCGATCAATTGACCATACAAGTCTGTGCCTACCACCTTAGGCCACCGATTCCTGGACGATTCTGTTACCAGTCGATCGATTCACAAATGTCAACGCCCCTTGATGTGTGCCCAATCGATCAGAAAACACCAACAGGTTGGTTCCCTGGCCGATCCGATTTGGGGGCCATGTCGATCGGTCAAGGTGGGCTGCACTCGATTCCTCGTCGATCGATCGGTGTGCATGCGCCTGGTGATCAATCGGCCAGGAATGAGTGTGAAATCGACCTGTGTATGGCTACCTTTAGACAGAAAAACATCCAGGCCAAGTTAAAGATTGAAAAAAAAAACCAATACATTAAGTCTCCCAAAAAAGTGTATGTTGTAATATGATTAGACCAAGGTTGGACATTTTGGTGTCTTTTTGTGACGCCAAAACAACACAGCGCAGTAGTGTCATGCTTTATGGTTGCATTTCTTTAGCTGGATTTTAAGTCAAGATGGAGGGAAATAAAATAGTTACAAATACCAGAACACTTGGACCCCAACTTATACATCCGAATGGCTGAACCGGAAATAAATGGTAGACACCAACCTAACAAGACTGAATGCAGTAATGAAATCAAAAGGTGCTTTTACAAACTATAACTTTAAGGGTGTGCACTTACACAACCAGACTATGAAACATTTTTTTAGAAAAACAGACAAACACTAAATGATATGATTCATGATGCAATCTTTTTGCATTTATTTGTACTTTTTGTTCTCAGGTTAAAGATTTTATTAGCAGAGATCTTCATTGTATTCTATACTTTGCCATCTGTACACAGTTCTTAATGTGTGATTTAGGAGAACATTGTGAGCAGATACATAAAGTTAAACGAGGTCATTTTAACACCCAAGCTTATTTTGGGCAACTGCTAGAACAAATCTGGCGTACCCATAACCTTTATAAGCAAATACAGCCGCTGATAAATACCCTCATACATTGTCTTCTAGGAGAAATCACAGTCCTGTCTAAGGCAATGTTTACACTAGAGGGATCACACGCGTTTTTAATTGCGGTTACTGTGGCCGATTGCTCCCATTAAAGTCAATGGGCATGATTACACACAAGGGATCAGCGCCGATCTGGCTTGGTCACGATTTTGGGGGTGATTTTGAACAACACCTTACCACGTTTTTTAATCGTGGACCACTTGCCCTCTCATGATCACACCCATTCAAAAAACGCTTCTCAATTAATTGGCACATGATTTTTGAATGGGACGCGTCCCATTCAAAGTAATGGGATCGGCCAGGGATTTACCGGCATGTTGAATCACCGTGCGATCAGATATGCGGTAGATTCCTGGTCGATTTGACCAGGTAGGCCCACCCAATTTGGGGACAGGCGATTGCCAGGAGTGTGCACGGCGGACGATCGGGTGAAAATGGCTACCTTTAATGTGATTTTGTCTTGACATTTTCTATAACACTAAATTCACCTCATCTCAGGAATTATAGAAGTTATATATATTATAGAAGTTTAGGGAGACACTTTTCAATATCAGCAGTAAGATTGCTGGCACTGATCTGCAAATCTGTTACTCAGGCAACTGGCGATTCTCATGCTTACATTCTAAATTGACTACTTATGGCCTAGGTGCCCAACCTGCGGCCCGGGGGCCACATGCGGCCCTTTGGCCATTCTTCAGTGGCCCTTTTCTGTCCTCTACTTTCAGCCCCCCAAACCTAACTGCCGCACTTGTGGCCCTCCATATCAACTCAGTTGCCCACCACTGACTTATGGGCTCAATTACAAGGGTGGTTGTTGACCGCCCGGTAAATGACCATTTAGTGTAACCCACCTGAAAATGCAACATGACCTGTCACAGGGTCAATATCTAAACAACCCCTGAAACCTGCCTTTGCAGGTGCTCGCAGACGGGAGTGCCCGGCCATTTTCAGCACATATATTCACTGTACTGTCTGTGATGAAGCCATACATTTCCCTATACTTGGAAGCACACGTGTTTTATCCAGTGGAATCTGAGTCATGAGTGATATCGTATTACTAGTAATGTGAGTCCTTAACTGCCATTTTGTCCTGAATGGGCACAGCAGCCTGTGGCCAGGAATACGGTTTTACTCAACTGTAAATGTTCAATGCTTAAGATTCAATGCTTAAGTAGTCCCAATGCTCAAACCTTTTTTTGTAGTTGAACTGCTTTTCTGTTAAGTTTTGTGTCCATCCCTCCTAGGATAACCATTCTCGAGATCAGGGGGTCTCAAACTACGGCCCATGGTGTTATTACCTAAATAAATACCGGTAGGTCTTTCATTTGACATGCTATGCTAAATTAATAGGGCACATCCTGCCGATGTGGCAGGAATGCGTCTAATGCCACAGGCAAACTACCCACAAGTTGCGGGAGTTCACCCTGCAAATCGGCCTCATCATGGACACATGGCCTTAATATCACATGTGTTATAGTATTATATTTTTCTTATTCCAAATTCAATGTTTAAACATATTCATGTTTGCTTCTATATAAAAAGCTTTATCGTTATATCTTCTCAGTAGAAAAAACTTCCTCAATCCTAGATTTTTCTTCAATAAATACCATTTTTTCCTGGGAATTATTTTTTTGGCCTACCAAGTATTTAACCTCCTGGGTGTTTGGCCCGGAGGGCTGAGTTTGATCCATCATGAAACTCAGCCCGAGTTACCTCCGGAAAAACGTACCTGTCCGCCGGATTCTGTGTACACACCGATTCTGGGTCTGCCCCCTATCACGTCACTGGTGACACAAAGGGGGTGGGGGTAGGCAACTCCATAGACCTCCATGTAATTAAGGGGGCGTTGCCTTTTCCCAGCACAACTCCAGCATCTCTGGTGACCCCAGAGGTGTGCATGGGACCTCCGGGCAGGCAGGAAATCACGGCTGAAATGATTGTTCTCCGCCACTAACGCCCGTGGCGCGCTTTTAAAAAAAAGCACGCCATGTGTGTAATGCCCAGGAGGTTAGGTTTGGCACCCCGGGTATAGATAATGGACTGTCAAGTCATTTTTTTATTCTAAACTTTAAAAAAAGGGCTTTACAAATTAACATTAACCTTTGTAGCTGTATGTTTTGAATCAGCCTCAAAGGGGTGCTCAGAATGACGTTAGTCCAAACAATATGCTTGTCTCAAGGGCTCCTGTCAGTGTTTATTGGCAACATCAAAGATCCAAAGTATATACCATTGCAGGGGTTAATAGCAGGGAGGTAACGCAGTCCACACAGGAAAATGCCAAGCCTCCTGGCTTGCAATCATCAACTCAAATTATCTCCTTTACCTCAGAAAAGTCTGTATAATTGGCCTGACCCACAGGCCTGGGTCCCACACTTTGTGTGGTCCCTGGTATCCCCTGCTCAGGCAGCACAGTGTCTCCCCACCTCTCCAGGAAGTCCTGACTGACAGGTCTCCTTTGTGGAGACATATCCAGCTACCTCATTATCATAGTGATTATCTTGGTGGAATGGAAGGGCCCACCCAGTTCCGCCCACTCCAGAGTCCAGATGCCTGTAACCAAAAACAAAACTGGACGGCAACCTACTATTTCTGCCCAACCATCTTGGACAACTTTCAGGATACACCATCAGACCATTTCACTGCTGGATATGGTCCCTTTACACAGTGACAGACAACCGGTCTGTCACAGTAGTTAGGCAGAGCAACCTCAAAATTTGTCCTTGGTATATCATGTAGATCTTATTTGGTCCTGCCAAAGACTCCACACCCACATACCAGTGATCAGGAGTCACGAAAAGCCTATACATTAGCGTTGATCAAATACAACCTTCAATAAAATCTATCTTCAAAAGAACGGGCGCCTCAACCTGACCTTTTTTTTACATAGGTATCTACTACTGTCTTATACCGCCCTCCGGAAGCATGGTTTTAGCCACGGAAAACTCCCTGGATTCCCACAGGTCAAACCACAATGCGACCAGGACTAGAGATGGTCGAATTTTTCGACTAGCTGGATTTGTGAGCTAATTGCAAAGCCTCTGAAAATGGTATCGTCACCAAAATTGCCCGAGATGTAGAGAAGGGCTGTAGTACATGTAGTTTTTGCATAAATTAAGTTCAAAGTCAAAGTCGAAATTTCAACTTTCTAAATTAATACTTGATTTTGAACTTCGTTTATGCAAGAACTATTTGTGTTAGAGCAAAACTTTTTTTCCAATGTTCCCACAACCTATCTCTAGCAATCTGATACAGTTTTGTAATAAACCCCAAACCTTCTCTTCATCTCCAGCAAGTTTAGTGATGATACCATGTTCAGGGGCTTTGCAATTAACTCAAAATCATTAAAATGATTTAATTTTTGGAAAGCAATTCAACCATCTCTAACTAGGACCAAAGTCGAACCATCACTGCATGGAGACAGTGAAGAATATCGCCACAAGCATACTTTTTTCAAAAGTTGCTGGCAACAAAAGGACCCCTAGCTAAAGGGATCTTTTTAACCAGCAACCAAAAACATAAGTCAATTACCTTTTTTAATGTATACATTATACAGTTGTGCTTAAGCCTATCGCAGGCCCTTACCGTGTCCCCATTTTGTGTTTTTTTCGCCTGGGGCCCTCCTATCCAATTTTTAATGGAGCCGCCTACAGCTTCTTTTTAAAAGTACACAACACCTATCACAAGTGAATCATTTAACATCCATTAGAGAAAACTGAATGTAGTTGTCTTTTATTCAACAATGGTTTGAACAACCATTTAAAGTCTGTGTTTAGTGTTCCTTACTAACTAGTTGAAAGGGAAATATCCATCCATGCAATATGCGCATGCCCGCTATGACCCATACAGTTGATATATAGAACATAATTCATTTGGTTTAGAAAAATAATTGCTTTACTCTTTAAAAGGGAAAAAGAAAAATTGTTATAGCATGACAAATTCCATTTGCGCAATAAATTCTCTGAATGATTGTGACCTCTGCTTAGAACATGGAAAGTATGAATAAATATCTAGAACAGTAGTATAAAAAGACAAACAGTCAGAATCTGTATTTCCCATAACACGCATTATGAAATGACTTGACCTTTTCTATGTTTTTCCCTGTTCAGACGTATTTTCTGAGCGCTGCTCTGTCATGGGAGAGATTCTTACAGGTATAGCCCTATGATGTTCTCATGTTATTAGCTTTGTGTTAAGTGATGGAATAGTAATGTGTGTAACTGCAGACTGAGATCTCTGGAGCACGGCCATGTGTGCCGGTTACCATGTCAACGAAACACACAACACAGCTGTCACTGATGTTACAGTCACTCTGGGAATGTACATTCCCAACAATCTATGGAGTGTAATCCCAAGCCACTCAGCCTGGCATCAATATTGCTATATAAACAATGGAAAGGTGCAGATAATTAAATGAAAGCACACATTAACCAAAACAATTTTCCGCTGTGGACATTAATTGCTTTTCCTTTGATCTAGTCTATTCACAAAAACATGGTTGGATTGATCTCAATAGTAGCCAGGAAACTGCAATATCAGTAAATGGGTCCTTCTAAAAAGCATGATGTCATAGGATGCCACCCAAGTAATAAGTCAGTTCAAGAAATATTTTCCATGCCAAATATACTGCTATCAACTGTGGTACAAATTCAATGTGGAAGTAGGAACAGCAGAAACTCTGCCATAACGTGGTCTACTAAGTCACAAAACTCTGCCATAAAGTGGTCCACAAGTCAAAAAGTGGGCCCATTAAGTACTAAGGAGCATAGATGGTAAAATTTCCCAAACTTCCTCTGGCATTACCCTGAATGCAAAGACTGCACCTGCAGCCGCTTTTAAAAATTGCTGAACAGCTGCATGCAAGCTTTACATACCCATATGATAGTGGACACTTCCAACATTATGGGGACAATTTTCAGAAGGATCCAGCATGGCAGTGCCCAAGGCAATATTTATGAAGACATAGCTGGGTGAGGTTGGTGTGAAAAATTAACTTGCCCATACAGAACTCTGACCTCAACTCCATTGAACTTTTTTAAGGGAAATATATGTCAGCATATGATATACAATGTAGTATACAGTGGCTTGCAAAAGTATTCAAACTTTTGTGAACAATTATGAAGTATTATAAAGTATTCAAAAGTATTATGAATTTTCCACCTTTCCACATATACAGTGGCTTGCAAAAGAACTTTTACACATTTTGTCACGTTACAGCTACAAACATGAATCAATTTCATTGGAATTTCACGTGAAAGACCAATACAAAGTGGTGTACACGTGAGAAGTGGAAGGAAAATCATACATGATTCCAAACATTTTTTACAAATAAATAACTGCAAAGTGGGTTGTGCGTAATCATTCAGGGTATGCCTCTACCAGCTTTGCACATCTGGAGACTGAAATCCTTGCCCATTCTTCTTCGCAAAACAGCTCCAGCTCAGTCAGATTAGATGGACAGCGTTTGTGAACAGCAGTTTTCAGTTCTGGCCACAGATTCTCGATTGGATTTAGATCTGGATTTTGACTGGGCCATTCTAACACATGGATATGTTTTGTGTTAAACCATTCCATTGTTGTCCTGGCTTTATGTTTAGGGTCGTTGTCCTGCTGGAAGGTGAACCTCCACCCCAGTCTCATGTCTTTTGCAAGAGGTTTTCTTCCAAGATTGCCCTGTATTTGGCTCCATCCATCTTCCCATCAGCTCTGACCAGCTTCCCTGTCCCTGCTGAAGAGAAGCACCCCCAGAGCATGAGGCTGCCACCACCATATTTGACAGTGGGGATGGTGTTCAGAATGATGTGCAGTGTTAGTTTTCCGCCACCCATAGCATTTTGCATTTTGGCCAAAAAGTTCCGCCTTCTTCCACATGTTTGCTGTGTCCCCCACATGGCTTGTGGCAAACTGTAAACGGGACT
>CM070032.1:173763681-173783918 GCA_036250615.1 Ptychadena robeensis
AGGTGCACTCTATTTAGTCATTAGCACTCATCGGGCAATGTCTATGGGCAACTGACTGCAACTGACTGCACCAAAGGGGGCTGAATAATTACGCACACCCCACTTTGCAGTTTTTTATTTGTAAAAAATTTTTGGAATCATGTATGATTTTCGTTCCACTTCCACATGTACACCACTTTGTATTGGTCTTTCACGCGGAATTCCAATGAAATTGATTCATGTTTGTGGCTGTAACGTGACAAAATGTGTAAAAGTTCAAGCCACGGTATATATATTCTTGTATATTGTAATTGTATTTACTATGGCACTAGTGGAAGAAAAAATACTGAAATTAGTTTTCATACTTATCTTCATTTTCCTTTCCTTATGGGCTCCAGGTCAGCAGTTCTCCCTGGGTGTTGACACCAGTCAGCAGTGGGTATCTCCAAGCTAGGATTACTCATTTTTTTGCTGCAACATGGGTATGGTGAAAGAAAAACTTAAAGTGTTACTAAACAGAAATTTACATATTTATTTCCCAATGTTCTGGTATTCCTAGATCTTTGTTTTTTGGTGTCCCATTTGTTGAAATCCATTTTAAGAAAGAATGCTACAAATACATCACTGCCATTAGTAAGCAGACTTGATTATTGTAGAGATTCATCGTTTTCTTACATTAAATGATAAAAGTGGAACTACCATGAGTAACAGGCTTTCATATAGTGATGCTGCAGTGAGCATGGCCATGACAGTCGGGGCTTCCTAGAACGAGTTTTGAATAGCTGACTGGAAGAATGGCCCCATCGAGTAGCAGAGAATAACTGATAGCTATGGACTGGAAGTATGGTGAGTAATGCAGCAAATTATATTTTTTTAAAGATCAAATTTATTTACCTTTTTATGTTCATTTTACTCCCAATTCAACTACATTGGTTAATTGCTTGTTTATGTCTGGGGATAACAGAAAATGGCGTACGGATGCCTGACGGGGGGGAGTTGCCAGAATGCACCAGCGTCACCGGAAGCTGGGGGCAGAGTCTGCGCGTCAAGAAAAGACGAAAGTGTCCAATGGGGGGGTTATCGGCCTTGTTATCGGGGGAGACGGGCACTGTTGTTTTTTCTCTTGCACTTTGTTTCTTGCTCTTTTGTTTATTTATCACAGCGTGGGGCGGGTCCCTGGCAGTGCCTATGATGATATATGGATCAATGTAATTGGGTGACGTGCTTGTTGAGGAGGGCAGTCACTGGTAAGGTAACAACGTTGCGTTCTTTTGAGGGTCAATGACCCAAGGTGGAGTTGTTGTAGGTGGTGGGAGGTGGCTGGTACGTGGGGTAATGTGTTGTTCGATTCATTGGGGGGCACTGTCATGGACATGGTTTTGTACATTGTTAATTATTTGAGCTATTTGAGCAGTTATTGTGCTTCCACTTCTAGACTGCCTGCTAGCTTCTAACTTTTCACTCCCTGAGTGAAAAGTGAGTCTAAGCCAGTGGTTCCCAAACTAGGGGGGGGGGTTGAAGGTATTCCAGGGGGGCGCGGGCCCTCATTCTTAACCTGTGTTTCAATGGGGATGGGGGCTCAATAATGTTCCTTAATAGAAAAGGGGGGCCATGCAAGAAAAGTTTGGGAACCACTGGTCTAAGCCCAGTGATGTTATGTCAAGCAATAGAAGACAGTACAGCACGAGTGCAGGATTGGTGTAATAAATTCTATATTATTAAAGCCCCCCAAAAATGTATGAATCCTGGTTAAATAAAAGATTACATTTAATTACAAAAACTATTATTTATAAATGCTACCAAGTAGAAATTAACATTTTATAACTTGCATGAAGTAAATGAACTTATGGCGAAAGTACAGTGAATTGAAAACTGAATTACCCTCCGGGCCTCCTGAAATGCTGTTCCTTAACACTGTGGTGATGGTTAGAAGTTACTTACATATGAAGCCAAACACTGCAAGTTTCTATTTGAGCAAAACATTCATTGCCAAGTAAAACATTCTCTTTTCCTTCATTCTACTTCTGCAGAATAGTATTGGTTTTTTGATTGTTGGTAGCACATTTATTTTGTCTAAGTTTTTTATTAAAATAGAGTGTGATGATTCACTCCCTATGGAGTGTGTACAGTGACATCCCTAGTAGTGGAAGAATGTGTGGTCCTGCTAGAAAACTACCAAGTTACATAACCACTTATCTTTATTGGCAAAATATTTCTTTAGTGTAATGTAGACACCCAAAAAAGTTACTTTTGCCTATAATTTTTCAAATTCTCAGTTATTCTGTGTCCAGTGGGAATACATGGACTGAATGAAATTGTTTGAGTTGGGCCTATGTGTATCAGTGTTGGAGCCATGCCTAGAGAGCTCAGAATCACGGTAGTGGAATTTGATGAGCTAATGTCTACTACACCCTCACACAGAAATGTGTCCTGCTTTCTCTGTCCGGACACAATATTACTTACTCACTGCTTATTCCCCCGTTGAGTGCTGTGTGTAATCAGACCAGATGTAACCTCGGCATGGATAAAAAGTGTACAGTATGCTGAACTCAGATCATCATGATCCTGGCCGACACTCAGCAACATGTAATATACTGGGAAATGACCTTTGTTTGGAGGACTGGGCTGAACTTGTTCATTTCGCTATTGAGGTCATCTTTTTACAAATGGACCAAGACAAACACAGTGTAGAGAGTAGCAGCCTAACTAGTTAATGAAATGATAAAAAGCAAACTGATACTGATTGATTCACTAAAGACTCTGGTTCTTGGGCTTTTTACTGTGTCAGACTTATTTCCTCTCGCTTCAGTTACCACAAATCTTAAGATGACTCTTTCAGAGAGGAAATGGCTGTAACCTAATTACCGTATTTGTCGGACCATAACAAGCACCTGACTATAAGATGCACCCAGTTTTTAGAGCAGAAAAACATATTTGAAGTGCTTGAGCTTTAATCTCAGTTGGGGATATCAATTTCAGCTACACGATGTCACTAGTGAACACTTGCTGTCAGCATACAGATGGCATGACTGGCTTCCTTCTCACACATTGGGGAAAAGAGGAGGCGAAAGGGGAAGCTACATGCATCTCTTCCCTACAGCTGCCAGCAAGACTCCATAAATGCCCAATCTAATGGAAATGTAAGTATGTACTGCCCTGACTATGTGGGTCTCTCCTGCCATGATGGGCTCCTTGCCTACCTTTCAGAGCACTGAGTGGCATTACATAGTCCCAACGGGCCAATAAAGAGGCAAACCCATGCGGACACATGATACCTGAAAAAAATGTTCTTTTACCACACCTTTGAACCATAAGACACAACCTCATTTTCCCCTAACTTTTGGGGGGGGGGGGGAGGGAAGTGTTGAAAAATATGGTAATTACTCCTCCTTAAAAAAAATTTAGGCCTGGTTCATACATTTTTGCAGACCAGGCAACACATGTTATATCACTGGTGAAATTTGAAAATAAGGGGTCAACCAGACCCTCAGAGTGATAAAGCCAAAACTAAAACATAAATGTTACACGTGAAAGTAGATGTCTACTGTTTTAGTATGCTGCAAGCTACAGTGGCAGGACATAACCAAAGTCAGTGGGAAAGCAAATGTATCATATTAGAACATTTTGCATGTTTGCATTACAGAAGCTTCACAAAGGTCTAACTGGAAATTACATAATGGTAGAAAGTGGCTATAAAAAGTGTACACACCTTTGTATATAGTAGGTTAATTGTGACCTATGACCTATAATGAATCATTATGAACAATGGACAATTCTGTGAGGGGAAAGAGGCTAGTTGAGGGTACATCACCTTACAATCTTATTGTACGAATTGTGTACAGTCAATTAAACTTTTACCTTAACTATGTAATATGATAGCATTTCTAAACTAATCCAAATCTTGGATCTAATCATTGATGTGTCTGTGCTACATTGTGGTTAATTGATCTAAATAAATTGTACAGAGAGATTTACTGATGTGTGGTGAATTTTTGTGTGCATGTTAAAGTAATACTTAGACTAGGTTTCCACAGCCTTGAGGGCTTAGTCGACACCCCCTACATTAATCACATTCCTTGACGGGGATGTCGACGTATCCCATCCATATTACCTGCCTACCGCACCGTCTGTTTACACAACGTTGAGCCACGCCATGAAAACATACACCAAGAGTCTATTAGTATGACATGTCTTGATTTGACAAACTATACTCACTTTTCTTTGCAAAAGCCAAATCTGTCAAATTGTGATGACATATCCCTTTTTAAGCTCTCTTTAAGTCCTCACACAGACTTTCTTTTGTATTTAGGTCTAATTGAAAACCTATTATTATCGTCATTTTGATGTTGGTGAATTTCCCCTTCTGCTTTTAGCCTGAAGATCTTGGGTTTTTTGTTTTTTTCTTGCAATTTTGTAATTGTGGCCAAAAAGCTCAGCATAGCACACACAATATGGTTGGGGAGACTTGGTTTATTTTTTTATGAACTGTAGCTGGTACTGGAAAATGTTCTGTGTAAGAAAAGATTTTTGCAACCCTAACCAACAGTACAGATGTAAGGGAAATTCAGGATATTTTATCACATATACTACCCAACCAGTACTTGCCAGAAACTCCTGCAGCTCCTTCAGTAGTGCTGTTGGCCTCTTGGGGAAATACAGTCTTGTAAACTATGAGACAAAACTAAAGAAATGTATAACAGAAGTAGGTAGATAACTCCTTGTGATTACAGAGAAGAGATACAACCTGTAATGGGGTAAACAGCACAGAAAGGAAATGACCTCAATAGAAAGCAAAACACAGACATGGCTAAAGGGTGAGTTGTACAATGAAATCCAGAAGAAAAGAACAGCAGTGAGAACACATTAATGAACATTAAATTGGATCGTTTTTCATGATAGAAAGTTCAGTACTGCTGTGAAATAAAATAGCAGAAAACTTTTTTTATTCAGTTATAACATTTTTCTTCTGTATATTCATACATGAATCCATATCAATGCCTTTTTGTGAATTAATCAAATAGACGCCATAGGTATTGGACTATGATGTGGCTAAACTATAAACCCAGAAACGTGTAGTTGTAGATGATTTTCTCTTAGTATTTTCTTATTTTCTCTACGTGTATCTCTGTTATTCAGTCCCTCATTCGGACATTTTCATTGAGAGTCAGACTGTTTCACTGTTACAACACTAGAACCAGGGGTGTTTTAGAGAACCCAGAGGTCTAAAACCTTAACCAATTGGATTTTGGGCATTCTCTTGCAAGAAATGTGTTCTCCCAGTGCTTATGTAGGAGTCACAGATCGCAATAAAGCTCAGAGGTCTGGGGCTTAAGATGTACCCTCTCCCTGTGATCCTCCTGTCTCTATTCCTGAACCACTGAGGACACTGACCTTTTATCAAAGATCAGCTCCTCCGCTAATCCCTCTGCTTGGTATATTTTCTGGGTATATTTCCTGTTATTACTCGCACTCACCCCTCTGGAAGTCCAGTCCATTTACGTCAAATGACCCTCTATTTAAGGGGCGGGGTGCTCTGTTGAATACCAGAGGATTTCTTTTGCCTGGTGATATGGTGGGGCCACTACGCCAGCCTGTTTAACTGTTACAGTGGGTTTTCTTCAGGCACTTCCGAAATAAAACATAATCTTAAGGTTGATTGGCTTCACCCAAAATGATTTATGGCCTTTCTTAGGGCATCAAAAAGAAGGGCCAGTCCCCAAAACTACCACAAGGTTGAAAGTTTACTAATTCTCTAAAATGTTTTTGTATAGTATGTTGTTGAATTGTCCATACCCTTTTGCTGTTTTTTATCTTGTGCCATTAGCAGTAACCATTGGTGAGATAACCTATGCAAAATAATGGGGCGTTCACATACTTCTAGCCCTGTGGAGGACCCATGCATGTTTAATGTGTAACAGGAGAAAATTTTGTTTAAATATAAAGAAGTTATAGGAGAGTATTTTTTATATATTTTACTCCTATAACTCCATAAATAGCATTAACACCTGAGAACAGCCACTACATTTTCCATTTCCTCTCTCAGTGAAAGCACTACTTTTCTGTACTTTAATCTTAAATTATGTGTTCAAGGCTGCTACTGGCTGAGGGTGACTAAGACACTATGGAAACTTTGCATCGCATTGAAATGTCAAGTCAAACTTTTGAAATGAACAGAAAGGAGTTTGTATCCATTTACAGTACATAACTGATAAAATGGTGTAAAACATAGTGTCCAACAGCAAATATATAATGGTAGTATAAAATTATTATTCTAGCTGCTACTGTAGTGACCTGAGAAAGGGCCACATAACTATGTTTATATGTGCTGTAATATATTCTGTATATTGCTTATTACTTGGTATGCCCCAGTGAGGGTTACACCTGCTGTGTGCTGCTCTAACCATGAATCATGGCCAGGTGTTGACTACCATGTTTTCCCTCCAAAAAGTAGCAGAGTTAGTCCTGCCCAGTAACAGGCCAGGACATAAATAGGCAAACTTTAGAATGTTCTGGGCTCTCTTGCTCTCTGGCTTTTGTCATCTGCTTGTCTACATCTCCCTGGAGTACCACCGCTTCAGCTCTGGACTCTGGACAGTCCCTTCAAACACCCAGCCGAATAGTTCCAGCACCACGGTCGCGGCGCAGTAATGCATTTCCCATGTTTGAACCCCTTCTCTGCCCTCGGTAGTCGGAGCTGCATGTAAAAATATCCCTAATAAACTGTAAATAGCCGCTACTCGCTTGCGTGGACCTTCGCTTATTGGGGTGTGAGCGGAACCTGGATAGTGGACAGAGGTCATCCAACCTTAAATAACCCGGTGTCATGAGTACTTCCAAACTTTGCACTCGCACGACACTACACTAACATACCAGTCAAGTTTTTCCTTATCTTATAAGGAACGTGTGTGTCCTGGGGCAGACTGTCACTTACATGTTCCAAATATTAGAACACGACACCGCACAGTAACTTCCTGCATCAAGTAAGTGTAATGTCTCCTCCCTCCAATTTGCTGGCTAACTTAGGAGGGTTGCTCTCCTTACTAACTTTCCACCCCGCACATCATCTGCACAAGTGGGGTGGGAACTTAGGAGGGAGAGTAACATCCCCTCCCTCCTAAGTTACCCTGATTTCACAATCTGGGGAAATATCCAGGTTTTGTCAGGATGGGCAGAGAATGACATCAAAAACATGATGGCCAAAACAGGAAGGTTGACAGATATTACTGCAGCTTAGTTCTGTAGTAGGATTATGTAAAGTCTACAAAAAAATTGAGGTAGAAAAAGAAAATTCAGATGAGGTATTTTTAGATGACCAGGTGATCAGAAAAAAAAGTTCAAAGAGGTGGCAAAAAAAATTATGGGGGGTGGTAGAATTTTTTTTAGAGGAGATTATCTGCCAAGGAGGAGATCCTTTGCTTGCAGGAGATCCATCCTGCGAGAGGATCTATTTAGTAAGCAAAAGATCTCCTTGGCAGATAATCTCCTCCAGGCAGGCATGATAGAATCATTCCACAGGGTAGATCTTGCAGGTCAGAGGCTGCAAGGAGGGGAATTTAGAACCCCCCCTCCCCTTTCAGCCACTGCCACCTTCCTCTGGCTCAGGCAGTCTCATACGCAGCAGGCACCAATATATATATATATAAAGTATATAGCCCCGGCAATAGTATATATAGATGTGTATATATTAAGCCCCATTGCAGGGCAGAATCTTGCAGAATCTACTCCTCATTTTTTACATTCGGTCTAATGTCAGCAGACCACTTGTCATACGACCATTTTTTTTTCTACCACCTCGTCTGAATTGTGCACGCTCATGGCCATCTATCTGGCCCATATTTAATGTGGCCATCCCTGAAAACTGGGATATCGGACATGACAGTAAACCATGGTTGATGTACATTGCTTTGCATGGGGACTGCGGGTCTCATAATATTGAAAACATATAAAATATTAAAATTAAGCCTGAGTGGAGAAAAGCACATCTGAAACAGACTTCTTGTGACATGCATATTTAGTTTATATGGATAACAGTGCCTGTCCTACCTTGGCTTTCTACATCTATATTTAAACTATGCAGTCAACTTCTGGACCTTTTTATTAAGGTATCATAAAAAAAGTGTGAATTATGACAAAACAAAAAGTAAACCTATGTTCAAACATTCCATCTACAGTATTAAGTCTTTGGATTGGGTTATAGAGATCTCCAGTCTATCATCACTGTTTCAAAATTACTTTACAGCTCAGATGCTAATACTTGTCATGCCGCACGGCTGAACGCATGGCATAGTTGTCGCGCGTTTGCAGATGCGGATGCGGTTGGGACGCGGATACGTTTTAAAACGCTGCAGCTAGCGTTCAGAAACGCGCCCTAAACCGCATCCGCACCCAAACGCGCACAACCGCACCAGTGGAAACTATATTGAAGTTTCCAATGGATGCGGTTGTTTGTGCTTGCGGCCGCGCTGCTACAAACGCGCAGGATCGCATCAATGGAAACAAGCCCTAAGTCATGTGCAACTAACACAGGATATTATTTTTGGGGGGAAGCCAATTAACCTATCAGCATGGCTTGGAAACCGGAGTACCCGGAGAAAACCCATGCAGACATAGGGAAACTCCTTTTAAACAATGAGTAAGTAGACTAAGATTCGAACCTAGGACACTAGCGCTGCATTGGCAGAGTGCTAACATCCTACTTCCCAGCTACACCAACAATAAAATAATAACTAAAGCAATAACAAAACATCACACCATCAAAACTTTCCACCAGACTACATAAAAAGTTTGAGAATAATGCAACCCACTAATAAAACAACAATTGCAAAAATACTAAAAACTTAAAGCGGACCTACCACCAGGAATCTATGTTTTCATGAATGGCACTAGACGTGCCAATAATAGGGAGGAATGCAGTGAAAAACCCCAAAAACTTACCTGTAATGAGCAATTTAAGAAGATAATTCGGCAGCTCTTCTCACTTCCTGGTTCATTTTTGGCAGAAATAGGCAGCACGTCACAGGAAGCAGTGATCTGCTTTGAAAATTCCCAAAGAAGATCACTGAACGCCCCCTAGTGGCCACGATATTGCACCCCCAGTTTCATGTGTTGCCTTCAGCGAACCAGGAAGTAAGGGGAGCTGTGTGGTAATCTTGTTAAATTGGTCATTACATGAAAGTTTTTGAGTTTTTTACTGCATTCCTCCCTATTATTGGCACTTCTAGTCATAAAAACATAGATTTCTGGTGGTAGGTCCACTTTAAGCATACAAACAATTTAGGATAAACATACAAAATTTAGTTACTAATATGGTGAAAAGTCATACATTGATCCAAAAAACGCCTAATGAACAAAAATATAATTTGAAACTTTGTAATGAGATCTGGGAATCAAGTGGCTCTCAATGTGTAGGTCCACCAATAACTTGAGCAGTGTTGTGGGTGACCAATCATACTATGCAACATGGCACTTGGCTTTGGATGGATTTGAATGTTCTATTTGCCATAGTAAAGCTTTGTTTAATATGTAGGGGCCTAATCAACTGGGATGTATTTTTTTTATAGATAATTGGTTGCCAAAACCACATTTTTACAGAGTTATTAGCAGTTGGTTATGTAGTGACCCGCGAAAGGGCCACCAAACTGTATGATATGCACTGTAATATTTGCTTGTATTAGTGCTTATTTAGTTGGTGTGTGTCCCCTTAAGGGTTGCACCTGTTGTTTATGAGTTGCTGGAACCATGAGTCATGGGAAGGGGTTAATGGGTGTTTACCCACTCTCCAAAAAGTAGCTTATCTGTTCTGCCCAGTAACAGGCCTTATGCCAGCCCCTGTCTAAGGACATAAATAGAAGTCCCTTAGAATATTTTGGGCTTTTTCTGCATTGGCTCCCTAAATGATTACAAGCCTCCAGTGCTTCATCTTGGAGAAAGTCCACAACACCCTGCCCACAGGTCCAGTGGCTCGGCAGCAACTATTGGAAACATTTATTCCTAAGACTGAACCCCATCTCCAGGTAATGGTGTAAGCTTGTATATATGCTCCAAATAAACTGTAAATAGCCCCCTACCAGCTGGAGTGGACCTTGGCTTTATTGGGCTGTGAGTTGAACCTGGTGCGTGAACAGAGAACATTTACCCCAAGAACCTGATGGCGTTAGTAGCATTACACATTGCACTCCCCCGACTCTGCAGTTATTAACTGTGTAACTGTGCACATAAAGTTATATTCATGTATGTAGTGTATATGCTACCTAATCTAATGCTATCACATGCACATGATATGCCTCATTTGCACCAAAAAATCACCGTTTTCAAAATTTGGTTATAACCTTCTTTTCAAGTTTAAATCAAGTTAGTTGTGACTTGTTATGGGTTGGGATTGGTCATATATGGATGGTTTCATTCAGTTTCTTGGTATTGGATTTTTATAGAATATTATATTTAACTTCCACGTATTTGCTTCTTCCTCATTTCATGCAAATACTCTAGTGTCAGCATACATCTTGTTTCTAGATTTTACAAGGATGAATATGCAAATGTTGCCTGATGCTTTCACAGGTCTGACGAACACTTCTGAAAATAAAGCATCTTCTAACAAGTACACGTCATTTTATATTCTCCTCACTGCATCTGGCTGCGGTATAAAAGGCTGAAAGGGTGAACTAAATATACCTTCTCTCACACAAACACTGAAGGGTAACCATCGGTCACAGTTCTGTAGAATGCAAAGTATATGAAATATGGTAATAATTAGCACCTAATTTATCTTGGGACTGGTCCAACCACCTTTTCTATATATAACTAAAGCCCCCCATATACCTTACCATGCAATTTCTATACAATCAACTTTTCTTCTACCAAAACCATGTAATATGAGGAACTTTCTAAACCTTCCAATCAATATGTATTCTATCAGGGAGGACCCGGCACTAGATTATATACAGTGATTATAGATTATATACAGGAAATTATATACAGTGATCTAAAGGTGTAGGGGGGCTTTGGTCTCCTGGATTACAACACACAGTATTAATGAATTATACCACTATTGTCAGATATTTGACAATGTCTCCTTTTATAATGTTCTGATGGCCAAAGAAGTAACACAAACAACCAACCGAAGACGGACGACTGAGGGGCGACCACACCATGCTGGGTCTTGTATTAAACCCCAAAAAAGCTTTAATAACACATATTGTGACCTGGGTAGAATACCTACTTAAATAATGTAAATACTGCCAACAATCCCCTTTACACCGTTGTAGCATGGTTAAAAAGTAACCAACCTCGATTACACGATTACCATGGATCTGAGATATCAGTTTAAAGTTATAGATTTGTTTACAGTTCTTACACCTTGATCAGACCCAAAGATGTCCACGACTATAATGTGGCCATTAGTATGGGTCTATATGTTGTTTAAACATTTCCAACCAATGTGTTCTGAAATATGTTTTAAGGTAGCCATACACAGGTCGATTTGTCAGCGATCAAATGCTGATCGATTGCCGATCCAATCTTTCCAGGCGATCAGGAATCTGCAATTGATCGGATCGGAAATAGATGCAACACCACCTTGGGAATCCGATTTGTGGCTGATTTGGACATGAGCCGTTCTCCAAAATGGCCGATTCCACAAAATCCATCGATCGGAACGGCTGCTGCATAGGAAGCTATTTGGGTCCATCAATGTACTCCGATTGCCAAACGATCGACCAAAAAAACAACATGTCGGTTCATTGTCCGATGCGATATTTAGTCGATTGCGATTTTTTGGGGTCGATCTGGCAGGGTGATTAAAACCCGATTGACATCAGATCGATTGCCGATCAAACTCGTGAACGCGCGCAGTGATCGATCGGTCAAAAATCTAGTGGAAAATTTACCTGTGTATGGCTACCTTTATTCTTTTCACACAACCACTACACTGTTATATCCTGATGAAGCGACATCTAAAGTCACAAAACGCACAGGGAATTGACTAAAACTGTAATGTATTGACAAATGATTTCTGTTCATTATCTTGTAAATAAAAAAAAGTATATCATTCTGCTACGTTTTGGTTTTTGCATTGAAACCTATATGCCTCTAAAGTCCCACACCATTTTCTTGTATGCTTTAATAACACAACAGTAATATAACTATATGTGTAAACATGAGAGAGATGACATGACTCATAAAAGGACAGTGTGCTCCACGGCAAAACCAGCTGAAGATGGATCCTACCTAAACTGTGATTTAAATCATCATCATAGATAGCACTTCATCTAACCCATGGTTAGTGAGAGTATTATGTATGGATGTCTATATCCGCTCATCTTCTTTTGTGAGCATCAGCATTAACTGGTTTTGTTAAACCATATGACCTGATTGGACCTTGAAGGTTCCCTTCAAAGGAAATTGACATGTATTTGAACATGCTTTATTTAGTTATCAAGTTGCATTTATGGTAGAATAACCTATGGCATGGGTGCCAGAGGTGACACTCGGAGCCCTCTCTGTGGGCACCCGACCTGTCAGCCAACACAGAGGCTGATGGAGGAAAGAACTGCAGCCCATTGGCTCTCAATGCCATCAGTTTTCTTGCCCTCTCTTCTGATTGCACACAGCACCCCATACCCTCCACTAGCACTGGCAGACAATCAGAAGCCCAGGGAGGGTCAAGCAGTAAGCTGAGAAAAGGTGTGTGTATGAAATGTGTAAGAGAGAGTGTGTGCAGTGTGAGTAGAAAACAGAATGATAAGAGAAGGCAGAAGAATTCTCACAGGTTAGAAGTTGTAGTTCTACAACAGCTAGAAAAGGCAGCAGGTCATGCTGGGTAGTGTACTTCTTTAGCAACTTTCAGAATGTAGTGCTTGCAGTTGTAGTTTCTTTACACAGCAAGTTGGCCTTTTCAGTCTTTGCCTTTTATGCTATGTCATCAGAATGCCATGGGACACTAACAGAAGACTATATGCATGCTGGGGTCTGTAGTCCATCAGCAGCCTAGGATTTACAGGAAACTAATAACTGCACTGATCCCCTATGAATGACAACTGTACCCAAAGAATGTATGTGTGTGTAATTCAGGTTAAATTGCCAAGTGAGATAAATAAGTGGGGTTTGGGTTACAGTTTGGGCAAAGGTTCGCCATCACTGTCCTATAGGGATGGCAAATTCTCCTAGGAAAGGTATCATTTTTAAAACAACTCATGGAGAAGCATAGGTGGAATTAGATGAGCTGATCTATTTGATCATCCTTATTAAGCTGGTCATGATAATTGGATAATGTCTCATTTCTGCTTCCTGTGTCGCCAATCACAGATGTACTAATTGACCAGCTAATTAAATTGATTCTCTATGGGCTCGCTTGTAGAAGATCTTTTACTCTATCTTCTTTACCTATAGGGCCTGTCACGTCTGTAAATAGAAGCGTAAATAGAGCAAAACATTGTCCACATGAAATAATATGATTAGTAAAAATGGCTGCATCTAACCAACTTTCTGAGGGTGGACTCCACTTCTAGATGCAGTGCCTTCTTACCTAAAGCTCCCCATACACCTGTATGGATCACTCCATACAATTTCCTTTAGATCTACCAACAACTATGTAGTGCCGGGTCCTCCCTGATAGAATACATAGTGATTGCAAGGTTTAGAAAGTTCCTTAGATGACATGGTTTTGGTGAAAGAAATTTTGTATGGTAAGATTTTCAGGTGTATGGGTGTAAGTTGTAAATGTTTTTAAAAAAACATGGGGGTTTTCTTGTTTATGTTTCTGTCAACAAATAAGCAGTTCCAAAAACCAACATTCCTCTACTGCAAGTTTCTTAACTATGTGAAGCTGACCATACACAGATCAATTTAAATGTGTCCGCTGCACAGCAGCCGCTTTGCCAGCAGATTGCCTGAAATTTGCAGGTGTTTTTCCTATGGTTTAGGGTGCATTCCCAGTGCATGCACCCTAATAATTAGCATTGCAAAGATGCCGAAAAGTCGCTTCTGAACAACAGTTTAAGTAGTCTCCGGCGACGTTGGCGCATCACTTTGAGGACATGGAGTGGACATTGCCCCATTTGTTAAGCTAGCCATACACGTGTCGGATTCCATGTCCGATCGATTCATCATCCGATCGATTCCGGCGATTCTGCCGGGAATCGCAGGTGTGATCAATCGGCCAATTAAGAGTATCCATCGCAGCATACCACCTTGTCCAACGGATTCCGGGACGGATCCGTGTCCGATTGTCCACCTCACAACTGGCAACTCCCCCTGATCCGGACAGAATCGCATGAGAAAGACCAACATGTTGGTTCTCCGCCGGATCCGATTCTGAGCCCCTGAACGATCGGACGTGATCGATCGGACAAGGTGGGCTGCATGCGATTCCGGCACGATCGTTTCGCGTGCACGCGCCCGGAATCGATAGTGCCAGAATGCGGTGCGAATCCGACACGTGTATGGGGGCCTTTAGTCCACCATGGCAAAAAAGAAGCAGTGGCCACAATTCCTTTCCTTCATTTAAAAAAAAAATTACTATCAAATCAAAAGAGTTGTGATCGGTCAGGTTGGAAAACTTTAGATGGATTTTAGGTGTTTCAATAAATTTTTATACAATCCTTTTTGGATCATGCTCACACACTGGTTTTTTTTTTGTTATATAACTGGACTCATATAAAAGGAATTGGTTTGTGTGGTCGTACCATTGACACACATTGGATTGACAATTAACCTCCCTAGCGCACTGCTGAGGTACAGATTTCTGTACCAAAAGCGCACCATAGACTTTAATGGAAAAACAAGTTTTTAACATTGTAGGACTGTAATTTCCCAAAGTATGTCCATAGAGGAGTCTGATGACATCCTGAATATAATAACATGTTTAGGTGCTTTGTGGATAACTCACAATATTAGATCATGAAGATTTCAATAATTCACTTTATCAGGTAAATTAGCACTGCAACCACTATATGGCAGTGCAGATATGCCAGGTTACATGGAAGAGCATGGGGGGGGGGGGTGATCCGTTCTCCTGCAGCTGCCTCTTCATTAGATCGGAGACACACAGAGCAGTGAGTTTGCTCTCCTGTGTCTCCGATCTCTGCCTGACTAACCCAGCTCGTCCACTGCTGTTCTGACAGGTCAGAGCTGGAAAGGCCAGGAACAGCAGAGGGGGTTTATATTCAAATTGTAGTTGATGATCGAAATGAATATCAATCAAGCCAAAGTTATTGCTTGTATGGTTAGCTTATGAAAAACTTCAAAACAGATCTGCAAATTTTCTGGATCTACATTATGAGTAAAGGAATACAGAGGTGTCCCATTGCATATCTTATTGATTTACCTAGGAAGACCCAGTCTCCTAAAATAATGTTGGAGTTTGCTAAAGAGGGCTGAATTATGGAGTGTGCATGGTGCAGTATTACATTCAAAAACGGCTACATGACATATTCATGTCAGCTGGAATAGCAAACTTCGATGGTTTACATTAACTGGCCATTTAGAGCTTTGCAACTATTTATTTCAAAATGGTCGGCCATAGCTGTGTATAACAGGTCATCCGGCTAAAGCAAAAACCGGTGAAAAATAGAAATAATAGAAACAAACAGAACCTGTAAAATATAATTATACATTTAATAATTATGTTTCCTTTTTAAAAAGTAAGGTGTAGTCCACAAAATGTGTGTGACCTTCCCTGTCTGCTTTTTTTATTATTATGAAAGATGAGCAAGGTTCCTATTCTCTTATGAATAATCTTCTGCTGAACTACTCACACTTGCATCATTAGGTTTATATTTAGAATAGTTTAATTTAGCTTTCATAAGTTTTACACAATTATTATTCAGTATTGCATTTTGAACTTAACCCATAAAAGTACATTTTGCACACTTGATACTTTCAAATAATATACATTTGTTTTTATCCTGCTAGGGCCCCCATACACCTTTAGATTTCTCTGTCAGATTTATTTTAGATCTCCTACTTTTGTTTTACCAAAACCATGAAATAGGAGGGACTTTCTAAACCATCAAGTCTACCTGTGTTCAACCTGTGTGACCCGGCACTACATAGTTGTTGGTAGATCTAAAGGATATCTGACAGAGAGATCTAAAAGTGTATGGCCAGCTTTACTTAATCTCCTTGTTTCAGTAAGAGTTTATAAACTTGACATGAAAGTAGTGAATATTGGTGTACAGTAATTATTTATTTTGAGTTATTATTTGATGCCCACATACGATGTTCCCCGAAATTAAGACAGTGTCTTATATAAATTTTTACTCTCAAAGATGCCCTACATCTTATTTTCAGGGGGTTCTTATTTTTCCATGAAGAAGAATACGGCACTGGGGTATCAGGGTGAGATGATCACTTAACCTCCCTAGCGCACCGCCCATATCGCGCCGTTTACAACGGCACGATATGGGTGATCAAGGCAGTGTACATAGTACACTGCCCGCCATTTCCGGCATCCCGCCGGAGCTCTACGCGCAGCTGTTGTCATTACTGACAACAGCTGCGCGGGAGAGAAAGCCGGCGCTCCTCCATTAACATGGAGGTCTATGGCGCCGCCCACCCCCCCCGCCACCTTCCGCGTCACCGTGACGCGATCGGGGCGGAGCCGCCAACCCGGAAATGCTGCGGCGATGTAAACAATCGCCGCAGCTTTCCAGGGAGGCATAAAGTCTCCCCATCGGCGGCTTCCCGGGCGGTTGAGGCGAGCCTAAAGCTCGGAAGAGCTAGGCTCGTCTCAACCGCTAGGGAGGTTAAAATGACACAGGTGGATCAGAGGGGGGAATTAAAATGGCACAGGAGACTCAGAGGGGAGGATTACCATTTTAGTAACCCCTTCTTATCCTCCTGTGTCATTTTTATTGCCCCCTCTGATCCCCCCTGTCCAGAGTTACAGTACAGTATCTTTGGGGGTGTCTGATGTGTTATCGGTTGGTTAACAACACTGAAACACTTCACTATTAAGAGAATATTAAACATCTAAGATCATATAAAAAATGGTTCTACATCAAGAGTACAGACTGTTTAGTATTAGACCTTTTTGCATGCATTCAGACACACAATTAAAATTTATATACATAGAATATTCTATAATAAAGCTAAGCAAATGTTCCACTCTAAGCACAGTATGGTTGCAGTACTATACATAAGTCTTTCCATGCTAGACATAGAAGAATTGATGACATGGAGATACTACCACCTGGTGGATGGATATTACATTTCTATTGCTGAATTCAATTTAGAGAGAATAGTCTACAGTTATAGGATATCATTAACATTTCAATGGTCATCACACTATTTCCTGAATTACAGTGGACACTTAACCACCCCAAGTCTTTTCCTTTTTTCAATTATTCTGAGGTACATGTTTATGCAATTACATTTCATACAATTTGGGAATTACTGCATATAGATCATCCATGTCATCGTAGTATTAAGCAGGGAACACACAGCTCAATATGTTCCCTGCAGCAGCGTGATGACGTCATCACGCGGCTGTCAGATATCGGAGGAGCTGGAGACACAACACTACTCCACTGTCTCCAGCTCAGCCAATGCTCAGCCCTGCGGTCTCCATGCAAAGCAACAGACATCCACTGTGGTTTACGTCCCTGTTTGTATTGAATGGTCCTGCTCAAAAACAGGGATGGCCGCATATAATATGGGACAGATTGATGGACGTGAGCACACACGGCGTTAGAAGCCATCGATCTGGCCCATATCTGCACGTGTGTTCCCAGCTTTACAAATGTTCTATTCAGTTGATTCTAAAATGAAAACTGTCAGGCTGAGGTAGGTGTGTGCTTAAAATTATATCAATTGGTTTGACCCAGCCAATTAAATTAGAGAACAGTTAAGGCAAGGATACAAGGCTCAATATTTGAGCCGTTCGAGAATTCTCGGCAGCAGTGTGATGATGTCATCGCGCTGCTGCCGAGTTGCCCCGATATCGGCAGCCAGCTGGCAATCAAAGTATCGGATATCGAACAGGGTTCTGCAACATGTTGGATCCCTGTACGGTCGAGTGAGACCTATTGATCCCGCTGGAAAAACAGAATACACAGGTCGATTTTTGCACAGATTTTAGCAAAGCTGAGTGCCGTGAACGTGCATGGTGCTCGATTGTGCTAAAATCTGTGAAAAAATGTGTATTCCTAGCTTTATGTGCATTTTCACACACAACAATTGTTAAGCCCCCCATACACCTTTAGATCTCTCCATACAATTCCCTTTAAATCTACCAACAACTCTCTAGTAAAGTGGACTCCCTGACACAGTACATAGTGATTGGAAGGTTTAGAAAGACCCTTATATTACATGGTTTTGGTAAAACAAAAGCTGGTTGTACAGAAATTGTATGGTAAAATTGTAAGGTGTATGGGGGCCTTAACATTGTAAGCCTGATCGGACAGATTCCTCTATTCCGCCTGTGTCATAACCTGTACCTATGTGTTATGTTGTCTCAGCTCTAATATATTGTACAGCGCTGCGTAATATGTTGCCGCTATATAAATAAATGATAATAATAATACATGCAACATCAGTTTAAAATTTTTAAATTCCCTACAACATATCACAACAGATAAGTATGAAGTAGCTCTTTGTGTATAATGCGTATTCAGAGGTGTGAATCTTTTCTTCTATATTTACCTAGATATTAAGCGATCCTGAAAACTTCAATGATGATACCAACAATATGCCAACATCCCAAATAACATAGACAAAGCACATGTGAATCCCCGTCCAGCAGTCCCCCACAGATGTTCACCTCACAATTTTTCCCTAAACAGTAGGGACCTGGGGACTTTGAGGCAAAACGTGTATCTAACACAATGTATCAAACAGTTCAATAATTTGACATAATGGATCCCTTTACAGATAAACCATATATAAATCACAGTAATATCATAAAGTCAAAAAAATTCAAGTAGAGGTCATTCTAGAGTAAAAGGAACAAGTCCAATCATTTTTTCATCCATGCATCTCAAGCATGGAGTGGTTGATGCATCTTGAGTTGTTGCTATTGTCCCTTTGGTGATGGCACGAGGGATATGAGAAGGGGACTGGTTCCATAGGTGGATCAAATATGGAGTGTCCCCGACATGTGTTTCAAACAGTTGTTTTCCTCAGGGGCCCCCGAAGATATCCTATAGGCCCAGTATTCCCACGGCTCGGAACGACCAGGACTGTCCGGCACCCTGGGGACCTCCATGGGGCGCATACCTTAGCAAACTCAAATGACCTGAGTTATCCTCTCAGGGCCCATTGTTTGTCTTACACCAATCAGACAAATATTATACGTCATTAACCTAGCCACAGTGCCCAAGGAGGTGGCCCCCCGTTCCTGTATCTCGGGTTATGTCCTGGTCGTTCCGGTGTGGGTATCCACCCAGAGAACTGGCCGTGGGAATACTGGGCCTATAGGATATCTTTGGGGAACCCCTAAAGAAAAACAACTGTTTGAAACATATGTCGGGGTCACTCCATATTTGATCCACCTATGGGACCATTCCCTTTCTCATATCCCTCGTGCCATCACCAACGGGACAATAGCAACAACTCAAGATGCATCAACCACTCCGTGCTTGAGATGGATGGATAAATAAATGATTGGACTTGTTCCTTTTACTCTAGAATGAGCCCTACTTGAATTTTTTTTGACTTTATGATATTACTGTGATTTATATATGGTTTATCTGTAAAGGGATCCATTATGTCAACTTATTGAACTGTTTGACACATTGTGTTAGATACACGTTCTGCCTCAAAGTCCCCAGGTCCCTACTGTTTAGGGAAAAATTGTGAGGTGGGGGACCGCTGGTCGGGGATTACCCCCCCCCCCCACACACCTTTCTATATTTACCTCTAAATAATAAAGTTACTATTTGTGTCGACATAATTTAATATTGATCTATTTTTAAAACAGATGTAAAATATGTTTCTTGCAAGGTACTATTCCAAGAAACAGAAAGTAAAAAAAAAAACTATCTTACAAGCCACACCTCAGGATAGATCTACAGAAATTATGGAGATGGTGCGTTGTGGGCCATCTCCCCCTTACTTTCACTCATGCAATAAAATCAGTATACGAGTAGTAACAAGTATTGTGTCTATTAAGTATAGACAAACTCTTATTGGAGAAGAGTTGAAAGAATTGGAATTCCTATTTAGCCAGTCAGGGCCGCCGTCAGGGGGGACAGGGGGGACTTCCGTCCCGGGCAGCTAGGGGGGCCCGACGGTCAGCACGTGGGGGCCCCGGCGTGCTGACT
>CM070032.1:173784018-173802383 GCA_036250615.1 Ptychadena robeensis
GCTGTGAAGAGGCAGAGGTACAGTGAGCAGAGGCTGCTGTACCTATCAGTCAGCACGCCGAGGTTAAGGTGGATTTTTCTGATAGCACCCCACCCCCCCGGTCAACAAGTCCTTCCATGGGGCCCGGACATTTTTGCTGTACCTTGCCCCATGATTTCTGACGGCTGCCCTGTAGCCAGTAAGTTAGAACTGTGTTGTGGTGCATTGCTGTCTGTTTTATCTTAAATGGAACTGGGACCGACTATTGGCAGGGGGGGGGGGGGGGGGGGGGGAGTGGAGAGAGAACTGGGCGACTGAACTTAAACACTGTACTGTAACCGCATGGTATCACAAGGACAACCAAAGCTGTGTTTCCTAGACTAGATTTTGTTTCATTAAGATTCAAATCCAAAAGGACACAGGCAGCAAACACAACACTTGACCTTTTCTGTGCTCCAGTGGTTCTTGTCACATACATTGGCTAAAAAGATTGTAAGCTAATGGTACATCTACTCACAACTTTGAAGTTTGGCTTTAGATATACTTAAAAGTAACACTTGATAACAATTGATGCATGAGTGGCAATAATAGGGAGCATACCAACAAAAAAACAGCCTACCTATAATGAGTAATTTAGGAAGATCCCTGGCAGCCCCTTCTCTCTTACTGGCACTAATGATGCCGACTGTGGCGCCCCCGGAAGAACCTGACATTTCTGAGCACAGTGACAGCTGGGTAAATCCCTAATCTTGGCTCTGCATTGAAAGTATACAAATGTAGCCACTAGCCACTTAGCCACTTGAGATATGGCACCCTTTTAAAGTGCACTGAAATTCATCTGATGTACTGTGTCCCTCGCTGGTAACCCTACTATTATAAGGATGATCTGTAAAAAAAAACACTTACAAGTAGGCAAATATCTCTTCATATTCATCTACTTGCTTCACTTTACAGCCACGGAGTTGCTGGACCCTCAATGAATTTAGGTGTACGTTAACCTATGTGAGTTAAGCTGGGCAGAGGCGGATCATTTTGTGCCTGATGCTGCTGCAGATCGACTGTGCGTGATGACATCATCAAATATGGCCGGTAGTGCAGAAAATCCAACACACACCCTTTGTGTGCTGTCCCCTTCCAAAGTAATGGCATCGGCCGGGAATTTACTGGCATGTCGGATCACTGTGCGATCATCAGACATGCAGCAGATTCCTGGCCAATCTTGCAAGGTGGGTGCACCCGGTTTTCAGACGACCGATGGGGAAGGACTCTGACCGTTTATACCCAGCTTTACGCTTTAGTCTGGAAAGACAATTAAAAGGAACAGTTTATTTCCAGAAGGTGAGTGCCTTGAAATTGTTAGAAAATACTGTATAATTGTAACTAAAACTCCACGAGGTGGCAGCACAAAACCAGACCAGTAGCAGAGATCACTATGCATTGTATTGCTCATTCTGTATAAATCGAATGTGAAGTACTAGAAAGGTGTTTTGTTACTCAAATGTGTACTTTCTGTTCACTTGAGTGGTCTAAATAGAAATGATGGATCTTGCATACTGAAACCTAAACACCATTATTAGCTAGGTTGTGCTAAAATATATACATTCTGATAAATTCAGTTTGTTGATATGTTAGAAGTAGTCAGTACATTAGTATTGTACAGATTCCAGGTACCATTCCCATATGATGAATATATGGCGCCTAGTCTGTAAATTGCAGACATCATGGTAGATTTGTACAATTTGTAAATTACCTAGATCAACCAAGTTGATCTGGAGGGCCACAAGTGTGGCCCTCAGCATCACTAAAGGGCCGCACATAACATTTTCAATCTATACTGACTTCTATAAGCATTTTATAAAGAAAAACTGACAGCATGCATAGCTAGAAGACATTATTTATTCATTTATTTTTGTTTCATTTTTAAATAACAAAACATGTTTTAAATGATACTTCAATGATACTTAAATGATACTAGAATGTGTAGTGACAGTCAATGCCAGTTGTTTGCTTGCTGTCCCAACTTAGTGCAAGCAGTAAAATGATAAAGAACAGTGGTAAGACTTTATTAATGATAAAAATATGCAATGCTTCTAGTAGTCATCCTGATTATAATAAAGTGTGAAACACACAAAATATGTAATTTTGAATTGCGTATTCCATATTTTTGGGGCATAAGACACACTTTTTCACTCCCAAAATTGGGGACAAAAAGTACCTGCATCTTATGGTCCGAATTCTCAACCCCCACACCACTTGCCCGCCGGTGGTCGCACCTTGGCTTCCTGCCAGCTCTCCTGGCATGGAGATTAGCAGGGGAGCTGGAGGAGCTGTCAGGCGTGAGATGCTGGCCGATGTCCGGCTCTCCCATCTGTACTGTATAATTGTCTATGCCAGCGGAGCGCAGAGCCTAGCTGCCATAGGCAAAGAAGAGAGAGATAGATGAATTGGCATCTGGCATCCCCTTCTCCTGCCGATCAGTGTGGAGAATGGCTGAATTGAATATTGCATTCATTGAATTCATTGCATTAACACAATTGATGTGAAAACGTATTAAATCTTTTTTTTCTGGTTTTCCTACCCTAAAAACTGGGTGGGTCTTATGGTCTGGTGCATCTTATGGTCCGGTGTGTCTTACAAAACTCAGCTGAAACAAAAATAAATCCCGGCAAATCAGTGTGCTAATAGGCCAGCACCACCTTTCACTGACCTTCATAGAGTTGCTGTGTTCGTCGTTATATTTGATGAGATGGAGAAACTTCCGGAATTGAAGAATGTTTTTCAATAAATATCAATGTTGTCCAAGTTGTTGTTTTATTTGGGCCCCCTGAGTATTTCACACCTCTGGCTCTGAAATTTCTGATGCGGGCCCTGGGTACAATCAAACTAAAGTGATTGAAATTGAACATAAAAGTAATCAAACATGTCAGTAAATTTCAGTAGATAGTACAAATATCTGACAGATTTTCTATGTGCTTCAAATAATGGGTAACCTCCCATTTATGATTTAAGTTTTTAGTTATTGATTTTTTATAAACAGATGTTTTAGTTTAACCTTTTTTGAAGGTGAGATCTAAAAAATTTATTTGTATCTCATCACTTTCTAAGATTTTTACTTTTTCATTCAAGTATGTATTTAGGAAAACCATGTACATCTGTACTGTCTGTTGTAGACATAGTTCTCCTCCCACCAACCCATCACTAAGTTGACATAGGTGGGGGAGAACTTAGCTCCCATGGAGGCTCCTTTTACCAGCAGAAAATAATCCCCATCACACATAAAATAATTATGAGTAATGCTAGGCATACACATGCCGATAAGCGGCCAATTTTTAACCTGACCGATGGACGTGCGTGCTCGCGCCATCGGTCAGGTTAAAAATCGGCCGCTTATCGGCATGTGCCCACATGGGGCGACAGATCCCTGTCACCCCACAGCTCGGCCGGCCAGAGAACGGACATGTCCGATCTTCTCTGGCCGATGCAAGCCGATGCCATAAGCTGCAATGAAGACGTCATCACGTTAGCATCCCGGAAGATATCGGGACTAGTCTGCCTGCACACATCGGGGTGTGTATGGCAGGCTTAAGTAGGAACAACCTTGGAGCAAGGCTCAGTTTGTTTTTCATTTGAGTGGTACAGTGTATAGGTCACATAAAAGTTCTGATATGGTTTATCTTTGTCTCACTTTTGTACAGCACAGAAACCCTAATATTCACTATATCCCTTTAGTAAAAAGTGAACCCCTAACCAGCTGTGTGGACAATGTGTGAAAGCCGCAAATGACAGTGATCTAAGCATAGGCAACCGAACATCCGAAAAGAACCTGGTTGCTCCAGTGAGTAACCCTGGGCCAAGGCCACAGTCAGAAATCCTCAGAAATTTTTAGCCCACCCTGGACAACCAGGGGGGTTGTGTTGGTGGCTGTGGTTGGTGCTAGGCTAGCAAAAAAAATGACACTCCCCTTTGCTTCCGAAGTTGTTGAGCAGGGGGAAAGGTGGTGCTAGCAAAAAAAATAAAATAATCCCACACGCTTTAGATCCAAAGGAAATTGTATGGAGTGTTCTAAAGATGTATGGTAGGCTTTAGCAAGTCACTAGGTTTTGGTGGGCAGTGATCTCAACAAGTCACGAGACTTTAGGCTTGTCCCCATTAGAGCGATCGCCCACGATTATAATCATGTTGAGGAGACCACGCCCATGTATTTGAATGGGCTCATCCCTATAGCTGAGATTGGCCGGATTGGTGTGGCCCGCAATCTAAAATGCGGCTCACTCGCGATGTCTGATTGCTCCTATTCGCAGCCATGCTGCGGTTACAAATCGCGTCTCATTTTAACACGCACCCATTCACTCTCTATGGCAGCGATCAGGCAAGGTGGGGCAAGATGTCCTGTCCCACCCTTCACTTCCTGCCTGCAGGTGCCATGCCGCAATTCTAATCGGAGACAGTGAGAGCGAGTTGGGTGCTAGCGATCTCCTGCGGTCTCTGCGGCGCTATTGTAATCGAGGAAGAATGCAAAAGTGGGGACATGGCCTTTGATATTTCCAAGAAAAGTGAACATCTCCTAATGATTTGAGCATATTATAGGGATAGACCTTCTCCCCACCCCCATGTTTTCACTGTTTGAGTGCTTGGTGGAATAGGGTAAAATCCTTTTTATAGGAAATGCCAGATCTGACCAGCAGGTGGTGCTGCTAGTGTATTCACTATAAGTAGACATTTGCTCAATGCAAACCTTAGGTCTGTTAACCTCCCTAGCGCACTGCTGAGGTCCAGATTTCTGTACCAGAAGCGCACCATAGACTCTAATGGAATTTTTGTGTTGTAGGCTTGTAACTTCCAAAAATCTGTCCGTATAAGGGTCTAATAGACATCCGGACTATAATAATGTTTGAAACACACAATTATTATAAAAAAAGTACATAAAAAATATTATGAAATGTATCATTTGAATGCTTAAATCTCTTGAATACTTATTTGGTAAAGGATTTCAAAACAGTATTTATTGATTTCAAAACAGTATTTATGTTTGTTTATAATAACATTTTTATTTTGTTTTTGTTTTGAATTGTATTGGATACAGTTATCACTGTATCCAATACAATGGCATTCTCTGAAAGGGTTAACTTCAAAGATCACATCTGGAATGACAATGGGGGTGATATTCCAGGTGTGCTCTTTGAAGATATCCCAATTTGCATATGAATATCTCAATTTGCACATGAATGTCCCGCGGCCCCCCGCATGCAGGACGAGATAGTGCCATCAGAAGCGCTAGGGAGGTTAAAGTACTCTAGTATTTTATGACTCTTACTGTATTTTGAGAGACTAAAATATTTTATTACATGATGATTTGATAAATAAGCTGTTCTTTTAAATAAAATGAATGCTCAGCCGTTTTCTGGCAAGTAAACCTGAATATTTCATCATTGCATGCTGATGTGCCGTGATGTTATTTTCTGTAACTCCCTTAATAGCTGAAATTCAAATGACAGGCTTAAATTAGTGCGGAGAAATGTCAGCTGAATCAGAGTCTCATTAATAAAAAAAAAGCTTCTATGTTTTTGCAAAACTGAAAACACTGAGGAGTCTTGTTCTGAGTGTCAGAAATAACTTGTGTCATTCTCAGAGTTGACACGCTTCTCTTATTTATTACTCTAAACACAAAGTTCTATGCTTTGATCTCATGACCATGACAAAGTGATCTTTATGACCATGAATGTACACTATTAGTGTGATTTCCAGCGATGACATATAATAACTCTTCTGAAAAACAAAAACATATTTCTTTCATACTGGAAGCCAAGGCTTCCAACAGCCATGGAATATTTTTGTTATTTGTAATGTTTTGATTTGTATTTTTCCAGCAACTTGCCTAGGATTCTAATGTGATTGCCTGTGGTTACATAAAACTTATAACAAATAAGTATTTAACCACTACACAAGAGAATTATCACCTTTAAAAGGAAGTCCAAAACCACAGCACTCATGAAACCTGCTGGCCACCCAAACTCACAGCTATATGGGCAGGTTCACACGGACAATTTTAGGCTTTGCATCCTCGTGTCCAATGTTGTACAGATAACTTGATGAAACCTATATCTGAGGACACTAAGAATGAACATACTGACATGTGAAATTTGCGAACAGGGCCATGGAACCTGGACAGCAGTACTCTAAATGTTTCCACTGGGAGAGATATGTGAATAGGTAAAATGATAAAATTATAAAAGTTGGTGTGTTTTTTTTCTAGTCTATTTTATTCCCCCCATTTAGGAATGGGTAAGGGTTCTGGGGGTCCCTGTGGTCCCATTGTTAAAAGTGTTCCTCCAAAATCTCAATATATGTCCCACCTACAGCCACAAAACTGGTCAAGTTGTGGGATGAGGCCCCTTACTTTAATGTGACTGGTCTGGCTTCCACCACTTCTCATCTTACTGGCTGGGCAGGCCTACCATGAGGTCTGGCATAGAGATGATTAACTTTTTCAACTAGCTGAATTTGTAAGCTGATAGCAAAGCCTCTGAAAATGGTATAATCACCCCAAAAAGTTTTGCTCTAACATATGTTGTTCTTGCTTAAATTAAGTTCACATTTAAAGTCGAAATTGTGATTTTTGAAATTTTGACTTGACGTTGAACTTCATTTATGCAAAAACTATTTGTGTTAGAGCCATACTTTTTTGTAGTATACCAGGGGCTTTGCAATTAACTTGAAACTGTCAACATCTTAACCATTTAAAAAAATTCAACCATCTCTAGTCTGGAATTTGCATGTGTTTCCCTGCCCTCATTACCAGGCGTTGCTAGGCTATGAAAGTGGGCATACACGGGTCTATGTTTGTTTAACCGATGAACCTTGAGCGCTCATGTGGTAGTCGCCACTACTTTGTGAAATAGCTCCCATTTGATACTTTTTAGCAAATCCCATTTGCTCCCATAACTTGCTCCCATTTGATGGTCATCAATCGGCAATCGAACAGGCATTTACCAACATGTTGGATCCCTGTTCAATCAAGCCACAATTGATTTCCGAACAATTGATCACCGCAATCGCGTGAGGTGATCGATTGCTCGTGAAACTATTAAAAAATCAACCTGTGTATGCCCAGCCTAAGCCTAACAGGACTTTGGTGTAAGCTAGGGGGGCATGCTAATTTGTCACCCCCTTTTCAAGGTCTTCTTAGGCCCTATACTTAATAGGAGTCTGGTTTGATCTCATTTGCTGGGACTCATTACCAGGCTTGCCTGAAAGAAACTTAATGATCGCTTGTATAGGAATTTTTCAGGCATTTCCATCAATATCCAACCACTGCAAAAACATGTTTGAGCACCAACGGGCATGGGGGCATCAGTCATCAAACAACCATGCAATCCTAGTCTTACCAAGACCGAGCACTGCTACTTTCCTGGCCTGTATCTGTCCTGTTGCCAGCTTGTAGTGAGTGGACCACCTCTTTAGCTATACACTCACCTGGCTTTGCAAAGCTATATTTATTTATACCGAATTTATTTGAGAAATGCATTTAAAATGTCTATAAACATGTTTTCTTTTCAATTGTGTATATGTTTACATATATGAAACTATTTATGATGACATGGGGAAAAATATGGTGTACTTTTTTTTATCTGCATTCAGCTTTACAGTCAAATGTACAAAACCAATATGGTGAAATAACCCTTTAGTCATAAAATGTAGGTAACCACTAGGGAAAGTTGTAGAAAAATAATAACTGTTCTTTCCACTGAAAAGGTTGTTTGACTTTTACCTAGATCATGATAGACTATGCGCTGAAATGTCATAATGTGGTATTTTACCACATACACTGAGCACCACAAAAACACTATATTCAAGAAATATGAACGACAAAGCGACGCCCCAGAGCTTTTCACTTTGAGGTATACTTCACCTCAAAAACAACTACTAGCTCTGTTCTGTTTTCCTGTCAGGTTAAGCTGTAGGAGTGTGTGCAGTAATGAACAGATATACTTAGGAGGCGAGCAAATGGAAATAATCATGTAGCAAGAATTTTTGTAAATAACAATTCATGTTGACATTGACCATATTTTGGTATTTCCAAAAAAAGAGAAGGTTAGCCGCTACGCCTACAACAAGAATAGTATATCAGAGCTGTAAATAAATCTAAACTTTAGCAGATATAAACTTTATGAGTGGGGCACAAAAACTAATTAAGTGCCCCCATGGAACTGAGGCCCCTAACCCATTCTAATTTACTTCTTCTACCATGCGGCCATATGCATGCCAAAATATTTTGTCCCAGTTTGTTAATTTATTTCTATCATCTTCTTTTCCAGGAATGATTTACTGTATTTTTCGGACTATAAGACAATTGTTTTTTACTACCAAAATCCGGGGGGTGCCTTTGTCTTATGGTCCAAATGCGCGACCATGCATGGGTGGTCGCATATTGACTCCCCGCCAGCTCTCCCGGATTAGCCAGGGAGGTGAAGGAGCTGTCAGATAGATCTGCACACAGCCAGATCTCCCATCTGAACTGGTGTGTGTTTGTGTGTGTGTATATATACGTACTACTGCTTAGGTTAACATTCCCCTTTGGTCCCATTTGCATAGGCAGTCATGAAAGTGTTTTGCCTGTTCCCTTGACCAGAAGCCATTACTGCCCGGTGGACAAGGCATGTTAATGTCAAATATTAACCTGAAGTCTTCATTTAGGCTCTGTTCAAATTAATGCGTTTTGACACATTGATTAACCCCCCTGCCATTCCTGACGGTCCCAGCTCATCCAGCTCTGACCTGTCAGAACAGCAGTGGACGAGCTGGGTTTGTCAGGCAGAGATCGGAGCCACAGTTGAGCAAACTCACTGCTCCGTGTGTCTCTGATCTAATGAGGCAGCTGCAGGAGAACAGATCACTTCCCCCCCCCCATGCTCTCCCATGTAACCTGGCACATCTGCAGCGCCATCTAGTGGTTGCAATGCTAATTTACCTGATACAGTGAATTATTGAAATCTTCATTATCTGATTTTATGAGTTATTCACAAAGCATCTGAACATGTTATTATATTCAGGATGTCTACCAGACTCCTGTATGGACATACTTTGGGAAATTTCAGGCCTACAATGTAAAAAAAGTCTATGGTGCACTTTTGGTACAGAAATCTGTACCTCAGCAGTGCGCTGAACAAGCATCAACAACAAGCAACAAGCTCAACAAGCATGTGAGGTATGTCTTTTTATGGATGTGCTTTATTGTGTCAAGTGCTCTTCTCCTTTTTTTGTCCATAGGAGAGGGGGGCCTTCGGGGGCAAGGTTTAAGGTCATTACAAATTCTGTTCTTTTCACCTAGACTATTACAAATGTAAGTGGAGTGCTTTCATTCTGATATGGCATTAGCAATTATGAAGCCCACCTTTGTTACCCTAATGCATTATCTGGGGGCTAGGAAGAGGCCTGTGATTTAATAAATGTTTTTTTGTAAGCATCACATTCTGGTAGAGGAGCGAGCACCAGTAAATAACAGCTTTCCTTATGAGCCTGGACATGTTCCAAATAAAATCATGACGCTCCGTGTAAACAGAAGCTGCCACCTTTATCCATCTCCATGGCGACAGGGCAGCCGCATAGAAGTCAGAGAGGGATAGAGGAAAACATGAGACACACTGCACAGTACATTTTATAGAATTAGGGAATACACTCTATATTTAGCATATTAGTCATCGGGGGTTGTTAAAGTGTGTAAACTCTTTCATGGGGATGGAAGCGGTATCTTCAGGTGACAACTGACTGGGGACTTCCATGAACAGTGTGGGCACTTGTACAAAATTATTTTTTATTGTTGTTTACTTGTGGTTTGCTCTCTCATTTTTAATAAATGTACACTGCAATAAGTACATTTTAAGATGAATCTTAGAAAACAGACTAACTGATCTCATATGCCACTGTGAACTACAAAAACCGTAACTGCAGATTTCTGAAGCTGGGCCAATGAAACCCAACAGCTGCAGAATTTGATTTAACTTCATCCTGCATGTCTGCATGGGTAATACCTGAGACATACTCTACCCTGGCAGCCCTGAAACAAATTATTTACATATTTATTTGGGAAGAGAGTTGAGTCTCTGGCTGTCACAGCACGCAATGTGCATAAGAAATTGCAAATGCAGTGTATATATTATTTGCTGTGACAGTTGGAGACTCCCCCTGCCTCTTAAGTGTAGTGTAGTGCCACTGACAATGCAGGGTAATGTCCCCTTTAATTTTCCACACCTGATCCTCCTGGGTTCCCAGGGTACTTTAACCTCCCTGGCGGTTCACTGAGGTGCAGATTTCTGTACCAAATGTGATACAGTGTTTTTGCAAAATCGGCCACAGAATCGGCCGGCTTCAGAGGTACAGAAAAAAAAATTTTTTTTTTTTAAGTTTACACTTGTTTTCTTTTCTTTTGATTTGGATTGGATAAAACATTTATAAAATATTTATCCAATCCAATCAAAATAAAAACAAATGTAAAAAAATGAAAAAAAAAAATCTAAGAAAAAAAAAAAAATTCTGTACCTTTAAATCTCCCGCCCGCCGGATGACGTCATCGGGGCACACGAGAGCCGATCACGGAGATAGCCAGAGACCTCGGCTATTTCCGGAACGGCTCGTGTGCAGCCGAAGATGATCCCACTATCAGGAACGCTCAGCGCGAGCGTTTCTGCTAGCGGGATCCACTTTGAGCTGGATTATAGAAAGACATTTCTATAATCCAGCTCAAAAGTAAAAAAAAAAGATTTAAAAAAAGACCGGGGACCGGGTCCCGCCTCCGTGACGTCACACGTCACTCCGGGACCTGGAAGAAGACGGAGAAGAAGACAGAAGATGGCGGCGGCGGAGCAGGTGTGCTCCCACGATGTGCCCGAACCCAGTTCGGGCGTATCGATAGTTGCAGTGTGCCTTTGCCCGAACTGGGTTCGGGCATATCGCTAGGGAGGTTAAGGGAGGGCGCGTCCCCCCAAGCAGCTCAGCAGGAAGGAGTCTCATGGAATGGAGGAAACTGGGCATGCTATCCCCCCCCCCCCCCCCCCCCCCCCCCCCCCGAGACTCTATATCTGCCTCAGTCTGGTAAGGCGTGTGGGCAGCCAGGGAGCACAATAGCACACACTGTTCCTGAAAGCCACAGTTACTGGTTTTTCCTCGCCAAGTGCAGTACCTACCCTTGCCCTGTATTCCTGGCAAAATTGACAGCTATGTCCCAGAGGCAGGGTAAATACTTGGGAAATGAATGTTCCAAACAAGACAGTAGTAGCCCTGAAAGGTGTCCACGGGGGAGAGGTTGGTTTCTCAGGGCAATAGGTGACTGAAGGGGGTCCAACCGGACACTACCCTAACCCAGAAGTAAGCATTCTACATTGTAGAGAAGCAGCAAAGTCCTGGATGCCCCCAGGCCTCAGGCCTGTACCATAGGAGCCTCTGATCAAGACAGTCACTGTGAAGACAGGTCCTGACTGTGTGTCCTCCCAGACAAGAAGAGACCTGGCCCCTCCTATATTCTAGATATATATCCCCTTTGGGCACGGACACCTCCCACAGGATAACCCAGCATATTTGCAAAGAAAATTACATTAACCTGTTCATGGCTATTGTCATTTTTTACAGCAGTAGAAAGTCCTGTTTGGCCAGTATATATTAAACATAATGATGCCATGGTGGATTTGCCCTTATAGCGATTTATAGGTCAGACAAAAGCCATATGTATGGAGCTGGTCACTGCAGGGTGGCAAACCTCCCAGGGGGTTCCTATTTTAACTAACTTCAGCTTTTGATGTGGATGAAAGTTTTATGCTTTCGCCTTTTCAGCAATTCTACAATACACAGTAGGACACATATCTGAACACTGTGAGTGCGCCTTGTCTCACAGGTTGGACAGGTTTCTGACTAGAGATCGTCCAAAAAATGTAAAATTTTACTAGAAGACTTTGCTGAAGATGTAGTGTGGGGTTATGGGAATACTACAAAAAAAACTATTACTTTAACACATGCAGTTTTTGTATAAATTAAGGATAGTTGTAACCTGTGTCTAGGCCAGTTGGTGGTGTTTAGAAGCATCATAAAAGTTTCAGTCTATAACTGATCCACTTGCAAAAAGAATTGATAAAGTTTGTGTATCAAACTGTAAATTTCCACGCTTTTTTAGCACAAAGTCAACTAGTCAAGCACATTTGACGATTTCTATTTCTGACTGCATATCCTTGTGTTTAATCAATGGAAGCAGGGAAGTGTCATACCATATTTTTCGGACTAAAAGACGCACCTGACCATAAGATGCACCCAGTTTATAGAGAAGAAAAACCTGGACAAAACATTTAAAGCGGACCTACCACCAGAAATCTATGTTTTCATAAATGGCACTAGAAGTGCCAATAATAGGGAGGAATGCAGTAAAAAATCTCAAAAACGATCCTGTAATGAGCAATTTAACAAGATTACCACACAGCTCCCTCACTTCCTGGTTCGTGTAGCCAACACATGAAACACATGGTGGTGCAATATCGCGGGTGGCCACTGGGGGCGTTCAGTGATCTTCTATGGGAATTTTCAAAGCAGCTCACTGAAATCTAAGCTTCCTGTGACGTCCTGCTGTTTTCTGCTGAGACCATGAACCAGGAAGTGAGAAGAAATGCCGGATTATATTCCTAAATTGCTCATTACAGGTACGTTTCTGGGTTTTTTCACTGCATTCCTCCCTATTATTGGCACTTCTAGTGCCATTCATGAAAACATAGATTCCTGGTGGTAGGTCCGCTTTAAGGGTTCAATTCAATTGGATCAAAGTAATGGATCAAATTAATGTAATACCAAATTTAGCTTCTAGATGTCACAAACAGCACTTCAAGGCACATCACATCATCTTCCTCACACTTCGGGAAGAGAGGGGCCGAGGGTAAATGGCTGAATATATTTCACAGTCTCCCTCTAAGGCTGAGTCTGTGTGTGTGAAAGCTGCAGCATGAGATAGATGGAAAAGATATGGGCTGGGATCTTTTTAATCTATCTGTCTCTGATCTTCATTGCTTATATCAGCAGGGCTCTACTGTTATTAATAATACAGTACAGATGGGAGATCCGGGTGTGGGTGGATCTACCATCTGACAGCTCCTCCACCCCCCCCCCCCCCCCCCCCCCCCCCGGTTAATCTTCTTGCTGTGAGGGTGAGAATGCTGTTGGGGAGCCAAGACTCTGAGTTGCCGCAGGTGGTTGCATATTTGGACTGAGTTTCCGCAGGTGGTCGCATGTTTGGACTATAAGATGCAGGCACTTTTCCCCCCAGTTTTTTTTTGGGGGGGGGGGTGTGTTATGGTCTTAAAAATATGGTAGTTTGAGCTCATTGTTGGAATTCATGTGAGCAAATATTAAATACAGTATGCTCCTTCCTCTGCTAGTTATTTACAGGGGTATCTGGGGGTGTTCCAGCTCTGGGTGGTTCGGGGTATCTGGGGGTGTTCCAGCTCTGGGTGGTTCCAATGCAGTAATGAGGGGCATCTGGTCCTCTGCACAAAGTCAGAGCTCTTGCTTTTCCTATAGTTAAGGAGCAGTTACGGCTCCCTGCCCTTCAGTGAAGCTGATGGCTTTGTCTTATGAGCAATTGGTAATCTTTGAGAAATTGCTAAATCTCTACTTTCAAAAAGCATGTTTCTTACTGTCTAATTATCATAAGCTTTATTCATCTATTGAGTCGTTACATACATTTAAATGCTTGTTAAGAAATGAATGCGGGGCA
This sequence comes from Ptychadena robeensis, assembly GCA_036250615.1. Taxonomy (NCBI): domain Eukaryota; kingdom Metazoa; phylum Chordata; class Amphibia; order Anura; family Ptychadenidae; genus Ptychadena; species Ptychadena robeensis. Next base: position 173,797,742 of record CM070032.1, read on the forward strand.
TTGATCGCCAGTAATTTTCAGGGCAAGCAATCGGGCGTGTTTTCGGCCGCGATTATGATCATGCCCGATCCCCCCTGATCATGCCCATAGAGAATGAATGGGAACGTGTTCAAAAAAATGTTTTTATCATGTTCATTCATGTCTATGGGGGCAATCAGGGCTTAAAAATTCTGATTGCAGATTGCACTGCATCTGTGCCCGATTGCGACCTACTCGAAGCCACTATTCAACTAAATGGAAGTGATCACCCGCGATTTTTGCGCGTGATTAAAATCGCATCCGCACTGTGGCTGATCGCTCAAGTGAGAACAAGCTCTTACAAAAGATTAAAGAATATATTTTGAAGATGTCCAATCTTTGTGGTTCCTTGTGATTATACTACTTGCACAAAGTAGATGCACAAATTTGTGTTTAATTAATTTGAGTTCGCTGATCAGAAAATAGTCCATAGAGTGGGTTATTAATGAACATAGCAACATATATATACAGCCAAGGACACAGACCTAAATAGAGCCTTGGCATCTAACTCGCTTGATCCACAGAAGGCCATAGAAATTTCTACAAGTTTAAAACAACCATTGCTGCAGAAGCTTCAGAAGATAAACAGAGATAGCAGCAAGGGAGTGTGTGTCCCCCCCCCCCCCCCCCCCCCCCCTGTCCATATCATGCCCTCAACTATTCATAGCTCAAATAGCAGTGATAGTTATGGTGCAGGCCACTTCCACTAAACGTTGTCCCAATTATATGAGAATCAGCAGGCGTGAGGGGTTATACATAGGATGGAGAAAAATAAGCTTAGAAAAAACAATATCACTCTACACACATTGACAAAGCTACAGTTAAGCCCCCCATACAACTTTAGATTCCTCCATACAATTTCCATCAGATCTACCAACAACTATGTAGTATAGTGACCTCCCTGATAGAATACATAGTGATTGGAAGGTGTAGAAAGGTCCTCATAATACATGGTTTTGGTAGAAGAAAAGTTGATTGTACAGAAATTGCATGGTAATTGTATGTGGTGTATGGGAGGCTTTATTCTACAAGCCGCACCTGAATGTCTTTACTGATTATATTTTTTTGTTAACCACCAGCTTGATTGTTTGTATCTTTGTCTTTATTTTAGAAATTAATAACTTTTTGAAACATAACATCACAACAAGTAAGAAAGAAAGAAAACCTTAAAAAAAATGTTGTTTGAATTTGTTAAAGCCCCTCATATATTAACTCTTGTTCTACCAAAACCATGTGATATGAGGATCTTTCTAAATCTTCAGATCAGGGAGACCACTATACAACATAGTTGTTGGTAGATCTAATGGAAATTGTATGGAGGGATCTAAAGGTGTACGGGGGGGGGCTTAAAGGTAGGCATATACGTAGCGATCCCCCCTCCGTAGATAAAGGATCCTCAGCTGATCGGTGGGCACCCTTTGTGTCTGCCGTCCCCATTCAAAGTAATGGGATCGGCCGGGAATTTACCAGGATCGCACGGTGATCCCACATGCGGGAGATTCCGGGTAGATCTCACCAGGTAGGCCCATCTGATTTTAGGCCAAGCATCCGCCAGACGATTGGCGGAAGCGCGCATGGCAGTCAATCAGCCGAAAAATCTATGAAAATCGGGTCATGAATGACTACCTCTAGGCATGTAGTATCTTACTTTCATTCATTAATAGATACCACCTAGCTGCAACACATTAAACATTATTTAACAATAACATATGTAAAAGCAACACAACACATTTTTGGAATGCAAATGGTGAATGACCAAACTTCCCACCCAGCTCTGTCCATCACTAGAGAGGAGAAATGGTCTTGGCCAGACAGATGGGATTAGAGGTGGATGTGTGTAATTACTGCTGCTATAGCCTTAATATACATATTATGTGCTTTACACAAACAAAGACATTAGCCATAGTAGGAGACATCATAGATGACAATATATATCCTTTAATTTCAGGAATATTGTTGCTGTGCTGTTTTTTGGTACAAAATGTTTATGAACCCAGAAGTAAAGCATCATCAGTAAAGTATCAAGCTTTGTAATCCATGTCAACCATGATAAGTGATGACTATGTTAACCCATAGACTAAATAACACATTCCTGGAAGGCCAGTCTTGCTTCATGTGCTTTGTTTACTTTTGTATTGGTCATGCAGTATCTTACAATGACAGTAGCCATAGAAGTAGATGTCATAGATGGCAACATTTCCTTTAATTCCTGTGCTGTTTTTGGTTTTTTTTTAATTCTAAGATTGTATTCTCAGAAGGAAGGTTTGGGGGGTTGTGCATTAGGGTTGCAGTATTTAACAGCTGCTGCTTAAATGTGTAATCAATGCATACAGCAGCAGGGCTGCATTTTCAGGGAGGCTGCTAACTGTCTCCTGCCTGAAACTAATCATCTGAATGAGCGTAAGGTAATCATGTTGATTTTATAGCCAAAATTATCATCCATGTTTGGTGAGGACTAGACCTCATTTACAGAAATATTGAAGTTATCTAAATATACTGTATATGGATATTCATTTAAACAAGAGGCATATTAAAGCACATATTTTCCAAATCTTAGGTTGAACATGTGCTGACAATCAGTATGAGTAGGACTGGTCAGACAAATAAGAATCCATTGCTACAAAAGTATGGGACTCATACAATATACAAATGAAACATAGTTATATTAATTTTCTGCTACAGAAAAAGAAAGCCATTTTTATTTGTTGTGTTCAGAAGGACATGGACAACCTGTTGCAGCACATTTATTTGAATTAACCAGTGATCCAAAATTCATCCTTAAGCTAGCCATGCAATTGTTTTTGTGCGATCGACCGCAACGATCGATTGGTGAGGTCATTCGTTTCGGAATCGATTCCTGTCCACCTGGTACAATTGACCAAAATGAATCGATATTCAAGGAGAGATCAGTCATGTCAGTTGTTTTTGGTCAATTGTTTAGCAATTGATATATCATGAGTGGTGACTTTTGATTGACTCCTGTTTGATCAGAATAGTGTAGTTTATACAAGCACTTCAGATACACCCACCCTAACATCATTTTCAATAGAATGAATTCGAGGAATCTATTAACCAAGGTGGTGTGCACTTTGATCACTTTGCAACCGATGGACAATTCTTCAATTGCATGTTCTGATCGAGAGATGCTCACAAAAGAATCGACCCATCTATGACCCACCTTTAGTTCAAAATCCAGTCCCAATGTAGTTAAAATCTTCACTCACCTCTCCAAACACAATAACCACACAGACTCACAACAAACCCAAATCCGCTGGAGACTCCAGGTGCTGGAGTAATTCACACCCTGTCTCCAAGACTCAACTCAAGCAACTTCTGAAGTAGAAAATCAGCTCACCGGCCCTTTTACACTTTATACGCTGTTTTGCGTTTTAAAAAATTTGCGCTTTTTTACTGCACACATTTTTACATAGACAACCAATGTTGCCGTTCACACTGCATGAGTTGCGTTCAATAAAGAAGTTGGATTTTATCTCCAGTGTGCGGATTTTCTACTTTGGAAGTTGCTATGTCTACCTTTTACACCTTATAACATTCGCTAGTGCTGTGAACCCCCACATATGGCAGTGCAATGGAGAGGTGTATTGGATTCCTAATTACAATGTGTGGTACCATAGTGCACCCATAAACCCAATATGTATAACAATAGGGCAATGGTGTCATAGTTACATAAAACTTTGGTTTAAGAGTGCATACTTTTTATTCTTTCTGTTCATATGTAGTATTGAGGTTTGAATGGAAAAATAAACAGAATGGCTTACAACAAATCATTTTGAACTAGAAATTCCAGATGTGTCACAGATTCTGCAATGGCATTTGTGACTAGAATGACTAGAATGTCAGACATGCAGCTGGTAATCCTCTGTTTTTAGAGCATGTCTAATAAAATATCCATAAACAATTATTCCAACAAACACAGTAAATGTAGAGGTAAAGGTTGTAGATGCGACATTAATATTTGATTAATCTGCTTCATAAAATATGTTTACAAAAGAGCAAATTATTTCCATAAAGCAATAAACAGAAGCTGATGGCTGGCCATGGTTTAACATAGAAACACTGCAGTTTTTTTTATTACCATGAATCCTAGAGTGCCCAGAATTAATTCCCACAAAATACTGTAGACAGGGGCCTTGTCAAAAGGCCAATGCAGCGGGGGAGCCCATCATGTCACATCCACCGGCTGTGGCACTCACAAGCAACAAATTACCTCATATGGCTATGGTAGGGGCATTCGGATGTAAGCTCCTCTGAAAGACCGTAAAGGCTCCCTGTCGCCCCAAAGCTTGGTCGGCCAGAGAACAGACATGTCCGTAAAGCTCTGTCCGATGCCATTAGTTTGAATGGGGACTGGACGGCCAGCACACAAAGGGTGCCCCCGATACTCTGATGACGACATCATCAGTCTGTAATCCATCATTCGTCTGTCGGCCCCTGCTTGGTACGTGTGTGGGGGCCTTTAGTAATATGACTATATATGCTCTGTAAAGCGCTGCATAATATGTCAGCACTATATAAATACAAGATAATAATAATCTGTGAATAATACCTAATGCTAGGCATACACATGCCGATAAGCGGCCGATTTTTAATCTGACCGACAGGC